>JAVSCE010005674.1:0-606603 GCA_032199065.1 Smutsia gigantea
AGAGATGATGTTCAGTAATTCCCCCAAGTTCTAGATATTTAATTTTCTCTAGGAACACCACTATCCTAACAAATGACCAAAGTCTCTTTAGGGAGCGCAAGGAAGAAGACCCCTATTATGTACTTGTGGTAATGTTGTAGAGTGTTTTCTCACAGGGACTTGGTCCTCTTTTCATTCTAGCGGCTGCAGGTCTGTGAATGATTGAGGTCTTGAATTTGGGTAAAGGGCTCTAACTGTCTTGGTGGCTTAAGTTAGGTCTCTGTTCACCAAGACTTGACTGTTTTCCAGCTGTACAAATAATAGTAACAATAGTGATAGTAGTAACGATGGCGGCTAACATTACCTGAGTACATACCCTGTGACAGACACTACCTTAAGATCTTTACATACATCAACATATCATCCTCACCGCAGCACTATGGGTAGGTGATAGTTTAATCTTCACATTACAGGTGAGGAAACAGACACAGAGAAGTTCGGTGACTTGTCCAAGGTAAGTGATGTGAATCCCCATCTACTACGGTCTGGGCACCTCACAGATATCCTTCACCAAATATTTCTGTGGATCAGAGCATTGTGACTGCCCGGCTGGCCGCGTGGCTTACTGTGGCAATCAGGTCCATTTTGCTGTAGGGAGTCTGGTCTCCACACTGAAATGGAGAATTTTGTTGTGCCGTGACAGCCCCCTGGCTCACAGAGAATGGCCTCGGCCACACATTTCAGATGCACTTGTGTTCCCCTCACTAATGTATTTCTCAAAGCCCTGCGAAGGGAGTGTCTTCTGGACTCTCTTGGGGACATAGTTCGGGAGTTAGGTTAGCAGGTCACATATGATAAATCTACTCTGACATTCCTATCTCCTGAAATGATTCTGTTACTTCCTTTATAATTTCCTGAAGAATTTCTGGCATCTCAGCCCCATAAGTCTGGGCAGTTGTGGCGGCTGGATTTCCAGACTCTCAAATACTTAGCAGCATTCCCAGCTGCTACAGCTGGCATAAGGAATCCTGAATTGTTGGAAGTGCATCCATACCGATAACCCCGCCCAGTGTAGCATTTGTCTGTTCTCCTCCATCTAGAATTCTCAGAATCTACCCACACGCATGTTGCTCAGGTTTTTTGTCAACATAAAGTAAAGAAGTCTTGAAGTTCTTTGGGAATGGAAGCCTTGTAATAGGCCCTTTGGGGGCTTGCTGGGGTCCATCCTAGATAGTGAGGAAGAAGAGGCAGAAGGCACAAGGAAACTTGGCTTCTCCTTCACAGTAAGTTGCTCATGTGACATCAGTAAAAGAGTCTTCGGTCAAGCTTATCTCACCAGGAAAGAGTGGCATGGATGCTTGCTAAGGTTTGGGTGTTCAGAATATCATGGTAATCATAAATCTCCATTTCAGTTCTTAGGGGTCCCACTCTTTAGAGTTTGGTGTCCTAACTTTTTGCACTAGACACCTTGCAAGGGTGAGCCTTAGTTGACATGGTGATTTGATAAACAGGGTCGAAACCTTTTGGTTGATTTTTGGCTTTCTAAGTTCTATGACTGCAGGAGACCACACACACACACACACACACATATGTATATGTTATATAAGATATTTATAAGCCCTCTGGATATATAAGCAGAATAAGAGAAGTTCCCTGGATTTCAGTCCATTGTTTGAGCTGAGAGTTTAGGAATTTGAACCTGCCATTCTCTTCTTACTCTCCTCCTAAAAGCTCTCCATGGCAGCTGGAAGCAAGCAGCCCACACTCTTCAGCTAAGAAAATTACACATTTCTTGAAATTAGAGGACATCATGCTCTAAATAGTTGTAATTTGAGTTTGCAGGGGGGCAAGCTTGCAGGTGTTTGTTAAGGGTACTCGTGGGATTAAGACCTGTGAGAAGAAAGAGAGGGAAGCAGGACTGGGTGGAGGGAGAATTGAGCTGTGGGATAACCAATGGAAATTTTGGTCAGTCCTGCAGAGAGTTTGGAATGTGGGATGATCCTTCAGAGTTGTCCTAAGCAGAGTGAGGGGGACAAGAATTTACACCCACATGTCAGTTAGTTACCTGACATGGGCTGCCCCCAAGGGGGTGTGGCCTGAGATGAGGCAGCTTTCTTGAGCCAAGCCAGTCTCCAAAGAGGCTAACAGCTGAGGGTTTCTGCTGGTCACACTCCCGTCCGCCAGGATAATAAGTTCTTCATTCTGGAGGAAGATCTGAGCAGTGTGTAATAGTAGCCACCCCAACAGTGTTCCGTGTGTGGGGGTCCACCTGCTTACTCAGAGCCTTGCCTGTAATACTTCTTTCCAGGGGACCACAGGCAATAGTGACTCGGTGAACAGTTTCAACACTGTGTGCCTGGAGCTTCCAGAGTCTCACTGTTTATTAAAACAGCTGGATTTTCACTGCCTTAAGACCCAAAGAATCCAGACAACAAAATCAAGATTCCTTAGCTTTCCCCAAGGGTGAGATACTTGTAGCTATTCTGCTGTCAGTTTCTGAACCAGTCAGTTTCTTTCTTGGAAGTAGCAAAAACCAACTTTGGATGATCAATGCAGAAAACCGAATGTATTAAAAGGGAAATGGGTATAGTTCATAGAATCACAGGGAGGGTCGGAGAACTGAATTCAGGGCTTTGCAGCCAGGAATCAAACCCCAAATCATGTCACAGAACTGATTCTGTGAGGATGCCTCTGTCCCCACCATAGCCACCGTGGGTACCAGACAGCCCACTGTGTCAACACCAGCTCTGGCCACTGGGTGTCACCACTAACGCCACTGCCACCAGAGTGTCCCTGTCTGATGGACAGAGCCTAGGGGAAGTGCAAGGGCGTTTGGGAAACCACGTGTCTGGTATTTTCCACTTCTGTAGTAGGAGGAAGGCTGCACCAACTACAACACTCATGAGATGGGGAATTCCCTGGACCCAGGAGGGGAGATCAGATGCTAGGCAGCCAAAAGTAATCCTAAGTGTTCACGGTATCATTAAAATAAATTTCTTTGACCACCGGCTCCTTACCTGGTCACCATCCTATCTTTCTCTCCCAGCAGTAAGCAGCTATTGCTTACATTATCTCTTTAGTAGATGATAATTTACCATTTTATACCCTGCCCCCAGTACACATACGCATAGTGTCTCATCCTCCCATCCTTCCGGGATAGTTTTTTTCAATTCCGGCTAGATCAGTGTGTAATGCTTTCATTATATGACAGTCTGAGTTATATATTTACCATGATTATTTTTTTAAATTGCCTAACTTCTTTTGCTTCCCTTAAGTTAATAATTGTCTTTTTCTATGTGCTTTTTCTGTCTAGTCATCATTAATGTATCTCCAGCTATGTACATCTCCTTTAGATGTGTTCAGAGAGATTGGGTGTTCTATCAGTTTTACCTTTAAGTCCTTCCTGGAGCATTCTGTCCTGTCTCCTCTGGGTTTGTTGATCCCCAGGCCTGCTACATTAACTGTGGTCTGGGGAAACTCCTTTCTCCGTTATCCTGGGATTCCCTTTGTTTCTTTCTTGTGTGGGAGCCTTGCTTCCTGGAACACATGTTCTTTGAGTTACTTCTCCATTTTGGCAAAGAATATCCTGCAGTAGCTTTCTGAAAAAGGATGCGGGGGAGTTTGATTTTTGATATCCTGCATGCCTAAAATGTCTTTATTCTACCCTCCTGATGCGCTCTATAGGGTCACCAGGTATGGAATTCAGATTTAGAAATAATTCCCCTTCACTAGGTTTTTGAGAACATGGCCCCATTATCCTCTAGCATGTGGTGTTGCAGTTGAGTGTGACGTATTCCTTTTCTTGACCTTATGTATGAAACTTGACTTTTGAATCTCCTTTCTGGAAACTTTTAAGGTATTTGTCCAGAATGTTCTAAAATTTCATGTCCTAGTTTGGGACCATTTTCATCCATTGAACTGTGTAGTCAGAAGCCCTTTCAAAAAAAAGGAAGTGATATGCTTTAATTGTACGTAGTAGGCTGCGGGGAGGACAGGCAGATAGAACTACTTGACCCAGCGGGCCCCTAAAATCACTAATCTGAGACAACCATCACTTCTCGTCTTTGTAGTTATACTTGGTTCTCTAATTAATTGCATCTCCTATGTTATTCTCTTCAGATGTTTGGTCATTATTCTTAGCCAAGAGTTGTATGTGGTTAAAGCTTGAACTTGGGCTAATATTCGCAAGGGAAAAATTATTAGTTAAGGTGTGTGAACATTTCTTATCCACTGCACTATTTTATTTGTGTGAAGAGAGACCTCATATTTGGATATTTTTGGATAGTTATAACTTTCCTAAGAAAATGTACTTGGCCTTCAAAGACATGGATGATGAATTATTTCCCTGCAGCCTTTCTTAATAGGGTCTCAGGCTCACTCAGTGTCATAACAAATGACTTAAAAAATTAAGGCACAGGATCCTTTTTTGCCAACAAATGTCTTTCCTTTTCTGTAGATCTACAAACAAGACCCTAAATGCCATTTTCTTTGTGCTTGTTATCCTCGATTCTGTCTGGAGTCACATTAGTGTTAGCTCTTTTGCAAATGTTAGGAACAGTGGAGTCCTAGAGATGAAAACTAGAAATTTCATAGAGTAAATAAAGTTAGAGCCCCAGGGCTGTTTGCCAGAAGCATGGGCTGGAAACATGGATTGGAACTGAGATAGCCAGTGCCCCAAATTGTTGTCCAAGACAGGAGAATAGGGGCCACAGCTTGAAAGTCCAGTAGGATTGAGATAGGTAACTGGAGCCGTGAGAGCCAGGTGGCTGTCCTGAATTGTTGGACCAGAACTCTGCAGGCAAAGATTAGGTTTTAGAAGCAAAACTGACTAAGCCAGATGATAAATTTAAAGCTGGGGTTACAAGACAGATTAAAAGTTATCCAACTGGGACTACAGTACAGACATTATAAATACATAGAATTCCCCCAATTTTTACCTGCAGTGGGTTGGAGGGATTCCACGGCGGAGACCATGAGATGGCAGTAGCACATCCAGCCTTTATACGGGAGATGATTTGACAGGTTTGCATTTGGGGAAAGTGCCTCGCAGAATGAATGCCTTCAGAGGCTACACTGTGAAGGCTCGAATTCCGGTGAGGAGGAGGGTAAGGGAAATCCCTGAGGACAGTGGGAGCAGAGCGGAGAGGGGTTCACTCAGCAGCAGGGTGGGGACTCTCTGAAGGGCAGCAGTGGCTTGTGGTCTTTATAGCCTGAGGTCTGTCTTACCTATTAACAGATGTTGGGCACAGTTACACAATGTATGCAAAGCAGGTGGGTTCTAGTTGGCAAAAATCTGCATATTTGGGCTATGTTTAAAGCAATTGGATGTGCAAAAATTTTAGTTTGGCATCAGCAGGATTTTGAACTAATGGGTCTCAGGCTGGGGTAAACAAATAAATAACCTAGGAGCTAGTACACAGAGCCACTCTGGCTGATTTGTATACCACTGCCTTCACTCAAGGTGTGCCTGTCAGTGCATTGGTCCTCTTGATGGATCTAGCTTAAGATGGGCAGAAAGCAGGTCACAGCCTACCTTGGGTCAGAAAGTCTGGCCAGGAGGTGGGGCCTTGTGCTTAAGTGGGAAGTCCAGGCAGACACTGACAGGTAAAACACTGTGCTCTGCATATTCACGAGTGGACTCATGCTTTCTTTGGTTTAGGTGACAAGGACATAAAGGTGAACAAGGCAAATCCAGCCTCTCTCTTTGCAGAATGCATGGTTTAAAGAGTTGTTTAAGCAAAACCAAACCAAAACAAGCCCCCCCACCCCACCCCAAATCAACAACCAAAAAAAAACTGGTTACAAAGCAGGGTGCTAGGTTCTATGCTGGTGGAGGTCCTGCGTGTCGTGGAGGATAGAGGAGCACCTAGCTCAGTCTAGGGGAATCTGCAGAGGCTTCTCAGAGGAAGTAATGTCTGAGAGGAAACCTCAAGGGTGATTAGAATGAAACAGAGAATAGGTGAGGGAATAAGGACTTGGGGAAGGGTGCTCTGTGCAGAGGGACCAGCCTGTCCAAGGGTCCAAAGATGAGAGAGGGCATGTGTGGGGAGGAAAGAAGGAAGTTCAGCGTGATTGGAAGAGTCTGTGATGTGTGTGTGTGTGTGTGCTTGCGTGTGTTTGGCAGAGAGCAAGATTGAAGTGAAGAAATGTAGACAAGAGGTGGTGGGAGCCTGAACCAGGGTAATTAGTGTTTCAAGATCTATGGTAATGGACAGGAAAGGGAATTTGAGACATTCATGAGGTGAAATTGACTGGTTTACTGAGCAGTTGGCTGTGGAGAGAAGGTGGAGCCTGGCTGAGGGCTGGGAGTCTGCCGTGGGCCCCTGGAGGGTGAGGTGCTGTCGGCTTCTAACCCACACTTACTGGGCTCTGCCCCCAGGTGCTCCTGCAACAAAACATGTTGTCCCAACACTCCTGGGACCAGCCGGTGGTGGAAAGCAACCACTGTCAGCCACTCTAGAGCTGCTGCACTGCAGTGAATGTCTTTGCCAGTTTCTGAAGACTTAGGCCTGAGATGAAACTTGCCTTCACCTGTGTCATCCTCTCTCTCTTGAGTATGTAGAGACGTTCCAGAAATTGAGTAGAGGACACTTCCTTTGTTTTTGGTCCCTGTTGTAAGATCTCTCTGCATTCAAGAGTGAGTGTGAGCTTCCAGTTACTCCAGTACTTCTGAGTTCTGGAATGGTGATACCAAGGGGGGACGGGATACAGTCATGGTCTATTTTGATGCCAGGAATCCTGTTCACGGAGTTGAAGAATGAACTTCACAAACACTCAAGGTAGGAAAGCAGAGGCTTTTATTTAGAGATAAAGTGAGAGGACAGAGCTCCTGGCTCATGCCAGGAGGGGACAAGAGAGTCCGTGGTAGTGCATTGTCTAGGGGTTTTATGGGCAGTTGAGGATTTTCAGAAATGTGATAAAGGGCTAGGGGTGCAGACTTGTTAAGTGGTCCCTGAATATTCATCTTTGATGAGACATTCTCTTTTCCTAATATTGGTTCTTTAGGTAACAGAAGAAATTTATTGCTCTGATTCCTTCCCAGGACAGCAGCTTCTTGGTCTGGGAGTATATTAATCAAGTCTGCCTGCCCTGCTCCCCATGTGGGCTAAGTTATTGTCTGTTTGCTAAAGAGTATGTTAAAAACCTTACTTCTTAACCTCCTGGGTTTTAAAATACAATCTTATCTTTAAGATTGAATCCTTCCTGTTTTTACTATGTTGTTTATGGCTGGGCCTGCTTGCTAAATCAATTGCCCAGGTTGCAAATTACTTGATTAGGGGCTGGAGGAGGAAAAGCAGCTTATGGGTAAAGTTAAAAAAATAAGCTGGGCCTTTTAGTAGGCTAAAAGTAAATCTTACAATGGCATGATTTAATTGACACAATGAAGACATGGGCTGTAATGAAATATTTTCTTATCTGGGGAATATTCAAACATTCCAGGCCAAGTTACTCCTAGCTTTTTGAGCTTTAACTGATTAGCTTATTAATTTTGAGTCTTTTATGGCTTTTGTTTTAATTAATCTCACTGAAGAATGCCTGTATTCCTAGTTTGATATTTTTACCCTAGAGAATTAATATGACTCTGACTTTGCTTAATGTTTAACACGGAGTTTTGGTAGGGGTTTCTTTGCACATTTGTTACATTGCTCTGACTGTAATTATCCTGCTTTGCTTCTTTTCCAGAGGCCCTCACTCTCCTCTGCCTAAACCCACGTTCCCTGTCTCAATTTCTCACCAGCAGTAGAACAGCTTTATGCCTTCACAGTCTCATCCTTTGCTCTTTGACTCCGCTATTCAAAATTTTCAAGTCAGTTTCATAAATGGGTAGGTGCTCTGAAGGGTTACAAAAAAAGAAGATTCACTATCTTCTGTGAGTATGTTTTGGAAGAAACAAACAGGCGGACATTTTGTTGATGCTCCTATTTTCCTGTGATCTTAATGAAATAGTTAATGTTTGAACTTTTATTATAGCTTGCCAGAATGGAGACAGTTTGGGAAATGTGTTTATGACATGATTTGATTGATTTCCATTATTGATCAGCTGACACATAGGCTGTAAGCTCCTTGTGACTGCGTCTCTCTTTCATCATCGTTTGCCCGGCATAGTGCTGTGGACATATTTGTCCAAAGAATCAACAAGTGAGCAAATGGATTCTTCTGTTGACTCTCCTGTTGTCAGCCATATGTTTTCTTTGTTTTTTAGTTGCTGTCTCTTTTACAGCATTAGCAGTGCAGTGAAGTAATGCACGGTGATGATTCAATGCTAAAATAATAGATTTTTTTTTTATTCCTGTGCTTTTTCTCAAATACTTAACAAGAATGCCTTTGTGTTTTGTCTTTATTGATTACACAAAACTCTGCCAATCTAAGAGCACCTAATAGGATGGGATAAATGAAGGTACTCTTACCAGAGGACAGAGGTGTCTGTGAGGCTGATGCCAGGGTTCTTGTTTGTGGAGTTGAAGAATGAACTTAGCAAACACCCAAGGCAGGAGAGCCAGGGAGAGGCTTTTATTGAGAGATACAGTGAGAGGACAGAGCTCCTGGCTCGTGCCAGGAAGAGACAAGAGAGCCCATAGTGGTGCATTGTCTAGGGGTTTTATAAGCAGTTGAGAATTTTTGGGAACTGGATAAAAGGCTTAGGGATGTGGACTTGTTAAGTGGTCCCTGAATATTAAAAATTAACTTAATACAAGAAATTTACTGCTCTGATTTCTCCCTGGGATACGGGTGTCTTGGTCTGGGAGCATATCAAACAAGGCCGCCTGCCCAGCCCCCAAGGTGGGCTGAGGTATTGTCTGTTTGCTAAAGAGTAAGTTAAGAATCTTACTTCTTAACTTCCTGGGTGTTAAAATGCAATCTTATCTTTAAGGTGGAATCCTTCCTGCCTTTTACTATGTTGTTTATGGCTGGGCTTGCATGCTAAATTAGTTGCCCAGTTTGCAAAATCACCTTATCAGGTCTGAAGGAGGAAAGACAGCACCTAGGCCTGGGTCTTTAGCATGCTAAGGTGAATCTTACACATGATTGCAAATGATTAGCATAATAAAAACATGTGCTACTCTTCTTTATCTGGGGAATATTGACTGATCTCACTGAAGAATTACTGTAGCGCTTGATGTTTAACACAGTTTTGGTATGGGAGTTTCCTTGCATGTAGTTACATTGCTCTGACTGTAAATATCCTGCCTATCTCACTCTACTCTGACTACACCCCATGGTTCCTGTCTAAAGGCGACCCAGGAAATCCATTGTTGCTGATCTGCAGATGGTGTTGATTTGAGCAGCAATGTGTGTGTATACAGGTCAAAAATTGTTGTATGCCTTGATGTAGGGGGTGTTGTGGGAGAAGCAAACCAAACAGAGAGTGTATGATAGAGAGAATGACCTGCTTTACCAAGGACTGCCTTGAGTTGGCAATGCCAGTCTCATCCTGGACAAACTGGAATTGTTGGTCCGCCAGTATGAGAACTCAGAATTGAGTACAGAGCAAATGGAAGTGGTGCTTTGCATGATCAAGTTAATGCTTAGAGAGGTGGGTTCTAAGATCCTCTGGGCTCTAAGTGCATCAGGCCATCTTCTCTCCATGGACCAGTTATTTCTTTGGAGGTGGGATATTTGGGAAATTATGAACTCTGGAGTTTTAGGCCCAAATTGGACCTCACAGAGTGTTTAACACTCATTTTATAGATTAGGAAATGGAGGCTCAGAGGCCTTGCTAGCATCACGGCTGCCTAGCGGCCAAGCCTCGGTGGGAGCCAAGCCTGTGGATTTTCATGCGCTTGTTCTTTCTGCTGCCTTGCCCCCACATTTGGCTCTGGGGTGTCACCTGGTGCCTGGCAGCCTTGCAGTGGCTGCCTCGGAGAGCAGGGAGTATGTGTGAAATGGACGGAGAGTTGGGAATGAGAAACAGGAGAGGGGAGGCTGTGTTGATTTAAACAGCAGCAGCTTGTTGAATGGCCTGAGAATCTAAGAGTTGTGAATGACGCCTCTGGGGAGGGAGGGTGGTAAGTAAGAAATCTGATGCCTGGGTGCCCTCTGCAGGCCTAAAGCTCAGGCATTGTTCTTACAGAGATGTGCACCCAGATGTCTTTGCCAAAAAAGGACCTTGCACGCTTTTCCCATCCATCTTCCTCTGCACCTTCCTGATGCTAAGCTGTTAGCCAAATGAGTGTTTGGTGGTCACATCCTGCCCAGTGAATGTTCTAGCAGGGCAGAGAGGGGGAAAACGAAATTGTGCAAGTCTCTCTCCCCGGCCACCATCCCCCTTTTCCCATTTACCTTTTGTTTTCTTGTCCAGATTATTTATAAGGATTTACTCATTGCCCTGTTTTCCTTACAACCTGCTTTTTTAGGCTGAATATATTCTGAGTTTTTCTTTATGCAACGAAGTATTCGTTTAGATTCTATTCTTTTAAAGTATGATTTTTACTAGTTTTTTGGAGTCCTTTTCTATTGCTTTACTGTAAATTGGTGAATTGATTCTCTGTTGTTGGTCATTTATGTAACGTGGTGTCCTGTTATAAATAATGCTTCGGCAAACATATTTGTATAAATCTTTTTGAACTCATCCCCGGTGATCTTCTAAGGGTAATTTCCTAGGTCAAAGGCTTTGGCTACTCATTGCCAAACTGGTCTTCAGAAGGGCCATTTTTCTTTCCCAGAGTCAGTGTCAGCAGCGTTTAAGAGTGGGTGTGGGGAACTGATTTTTTTAATGCAATGAGTTTCTATTTAGAAGGCAAACCTCCGTCCATCCCCCTCCTGCCCAGCCTCCCTCCCCGACTCCTTCTCTTCCTGATCCTCTTTCCCTGCTCTCTCTCTCAGGGTGTTTTTGAACAGCCCTTCACTATTGGACAGTTAGGGCTGTATCTCTGAGTTCTGGAGAAAGCAGCTGTCAGGCTGCCCTCTGAGCAGTGAACTATGGAGAGCAGCATGGGCTTGAGCGTGCGGGAGATGCCGCCATCAGGCGTGAAGCTGGCTCTTTCTCCCAGGCGTTGCTGGACTGAGCTCTTCTGAAAGACAGCCAGTGCCTCCTGGGAGCCTTGCTAGGCTTCCTGAAGCTAGATTTGCCTGACTGTTAAGGCTGTGGATCCACCACTTATAAATGTGGGACAAACCTTTCCTCTTCCTGCAGGATAAACTGTTTTCTGAATCTCTCAAATACTTCTTACCTGTGTATGGAAAACATTGTGCATTAACAGAAGACTCCAATCATTGTGTGCTAGAAAAAGTGGGCTGATTGAGCTTTAGGATTCTAGGTGTACAACCTGTTCTAAAATGGTGTGACCCTATGGAAACCCAGCGCGTTTCTGTAGTAGTGTGATGGCTTCTCACTGTGCTTTGAATAAAACCAGACTGATTCTGAACAAAGGGTCATGTGGTCTGGCTCCTACCCACCTCCCCAGGTGTCTCACCCCACCTTCCATTTACCCTCTGTACTCCACCACCCAAGCTTCTTGAACCTCTTTAGACAGGCACAATCCCCCCTTAGGGCATTTTTGTTAGCTGTCCCTTCAGGTTGGAATGCTCTTCCCCTTCATCACTGTATGCCTTTTCGTCATGCTCGGCGTAGCTTCGAGGTCATTTCCTAAGAGAAGGTCCTCTGGTGACCCGAACAGAAATAGCCAACCAGCATTTTACGTCTCCCTGTTTGATCCTCTGCACAGGGCTCACCACCACCTGAATGTCTGTCTGTCACCACTGCAGATGTGTTCCATGGAGGTAGGAACCTTATTTAAATTGGTCATCAGGGTGTCCCCAGTGCCCAGAACAGTAGGAAGCTGATCTGTCTGTTACATGTGAGTGGTGTAGTCTTGGTCAGGTACCATTGCTCTGTTAGAGCAGTGTTTATGATTAAGAGCAGATGTCTTCAGTACACTCATTTGGAGTCCCAAAATCTGAGTTTTAGTCTTAACCCAATGTTCACTAATTCTGTGACCTTGGAAAAACCACTTGCTATCTCTGAATCTCTGGATTTGTAAAGTAAGAATTGTAACATTTACCCAAAGAACTCCAAAGGGTACTTGAGCCCAGGAATGGCTGTGATAATGGACGTACAGGTGCGTTGCAAACTTCTACTCATTCAACAAATGGAAATTGTCTTAACCTGCCTACTGGAAGCCCATGGGACTGCCATGGGGTATCTGCAAAAGCTGGGGAACAGGGAAAATCCAGCCTGACAAAGAGCAGGCTATTCTATCAGTGCACAGTGGATTGGAGGCTGGGTTTAGTACTTGACTGATGAGAGCTTCATTGGAGTCTTTATCATATCCACGGGAAGATTCTGCCAACCAGAAAGGGTGTTGATTTGGTCAGCTCTATACAGGGAAATATCAAAAGGTAAGTCCTGATAATTCCATGCTCCCGTTGACTAGGAAGAATACACCGTTCAGCTGGGAAGAATACACTGTTCCAGCAGTGGGCTTTATCATGTCCCGTGGCAGAATATCCTGGGTCAGATGCTGCCATCTCTCAGAGCTGGGTGCCACTAAATGTTTGCCCAGGCTCCAATTTCTTTGTAACTCTGAGTGCAAAATTTGATTTCCTCTGTGGATGATGTAGAGAGAAAAGAGGATCTCATAGGAAAATGTGAGGCCCCATTTTACCATGGATAAAATGCTATTTCTCACTTTAAATTGGTAAATTGGAATTCTGGTGTTATAGATCCCATGGGCTTGGTTAATATACATATCTGCCCCCAGGATGCTGACAGATCAGCCTGGCTGGGGTGACTTTACCAGGGTTCAGCTGTCTTGTCTGGGGGGCTTCCACTTGGTATCACAGCTTTCCATCTGCAAGACGATAATGATTCAATTTGATGGTCTATCTGGAGATTCTAGAATGTAATTGATTTTGTATGTGTGCGGCAATCAGTTCGTAGCTTGGGGTAGACATACTAGAAAGGACCAGGAGGTGGCAGTAAAGGCTAGGTAGTCATTCGAGCAACGCCAATTAGACAAATTTTTATTAGCCTCATACTCAGCCTCTTCTGGGCAATTTAGAGAGCATTGAGGTGGGGGTGAGGTGGTGGTATTGCTTCTTGATCAGAGAGAGGTGGTCTACCAAAGTAGCCATTTTCATTTCAGCTTTCCCAATATCCCTGAGACTTATCACTTTCTCTTTTCATGAAATTCTGCAAAATAAAATTTTAAAAATCTTATTTTACTCTAAGTTTCAGATTTTATGTAGACCTGGTGTTATATGTAGGCTGCAGTCCAGACTGTCCTTGGATTTCAGCAGTGAGGGTCTTCCAGCCCCTTCATTTCTAGATAAGGTGCGCTTGGTTGCTCACCCCCTGCCCTGAGCAGAGCCCAGGGCTCTCCTGAGACTCCAGTTCATGGCCTCCTCTGTCTCTGCTCTCTTGCCTCAGTGGCTTAGCTGAGTTTAGGAATTATCTTGCTGTCCCAGCTCTGCACTGCCCTGATTATCACAAGGTCCATGGTTCTTTTTCTTGATTCGTATGCACCCCTACCCCCCGAGATGAATATCTGTTCAGGTAAAGCATGTGTGGGTGTTAGAAGTCTGTAATAACAGTTTGGAAGACAACCACCCGGGGGACTTAAAACTGACAGTTAATGCACCTGAGTCCTCTGCCGCATCTGAAACGCAGACTCTGGTCTGCGGCCACGCTGCTCTGTCCTCCTCTCTGTCCTGCTTTTTTCTGCCCTTCTCCTCTCCTGAACAAAAACCATTCCTCGTTTTCTTACAGACTTATTTTCTAAAGCACAAAACGAAGCACCTCACTTTCTTGCTTGTATAGGACCAAGGGCAGGCCACCCCAAGATGTGCTGGGGCGACATGCAGACTACTTCAGAGCTGAAACCCTCAAGGCTCAAAAGAGTCAAGTAGGTACTTTGACCTCCCCCCAGCCCAGCTGCATGAAAATGATTTTGATATAGGAACTCTTCCAGGAGGAGCGCGCACCATAGATAGCTCTATTATAATGTGAACTAGGTGTGGTAGACAGGAAGGGACGTGGACTAAGTCTGTTACAATTCCTCTCTGTGCCCCTTCATTGTTACCGTGTGGCCCAGTGAATGTTTGTTTATCAAACACAACTCTTTTCATATCCTTTTTACTTTGAAGTCTCAGACCCCTACCGCCTTCTCTTTGGTTCGGGATGACATATATGCTTTATTCTCTTCCACTGTCTTTGGAACGCATGTCTGTGGCTTCCCCATTCGTGCATAAGTACAATTTGATTTTCTCCCCTGTTAATCTGTCTCATGTCAGTTTGATTCTTAGACCAGCTAGAAGAACCTCGATGGGTAGAGGAAATTTCTTCCTCCCCAACACTTGGTTTCTCAGGTCTTTTACTATAAACTGGCGCTTCTTAGCTGACCAGTGTGACCCTTTCTAATCATGCCTATCTTAAGCTGCATCACTGTGCCCACAGATGCCCCCTTTTGCCCCCCTCCCTGCCCCCAACAGTGCCTTGGGTCATTTCTATATCTTCATGCTTTGTATACATCATTGCTTGAAGTTTCCTTTATCTGTTAACTCCTCCTCCAAAACAGCTCACTTCTGGGCTACTTCCCCCAAAACCTCGGATTTAGATGACATTTCCCTCACACTCACTACTGTAATGAATTACTTTGAAGAGAGAGAAATGGAGTGTTCTGGTCCTGAATTGTCACCAACTTTGTAACATCAGGCACCTTAAGGGAACTTAGATGGGCTCCATGATTATGAAGTGTTATTTAAATTGAACCTTCCTCAAATCTAATTGTGATCAATGAAAAAGTGATGGTCATTGAATTCAAATCACTTTAACAGGGTTTCATTAGGCCTCCGTAAGGAAATCATTCCCCACTCATTCATTCTGCAAAACTTCATGGGGCTCCTGCAGGGTGCCAGCTACCGGGGGGAGGGCTGGAGGGGCAGAGCTGCGTTGGAGATGTCTGGGGGCGATTGCGTGTACAGTTTTGGAATTTAGGAGAAATATCATGTTAGTGATATGTATTGGGGATTCATTAGCGAATGAGTGGCCATTATAGCTCCTGGAAGCAGATGACACCAAGTGGGGGGAATGTGTAGAAAGACCCACAGATCTCTGGCACCTTGGACACATCCTGCTTTCCAAACATTTCTCCTCCTGTGAAAGGAAGGTACTCAGAGGTCAACTTTCCTATCCTGAAGGATTACAAAAATTATTTTACAGCTTTTATAATTGGTGCATGTTAAGTCATTTTCGCATACCTCAAAGACTAGCAAAATAGCAGGGGGGACATACTGTAATGAATCTGCAGATTAAATAAATATATACAGATAAAATGTATAATCATAGTCTGATTACTTAAACAATTTTATTTTCCCTGAAATGCAGATTTGAGAATTACCTGAGGATTTACCCTTTGAGGGGGCTTTGATGACTGGCAGTGACTTGAGCTTTTTGTCATATGCCACTCCTTACATTATGAAATAGAGAGGTGTTAAGTTTTGCTAAGAGTTGTTAGTAGCATGACTAGGGAAATACCTATTTTAGCAGAACGCTGTAGAGAAGCTTGGGGCTTGGTTTCTTTACCGGAGAACATAAGATCGCACCTAGGCGACTGCTCTTGTCCCCTCCATAGCTAGTGGGACATTGATTCTTCACAATTAAATTGGGGTTGTCAAAATGATAGCAGCCTCCAACAAATACAATTAAAGGTCAGCCCTGTGGCACAAGATTTTCCTTTGAAATTCCTGCATGTTTTCTTTTTGGAAAACTCAGCCATGAATGTCAGAATGAGTTTGGAACTTTACCTCTGACGTTGTGTCACATAACAAAGAGACTGAGCAGGAGAGGTGCCTTTTTTATTTTCTATACATGAAAATCAGAAAATACCAATGAACAACAGAAAGGTAACCTCACCTTCCCCAAGAAAATGCTTGTTACACTTTGATGTATATTTTTAAACATGGGTAAAAGGAGTAGGGTGTGCATTCCTCAGACTTGACTGGACATAACTTCCCAGGACTGTCAGTCCCTGACTTACAATGGTTTGACTTAGGATTCTTAGACTTTATGATGGTGTGAAACCCAAATACAGTCAGTAGAAATGGTGCTTCCGATTTTAAATGTGGATCTTTTCCTGGGCAGTGACGTGCAGACGGACCCTCTCTTGATGCTGGGCAGGGCGGCCAGCAGCAGCTCTCAGCCAGCCACGTGGTCTTGAGGGTCAGCGACTGATAACTGACAACCATTCTGTACCTACACAACTATTCTGTTCCTCACTTTCAGTACAGAATTCAATCAACTACATGAGATATTCAACATTTTATTATCAAATAGGTTTGTGTAAGGTGATTTTCCCCAACTGCAGGCTAACATGAGTGTTCTGAATATGTTTAAAGTAGGCTAGGCTAAGCCATGATGTCCGGCAGGTTAGGTCTATTAAATAGATTTTCAGCTTCAGATATTTACAGTTTATGATGGGCTTATTGGGCTGTCACCTCATTATGAGTCAAGGAACATCTTTACTTGTCTTGCATCCAGATTTTTGGACTCTGACTCAAACTTACGAAACCAGAATCTGTTCAGGAGAGGCCTAGGAATCTCTGTGATTAACTCTTATCTCAGTGATTCTTAGGACCAGATAAACCAGAGAAACACTGCTGTAATTGCTGGAGATCATGGTGGGGCATCTTCTTATGAGGGAGACATACTTCCTCATAGGCTGCCAACTCCTAGTGATTGGAGGACTGATAGGCAAGTTCATTATTCTGCCTCATGGCATCCTCCCCCTTCTCCTTCCTCCAACTTGCCTCTCCATTTTACCCTTTTCATATTTCCTGTGCTCAAAGGGTGAGCAGGGAGGTGCGACGTGCTGACGTAAGTCCATTTTGCTCTTTGTCCCCTGCAAATGCGTTTGGTTGGTGGGTGAGGAGGAAGTTAAATATTCCTGGCTAAAACTCAGGTTCAGCCGGAGACTCTAAATGCCTCTCCTTTTAAAACTTTGTACTTTGGAAAATTAAAAACATAAACATATAATTAACCCCCCATGTATTCATCACCCAGCTTCAACAATTACCAACTCGTGGCCAGCTTTCTGTCATCTGTACTCATCCCCATATTGTTTTGAAGCAAATCCCAGACGTCTTATCATTATCCATAAATATTTCAGTTGTATCTGTAAAAGATAGTTACTCTTATTTTCTTTCTTTTTAAAAAATTCTTTACTTTTTTTTTTACAGTAGTTTAAGGTTCACAGCAAATTGAAGGGAAGGTACAGAGATTTCCCATATACCCCCACCCGACACATGCACAGCCTCCCCCATGATCACATCCCTCATCAGAGTAGGTGGGTACCTTAGTCACAACTGATGAACCTAACTGATACTTTGTTATTCCCCAAAGCACATAGTTTACAGTAAGATCCACTCTTGATTTTGTACATTCGATGAGTTTGGACAAATGCTTGATGAAATATATCGACTTCATGTATGAACTTCAAAATCTTTCAAGAAGACAAGATATGGCAGACTGGAACTATACATGAACTTGACAGAGCCTAGAATTAAGGGGGCAAGGGGGCAGTTTACTTTTTTCTTTAATAGAGTTCAAAAAGGTCTTGAGTTCATTTTTGAGTGGTGTTTCACCATGGCAAATCCACGTGTATGAGATTACTGAGCTAAAAGAGAGCTTTGGCAAGGGATTTGAGAGTAAAGAGATGGGAATGTGAAATCAATGGAAAGTTAGTTCTTCTGACGGTAAATATATATAGTAAAGCTCAGTGGAGTGCACCTTGGATTCCTTTTTGCAATCTGAACTGCTCACTGGTTGGAGTTTAGGGACCCATCTAGGAAGTGCAAGTAGAGAGTTTTCGCTCAGTATTTAAACACCAGCTGTTGTTCAAATAATGTCTGTGCACCCATCTAAATGGTAATGAAATGCTAATATAGTCATCCATTTCCTTTTTCTCATTCTACAACATCACAATGAAGGGAGAGAGATAAGACATTTGACATCTGATGTTTGTTTTGAAAACCAGGGACACAAACAGATGTCAGACAACATGAGATTCTCTTCTTTTTCCACCCTTTGGAGACACTAAACATTCTAACTTTTGTTAAGATACTATAGGAAAACATTAATTTTTTAAATCAATTCTCTCCTTGGATTAGAGTCCTGGGTTATTTAAAATTAATGCAGTGTGAACCCAAAGCTAGTCGGGGATTTGCTGCTGTGGAGCTTCGCTGTTCAATTACAGATATTCCATGTGGTATGAGGATAATTTCATGGTGCATGCTTGCAGAATGGAGGGGATGCCTGCTAGCTGTGGCATTATAAAGGGTGGCGAGTTGCACCACAGTTACTTAAAACACCAACTATTCCCTGCCCCTCCCAGCCCCCAGTATGCCTCAGAATACTGTGATCTGTGTTGGTCCCTATCTAACTCTTTGTTATGCCCAGGTAACTTAGGGTGCAGATCAACTTCTTAAAAAACATAAAAAAGGTGTGTCTTTCTTTTAAGCCAAGTTGATGTATGGAAATCTGAATCTGTTGGATACTTTAGGGTGATAATTATTTGCTTTCTAAAGGGATTTGGTGCTCCTTGAAGGATTTGCAATAAAATACTTTAACAGTTATTTCCGATTCCTTTTGCACATAGGTTTTACAGAGCACTTCTATTGGGCAGAGTGAGTCAAAATTCAAGCAGTAATCTACACCTGGTCTCTGCTTGAAAATTAGTTTTTCGGAATTTTCTGGTCATTTGGCCCTGTGTGAATCTCCCTCTTGTTCCCACCCAACTTCATTAATTCTTCTGTAATCGCAATGTGTCTGTAGTGTTTCTCTGCTGCTTCTCTGTGGGGTCTTCTTGCCTCACAGTTTTGAATGAGGAATGACCTTGGTAGACTTAAACTCTTAATTCAGCATGTCTGTTCTGTTGTACTACTATAGTCAGTTTAAAAAAACAGATTTCAAATTTATTTTGCCATATAAAAATGCTTCTGGAACCCCTTGATTTTACTCTAAGATACATTTTGCAAAGTATTCAGTATTTTTGTTGGACAATTATCATTTTGATCTTAGGTGTGATTGATTGGCTTATAACCTTTTCCCCAATATGTTAACGATTTATAGTTAAAAAGGAAGGGCAAACAGGATTTGATATTCTACCCAGTGAGTTCCTTTTTCCCTAGCAACATACCCTTTCTGTGAAGGGAGCTATTTTGGTGATTTACACCTATAAAGAAGAAAGTTTTCAAGCTGGGTTTTCCAGTAACTCATATGTCCAAAGGTTAAAGCATTTTGGGAGGTAAACTCTCCTTTGGGATTCTGAGTTAATAAGTACTCATTTTGATGCTGAACAGATCAGAGTTCTCAAATCTGTAAATTGGGAGCTTCTCAGCACAGCACATCACCACTGTGCCTTTGATTCTTGGATATCTTTGCCTACAGTGTGCTCCTTGAGGCTGGCTTTCCTGAGGATCTTTAGAGCTCTGGCCCTGCATTTTTCTTTCTTTCCTTTTTTTTCTGCCTGGGCTCCTTCCTTCAGCTCCCTTTAACAGTATCCCTTTCCTGTCCTCTGGTCCGCCTCGCATGAACTGTGTTCTGAGTCTAGTCTCAGAGTTGGAAGTGAATCTACTGAATGTGGTGGCTTTGAGGCAGCAGACCCAGATTCAGGTCCTGACTCTGCCTCTCACTAGTGTGTGCTCTTACCCAAGTTTCCTAACCTTTCTGTGCCCAAGTTCCTATCAGTAAAATGTGGGTTATAACAATACCCACAGAGAGCTAGGTTGTGAGAATTAATTATGATGATACATACTGCTTGGCACTAGAGATAGTAAGTGTTTAATAGTCAGTGGCTGTTATTACTTTGCCATAACACACTCTCAGAAACTGGCTTATTGGTGAACTTGCCCTGGCAGTCGAGACTACATTTTACACACACACACACACACACACACACACACACACACACACTTGAGATATTTAAAAGTCATAAAGAAAATAGAGTGAACATGTGCTTATCCATGACAGAGTGTAAAAAATAAAATGTTACCAGCCGAGTTGAAACCTCCTTGGATCCCCTCTGATTGCATTTCCTGCCCTCCCCTCAATGGTAACCACTACCCTGAGACTGGTGAATTTTGCCCACATGTGTTTCTTCACACTTTTACTGCCTGGGTGGCTGTTGTTTTAAATGGCCATTGGTAATTCATAAGATCCACGGGAGAGGAAATAGAGCTGTTTGCGAAGCCACGTGGAAGCATGGGGTCGGTCCCAGCCTCCCAATCGTAAGGCAGTAACAAGGGGCAAAGCTCTGACACCTCCTGCTGGAAGGGCCCAGCCTGGGTCCTCCTGTGTGGCTGCTGCCCCTCCTGGAATGGAGCCCCACCTGAGGGCCACAGGCTGGCCTCTTTGTCCTCACCTGGACCATCACTCGGAAAGGAACTGTGTGGCCAGAATTTTATATCTCTGACATCACTCATGAACCAACCTGAGTCTGTTCTTGCTTCATTTTCCATCCACCCTCTGCTCGTCCCCAGTTTGGGAGTTTGGGGACTTTGATTACTATTCCTCAAGCCTTTCTGATGCACTGCATTTTATCCGTCTTGTCTCCCCCCATTTCTTGGTTTGGTGTTAGTTGCTCTGAATACTCAGTATTTGCATTTCTTGGAAGCAGCCTTCGAACCTTCTCCTGTGATCTAACTGCTCCTGGGGTAGATGCAGCCTGGTCCCTGGAACACCCTCCTTTCTGCACCCTGGAGGGTCAGCTGCCCCTGTGGGTGGCCTTGTCATCAGCACATATGACATATTATTACTGTGGTGTGACTAGGGAATTTATAATGCAAACCATAGCCAGGTTGGTAAATTACAGGTGTTCACCATAGTCAGAGATTCAGCCTGGGATGCTGTCCCGGTGTATCACAACTGACTGCTGGGTCCAAGCCCGTTTCTCCCTCAGCAGGTTAGTTGTTCTGCCGAGTCCAGTTGGTGGGGACCCTGGCTCCTCTCTGCGGGGGCCGCAGATTCAACCTCTAAATCCTTACGTCTAGGCTGGAACTACAGCATTGGCTCCAGTCATTTCTTCCCAGAACTCAGTAGCTAGAAATGACTGAATTCCTTTTGCCTCCTTGGCCCCTGCAGGCTGGACGAGCTTCACAAGAGCAGCCCCCTACATCCCGCACCAGCACGCCGATACCCCCTCCCACTAGGCATGCTCTTCTGCAGCGCCTGGCAGTAGCCCTCAGTTCGGCCCTTTATCTCACTCCCTGACCCCGCCCCTGTCAATCACAGTTCCTGACTAAGGCAATAGCCATCTCCTTCAGCATCCGCAGAAACCAGTGACATCTTGGTAACTTCTACCACCATGCTGACCTTCCGTCCTCCCTCCCCACGCCCCCAGCTGGACGGGAGACTCTCAGTCTCTCATGGCACTGCTTCCATCTTGTGTTGTAGTTTCTGGTCTGTCTTCTTCTTGATTAGTCTTTATGCTTCTAGTATTTAGCCCACGTCTTATAGGCAAAAAGGTCAAAGCAGCCAGCCTTCAAAGCCCAAGGAAGGGTGGTAATCAGTAAAGCACCCTGACCCCAGCTGGAGAAATGGGTGGCTCCCAGCAGGACAAATGGACGCCTTTGTGGGCTATAGCACGAGTCTCAGGCCTCACATCTCACCCAAGCCCTGCACCCTGCATTCTTCTTACCCCAGAAAGGTGATATTTGGGCTAAGAGAACTCTGGCTGCTGCAGTGTGGGACCCTCATGTTTGTTTGTTTTTAATAAAACAGCTTTATTGTGATATAGTTCATATACCTTAAAATTCATATGTTTAAAGGGTCTTTTTTGCTTTTTAATTGTGGTCTATCCTCTCAATAAACTTTAAAAATTTTTTACTAAGGTATTATTGATATACACTCTTACGAAGTTTTCACATGAAAAAACAATGTGGTGACTACTTTTACCCATATTATTAAGTCCCCACCCATACCCCAGTGCAATCACTGTCCATCAGTGTAGTAAGATGCCACAGATTCACTATTTGCCTTCTCTGTGTTACACTGTTTTCCCCAGGACCCCCCTACACCATGTGTACTAAACATAATACCTCTCAATCCCCTTCTCCCTCCCTCCCCACCTGCCCTCCCACACCCCTCCCCTTTGGTAACCACTAGTCCCTTCTTGGAGTCTGTGAGTCTGCTGCTATTTTGTTCCTTCAGTTTTGCTGCATTGTTATACTCCAGAAATGAGGGAAATCATTTGGCACTTCTTGTCTTTCTCCGCCTGGCTTATTTCATTGAGCATAATATCCTCCATCCATGTTGTTGCAAATGTTGGATTTGTTTCTTTCTTATGGCTGAATAGTATTCCATTGTGTATATGTACATCTTCTTTATCCATTCATCTACTGATGGACACTTAGGTTGTTTCCATTTCTTGGCTATTGTAAATAGTGCTGTGATAAACATAGGGGTGCATATGTCTTTTTCAAACTGGGCTCCTGCATTCTTAGGGTAAATTCCTAGGAGTGGAATTCCTGGGTCAAATCGTATTTCTATTTTTAGTTTTTTGAGAAACCTCCATACTGCTTTCTACAATGGTTGAACTAGCTTACATTCCCACCAGCAGTGTAGGAGGGTTCCTCTTTCTCTGCATCCTTGCCAGCATTTGTTGTTCTTAGTCTTTTGGATGGTGGCCATCCTTACTGGTGTGAGATGATATCTCATTGTGGTTTTAATTTGCATTTCCCTGATGATTAGTGATATGGAGCATCTTTTCATGTGTCTGTTGGCCATCTGAATTTCTTCTTTGGAGAATTGTCTCTTCATATCCTCTGCCCATTTTTTTAATCGGATTATTTGCTTTCTGGGTGTTGAGGCATGTGAGTTCTTTATATATTTTGAATGTTAACCCCTTGTCGGACATGTCATTTACAAATATATTCTCCCATACTGTAGGGTGCCTTTTTGTTCTGTTGATGGTGTCCTTTACCGTACAGAAGCTTTTTAGTTTGATGTAGTCCCATGTGTTCATTTTTGATTTTGTTTCCCTTGCTCGAGGAGAGGCATTCAGGAAGAAGTTGCTCATGCTTATATTCAGGAGATTTTTGCCTATGCTGTCTTCCAAGAGTTTTATGGTTTCATGACTTACATTCATGTCTTTGATCCATTTCAAGTTTACTTTTGTGTATGGGGTTAAACAATAATCCAGTTTCATTCTCTTGCATGTAGCTGTCCAGTTTTGCCAATACCAGCTGTTGAAGAGGCTGTCATTTCCCCATTGTATGTCCATGGCCCTTTATCATATATAAATTGACCATATATGCTTGGGTTTATATCAGGGCTCTCTAGTCTGTTCCATTGGTCTATGGGTTTGTTCTTGTGCCAGCATGAAATTGTCTTGATTACTGTGGCTTTGTAGTAGAGCTTGAAGTTGGGGAGCATAATCCCCCCAGCTTTATTCTTACTTCTTTGGCTATTTGGGGTCTTTTGTGATTCCCTATGAATTTTAGAATGATTTGCTCTAGTTCGTTGAAGAATGCTAATGGTATTTTGATAGGAATTGCATTAAATTTGTAGATTGCTTTAGGCAGGATGGCCATTTTGACAATATTAATTCTTCCTATCCATGAGCATGGGATGTGTTTCCATTATTGGTATCTTCTTTAATTTCTCTCATGAATGTCTTGTAGTTTTCAGAGTATAGGTCTTTCACTTCCTTGGTTCGGTTTATTCCTAGGTATTTTATTCTTTTTGATGCAATTGTGAATGGAATTGTTTTCCTGATTTCCCTTTCTGCTAGTTCACTGTTAGTATATAGGACTGTCACAGATGTCTGCGTATTAATTTTGTATCCTGCAACTTTGCTGAATTCAGATATTAGATCTAGTAGTTTTGGAGTGGATTCTTTAGGGTTTTTTATTCAATAAACTTTTAAGTGTAAAATATGGTATTGTTAACTATAGGCATGGGATGTTCCTATAAAGAACTTTATATGAGAAGGAACTTTTATAAAATATCTAAGCTTCTTGAATCTGAACAGACTTAATCACAGAGCATTTAAACAAATCTATAATAGTTTGATGTAGACAAGGTGAAAATGGCTAGAATCATTTACCTTGGAGCAGAAAAGGTCTAGAGATGAAATCAGGCCATGGATGGAGGTGGGAGCCCAGGACAGGCTAAGGATGGAAGTGTAGTGGTGAGTCAGGGTGGTGTAAGCCAGCGGGGACAGATAAGACAGTGCAGTAACAACATGCTTTTTGAAATGGAGTGAAGCTAGACCCAGTGCCTTACACTGGCTATGGGAATCCTGAGAGCAGGATTCAAATATGCAAGGTGGCAGTTCTGCAGCTGCACAACAGGATGTAAGCAGGAGTGTTCATCCCCTGATGTATGCTGAGCACCTACACTGTGCTTGGCACATCACAAGTACACAATGGGTATTTGTTAAATGTCCTAACAAATGTATTCAGATTGCCCCCTGTCCTACTGGTGTGGGCTTAATTCTATTCCTCATTTGTATTCTTTTCTGTCTCTTCACAGACTGTATACTCCATAGAGGCTGGGTTCATGCCTTATCTCCCACAGTACTGCTCAGTATCTGTCAAGCAGTCAGTGCTTAATAACTATATATTAAGCAAATGCAAAAATTAGTTACTAATTAATTTTGCTCAGAGCATAGAGAAGTTATGAAGAGGAGATCATATCTGAACTGGGATCTGAGGACAAATGGGATTTTGGCAAGAGGAGAAGGAGGAATAGTGTACAAAGGCAGAAGAAAACAGTGTGCCAGAAGGGCAGGATAAATGGGACTACAATGATACCGACCAGTGAGGGCCCTGAAGGCTGGGTCCCCACCTGATTTGAGAGCTGCTCTCCCTACTGGAGCCCCAAGCTAGTGATTAGTGGCCAGGCACTCTGTACATGCTTACCGAATCAGTGAATGTCAAAGGATCGCATAATATCTGAACTCATCTATGTCTTGTTTGGGAGGAAGGGTTTAGGCTAGGTAAAATCAATACTAATTTATGCTAATGAGATAATCTTTTAAATGCAAACCCAGGCAAAAATTAAGTATGGAAAATAGCCAAATTTTGTATGAAAGCTAGTTCAGTTTATGTGTGTCAAATAACTTTTATTCAGAGTAGAGTCATTTATAGTCTTATGCTGCCATCTATCAAGTTGTATGCCTAGTGAAGAGACTAATAAAATCCTTAGAGTTAACCCTGAAACCTTAGATCAAATCTTACAAGGGAAAGACTAATCTTTAAGTCAAGGGGATAAAAGAATGAAACAAGCATCTTTAATAGGAACGATGAAAACCAATAGCAAGACAGCAGAATTGGTGAACTTACAAACAGAATTTTCTTATAAACTAAAAAATACAGAAATTACAACTATGTTATTAGATCTACCATAGAGTTAGTAGATACCCATACAAAGTCAACCCTTTTTTTAGTCCAGTTTCTCTATGAAGTAATAACAAATGGAGAAGATTGTGGGCAATAGTGACTCATAAAAATGTAGACCTAGATATGGATTTTAATTCAAATGGCTTGCATGACAGCTATACAAAATAGTGTTGAATTGAAGGCAATACTTGAGACAGGGAGCAACCTGTTCTCCTTGATTTTATATCCTGTGAACAGGGAAAAGGAGCCTCTGATGCTTCATACGTTTAAGAGCTCCCTGTGGCCTTGATCACGCACACTGGTGTGTCCTTTGATGCCTTCAGCTCTAGGCTGATCATTTTCAGCTCTAGAAGCTTTGTGGCTTTTAATTAGTCACCCTTACTTATGTCTTTTCTAGCTCCTGGATTTTTTTGACAGGACACTGGTGATTCATTTTGGAGTATTTTAGCATACCCCCACCCCTCTGCCTCATTACCATCTCAGCCAGTGGAGCTGATTTCTTCACCATTCAGGGTAGTCATATGCCCTTCAAGTGCGTTTAAGATTGTATGGCTAGCACACATATTCCTACCTCAGCTTTTTTCCTTCACTCTTATCAGACAAATCCAAGAATGCAACAATTTTATACCCAGCCCTTCCTGCAGATATGACTGTAGTCTGGTTCCCAAAAGTCTGAAGAACCTGTATGACTACTCCTGAATGGGAACAAGACACAACGATTCCTGGGGTTTTCTCCTTGTTGGACACGTAGCTTTCAAATGTGAATCACCATTTGCCTTCATGCCAACTGTATATCCAGAAAATGGCTTATGTGTTTCTTCTGCACAGTCACCGTTTACAGCCACACATTTGGTAGTAGTAACTTTATTTCAAAGATCTTTGTGTAACATCAAGAGGGCCAGACAGTAATATTTTCTGCTAGTTATTTACTAATAAAGAAAATACTAATATTTTCTTTAAGGCTTAGTTATTTTCTTCTGAATATCCAATAGATAACCTGGTCAGCCATACAAACCTGCCCTGAAGTATTTTCCAGCCCTGGGGAAGGTTGTCTTGAGGTTCGATGGCGTACAGCTGCTGGCCATCTTTTCCAGGGTGCCCACTCATGCTTTGCCTTTGGCCTCGGGGAGGGCACTGCTCTGGTGGACCTGCCACATCTCTTCACCTATCTGCTGAGGCCAGCGCAGATGTGACCGACAGCTGGCCCAGGTCTGTGGTGCTTTGCTGGCTGGGAGCCCAGGACCCCTGTCCCAGGGCAAAAAGGTCAAAGCAGCCAGCCTTCAAAGCCCAAGGAAGGGTGGTAATCAGTAAAGCACCCTGACCCCAGCTGGAGAAATGGGTGGCTCCCAGCAGGACAAATGGACGCCTTTGTGGGCTATAGCACGAGTCTCAGGCCTCACATCTCACCCAAGCCCTGCACCCTGCATTCTTCTTACCCCAGAAGGGTGATATTTGGGCTAAGAGAACTCTGGCTGCTGCAGTGTGGGACCCTCATGTTTGTTTGTTTTTAATAAAACAGCTTTATTGTGATATAGTTCATATACCTTAAAATTCATATGTTTAAAGTGTAAAATACAATGGGTTTTAATATATTCACAGATACATGCTACTATTACTACCACCAATTTGAGAACATTTTCATCACCTCAGAAAGAAACCTGACTCTTTAGCTTCCATGCCCCCATAATCCTTCCCCCAGCTCCAGGCTAAGAAACAACTGATCATCTTTCTGTCCTATTTCTTTCTGTTTCCCTATTCTGGACTTTGTTATGAATGAGAGTCATATATTATGTGGTCTTTTGTGATTGACTTACTTTACTTACCATGATGTCTTCAAGGTTTATCCGTGTTGTAGAACATGTCAATACTTCATTCCTTTTGATAGCTGAATAACATTGCACTGTATGAATAATTACATTTTATACTACAGTCCCTCATCTGTTGATGGACATTTGAGTTGTTTCTATTTTTTGGCCACTGCAAACAATGCTACTATGAGTGTGAGTTTGGGTGTAAGTTTTTGCGTGCACATCTGCATGGTAACTCTATGTTTAATTGTTTCAGGGGCCGTCAAACTGTTCTCCAAAGTGGCTGCACCCTTTTACATTCCCACCAACAATGTATCATGTTCCAGTGTCTTTGCATCTGCACCAACCCTTGTTGATCTGACTTTTTGATTTTAGCCATTCTAGTGGGTGTGAACTCATAGGAGGTTTTGAAAGGATTTGGGAAGGATTTTCCCTTTCTAATAGTTTTGTCATGCAATATATATATATATATATATATGTTTTGAAGTATTTACTGGTATCTGTAAGAGCATGACTGCTAAGAGGTCCTGTTGTCCATTACAGTAATAAAGGGGATTTCAATATTTGTTAATCCTCAAACTTCTTTGCTCAAAACCAATGTGGGAGACTTTTTAAAATGTGTAAGTCAAGGGGAGGAAAGGAAGTGGGTGGAGAAGTGGGAGCAGGTGGTGTACTTCCTGGCAGGTCGCATCTCTCCCAGGAGATCGTTCACTTCTTATTGTGTCCCTCTGTCTTCCAGGAGGACTGGCGTTGGCCCAGGTGCTCTTCTTCTATGTGAAGTACTTGGTGCTCTTTGGTGTCCCAGCTCTGCTCATGCGCCTGGATGGACTCACGCCGCCGCCCCTCCCGCGCTGTGTGAGCACCATGTTCAGTTTCACGGGGATGTGGAGGTCAGTGGCTTGGTCCATTAAAGCTCTTTGGGGGTGTGCAGTGGCGGGAGCCAAGGCCTGGCCAGCTTCGAAGAGACTGGACCACCGCCCTTTCTCTGCTGCTCACTGAAGCTGCATTTGGCACTTGGATTTCTTCATCTGCCTAACCGGAGGGCAATCCATGCTTTCTGAACCTCTTGAAAATATTGTCAGTTTATGAAGATGTGTGTACAAATGTGAAAGGGTTATGTTTAAGTGGTTTCTTACTGACTCGGGACATAAGACTATATATTGATTATTGTTGTCTGTTTTTCTTGAAAATGACATCTACATATGTGGAACTGTTGATTAAAAACATTAACTTAGGAGAAGAGCAGAGGCCAGTGTTGGCATTTACTAGCTCTCAGATTTGAGGCAATTTACGAACTGTAAGTTTCAGTTTTCTTATCTCCTAAATGGTAATAATAATGACGATAATACCCATATTCAATAGTTGTTTTGAATATTAAGTAAACTAATACATTTAAGGCATCTGGCACATAGTAGATGTTAGCTTTTACCCTTATGTCATTCTCAGACCCAGTGCACATGGATGGACAGATGAGTTTCCAGAGTTTTCTTCCTCTTCTTGATTTTGCTCCATAAAATGTGGCTGGCCTGGAGTCTTTGTTCCAAAAGATTTCTCAGCCCCCCTGCCATTTCTGGTTGTTGTTCTTCAGATGGGCTGGCATGCTGTTGCGTTTTTCTTATCTCTTCCAGTGGGTAACAAATGACACGGCTGGCTTTCGCGATTGCAAACCTGATATAGGGCCCTCAGGGTGGGGACTTGCACAGCCACGGGAATCAGCGCCTAGTGACGTTCGCTCTTTAGGTCTCTGCATGTGCCTGCCCCTAGTCTCGGCCCTGCTCAGAGTTGCCCTTTTGCCCTAGTCTTAGATTTCGTCCCTGTAAGCAGAAGAGCCAAGACACAGGTGGGGGAAGAGCTCCATGAATATTACTCTACCTAATCCTAATGTTGCTGTTAACAAGGGAGTGGAAGGTACACAACATCCTGGTTTTATTACAGACTTTTTCTAAGCCTCTGTAAACACATTTTATTTTGGGTCCAGTTTACTTCTTGGGTTTAGAAATTTCATATGGCTATTGCAAGGAATGTCGTGTAATTGCTTTGATCTGCCCTGAATCACTTCATCAGATACCACATGTTGCATAGTTTTAATGGCGGGGTTGAGGAATGCTAGCAAAGGGACTCTGTGTAGGTGGCCAGCGAGTGGTTCTTGTTTACAAGGTGAGTCCGGTTGGAAGGGTTTGTTAAACTTTGACCTACTCATGAAAGTAATTTACTGAATAAATGTGTTGGGAGCCAACATGATTTGGGGGACATGTTTTAAGTGTGTGGTGTGCACCTGGCGTGGTTCCTCTGCCTTCTGGGTGTGCATGCTTGCACCAGTACATTGCTTGGGAAGTACAGTCTCCTAAAGGGTTTCTTAGTGTTGGCTGGCATAACAGAAAACCGTAACTCCTGGGCAGGCATGCTGGCTCCAGGTTCCAGGCCCCTTGTCCATAAATACCAACCCACTGATTGTCACAAAAGGCAGGTTAAACAGTTGACTCTATTTCACATTCAAAGCAGTTGGTCTTCTTGTCCTTTATTTTTCTAATTAATTAATTGTTTTCGTCCTAAGACCCCTCAGTTCTATACATACAATGGAGGTGGAGAGAGCATGTCTGCCAAGACCTTTGTCATCCTTGATCAGATCCACGCTCAAGTAGTGTGAACTCCAAGGTGTTGAAACACACTCCCCTCCACCCCAGTTCATGTTTTAAGACAAAAGTGGGCAAGAGCTTAATAATGAAAAGTTACTCTGAGGGAGAAGCTCCGGGCTGACTCCTTGGAATGTGTTATCCTAAAGGGAGAGGTTTCCAAGGGCGTGTGATGAAATCGCAAACATGGTCTTTCCTGGGAGCGACCTAGACTTTGACCTTGGCTTCCTTTAGCATGCACGGGTGTAGGTTTTCCCCTTTGCATTTTTGTTTTAGTTTCCTGAAGGGTTTTCTGGTTTGCAGTTACATTTAGAAACATCTGGGTCTACATTCTTTGGACAGAGTGACCATTTTGCAGTGAGTAGTTGAATTTAGAAAGGGAGAGTAAGTCTCTCCGAGCTATAGTGCACAATTTAAGGCTCAGAAGAAGTAGTGTTTTAATTGAGAAAGTGTAAGAATGACGGCTTCTCTTCTGCACTATTTGCAGATGCCCCTCCCCCCTGAGGAGAAGGCTCACCAGTTCATGTTCCAGGACCTGTCAGCATAACCCTATACTGGGACTGGTCCCCATTCTCTAACTTTCCTTTGTAAGAATGCGTGTCAGGGGAGAACAAAGTTCTGAATTTGTAGTTTCTATTTACGCCTAACTTTATGTTAATATTCCTGGGCCATATTGAGGCCTTGCTGCTCACAGGGAATTGCTTTTTCTGTGTGGCTTTAGGTCTGAGAAGAATTGGATCATGAACAGATGTGGAAGCTGGTGATGCAAGTTATTCGGCTGGGCGGTGGCCGCCATTCGAGAGGGAAACCCAAAGGGCAGGGTGGTCAGGACGTGGGGGGGAAGAGATTCAAACACAATCTCTGGAGGTTGCCTGAACTTCTAGAAAATCCACATTGAATGAGGCTTAGCACTGATGTTGAGAGATGAATTTCTAGCCCCCTATTTTAAAGAATCCTGACACACCGTGCTGGTTGCACCGTCTTTCAGTCCACTTAGCAACGAGAGAGGACTTGAAGCCGGCAGCCTGCTGAATCAGTGGAATGTGAGCTCTGCGTCAACAGAACAGATGAAATTGGCCATCAGCAGAGAGATAATGTTCCTTGACATGGTAGTTCAAATTGATCATGAAAGATTGCTGTTCACCCTGGTGGAGCAAACCTAAGAGTTAGGACGTGATGGGTTTAAGTTTTTTTTCCTTCTAGCTCTTCTCTTTCATTTAATTCCTGTTCAGTATTCGCTGGCACAATAAAACCCTAAGGAGTATGTGTATTCCCACTTGTATGATTTCTCTGCAGCTGTACAAACCTGAGAAATTGAGAATTTTCTGCTTAATTTTTTAAGTTTCATGTTTTGATTTAGGCAGACTGGGATCTGTAATGAGCATCTTTTACTAGGAATCATTAAAGATGACATGGTGTGTCTGAGGTTCCAAATTAGAAATCTGATCATGTTCCCCTGATTTGATTTCTAGCTATGGAAGCAAAGTGTGCAAAGTGATAGAATTTCCCATGGTGGCTGGTGAGTTATGGGTCAATTTCAGTGATCCCAGGAATCCTGCACAGCTTGCTCCCTGCATTTCTTGAATTATGGTGCTCTCAGGTTTTCACAGGCAAACTCATGCATCACTGCTTATCCCAGAGGGATCTGGGCACTGTTGGCTGTTAGAATTTAATAATATTTGGGGACATTTGGGGCTGGAGATGGAGAGGAGCCTGAGCCCCTTTCTTTTCAGTGGGTATCAGTTGCATGAGTCGTGAAGTTCATAGAAGAATTTAGAGCCCTAGACAGAGAGTTGGTCCAGGCCTGAGAAGATGGTAAAAAATATATAAAGTGCTGCCCTTGCATCAGTCCTGCCTTTGCATTGTCTCTAATCTCAAACTGCAGGACAGGCTGGCAAGCATGGCATTGGTGAGATACACACCGTATCTACTGCTATTGCTGGGTGGAAAACAGCAGCAAGAACATAAAGGAGAAAAGATGGAACAGGAGCTGTTAATAAGATTCACTTTTTTGGGGGGCAGCCTTGTAGCTACAATTTGCTATTTACTAGCTGTGTGACCTGGGCAGAGGATTAAAACATTGTAGGCCCATCTTTTCATCTTTAAAATGGAGATAATAATAGTATTTGCCCCATCGGGGTGACATGAGGGCTGACCGAGCCTGGCATTTAGTAAGCCCGCAGGCGGTGGTAGCTTCTTATTTGTTTTGCACCTGAAGATCTGACAGTGCCACGGGGAGATCGGCCTGTGGGTGGGCCGGGTCGGGGAAGCGGTGGGCACTGATGGGTTTGGCTGAGGTAAGGCTCCAGCCCAGCTCTAAGCCTGAGATGTGACGACTCGGAGATGGAGGCCGGTGGAGACGCCACGGGCTCTGCCCTCAGAGGAGGGAGCTTGATCGGGTTACTTTTGCCTCAGTTTCCTCATCTGTTGAATGAAAGGTGCTCTCTGTGTCCCCTTCCCATTCTGTCTGGGTATGTGGCCCCAGCCCCATTGAATGGGGATGAGCCCTAGTATCTGGTTGCTCCCACCCCCCACTACACAGCTAAGTGGGCAAGTTATTTAACCACCTTATGCCTCAGTTTTCTGAGGTATTAAAATAAAGTTGATCATAGTACTTAACCTCACTGGCTGTTGTGAAGGTGAAGTGAGATCACATATTAAAACAGTGGACGCAGAGCACGGACTCTGTAGGCACCAAAGTGTTAGCTAATAATCATAGTTACAGATATGGGAAGAAACTTTACACTGGTTGCTTTTTAATGTCCCAGCAAAGACAGGCCTGATAGGGTGGTGGTTGAAGGAGCTGGAAGGTGGTAGAGAGGGACATGGGCTTCTGCATGGAAGCTTGGGGGTTCCTGTAATCTGCATCAATGTGACCCTTCCCTCACCCTTAGAGGAGTTCTTTTTTGCAAATGGTTTCCAGCCACTGGACATTTGCATCACCTCACATTTGGGGGGATCTCTCTCAGTCAGCCCTTCTCTCTTATAATCCCATCTCTGCAGACTCAGAAAATATATTTTCCTTCTTCTAACATTCATATTTCAAAACCTCCTTACCTTTTCCTCCAAACACCGACTTCCATAAATCAAAGTGGAAATGGAACATCAAGTTGAAGCAAATTTTATGAACCATTATTATATTCTGCTTCCAGGATTTATTTTTACTTCAAAGACAGTTGCTCTGCCCTCCTCTCTATTTCTCCTTGTGTGGAGGCGTTTTCAGTGCATGCAATACCGTGCAGACTCTCAGACAGAAAGCTTTTAGAGCAAGAAGTACTCTAATGTGAGAAGCACCAGAGAGTCTTCAAATGCAAGGCTTTTGTGTTGGTTACCAGTGGGCACAGTGTTTGTGAGCTCGGATCTGGAGCCTGCCGGCCAGGGTTTGCATCTGGCTCCACCACTTATTACCGGGTGACTTCTCTGTGCCTTAGTTTCCTGCCTTGGAAAATAGAGATATTCTAATACCTTCCTCTTGGACCTAACATCCTGTGCTTTTCATGGCATGGGCATAGTAATTCTCTACTTGCTCACAGCCCACCAGACTTTAAGCTTCTTTGAAGGCAATGCTCACATCTGTTTCTTGTTTAACACTGTGTCCCAGCACCCTCCGTGGTGCCCAGCACTTAGCGGGCACTCAGGAAATCTGTGTTGAACGGATGAATGGGCACTCTTCTCTGAAATTTTGATCACCAGGTCTTAAGAGCACAATTTTCAAATATTTCAGTCTGTCAGCTGAGTGGTTTGTCTGTCTAACATGCACTGACATATCACGGCTGTAGGTAAATCATGCTGTGACTGCTGTCCAGACACCACTTTCTTTAACTCCTTGTTTTTCTCATTAAGTAGTAGCACACAGGGGGCTGAAACAGTGCATCTGCTTGAAATTTTCTTGAGAAGTCATGTGCCTTGTAAGGAATGAGGAATGTACACCTTTCTTTACTATTATTATTTTATCGGATACTGTCCTTGATATCAGGTGAGGGAGAAAGTTGCAAACTTAGAGGAAGAAAAGAGACCCCATTCAGACTTTGACAGGAGAAAGGAGTTTCACAGCTCTTTATCTTTCGGGATGAGCCTTTTCTGAGGCGGGTGCTGCAAAAAGATACTATAATATCTTACAGCGGAAAATGAGGAATCTGGGTGCAGGACTGGGAGGAAGCCCTTCTAGAACATGTCCTCACGATGAATAACAGTAATAATAGTAAGAACAGTACTGGCAGCCTCAAGAGCAAACACATGGTGCTTACCTTCTGCCGGGCACATTTCTAAGTGCTTTTACATATTTAACTTATTTAATGCTCATAAAATTCCTATGATGTAGGTACTATTACTCCCACTTTACAGATGATGAACCTGGGGCACACAGAGAAAGGGACTTAACCACATAACCCTGAGTAACTGATTGAGCAGGTAGTGCAGGGTTAGTGTCACATCCAGAAACAGCTGCTCCCATGGGGCTTCACCTGGTGCCTACATAGACACTTGACTCTGATTCTTCTGCCAGTGTCTCTTCCTGCATCCCTTTGCCCATGGTGACCTTGATGGCTGTCCCCCTCCTACCCTGTTCCTTTGTCTCACGTTAGTCTGGGTCAGATCCTCTTTGCCAATGAGGATGGAGAGTTGCCCGTATCTGCCAGTCTTTAAACTGTGGGGCCCCCAGCACTGTCTTATTTCTAATTCATGTCCTCCCTTCTGCAAACTAGTGTTGCTTTTGCCCCACCTCAGTTCTGAGGGTTAAATTCAAAGTTCAACCTGCTATTTCTATTACATGTTTATAGGTATTTTGATGTATCAATTTTACAGTTGTATGCAGTCAGCATTCTTACTGTTTTTCCTTTATAGTTTCTGCCTTTGGTGATAAGCTGAGGAAACCCAGTGAAATTAATTTATTTTTATGTAAGACAGGAATTCCTAATTTGGGGACCCACGAACTATGGAACCAGTTTTTCTGTAGATTCTTAAAAACCTGCTCTCCATAAGACTGTACACTATCTAGTGCAGTGCCTGACACATAGTAGGCACTCAACAAGCAAATGTTTTATGAGTGAAAGATGGACAGTCCCCCCACCCTTCACCCTCCTGAAGAAGAGATAAAAGAAGAAGTAAGAGAAAAATTGGCTTACACATGGAGTACAGGTCTAATTTAATTTATTTCCAATGGCTAACCTGCCATCCTTAACGCATTTATGGTGATATAAAATGCCATCTTTTGCCATATTATCTATTTCCCATGTTGTACCTGAGATGCTTTCTCAGCCCACCTTCTGACAGCCTGCATTCTAGGTCCTTTAAAATGTGAATGTTTCAATCTTTTCTGTATTGAACGACTTACTATTAGAATCCCAGAGGGAATCTGTTTCTTTATTGGATCTGGTGAAAAAAGGAGAAGAGGGTGAATAGAGAAAATAACTCTTATTTTTCTTCATTAAGGGCTAAAAACCATCAGCCAACCATCACCACCACCACCACAACAAAACAAAGAACAATTTAAAGGGTTTTCGTTTAAGGGACTGGAGAATAAGGGAGAGGCTGTCCTGGGCTCTGCAGGGGGCTGGGAGGGAATGACACACAAATGAGGGACAATCAGTGGTGCTTGTGAGAAAGGAAACAGTAAAGCTAAAATGTGGAGTCTCCCAAAAAGATGAAAGGACTGAGTAGGTATCATCTGCCATGGGGAAATTATGCCCACTGCCTCTCATCCTTGACCCTCCTGGAGCTTCCTATCATCACTGCTTCTCTGTTTTCTCTCTCTCTTTCTCTGTTTCATACTATACCATGTCCCCAGCCCTGGCCATGGGAGTTACTTTGGCCTGGATTGGGAGGAGCAGGGCCAGCTCCGTCGCTCATCATTTAAGGGGCGGGGAGGCTCTTGCTTTTGTTGCCTCGAGAGAAGAGTGCTCCTGTATCCCAGGCCGCCACTCTCAGTGCACGTTCCCCAGGAATACTGGTCTAAACCATGCTCAGGCCTCATATTACCATCGCTGCAGAACTGAGGAGTAGGCCCCAAACAGTGTGTAATAGAATCACCTGCAAGGCTTGCTAAATGGCAGAATGCGAGCCCCCATCTGGATTCTGATTGAGTCTGGGGCCGGGTCCACGCATCTGAATTTGTCAGGTGACTAAGGTGATTCTGTGGTCCACAGATGACACTTGGAGCAGTGTCTGTGACCATCACCACTGCTAGCCCTAGGACGGGTCCAGGTTCCTTGGCGTAGCCTATAAGGCCCTTCCTCATCTGACCTTTGCTATTTCCTTTCATTCTCTGTATTTTGAGCACTTGCCATGCAACTCTCTAAAGGGAAGAGGGACACTAATTTACAAGACTGCAGACTAAGAGAGAAGAGCAGCATGACAGGTGCTGTGAAGGAGAGAGAGAAAGTGCTACTGCAACCCATGTAGAGTGATTCGTTCAGACTTAGAAAGCTTCTCTGCGGAGATGTTGGGTTAACCTGAAATCCGAAGGTTGATTAGGAGGGGAAAGAGAATTCCATGCAGAGGGAACAGCATGTGCAAAGGCCCTGTGGTAGAAGAACATGGTAGGTCCCTGGCCTGATGAAAGTCACTGTGACTGGAGTGCAGAGAACACATGTATGGGGGCGATTTGAGATGAGGGCAGGATTCAGGAAGGTCTTTTGACCAAAAATAATCTTGTAGGCCTAGAGGGAAGTTTAGTTAGTCTTCAAACAAGGATTGAGATTTGAGGACTCCAACACTTTCAGTTTGGGTGGAGGGGTTTGAGCCTATAAAGAAAATGGAAAAGGATTGGCTAGACAAGGCAAATGAAAAAGCTAGAGAGTATATCTTACACAAGAATAAAAAGAGAGTATTTCAAGAAAGGAAGAAGTGGTCACCAACATCAAATGCTTCTGAGATGTCAGGGAGGTGAAGAATGGAAAAATGCCCTTTTGGGTTTACTCAACTAAAGGTTAATACTAACCTTTTCAAGAGAACTTGCTTCTGTAAAGTGAAGGGACTGGCTATGTGAGGGTGTTGGTGTGAGAGATGAAGAAACCCGTATCTCCTTACATGTCCCTCAATTCAGGGTCCTGCTAAATTGGCCTATTTGCTCCCCTCAAGGATGCAGCTGCCTCTTCTCTGAGAGCTGTTGCCCACTCCACCCCTCTTCCACCCATTCTCTGACCATCCCTGCTTCTGCATCTCCCACCCTCACCTCGTGTTGCCCCTTTTCTGGGGCCTGCCCTGCTCTCTAAGGTTGAGTTAGGGCCCTTTTGCTGTGCTTCCAGGGTGCCCTCTGTATTTTTACTATTACCATGACACATACGAATTGAAAGTATAATCACTTGTCAGCTGGCCTATCTCTTCTACTGGGCTGTGAGCTCCTCTAAGGCAGGGTCTGCACTGTGTTCTGTGGTATTGTATGCCTTCAGCCACCCTGAGCAGTTAGTAGGCATTCGATAAATACTTGTGCAATGAGCAATGAGCAGTGAATGAATGAGCGTATATAATTCAGTGATGGCTATAATGATGGAGACTACTTCCAGCTGCCCTCGTCAAGCAAGATGTTCTGAAAGAGTTGGCAGTAAAAGCTAGGCTCATTTATTCATTTATCATATTGTCTTCTATGAACCAGGCTCTGTTAGATTTTGGCAGCACAGAAGTTCCAAAACTCTTGGAGGAATGGGACAGGGGTGGAGCGAGAGGACTAAGCATGTGATGGCATGTGCTTTGTATCGTGCCAGGCATTTCATACACATCATGTCGTGGAGGGCACTGTCGCTCTAATGTACAATATACATGTAATTTCTCTATTTTGACAGGGGATCTGCTCTGTCTCATTGGGATAGCTGTGAATGGGATTGGAAAGAGGCGTTTTTTTAAAGGCCATCTATAAATATTTACTGAGTGCCTAACTATGTGGCACGCACTCTTTTAGGCCCGAGGTATCAAGTAGCTCAAAAAAAAAAGTATCCGGACCTCACGGAACTTCCATAATAACAATAAGAGGGAGACAATAAGCGAAAAGAAGTCAGCCATGTAGTATGTTAGACATCCATGACTACCACAGAGTACAGTAAATCAGGTGAATGGGGTAGGGAATGGCAGGAGTTGTAGTTGTGAATGGGGTGGACAAGAAAATTTTGCTGAGAAGGCACCATTGAAGCAGATACTTGAAGGAGAGGAGGGAGTGGTCATGTTGGTGGCTGAGTGGAGTGTTCTTGCAGAAAGCACATTGAGTGCAAAAGCCCAGCGGTAGCAGAGGGAGCCTGGGATGTTTAAGTAACAGCAAGGCTGTCAGTGCAGAGGGGCAGAGTGAGCAAGAGGACGCAGATGGGAGTCAAAGAGAACAAAAACCATTTTCAGGCCTTTGGTTTTTATTTTTTTCTTATGAATTTTAAGCTCTGCTGTAGAGCTTATGAGTATTAGATCTTCTTGAAGAAATAACCATGTTATCATTTTATAATGATTCTCTTTATTGTTGTCAATATTCCTTGTTCTGATGTTTACTTTGCCGGATACTAATATAGAAACTCTGGATTTCTTTTGATGTGTATTCATGGCATACCTTATTTCATCTTGTTACATTTAACTTATATGTGTTGTTATAATTAGAGTGTTTTGAAGACAGCATAGAGTTGAGATTTGCTTTTTTATCCAACCTGACAGTCTCTGCCATTGGAGCATTGAGACCATTCAGAATTAATGTAATTATTGGTATGGTTGCATTTAATGCTGCCATCTTAATGGCTGTTTTCTCTTTATCCCATCTTTTCTTCCTTCCCCCCTTCCTCCCTTCCTCCCTTCCTCCCTTCCTCCCTTCCTCCCTTCCTCCCTTCCTCCCTTCCTCCCTTCCTCCCTTCCTTCCTTCCTTCCTTCCTTCCTTTCTTCCTTCCTTCCTTCCTTTCTCCCTCCCTTCCTCCCTCCCCTATTTATCTATAGTGGTAACATATACATAATATAAAATTTACCATTTCCACCATTTTTAAGTGTACAGTTCAGTGGCATTAAGTACATTGATGTTATTCTGTGATCATCACCACCACCCATCTCTAGACAAACAGAAACTTCTCAAACAGAAATTCCATAACCATGAAACACTAACTCCCCGTTCCCCAGTTCTCTTAGCCAATTTCTGGTATTATTAATTTCTCTGTGTAGATCCAAATATTCCATTGGTATCATACTCCTGATAGAAATTCTTTAACCTTCTGGTCTGCTGGCAATGAATTATCTAAACTTTTACTTCTTTTTTTTTCTGAAAATATGTTTTATTTTTGCCTTCAATTTTCAAAGATATGTCTACTGGATATGGAATTCTGTGTTGACAGTTATTTTTTTCTTTCAGTATTTTAAAGATATCTCTCCATTGTCTTCTAGCTTACATAGTTTCTTACAAGAAGCCTGGTGTAATTCTTCTGTATGTTATGTTTCTTTTTTTCTCTTTCTGCTTTCAAGATATTCTCTGTATCTTTGGTTTCAACAATTTGGCTGTGATGCACCTACATGCATTTTATTTGTATTTATTTTGCTTGGAGTTCTCTGATCTTCTTGGATCTGTGGTTTATTTTCTTTCAATAATTTGGAAAACTTGTTGACAGTATCTCCTCAAATATTCTTTCCTACCAGTTTCTTTTCCTTCTGGGACTCTCATTACATATAAGTTAGACTGTGTGATATCATCCCACAGTTCTTTGATGCTTGTGTTTTTTGCCCCCCTATTCTTTTTTCATTTTTCTTCTTTGTGTTTCAATCTGGATACTTTTCCTGGGCTTATCTTTAAGTTTGCTGTTCTTTTCTTCTGTTGTGTCCAGTCTTCTTCAGATCCCAACCTAAAGTAGTGAAGAAAGATGAGGATTGACATTGGAGTTGGCACCCATGGAGGTCACTGGTAACCTTGACAGCAGCAGTCTCAGTGAAGTGGAGCTGGGGGGGCAAAAGCCGCATTTAAGTGGGCACGAAGGAGAATGTGGATCTTGTCTGACCTCAGGAACCTGTGTGGGTCTAAAAACGGGATGCTGGTAAACATGTGTGGCTGGGGCCAGACTTCCAGTCTTCCTAACTCAGCCTCACCCCAGTTCCCATAGACTAGGGGGACCCCTTTGAGTCTCAGCCAGGCCCTGGCAATGGTGTGCACTGCACTTGGCAGTAGGCTCACCCTGCCATTCATCCAGGTGTCCCTAAACCAGGTTTACTGGCCCTCACCTTACTACCTTCTATGAGGGAACTTGTAAATCTCTGCTTGCCACAAGGTTGCTGAAGGAGATTCGGCAGTGCCGTCTGAGCTCCCTCCTCACTCTGCCGAACTGCATTTATTCCATTGTGGCTGCTCTGCACTGTGGCGAGCCTCCCGCAAGCTGGTCCATCAGTGTTCCAAACAGCAAGAGGAGCCCGAGCTCTGCTTAGGGTTTGGCCACCAGCTCTATAAGAACCAGCCCTTTTAGGATATTATGGGCTGGACTGAGAAGAAGGGATCCAGCTCAGGTTTCCAAATTCTTCCATCCCCTTTCATCTCTTCCTTTTGCTCCCCACAGTTAATTGGGTCACCACGGACAGGTTTCCGCTTCCTCTCCCCATCTTCTCCTTTGACATATTTTCTTCTCTAAGGCAGCAAGCCTTGTGGCTCTTGTAGGTAGGAGAGGGTATACGTTCTATAATGTGGAAAAAAAGTATTCTATGATCTGACTCACACTTAGTTCTGAATTTGTGAGCAGTCAGACAACCAGGAACTAGGAATTGCTGAGAACAGAATACATTAGTTTAATTTAAAACATTCCCTGTTAGAATCAACCTATTTATTCTTATAATAATATTGTTGAGCAAGGATTTAGATGTCATCATCACTGCCAGAGAACCAGAGAGGTAAGTAACATGTCCAAGGTCACACAGGTAGCATAATTCTAACTGCATTAAAATGTAAATCCTAATCCTCTTAGTAAGAAAGGTTTAGATGCATAAATACATTTGCTTATAGATGAGTATATGAAAATTCATACATTCAGTAGCGTCATGGGAGAATAGATTTCCTTTTTCTGTTATACCAAGAAGAAAGGCAAAAATATTTAGTGTTACCTACCTTTTGAGTCCTGAGATTTCAGACTACTTTAGCTATGGGCATATGATTACTGGCCACCTTCATTTTAATTCACCTGTGTGTAGTAGACATTCAAAGGTTTTTTTCTTGGTATGCTAGGAAAACTAGTTCAGATTGTCTGACTGCCTACCTAATGAACAAGATGAATGCTTTGTTTCCTACAAGTACGTTAAACTATAGTTAACCTGCAGGGTAAAAGTTAAGACTAATTCTCTGCCTGTCATGCTCGAAAATACTGTTTTTTTCTTAAGCATGACCTACAAACCTGGCTCCAGCCGACCATTTCAAGCTCTTCTCACTCACTGTATGTGACCACAGTACAGAACTAGTTCTTGGTCCTCAGCCCAGCACATCTGTTCTTTCCCAAACCCCCAAGACTTCGGGGCCAGCGTTCCAGTCCATGGGGCTCACTCCAGTGCCCCTTCTATCAGGCAGGATGCCACTTCCTCTGCAAGTCGGTCCCAGCTTCCCTGTCACCTTTTCTGTCAGGAAGTGCTCGGCCCCCACAGGCAGAGGGATTGCTCTTTTCTCTTTGCTCCATGGCACTGTGTGCATGCATGTATTTCAATACATACATGTGTCATTACACTCACTGTGTCTAGCTCATTGAGCTCCTGGAGGCCGGGACTACTGTACCTTATTTTGTATTTTGTATTTTGCTCTAATATAGCAAATGTGTGTATTTAGCAACAGCCTTGCTGTCCCAAGTGCTGTCCAAGTGGCTCCTCCTCTCTGACACGCCTGTGATGCTGCAGACCACCTGGATGATGGCCATGAGTGACTGTAAGACTGAGTATTCAGTACCTTACGTTCACACGGGTCGCAGGGTCTGGACCCCAGTAGAAATTTAGGGAGAGCTTTTACTGATGCTCTCAGGGGATGGGGCCACAGAGGAACAGAGGAGGTGGCGGGAGGATAGACTCAACCAACTCCAAGGTATGGAGAGGGCTGGAGGATGGCGTTTGGATGAGGAGAAAGGCATCCAGGCAAGCCAGACTTAGAGGCACCCAAACTGGATGGAGGCCACTGGCCTACAGTCACCAAACCTAGGACAAATGAATTCTCCGCATTTGTTGGCCACAGGAGGCATTTGTCCTCCCAACTCGTTTTCCTTTATGTGGACTTCTTCCCCTTCTCTCTCCTCTACCCTCTGCTTCCTGGAATTGCTCCTCGTGTGTGAGAAGCTCACAGATGAGGGACTCACCCATCCAGGAAGGAATGCCCAGCCTCTCCTAGGAGCTGGCTCTGACCTGCAAAACCCTTCCTTGGGTTTTAGGGGGCTGTCCTCCTGCCTTCCACAGGAAGATACACTTCCCTCTGAGGCTATTTACATAGGAGACCTGGCCCACCAAACTTCTGGAAGGCAATGTCTCCAGACATGACCTTACTGCTGAAGTAGAGGTGATCCATACAAGTAGTCATTGCATTTCTGGGAAATGTTGCTAGCTGCAGTGTATAGAGGATTTGCTGAGAAGTTAATTAAAGTATGCAGCATGGGTATCCTGCAGGTGCCAGCGGGGCTGTGATTAGTGTGTGAGCGAGCGGCAGTTGGGCCAGGTTGTCTGCTGCATTATTACAGTCGAGATTCTTCAGCCGGGAGCAGGGAGCAGCGCTGTGATTGGGGGACTAAGGAAAAAGGACTGGGAGAGGCTTAGTGGCGGCGGTAGCCCAAATCCCATTATGACACATTGTTGTCATAATGTAAATCTGTGTGTAATAATATGACTTGTCTAGTTGGCGACTGACTGTCTTGGTAGCAGTAATTGTTATAGCCATATTTTTCCCAGAATACTTATTTTTGCTGTAATTAGGATTAGGTACCCGTCTTGTAGTCTGTGGTTGTACTGTAAAGCCTGAGGGCTAAAGTTTTAGGTTCCCTAGGATTCCTCGAGTGAGTTCCTGTAACAGAGTGAGATGTGGTGTATTTGAGACAGTGTCTTTCCTCCTAAGTGAGGTCACCCAGTCCCATGAGATTCATAGAGAAATCTGAGGGACTGGTTGTCCATGTTACATTTTTTCTGTTTCATTTCTTATTTCAAAGCAGATTTGATTTCCTAAAAGTTTACCAGCCATTTGTCTGCCAAAATTTTGCCTTCGACTCAAAATCATTAGCAACTAAAATGTTGGTTGTTGGTCACACAGGTCCCATCCGTTAGCCAAGAAACCACCAGCGCCTCTCATGGGCTTGAGCACACCTTGAGTTTCTGGGCCAGTTGGCTCTGATCCTTGGTTCTTGGGCTGGCAGAAGAAGAGAGTTAGTGCTACTCTTAGAATCTGGGGAAATCCTTTTTCTCCTGAGGGCTCAGTGTCCTGGCTGAGGGGTCAGAGGACAGGGGAAGGTGTGAGGTGAAGTGGGCAAACGATTCTCTCCCACTCCAATGCAGCCTGGACCGCAAGGGTCTCAGCACTGCCTCAGCACCACAAGACAGGTCCAGGGGCTGCCCTCAAGAAATCCACACAGGTTGTTCTTGTGTGAGTCAGCTGCTGCTATGTGCAACTCCAAAACGCTGTTCCTCCCAATGCAGATTCTGAAATGCTGGCAGTGGGCAATACGCCTGGAGATGGCTTCCTGATAATGAGAATGTTGTCCAGGCCTGTCCCTCCATTATGAGAGGAGGCCTTTAGGAGAGGACTTTCAGTGTGGGGCAGTCTCTGTCCCAAGCCACCTGGTCTGTGTGGGGTTAAACCCTTGACTGATGGCTCTGTGCACTGACCGCTGAGCAGTTGGTGGACGTCCTCAGCAGCAGGGGTAGTGAAAAATCTATCTGCTTTTCCAGGGCAAGTTTTATCAGCATCTCACTGAGCAGTGTCCCACTGGATGGCCTTTATCCAAACTATTTTCCAACTTCATATTTGATGCACAAATGGTTTAGATTATTTTTATTATTACCATTCAACTTACAGACTTCTAAATTCATTGTAAAGACTATCTTGATGAATTATACCTAAAAGTTCAAATTCTCGTTATTCAGTGAGTATTTATTGAGCATCCACTGTGTGTCAGCCACTGATTTATGGATGCAGAGTTGAAGAGGGGAATCTTTTCCCTCAGGGCATTAATGCCAACGAGTAACATATTCCAAGACAGGCAAGTCCCTCATCGAGCCTGTAGTAGTTTAGCATTTAAAAACATCCCCACGTCTGTTATGTCATTTGTTGGTTCAATGGGCTAGTCAGGGAAGGTCTCATTTTTATTACCCTCATTTTACTTTTGAGGAAAATAAAAGCCAGAGAGATTTAATGATTTGCACAAAGAGGTAAGTGGTAGAACTGGGACAACACTGTGGCATCTCTAAACAATGTCTTAATTTATTAAGTGTTGGCTTTTTAACAAAAATACTTCAGCAATAATTGGGTTTAAACTGTCATGATTTTTTTTAATATAATTTATTTTATTATCATTAATTTACAATTACATGTGCAATATTACGATTATTAAACTACCCCTTCATCAGGTCCCCCCAACCAACCCCATTACAGTCACTGTCCATCAGCGTAGTGAGATGCTATAGAATCACTACTTGTCTTCTCTGAGTTGTACTGCCCTCCCCGTGCCCCCCCAACATTATATCTGCTAATCGTAATGCCCCTTTTTCCCTCTTATCCCTCCCTTCCCGCCCATTTTCCCCAGTCCCTTTCCCTTTGGTAACTATTAGTCCGTTCTTGGGTTCTGTGAGTCTCCTGCTCTTTTGTTCCTTCAGTTTTTTTTTCTTTGTTCTTATACTCCACATATGAGTGAAATCATTTGATACTTGTCTTTTTCGGCTTGGCTTATTTCACTGAGCATAATACCCTCTAGCTCCATCCATGTTGTTGCAAATGGTAGGATTTGTTTTTCTTCTTATGGCTGAATAATATTCCATTGTGTATATGTACCACATCTTCTTTATCCATTCATCTACTGATGGACACTTAGGTTGCTTCCATTTCTTGGCTATTGTAAATAGTGCTGCAATAAACATAGGGGTGCATCTGTCCTTTTCAAATTGGGCTGCTGCATTCTTAGGGTAAATTCCTAGGAGTGGAATTCCTGGGTCAAATGGTATTTCTATTTTGAGTTTTTTGAGGAACCTCCATACTGCTTTCCACAATGGTTGAACTAATTTGCAGTCCCACCAGCAGTGTAGGAGGGTTCCCTTTTCTCCACATCCTCGCCAACATTTGTTGTTGTTTGTGTTTTGGATGTTGGCCATCCTCACTGGTGTGAGGTGATATCTCATTGTGGTTTTAATCTGCATTTCTCTGATGATTAGCGATGTGGAGCATCTTTTCATGTGCCTGTTGGCCATCTGAATTTCTTCTTTAGAGAAGTGTCTATTCATGTCCTCTGCCCATTTCTTAATTGGATTATTTGCTTTCTGTTTGTTAAGGTGCATGAGTTCTTTATATATTTTGGATGTCAACCTTTATCAGATACGTTTTTTATGAATATATTCTCCCATACTGTAGGATGTCTTTTTTGTTCTACTGATGGTGTCCTTTGCTGTACAGAAGCTTTTCAGCTTGATATAGTCCCACTTGTTCATTTTTGCTTTTGTTTCCCTTGCCCGGGGAGATATGTTCATGAAGAAGTTGCTCATGTTTATGTCCAAGAGATTTTTGCCTATGTTTTTTTTTTTTTTTTTTATGGTTTCATGACTTACATTCAGGTCTTTGATTCACCTTGAGTTTACCTTTGTGTATGGGGCTAGACAGTAGTCCAGTTTCATTCTCTTACATGTAGCTGTCCAGTTTTTCCAACACCAGCTGCTGAAGAGGCTGTCATCTCCCATTGTATATCCAAGGCACTTTTATCAAATATTAATTGACTGTATATGTTTGGGTTAATGTTTGGATTTTCTATTCTGTTCCACTGGTCTGTGGGTCTGTTTTGTGCCAATACCAAATTGTCTTGATTACTGTGGCTTTGTAGTAGAGCTTGAAGTCAGGGAGTGTAATTCCCCCTGTTTTATTCCTCCTTCTCAGGATTGATTTGGCTATTCGGGGTCTTTGTGGTTCCATATGAATTTTAGAATTATTTGTTCCAGTTCATTGAAGAAAGCTGTTGGTAGTTTGATAGGGATTGCATTGAATCTGTAGATTGCTTTAGGTAGTACAGCCATTTTGACAATATTTATTCTTCCTAGCCAAGAGCATAGGATGCATTTCCATTTGTTAGTGTCCTCTTTAATTTCTCTTAGGAGTGTCTTGTAGTTTTCAGAGTACAGGTCTTTCACTTCCTTCATTAGGTTTATTCCTAGGTACTTTATTCTTTTTGATGCAGTTGTGAATGGAATTGTTTTTCTGATTTCTTTTTCTGTTAGTTCATCATTAGTGTATAGGAAAGCAACAGATTTCTGTGTTAATTTTGTATCCTGCAACTTTGCTGAATTCAGATATTAGTTCTAGTAGTTTTGGTATGGAATCTTTAGGGTTTTTTATGTACAGTATCATGTCATCTGCAAATAGTGACAATTTGACTTCTTCTTTACCAATCTGGATGCCTTGTATGTCTTTGTTTTGTCTGATTGCCGTGGCTGGGACCTCCAGTACTATGTTGAATAACAGTGGAGAGAGTGGGCATCCTTGTCTTGTTCCCGATCTTAGATGAAAAGCTTTCAGCGTCTCGCCATTAAGTATGATGTTAGCTGTGGGTTTGTCATATATAGCCTTTATGATGTTGAGGTACTTGCCGTCTAGACCCATTTTGTTGAGAGTTTTAATCAGGAATGGATGCTGAATTTTGTCAAATGCTTTTTCAGCATCTATGGAGATGATCATGTGGTTTTTGTTCTTCTTTTTGTTGATGTGGTGGATGATGTTGATGGATTTTCGAATGTTGTACCATCCTTGCATCCCTGGGATGAATCCCACTTGATCATGGTGTATGATCCTCTTGATGTATTTTTGAATTCGGTTTGCTAATATTTTGTTGAGTATTTTTGCATCTACGTTCATCAGGGATATTGGTCTGTACTTTTCTTTTTTGGTGAGGTCTTTGCCCGGTTTTGGTATTAGAGTGATGCTGGTTTCATAGAATGAGTTTGGAAGTATTCCCTCCTCTTCTATTTTTTGGAAAACTTTAAGGAGAATCTGTGTTATTTCTTCTCTATATGTCTGGTAGAATTCAGAGGTGAATCCATCAGGCCCGGGGGTTTTGTTCTTGGGTAGTTTTTTGATTACCAATTCAATTTTATTGCTAGTGATTGGTCTGTTTAGTTTTTCTGTTTCTTGCTTGGTCAGTCTTGGGAGGTTGTATTTTTCTAAGAAGTTGTCCATTTCTTCTATGTTTTCCAGCTTGTTAGCATATAGATTCTCATAATATTCTCTTACAATTGTTTGTATTTCTGTGGGGTCCGTCGTTATTTTTCCTTTCTCATTTCTGATTCTGTTTATGTGTGTAGATTCTCTTTTTCTCTTCATAAGTCTGCCTAGCGGTTTATCTATTTTGTTTATTTTTTCAAAGAACCAGCTCTTGGTTTCATTGATTTTTTCATTGTTTTATTCTTCTCAAATTTATTTATTTCTTCTCTGATCTTTATTATGTCCCTCCTTCTGGTGACTTAGGGCCTCATTTGTTCTTCTTTTTCCAATTTCAGTAATTGTGTCTTTAGACTATTCATTTGGGAATGTTCTTCCTTCTTTAAATAGGGCTGGATTGCAATATACTTTCCTCTTAGAACTGCCTTTGCTGCGTCCCACAGAAGTTGTGGCTTTGTGTTGTTTTTGTCATTAGTCTCCACATATTCTCTTGATTGCCTTGATTTGGTCGTTAACCCATTGATTAATTAGAGAGTGTTGTTAAGTCTCCATGTATTTGTGAGCCTTTTTGATTTCTTTCTAAAATTTATTTCTAGTTTTATACTTTATGATCTGAGAAGTTGGTTGGTGATTTCCAATATTTGAAATTACTGAGGTTCTTTTGTGGCCTTATGTGGTCTATTCTGGAAAATGTTCCATGTGCACTTGAGAAGAATGTATCCTGTTGCTTTTGGGTGTAGAGTTCTGTAGATATCTGTTAGGTCCATCTGTTCTAGTGTGTTGTTCAGTGCCTCTGTGTCTTTACTTATTTTCTGTCTGGTTGATCTGTCCTCTGGAGTCATCTCCTAAGATGAATGCATTGCTGTCTATTTTGTCCTTTAATTCTGTTAGTATTTGTCTCACATATGCTGGCGCTCCTGTGTTGGGTGCATATATATTTATAATGGTTATATCTTCTTGTTGGACTGAACCCTTTATCATTATGTAATGTCCTGCTTTATCTTTTGCTACTTTCTTTGTTTTGAAGTCTATTTTGTCTGATACAAGTACTGCAACACCTGCTTTTTCTCTTTGTTGTTTGCATGAAATATCTTTTTCCATCCCTTCACTTTTAGTCTGTGTATATCTTTGGATTTGAGGTGAGTTTCTTGTAGGCAGCATATAGATGGGTCTTGCTTTTTATCCATTCTGTTACTCTGTGTCTTTTGATTGGTGCATTCAGTCCATTTACATTTAGGGTGATTATTGATAGGTATGTACTTTTTGCCATTGCTGGCTTTAGATTCGTGGTTACCAAGGGTTCAATGGTTGCTTCTTTACTATCTAACAATCTAACTTAACTTTCTTGTCACGTTATTGTAAACACAGTCTGATGTTTCTTTATTTCTCTCCCTTCTTATTCCTCCTCCTCCATTCTTTCTATAATAGGTGTTTTATTCTTTGCCTTTAGTTGGTATTTGGATGGTCTGCTTTCTTTGCTATGATTTTTTTTTTCTCTGGTGTCATCTTTTTAGCCTTAGGTGTGCTTCCCTCTAGAGCAGTCCATTTAAGATATCCTGTAGTGGTGGTTTATGAGAGGCAAACTCTCTCAACTTTCGTTTATCTGGAAATTGTTTAATCCCTCCATCATATTTAAATGATAATCGTGCTGGATACAATATTCTTGGTTCGAGGCCCTTCTGTTTCATAATGTTAAATATATCATGCCATTCTCTTCTGGCCTGTAAGGTTTCTGTTGAGAAGTCTGATGATAGTCTGATGGGTTTTCCTTTGTAGGTGATCTTTTTTCTCTCTCTAGCTGCCTTTAATACCCTGTCTTTATGTTTGATCTTTGCCATCTTAATTATTATGTGTCTTGGTGTTGTCTTCCTTGGGTCCCTTGTGTTGGGAGATCTATGAGCTTCGGTGGACTGCGAGACTACTTCCTTCCCCAGCGAGGGAAAGTTTTCAGCAATTATTTCTTCAAAGACACTTTCTATCCCTTTTTCTCTCTCTTCTTCCTCTGGTACTCCTATAATGCGAATATTGTTCCATTTGGATTGGTCACACAGTTCTCTTAATATTCTTTCATTCGTAGAAATCCTTTTATCTCTCTCTGCCTCAGGTGCTCTGTACTCCTGTTCTCTGTTTTCTATTCCATTAACAGTCTCTTGCATCTCATCCATTCTGCTGTTACGCCCGTCGATCGCTTGTCTGATTTCTGCATTGTCTTTCCTCACTTCCCTCACTTCCTCCCTCAGCTCTTGCACATTTCTCTGTAGGTCCATCAGCATGGTTATGACTTTTATTCTAAATTCTTTTTCAGGGAGGCTGTGCATTTCTATCCCTTCCGACTCCCTCTCTGGGGTTGTCTGGTTGATTTTGGTCTGAACCATATTCCTCTGTCTTTTCATGGCTGTATAATTTGGTCACTGATAGTTGCCACGTATGTCAGCTGGGCTTTTTAAGACTTTAAAAAGAGAAGAAAAAAAAAAGAGAAAAAAAAAGAAAAAAAAAGAAAGAAAGAAAAAAAGAAAAAAAGAAAGAAAAGAAAAAACAAAAACAAAACAAAAAAAACAAAAAAAATGCCCACCGGACGTAGATTCTGTGGGAATGCTCTAGGTGGCGCTATTGCCCCACTATTCCACAGCTGTGACTGTGCCGCTCCGCAGGGCCCTTTATCGCTCTGGCAGGGGTGGGAACGAATAGGAGGCTGTTGATCTCAGTGAGAAGTGTTAAGTATGGCTACGCTTCCTCAGTCGCCAGCTAAGGCGTCTGAAACTCCCCAGGACTCCCAGCCTGCTGGGCTGAGTGTGCTGGGGCGATCCGGCTCCTCCGCTGGGCTCCTGTCTCTTTAAGACCGCTGAAGAAAGTGCGCGCTTTTTTTTTTCCTTCCCGGGAGCCGGCTGCAAGCACCCTGGCGCGTTCCCCGCTCAGATCCTGCCGCTCTGTCTCTCCAATCTCCGCTGCCCTGCGCAATGTGGGTCAGCGCTCCCCGCGCAGATCACCGGGGCTGACTACTTCACGGGGTGCACTTCCACTCCCTCCCGGCTCTGAATCCTCTCCTCCTGCCGGTGCGCTGGGGTGGGGGAGGGCTCGGGTCCCGCCGGGTCGTGGCTCCGTATCTTACCCGCCTCTTGGGGTGCCGAGTCCTCTAAGGTGTAGCTGCACGCTGTGCGCTTTCCTGTGTATTCTCGTCTCTCTTTTAGGAATAGATGTATTTTCTGTGTTTTCGTAGATAAATAGTGTTGGGAGGAGATTTCTGCCGCCCTGCTCACACCGCCATCTTCCCGGAAGTTCACTCAACCTTTATTACCTCTTTAAAGACTCTATTTCTAATTACAGTCACATTCTGAGGTAGTGGGAGTTAGGATTTCAACACATGAATTTGGGGGTCACAATTGAGCCTATAACACTGATGATTTTTGTGTTGTTCAGGTTGGAGAGGGAGATTAAGAGAAAGGGAATGAGAATTGTCTAAAAGAAGACACCTACCCTGACTCCAGACCTAATACTATCAAGTCCACCCTGGAGAGGGCAGCAGGGAAACCTGTATCCTCAGGGGCACCACAACATGAGGGGAAGATTCGGTGAAGAGCCTGAAGTTCTAGGGCTGTGTGGCTCTATGTGGGAATATGGTAATACCCCTCATGCTTTACCAACCTGAATCCCTGTTTCTCTTGTGGACCCCAAATACTTCTAGTCATCAGGTATCACAAATGTGTTTGAGAGCAGTCTTCTCACATTCTTCTACCATAGCTCCCTCAGGAGTCTCCTCTTCCCCAGGGTTCCCACCAGCTCAATGGGGGCACCCTTGAATGAGCATGCTCATCTCAGCATTTGCTGCAGCCTGCAAGGTGTCAGAACGGTGGTGTCTTCCCTTTTGTCCACAGTGAGCCTGAAATATATTGGCCTTCGCAAAGAAGGAGAAGCTTCCCCTCCTCTACTCTGGAATGTGCTTTGTCCCCCAGCCCCTTATTCCTTTGTGGCTCATGAGCCCTCTGTGAAAACACCTCCCTCCATCTTTGCCTGCAGCAGCTCTTTTCATTCACCTCAGATGGTGGTTTCTGGACCCAGGCTGGAAAACAGACACTTGTGTGGTCTTCCTCAATGTGTCTAACCTTTTCTTTGGGTCAGTGCTTCTGTCTCTTTTAGCTGAACACCAAGGGCTGTGGGCAAATAAATTATAAAAACTGAGATCTCTTGGACCTGAAAACCAGTTCATCAAACATGCCCAGACATGCATGAACCAAGCAGCAGGTGCTGCTTAGCTCTCTGCTCTGAGCTGTGTTCTCCTGGTAGCCCTTTCCCACCATGCAGGTCTTAGTCAAAGGCTACCCCTTCTGGAAAGCCTTTTTCTGACTGCCTTGTTCAAAGATGTCTGTCCACTTCACCTCTACAATCAGTCTCTATCATATGAAGCTGCTTTGGCAATCAATATCTGCAATTATTTTGTGTTTTTCTTGTTAATATTCTGTGACCCTCACCCATTAGACTGGCTCCACATGGCTTGTCCACTGGTGCTTAGAACAATGACTACCACATATTATTTGCTCAACAAATTTTTGCTCAATGAATAAACTAGTGAGTTCATGCATCTGAGAGCAGTGAGCTGCAATGGCATTGCATCTGTTTTATCATGCAATTTTTTTTATTTAAAATTTTTGTCTTAAGTCTGACTTATTTTGAGTCTGGTTTAATTTTATTGAAAGCTAGTTTGCATTTGAAAACTTGGTCTTGATGGGGTACAAATATGATCTGATTTACTAATAGTACACAAAAATCAGTAAGTTCTGATACCTTACATTATTCCTGTTACCATCCTTTCATTCTCCTTTCTAACTTATTTCTCATAAATATCCCAGTGTGACCCAACTGGAGTTCATGCGGGGTGTGAGCTGCAGTGCTAACTCTGGTGTCTTAGCTGGTGGGCTGGCGTGCCTACCACTATTGTCATTTCACTCTAATCTGTGCCCCAGGTTCCTGGGCATTTGCTCTTGGCCTGCTGTGCCTTGCCTCCAATTGCAAATCCCCTTGTCTCAGCTGACTGGTTGACAACTCAAACCCCTTCAACAATGATCTGGCCAGGACTGGGCTTGAATTTACTCCCCATCCTTTTTACATAAATGCTTTGTTCCTTCTGCACGGAGTAGCTCTTCTCCTTGGAGTTACTATTTCTCAACTTCACTTACTTTGGTGCGAGCTAGGCCTTTCATTGAAGGCTGTGTCTCTTCGAAGAGTTCCCAGCATATTTTCCTGCTTATGCATTATTCCAGCTGCAAAAGCAGAGAGATACCAAATATAGTATACATTAAAATAATTTAAACTCACAGTTTATTGTCAGAGGTTGACCTTAATAGAATGTTAAACTTCCAATGGGTAGTCAAATACCTAAAGTAATATTATATAGACATTTATCATAAAGAATACCAACCATCAAATTAAGTCTCTGAATGATAATAGCAGCATACCATAATACTCCATAGATACTTGATTAAGTCATGGACATTCAATCCGTTTCCTGACACCAACAAGGAAATGGGCTTTTTCCTATGCAGTGGAAAACTGAATAATTTATTTTGGTCACTGATGGGGTATTCCACTATTCATTTTCATGGATCTGCATTAAATATTAAGTAATTTGTGAAAATTATTAAAGCCACTATAGCAAAAAAAAAAAACAATCTAAGAGAAAGAGAGGGAAAACTCGTAGCCAGATTGTAGTTTAAGCAGCAGAACACATTTAGCATTGTACTAAAAGTCAAGATAGTCATTCTATCTATGGAAGCACTGTTTGGAGAAATAACTAGGAAGGTAGGCCCTAAAGTTAAGAGTCTAGAAGAAACACTAAACCAGTGGGTCTTAATCTTGGTTTCATGTTGGAGTCACCTGCACATTAAGACAAAGACAAAAAGAAAAGATACCAGAGTCCTACTCCAGAGATTCTAATTGGATTGGTCTGGGGTATGTCCCGGACATGGAACTTTTTTTTAAATTAAAGTTCCGTTAATACACAATCTTTTGGTGGTTTCAAATGTTCATCAAAGTGGTTCAGCAGTCCCTGTGATCAATGTATATTGTGATTGCGAATTATTGTGCCCCTTTATCCTCCTCCCCTTCCCCCCTGCACCAGTCCCAACCCCTCCCCCTTAGTAACCACTAGTCACTTCTCAGTGTCTGTGAGTCTACTGCTGTTTTGTTCTGTCTGTTTTGCTTTGTTTTTATATTCCACAAATAAGTAAAATCATATGGTACTTGTCTTTCTCCACCTGGCTTATTTTACCGAGCATTAATACCCTCTAGCTCCATCCATGTTGTTGCAAATGGCAGTATTTTTTTTTATGGCTAAATAATATTCCATTGTATATGTACCACCTCTTCTTTATCCAGTCATCTATTGATGGACACTTAGGTTTCTCTGGACACAGAACTTTAAAAAAAATCCTCCCTAGGGGATTTCAGTGTGCAGCCAAAAACCACTGCTTCAAGTAGAGAATAAAACAGCTTAGAACATCTGGCCTTGGGAATAAGTATAAAAGACTTGAAAATAGAGAAACATAAATATATGTTGATAAGATGTGTGTATGTGAGAAAGAGTGATTGGTGGGGGAGGGAAGTAGAGAGGAAGGGAGAATGGTGGCAGGAAGTTGCAAGAGAGGGAGAGAGAATAAACTAAATAAAAAGGATATGGCATAAATGGCTTTATGGCTAGATTTCCCTGAGTTTTTCCAAAATTCTAGCAACTGTATTACTATTACTTTTGGTTTTCTTTAATGTGTCTCTCTGGGTGATGACATATTTGACAATTCTGATGGCAAAGATCCTGATCATAATATTTTAGAGCTTTAGTGTATTATGCAAACAGCTCAGCTGACTAATTACTGCTTCCTTCTCTCTCTGCTGTTTCTTTCCCTAATGCCTTGCTGCAGGCCCAAGTGTTTCCTGTCACCTTAAAAATCCCACTTTCTGCCAGAACTGTGACATCAGCTCTGCTTTCTAGTGTGGTTTGCAATTAAGTTGTGATGAGAATTTGTTCCCAGATTCAGGACGCTGGGGCAAGCCTCCCTGCTTGTGTAGCTCCTAACTTGTTGCAGTTTTAATAAGGATGTGTCCTGAAGATATTGGCCCAACCCTTAGGACTAGGCTTCTTTTTCAAATCCAGCTTTGCAGTGTCAATGCCTTCTAGCCAAAGACTACCAGGAACACATCTGTAATTGAACAAGTTGGGTTTATTACCTGTTTTGGGGAGGGAGAACACATACCATAGGAAACCATAGGGCATCTCAGTAGAGAGTATGAGAAAACCCTCTTGTAGGATTTGGACTTTGAGTGGTATGGGGGAAGGTCTGAGAAAGCAGTTCACTCTAGATTGGGTGCTGTCAGAAATTCGGGGAAATTCTGTGATTGGGTATCAATAAATTCTATCTATAAAGAGGATAAAGAAGTGAAGAAGTAGAAGTCACTCATTTTGTCCAAGAGAAGGGGTGTTTTGTATTTTATGGGTGGTACAGTGACCTTGGTTTTTTCTGTGATTAGACAAAATTATGAAGCAGACTGTGTGTCTCACTTTACCATGGTCTCAGAATACCATCTGATGTTGGTATTCCTTGAGATTGTTTATGTCCTGCAGGAGAATGACCCGGCCTAGCTGTGTATGCAAGGCCGCTTTCTGGATATCAGGGGCTGTTCTTTTTCTTTTTTCCTTTCAGTAATCTGCAAGGTTATACTCTCCAGTCTGAAACTAGGACATTACCATGATCCAGGAATGTTGGACTAATACTCTGTCCATTTCTTAAACAGCCCCTTTGAAACGAAAGTGAGGGCAGTAGTGGTTCTCTGCCACTGGTTAGGGGGCCGCTGAGGAGGGATCATGTTCTGAAACCTTGAAATCTGACTTTTCATCATAGCCTGCCCCCTCAATTCTTCTCCCAAACTGAACCAGGCCCACTGCTATCAGCTCTTTCTTCCATCAGACCCCTCACTGGTTAGGCCCAGCTTGTGTGGCTGCCTGCAGCTTGTGGTACAACATTCTCCATCCTACATGTCTCACAGCCAGACAGGCCCACATGGGAAAGAGAACATTCATGTTGAGTCAAAATTTATTTCTTTGAAAGTCTCTTCTAACTTTCTCCTGTTTTTGCCCAACAGTCCTTCAACTTTGGTACTGATTACGTGCTTGCTGAATGAATAAATCATCTCACATATACTAAAATTCAATATTATGTGGCCCTTTCCTTTCTTAAGGAAGTTTGGAATATGAAAAATCAATATAAAATGGAATTGGGGAATGGGCATGGAGCAGATGTGAAAGAAATAAGGCAATTAAGAAAATACAGTTCATGGTACATAACTTTTCAGTGAAGAATGAGAAATGAAGGAATCATAGCCTTTACAGTGGCCTAATCATTGTAACTCAGCTTCTTGCCCAAAGAAAAATTTCCTCTGATTCTCTGACATAATCACACTGTGACCCAGGAATGTTGGATGGTCAGTATCATAAGGGATATTAAATAGAAAAACAATAATAAAGAGAATGTATATAATAGGAAGAAATTAATATATTGCTGCAAAGAGAAAAGATGCACAGATTTTCCCACTATTGTAGAAAGCAATTCTGATATGCAAAGAAAAGGCCGAATGACTTGCTCAAGGTCACCTGGGACCTCAGAGCAGAATGGAGGAGTGGATTATTTTCACGCTCTAGCCACCAGACCGTGATGTCTCTCAGTAGCAATCTACCTGCAGCCTAAAGTCACCCTATAGCACAGTTAGCACCATGCTTACTTCAGAGACCTGAAGAGAGCAGAATCACCATTACAGGAGAAGGACTTATAGCTGTACTTAGTGAAACTCACTAGTTGTTTTTGTAAGAACATAAATTTTAGTATGGAGAAACAAAATTTAGTCTTGATAGCCACTGTGCAAATGTTGACTGAAAATACTTTGTCAGTGATCCATCTAGCTGAAAAGGAAATAGGATATTTATGAACTGCTGTGAAAAAAATCTATGAAAGATTCGCATTTGGACTACATTGTAGTAAAGGTGATCTTATAGATTATTCAGTGGCATTATATGGGGAACAGGCTACTGTGATGATTCTGAGAATTACCTGTATAAATAAAGTTTAATTGGGAGGGTCGACCGTTCTGTGTTTACATAGAAAAAGTCATTTTACTTTTTAGGAGGCTATCCAAGATGTACTAAAATGGAGATTATCACTTACTTACTTTCTTGAAAAATCATTGCCATTATAGTACAATAAGAACAGTACTGATCAATAATTGTATCAAAGTCAGAGGAAACATTTACACACACACACACACACACACACACACACCACACACAGAGGCTCCACAACATATTTTTAATTATTATACTGATAGAGGTTTCAAAGAAGCTGAAAGTAACTACTATTATAATGTAAAAGATCAGACATATAAATGGCAAGATCAAATAGCGTGCCATAGGGTTGAAACCAAAATACAATTGAATCACACCTTTTCTAGTTTATTTATCAGACTTTGATGATACACTTACTGTATTGTAGGTCTTTGGTACACTTTTTATCAAATTATATTCTGTTTGCCTTGAAGTGATGGTGACGATCTTAATGATATTTGGGGCTAGGAGGAAAGAAATGGTGGCAAGAGTGAGTGAATGTGGCATAGGGGAGCGCTTTCCTGGGAGAGCACTCTCCACTTCCTTTAGTTAGTCATCTAGTCACTAGTTCTTCATGTAAGTTAATGCATCTCTGCCTAGAATATTCTTTAGATAATTCCCCGTCATGCCCAGCTTCTTTTTACTTCTTTTTCCTGCTGTCCCAGGACAGCCACAAGAAGTGTAGAGAATCTAATTTATTGATAGCCCGTAACATTTCCAGTCAAGGCATGGACATGGAGTTTCAGTGAGTAATTTGGTGCCTTGCTTCCACAAATGCCGTATGTGTGACTAATGCATTCTTGAGGCATGTCCAGGACAAAGCAGGCCTCGTCAGTGGTATGAGCTACACTTTGCCTGCAAACACAGATGTTGTTGTGGTCTGCTGCTCCCCACTAGCTCTCTTCAGAACTGTCACACCTCTTTGACAGCAAGCTCAGCCCTGTTGGGAGGGCCGTCTTCACTCAGCTCAGGGGCTACCATCCTGCCGAGCCTTATTCTCTTGAACTGGTTTGACTACGGCAGAAATGTTGCTGACGTAGCAGATGGTCTTGGTATTTCTGAAAGCCAGCAACATGTTTGCCATTTCCACCCTCATGCTCTTGGCTCCTGTTTCTTCTTCAAGTGGTTTGGGTCATTTTTAGCAAACCTGTATATTCGGATGATTTTTTCTTAAATATCAGATGAGGAACATCATAACACATAAATACCCTATCAGAATATAAGCAGAGGCAGATATTAGGGATCTTTCATAGAAAGCCCATAAGTTGAGATAAATTTTGCTTGGCATGATAGATTCTTAAATTAATCAGAAGGAGCAAACAGTGAGTAAATTTTAAATATTGGAGGCATGAAGTATCAAGCAGTGAAATGTGGCTACTGGACTGTGCTAGAAGAAAGAAAGTCTAACATTCATGGTTTTGAAGGCTTCTTTAAAAATAATATGTCATTGAGTAATGTTCATCCTTACTAAATACAAGAAGACTTAAGAGAAGGGTGAATAAAATTGAGTTAGAGAATATTCCACAGCAAGGAGTTCAGAACCAAAGCAAAACAAAGGTGCCGTAACAACTTGATCTGGGACCCAGTCCAACCTTCTGAAAAATTAAAGTAGACTAATTTATTCTTCCTTGCTTGCCCCATGCAGTCAGGCAATGTGAACTGTTTCTTAAGCTCAGTAAATAATGGTGTAAAATCTCTGTTTCACTCAGGCTATGTAAATACCATTTTGGAAAATGCTCATTCTCCCAGAAAGGATGGCACAGATGAGAAAGAGACATGAGTAATGCTGGCCCCACAAGGTCCAGCCAGCCTCTTATGAGTCAGCACACCTTTCCAGGCCTGTAGGAGTCACCAACTGAAAGCATCCTTTGGATTCACTAGCAAAGTATGGGTGAGGACCCTGCCTCCAGAATGTGACAGTTAAAACATAATTTCCTAGGTACAAGTGTTTTCTTCTCAGGTGGTAGTAGTGATCACAACAGTAAAATGTTTTGCTTACTGATTCCTCTAAATGCAGAGTCCTAAGAATGGGATTATAGAACCATATGGATGGAGGGAGTATGGAGAAAAGGATGGGAGGACTTTGTGGAGGTGAACATGGGATGTTCCAGGTAGGACAAGTTGAATGAGGAAAACCAATTTGAGTGTGAGATATATGGGGGTGGGATGGGAAGAAGACATACACATGGCGCATGAGCAGAAGGACCAGCTCCATGGGTCATCAGAGGACCTAGGGGAGGAGGGGCACTGGGTACACGATCTAATTTCCAATTCCTGCCTGCTCTGTTGATTGACAGGGTCTCCAAAGTAATGCACTGCTTGAATTAAGAGGTTCATTTCATAATGGAAAGCAGCTCACTCAACAAAGAATATTCTGGTAACCCTACCATCAAATCTAGCTTGCTGTCACCAAGCACAGAAGAGCAAGTATACTTAAGAGAATTTATGTAATGTGAAAAAAATTTAACAACTAGGTGGAATGGACACCAAGCAATCAAAACAGACATAGTCATAGTGCTAGAGTATTTGCCATATCATGGGGAAGTCAGAGGGAGCCTGAAATGGTGGAGGACGAGGTTTTGGGATAATTCTGAGGGCACCCAAGGATTTCCATATTTTAATATACCAGCCAATACAAGGCCTGAAAACAACCAGTGTTCCCGTAAGTCATGTAATGAAATAGATTTGTTTACAACAGGTTGAGAGTCCATTTCAGAAGCAGTAATAAAGTTTATAGAGCCAAGAAAAGAGCCCACATTTGAGACCCTTCTCACCTGTGAAGGTTCCTTACTCTTTATCAAACTACATTTGGTTTAGCCAAATGGAAGAAATAATTTAAAAAACATCATCTCATACCTTTTCTCTCCAATAGTAGACAGGAATTGCAAGGAAGAGCGTTCAGCAAATGAGTTTAAATCCAGATGACGTTAAACACTAGGAGCATTGAAACACAGCTCAAGTTGATCTGGTCCTTCCAGATTAACCTCAGATTCTCAAAGTGTTCATCAGTAAACACATATTCAGAACGGATGTTATCTGAGGATGCAGTAATGGCCTGTGATCCAGATTATTACTTTGGGCTGTAGAGCCCTTGACATATTTGAGAGTACTGCTGATTCCTAGAGTGTGTTTGGGTTCCAAAGCATTTTGGAAACATTTGGTAAATGTGTGCAAACATAACCTATGTGTAATTGTCCTTGAAAACAGGTATCTAATTGGCTGTTTAGTGACTATATAACTTTTTTTCAAGAAATAGCAGGTGGTCAAAATTTTAGGGAAATAGACTCCACACAAACTCATGCCGCATAGCTCAGCCTATGGTCTTGAATATTTATTACTTTTTTCTAATGTAAAATGCATCTACCTATCCACTTTCTTACTACCTACTACAAATATTCCTTTTCTTTTTTTTACGGAAAGAGTAATCTTAGTGAGCTATACTAATTTTCATAATATATTTTTCTTAATATATTTTCTTAGTGATCTATATTAATTTTCTATATTAATATATATTAATTCTATACTAATTTTAAAAATTGCTTTAGATGAACATCTCAGTTAGAAAAAAGAGATATCATGATATTTTTTCACCAAGAAATTTTCTTTGTATTTAAAGTGTTTGATAAGATATACCACATAGGGAGAGGTTGGGTCAAACTCAAAATAGCGCTGTGGTAAATTGTGCCAATTAGAGGTAGATTCCAACATTGGAAAATACTGTTTTCCAGACTTTGTGTGGTTTTATTTAACTGACATCCCACCTGAGTTCTAAATTTATTTCTCAGAGCAGCTAAGCTCCTGGGAGAGAAATTATACTGCAAGGTAAGAGTTTATAAGGAAACATATGCCGATACACCCTCACAAATCACATTGAGTGCAGTCCCACCACACACCCCCTGTTCAAGTGCCTACTAGAATTTCAGATGAGTAAAAATGTAGAATGAAATGATTCTTCCAGAAATCATAATGATTAATTAATAAACAATGCCTAAATTAGGGTCTTTAAATTCATCTTTCAACAACCTGTGTTTTTAGCCTACTCTGATACTACAGATAGCCCTCTATACCCTCCCCCCATGAATTTCATCAAAACCACTTTGACTTTGTATTGCAGCAGACAATTTAAGACTTTAAGTTGTATTTGTTTTACCTTTACTTTTCCCTTGCTCTATTTCAAGGCAGAATCCAGGCTATGAAATTCTTCACTGCATGGATGTTAATGTGGCAGGAAACATAAGCAATCTTAAACCCAAAGCCGCTGTTTTGTTGTATGTAAAATACTGCAGCCCTTTAGAAGAGAGGGAGTCCCAAGGTTGGTGGGGAGTCAGGGAGAGGTTTGAAAGTGGGAAAGAGCTAAGAATAGGAAAAGGGGAAAGGACACAGATGCTTATGCTGTGGACTGAATACCTGCAGTCTGGCAGAACCAGGGAGAGGGGGGAGGCTTCAAAGGGGATGGCTCTGTTTGCTCAGACTCACCCAAATTCCTGTGCCCCAAGTGCGACCTAAGGTCTGGGATGTTAGACACAAGAGAACATAGTAAATGGCCTCAGAAATAGAGTGAAGATCGAAGGATCTCAGAAGGACCTTTCAGAAGACCCTAACTTTGTTTTATCATTGTCTTGGCCTTATCAGAGCCTTATCCATGAGTGCATGTGCATGTGTGTATGTGTGCTGTGTGCATGGGCATGTGGGGGTGGGCACTGGAGGATGGAGCCCAGCATAAGTAGGAATTCCAAAGGGATGGGTCATAGTTAGAACTGAAGTAAGGTGATTTAAGGAAATAAAGATATGGTATTTCTCCCACTTGTGTGGATGAAATTCATCTCTACCACAGGTGATCATTGAGGATTATATATAAAGGAACCAAACCTTTAGGTTTGAATATAAATGGAAGCTCTTTGTTTTCCAGGAAGATAAATACATCTCACTTATTATGTTTATCTTCCACAAAGTTACTTCCTGACAAATTGTGCACATAATACATCTGTTTCCTACCCTGCCAAATGAGGCAATTTATTGTTTTAATGCCTTCATCCTCTGGAGAGGTGCAGTGAATGTTACGCTTTGCTAAAGCTCAAAGTGCTCTGAATCATTCCACACATCCTTACAGCCAGTGTTTACACACACTGTGTCTACTTTCCACCAAACACTGACCCAGGTTTTGGAATATGAAGATAAATGATCTACCGTTCAGCTCCCAAGGTACTCAGAGGCCCCATGTTGACAATCGACTAAACTCCCATGTTTCTGACCCTAGGAGGGAACCCTTGTATTCAACAGAGATCAAAAACCAACAGGTTCTCACATTTGAATGTTTGGCCAAAGGAATGCTCATCTGTCCCATTCCTCTTGAAGAAAACTTGCACTGAGAACAGATAATGCTTCCCATTCCCCATCATGCGTTTGGAATGCATATTAGCAGGCATGATGAATATGAGCATATGCTAGAAATAAGACTGTATTTCACAAAAATAACAGCCAATCTTTATATTTCAGTATGGGATTACTGATCTCCACATAATATGATTTCAAGTAAATTTACATTATATGGATCTTTCAGCTCCTAAATATTTGGTACACTAATCAATATCATGCCAATATCCTTTCATCTTTTTAGATGAGACTATTGCCATCTACATACAACTTGTGCTCTTTTTTCAGTCATTCAGCATTCTGTATAACACAACTAAGTGCCAGGACTGGACCAGGTGGGGGAGGTTAAGGTTGAAGCCCACCCTCCCTACTTTGGTTAAACTCAATGCCTTTTTTTAGATTATATTAGCATTTTCTTTGCTCTTTTTACTTAAGGAAATGTTTTTTTTTTCTGAAAAAATATTGAGTAATGATTCAGCAATATAGAATGTGAGTAAAGTTTAGAGATATTTTGTGAGTGGTACCATAAACCAGGCCTTTTCCCTGAAGACCCTTTATTTTTAAAATTTTTTACTCTGCAACATGTATTTTTTCTGTTTCTAGATGTCTGTGGCAGAAAAAATAACTTGGAGATGAAACATCAGTGTTACTCTAAAAGCAATCATCTGCAAAATTTAGATTCTCTCTACAATGACTGCCTTGAAAAATGAAAAATTCAGCCATACAATTGATGTTTTAGTTTTTAGAATATGAAACCATTCATTTGACTGACTTTCACTAAATGAACTGTTTAGTCACTGTTGAATGATGTGCCCCTTAGGTAAGACAGCCTGAGAAATTGTTTCCAAACCATTTGGTACTCACAGCTTTTCCCACCACAATTTTCAACCCAGTTTCAAGACCATACTCTTAGCTACCAGGCACCTTCTAGGGTGCTGACTTTTCCATACAAAGGTTTGTACAACCTTCTTCATCCATTGAACCCTCTCTGGAGTGACACTTCAGTTGCCTATTGTAAGAGAACTGGCTTTATAAGTCACGTTCCCTCCTTTAAGCCATGGGTTTTTCCCATTTTAATCCCAATAAGAGGTCAAAATGTTTGCCTTCTGTTCTTTAGCATTTTCTTTCACCTACGGTCACTGTTCAAAGGTAACCTAGAAATTGTGCACAGGGAGAAAACTATGATGTTTCCTATGCTTTGCACAGTTATCACAGGTTACATACCAACCTCAGTCAGTGGTCAGTAACTGGTGTGGAATAAATGAATAAAGAAGTTATTGAATGGCTATAACCCAAAGTCAGTGCAGTGCATAATAATGAATATTAGAGTGACTAATCAGATGCCATAGGAATTACTTAAATATTTTTACCACATTGCATTTTTTTTTCTTCCAATGCAAATATTTTCCCTTCCAATGTTGGCCAACTTAGGATCTCCTCTTATTTAACCCAGTGACCAGGCAGGAAACAACATACACAAAAGGATCATTGAAGAGCGCTTTATGAAGGGAGGGTTTACAGTGATGCGGGCAGTGCGACAGAGGACAGCGCAGCACGCTGAAGCAGCAAGAGGGCTGGGGTGGGGAGCTGTTAGTACTGGAGAGAGCAGCTGGGTGGAGATGGCTGCTCAACAGGAACGGCCTTGGACCAACTGGCAATGGCTTGGCAGAGAGAAGTGCTTATGCCTCCTTCTCCATTAATCCTTCAGTTTCTTGGCCAGTGTCTTCCACTGGCTGGACTGGAAACTGAAGAGCAAGGAAGCCTGTTGGTGCAGTCCCTGGAGATTTAAGTCCTGGGGCCCAGGGCAGGGTGGAATCTGGATTCTGAAGGGCAAACCAAAAACACCGACACGTCTTCTCCAGCTGAGGTGGCTAATTGGTGATCTACCAGTATTGACCCTTTCCTCCATATCTCTGTGCAGGATAATCAGAAATAAGGAAAACATAATGGAAAACATGGGTTTCAACTGTGGAAGTCCAACCACAAAAAAAAGTATTGCAACAGAAAAGAAAAATAGAACTTCAATCTATTTTGGATTCTTAATGGTGTACGTCATAGAAAATCAGAAGTTCAACAGTATTAGTGTCCCTCAAATTTGTTTCACAAAAGGTCTAAAAATTGTCCATATAATTTTTACCATTTGTATTTGTAAAGAGAGAAGTCTTCAATTCTGTCTTCAAAAAATGCATTGGGTTGTCTAAGAGTGGAGCCTGGACAGGGATTCTCTAAGGGAATGCTTTCAGGAGAAATCTTCAAGGGCAAGAGGAAAGCAGGATGGTGTGGGAGAAACTACACAAAGGTGTGGTTACAGCTATGTAGCCTCAGGCTGATCCCAGGGGGAGCTCTGGCACAGGAGACACAGAATTAGTCCTTAGAAGCAGGCTCTTCTGGTGGAAGCATTCCTCCCAGACATCTCCAAGCAAGGGGGCTGTCCTTGGTGATGGTGATTATCCAGGAGCAGGTGCATCTGTGACCCACCGGAAACCAACACCAGCAGCTGGGGGATGGGTCACTGGCCCAGAAAATGATAGCTGGGTGGGACACAACAACTACTAGTTACATGTAAGCTTGCAGGCAGAATCCTCCCCACCCACAAATATTTCCATATTCTGACTTCAGGGGCTCATACATCTTTTATCACTTTGCAGTATACAGTGAATAATCATCTCTGGGAAAGTCCTATGAAGCAATTAGGTAATTGGCTTAGGTAACGTTGACCTGAAATAAAGTTGTGAAATTGAGGTTTGGTTGCAAATACAACAGTCTTTTGAAGCTTCCCACCAGAAGCCCTCTATCTGTCTTCTTTTTTTTCTCCTTAATGGCTTCCTCTAACTCCTTCCTTTTCATTTTGCACATTCAGGAGTTGTTCTGAGACCCATTTCTACCTGGCTTTACTGGATGCTGAGATGGTAACTGATCAGATTTAATCAGAAATGACATTAAAAATATTCATGTTATTATCAGTCAACAGTAGCCAGTCAGTACATACCATGGATGAAGCTTCCCTACAGGGCTAGGTGCTAACCTTTAGTTGTCGAGTTATTGAAATATGGGGCACTGAGATGGGCAGAGGCAGCTGAGGCGGAGTGCTAGGGCACTGGGTTGAGGAATGCTCAGGACATAACCCAATTTTCAACCTACTAGGAAGTTTCATTATGGCTATGTGACCTCCTACTGACTAAATATCAGCCTGGGAGAGTAGTTTCTGATATTTTTTTTATTGTTAATGTTTTATTGCTTTAAATAAAATCTTAGTAACTGTGACTTTGAGCCCTGTGGCAGTCTCCCAAATCACAAGAGAAGTCAGAAACTCAGAAGACCAATCTCCAGTATAATTACAGTCATAGCTGTAACTTAACCTTAAATCAAGATTCCCATGAAACTTTTGCATCTAGTATAAAACAGAAAGCTAAATAGGAACATAGAAACATACTGTCATTATTAGGTCATTTTTTATTACACATTCTGACAGAAAGTTGTATGAGAACTTTCTAAACACAAGCTATATAACCTTGAGGAAATGAATAGATAGCAGGCTATCTTAACTGGTATGTCAGTAGTCGATGATTTTTCTATTCATAACTTTTTAGACTGGCACTTTAATGTACAGTACTGCTCACTTACTTTTTTCTGGCATCATTTGTACAGAGTCTCCTAAAATCCGTCACAGTTGAGAACAGAGTCTAGACACTTACTATGATACAATCAAAAAGAAAGCTGGCAAATAAGAAAAGGGAAAGTGAATAGGAGTACTGATTAAAATAACAGTACAGTTTATATGAGGCTTCTCTTATATTTGTATTTTCCAAAATTCATCTTTTGGATGAAAACACTAAAATATTGTACTGGAAGTCAGCTTTATTTTATAAGCCTAAAGAAGAAAGAGTAGAGATTTGCATTTATTTATTCTTAGGAAGAGTTCAGCAACCTAATTAAATAAATGACAGTGCATTTGAATAATTTTCTTATCAGGGAGGAAAGAAAATGCTCTGTTTCCCTGAATCCAGACATTGTATGTTACTGTTGAAGAAGGGCAGGTCAATCATTGCTAAACAAATGGTTTTGTCAAATCTGTATCTGATTTGGGAAAGTCAACTGTTTTATGAGAACTAAAAATGTGAAATTCACATAATCCAGTCCCTGAACACAATTTTCCTTTAAGTTTCCAGAAGAACTCCTATTTCAGTTTTAGAACCATCTGCTATTGTCTTTTGCCACTGAGTATGTGTGATAGATAATTTCTCAGGGTGCAGCTAAATGAACATGAAGAAACTAGTTCATGCTGTAAAGTGATCTAAAAAAGCTAAAGCACAAATGTTAACATCTGTGCAAGGTATGGAGAAAGGGAGGAGGTAGAAGTCTGCACATTAGTCACACACTGTCAACACAGAAGTCCAAGTTACAAGCAAGTAAGTTGAATGGAATGATGATTTACAGAACACAAGCTCATCCCTGTCAAAGGAGCAGAAAAGATGAATAATAGGCCAGGTGTATTCATGTAGCATGGAAAGGCAGAAGCAACTCAATCGATTCTGTAACAAAGAGCAAAACCAACCCAGCTTGAATGAAAGACTAATTAAAACTCCAGTCTTAGATTTGATTGACTCAATTTGTTAACACAAAATTTCATTAAGTCCAAAGTATCATGATGGAGTTTGCCTTTTCTTTACAGGGCTCGTGGTTTTTGTGCTTTTTCAGTCTCTGAATCACATCCCCCTCTAGCAGGGCATTGGCAGGTAAGCATCATCACAGTCTGCTTCCAGGAGTAGGGCTCCAGTTCTTCATACGGGAAAGTCACAAGTTGGGTGAGATGTGAAGAGATTTAATTTCACTAAAAGCCTATAGCTGAGATTGTCTTCTCATAATCAGCACAAAGGGTGTCTTCTGGACGATTAATGCAACTTTCACATCCTCTCCAATTTGGCTCTAAAATAGCCCTTTCAAAGACTATATATAATTCTCTCACTGATAACTTTGTAAAGTGTTTCTGGATGGACTGCTTTAAGCGTTTTCACCATTTCAGATTAATGTTGAGAAAGGACTTCGGTAAGTCTTTGTTTTGGAAGGAAATCCAGAATAATATGCTTTAGGTCTTAAGCATGTTATTTTTAGGGTCATTGTGAGTTGAGAGCCTGGCAGTGCTTGGACCTCAAGTCCTACACTAACAGCGAAGCCATGCATGGGAGCCTCCACTCCTGTTATTTCTGTATCTCAGACTGCCTGTGTTCCTCCTCACACCCACCGTTCTACCCTTTTCAAGGCCTAACTTAACTCCCACCTCTCCCTTAAAACCTTCCCTTGTTTCTTTAGTATTTATTAGCCACAGTGAACCACTCACGATTACACATGTGAGCCTTCCTGCCTCCTGGTTCTAATACTCTGGCCTCCGCTCTCACCCACTGGAGGGCTTGTTAAACATATGCTGGGCCCTGCCTCAGCATTTCTGATTCAGTAGGTGTGAGAGGGGCCGAGAGTTTGCATTTCTAGCAAGTTCCTGAGTGAGGCCAATGCTCCTGGTCCAAAGACCACACTTTGAGAATCTCTGCTGTGGGGAATGCCTTCTCCTCCTCTGCTGCCACATTCTAACTCATCCTTCAAAGCCTTCTGTATCCCCTCCTCCATGAAATCTTCCCTGGGCAGAGTTAGGCTTCTCTTAGTCTAAGTCTCACTCACAAGCTGCTCTGCCTCAATGAAGGTAGCCTAGTTGTGTTAATTTCCTAGGCCTACCATAACAAAATACCTCAGACTGGGTGGCTTATACAAGAGAAATTTATTTTCTCACAGTTCTGGAGGCTGGAAGTCCAAGATCAAAGTTTCAGCAGGATTGGTTTCTCCTGAGGCCTCTCTCCTTGGCTTGCCGAGGGCCCTCACCTTGCTGCATCCTGAAGCTGTCTTTCCTCTGTGGGCACATCCCTGATGTCTCTCCTTGTGTCCTTAATCTCCACTTCACATAAGGACATGGTCAGATTGGATCAGGGCCTACCCCAACGGCCTCATTTTAACTTAACCACGTTTCTAAAGACCCTGTCTCTGAATACAGTTACATTTAAGGCCTTAGGGGTTAGGTCATCCAAATACAAATTTTAGGAGGACACAATTCAGTCCATAAGAGTAGCAAACTCAGATGCCTTATGGAGCCTCAGACAGTCAAGGAAATACATGCATTTGGTAAGATGTAAGACGTGAAAAATGAAAACTAACCATGCTGGCAGCTAGGCTGTGACCTTCCCAATGGCTCATAAACACCTCACAGAGTACAGACATTGTTCAGACATAGCTACATTGTGACCATGTTTGGGACAAGAGAGAGACAAGGCCACATTGCAAACACGAAGATGACATAAAAGCCTGTTCCTCTGTTCCTTTACCCATGATGACTCTAAACCTCAATTTAACCCCCTAGCCTCCTAGACAAAGACTAATAAGCTAAAGAAAAAAACCACACTTTCTGACAGCCTCCAGTCTGCACCCAACTTCAAGCTTCCTTAGATCCTCCTCAGAATCTTCCAACAAGAAGTCCACAGCCCATGAGGAGCTCTTCCTGGCCCCTCCCGACTGCCTGGGATGGCCACAGTCCCTTGGGAGTGTGCTCGTCCTGTGCCTCAGCACGTTCAGTGACGGGAGCTCTTTCATGCAGCTGGGTCCGTGGTGCTGCCCTATCACTGGGCTCTATGGACAGAAGTGACGTGCTTAGCTCTGACACGAGAGCGTGGTTAAAATGACATGCCCTTTCTAAAGGCATGCAAAACAAGCAAAATATAACACGATACAGGAGACATGGCAGAGGCTGTGGGCGTGTTGGGCCAGCAGAGCGTTGCCAGTTTGCAGCCCTTACTTAAAGGTTCAAGACCCCTACTCTGAAAACCCTGACTTCACCATGTTCCAATTCATCAGTTTTTTTCTTCTTTCTCTGATACCCTAAGGGTTGGTATGAAAAAAGCAGCCAGCATTTGCATTGTTTCTATGACTTACAAACATGGCCTTGTGTAATTTACCTTCACATCTTAGGTATGGTAGATCCATTTTAAAAATCAGGAAACTGATCTTCAGAGGTGTAGGCATCTTGACCAACCTCACATCAATAACGTGGCCACCTTCATGTGGTAATTAAGTGAAAACGGTCAGGTTCTGAACCCAGGTTCCTGTGCTATTTCTACTTTGCTACTCAATTTTCCAGGAGACCGCAGTTGAGCAAGAAGATGATGTCCTTATGCTCTTGTGTGTTTTATTTTCCTCCCCATCTAGACCATAGCATCCTCAGAGTTAAAGATCATGCTATGCATTTCTCTGTCATTTCCCATAGCTAGATCTAGTGTAATGGTGAGCACATAGCAGACCCTCAGTAAGAAGCTACTGATGGAAATAAATGCATGAACATTTCTCAGAAGCACAAAGGAGGCAAAATTGTTCCAAAGCAGAGGAACTCTTCTATCTTTGTCTTATAACTACAATACTGGAGGCTGTGGTTACTTTAATTCTTTAGGGTGCTTGGCATCAAAGCATTTTTCATCCTTAGCAATTTTTCTTTTCCTGCTATGGTTTCTACTTTGAAAAAGGTTGGGAGGTTCAAACTTCAGTTCCATGTTTGCTTCTTAGAATTTTGTTCATATTAAGAAAAGATGTATAGAGCTTCTGGTAGACACTGTGATGTGCTGTCCAGATCCCCATTCATGGAAGGATTTGTTGCTCCAGCTGTTGGGATGATGTTGGCACCCGCCTTCAGCTGTCAGGCTCTTCAGGGATGGCCTGAGCTACAGTGAGCTGCCCTGCCTAAGGGTCACACCCTTTCCTGGAGTGGCTGACATCCAACGACAGATCGGTGAAGGCTTAAAGTCCTGGCTATCTTGGCCCAACTCAGGACAACTCTGAAGGGCCTGTTGCATCAGAGATGCCCATTAAGTTGATTGAGTCTGTCATGAGTCTGCATCATGACTCAGCTTCTTCTGCCAAACCCTGCTTTCTTTTTCTTCCTTCCTCAAGTGTTGAGTCTTAGGGCTCTCTTAAGTAAACATTTTGTACATTAAGCCCTGTCTTAGACTGCTTCCTGCAGAACCCAACTTGAGACAGAGAAGGCTGGTAGGGGCATGGGGGAGGGCGTCTTATTGGTCCATGTAATGGGGGGTGAGCACTCTGCGGACCCTCAAGAACATCACTGAGTAGAACGTGTTTGACTGTGCTCTGTTCAAGCTGACTGCACATTACGAGGATTATGGATGTGTCCCGGGGCTTTGCTAACCATCATTTGTGCCCCTTATACCCTGAGGGTGTTTAAAGGGAAGCTGCATAGCTGGAGGCAGCTCCTCAGGGTCCACTTAGCTGCCAAATATCTTTCCACATCCTCTTCCCCTAAAGTTAAGAAGACAGTTTATTTGCTTTTGTAGTATTTGTGTGATTTTGTTCACCTTAAGCCAGTGAATGAGGGCAGGTGTACATCCTTACGGCTCTCACGTTCTCTCCTTATACTGCTGGCAATCTCCGAACTTGTCACTGTGTTCGTGACATTTTCTTTCATTTTTACCCAAGTTCAAGCCTGGTAGTAAGGACTTCGGTGGCCATTGCTTTCCTCTTTGCATCTTCCCTTCTTCTGTAGAACTAAAGACACAGGCCTAATTGGCATCATTTTGACTGTACTGTCCACAGTGGCTCCATTTGTGCCTATAAGTGTCCTGTCACTTAGATAAATTTCAGGGCACTCTTTAGCTCCAGGCCTCCCTCCTGAGTTTCCTCAGCAGGGCTAATTTGATATATTGCCTCAACAAATCCCATCAGCCCTTCTCAATTTGGAACCAAGGGTGAGGATAGTTTATAGGGGCAATAACAACGGAAATGTCCTCTCCAAGACAGGCAGGTAATTTCCCCTCTGCCCCAGCCCAATGCTGTTTCCCTCAATCCTCTTAATTCCTGAGAAGCTGTTGCCTTCTCTGTCCTTAGAGCTGTTTTCTCCCCTGAAGGTCAATACACGGAAGGGAGGGCAGGCCCATCATTTCTGCTCCTTTGAGCAGACACCCTATTTTCTTTAGTTTCCTTTGGCATTGTATTAAAATGACTTAGTGTTGAAACACATGATTGATAGTCACTGGTTAAGGTAAGGTCCAGGTTACCTCACCAATGGGTCCTGAAAGACTGAACCAAGCCGGCCATCTCAGCCTCACTGGGTCTCCTGTGCCCCGGCTGGGCTGTGGATGACCATTACCTACTCATTTAACTTGTGTCCTTGATTGACTCCTAGGCCCCAGGACCTTTTGGTGCCTGGCTAGCTTTATTCCCATTTCCCCCATACTCATGCAGGGTTTGTCTCTCACCTTTCTTCCCACACTTAGTTTCCTATCTTTCCACTTTTCCTTAACTGTTCTGGAAAAGTCTTTGCCTGAGTTTCTGGACCTCACGCTGGTCAACTGATGTCTTCTGTTTCTGAGTACTGCCCCATCCGGGGGTGGGGGGGTGGGGCTGAACTGGCGTGAGTGTCCCCTGAATCTTTAAGTGACTGCAGGGAAATCTACTTTGGTTCACTATTTAATCAATGCTTCCATTCTCAAAGCTTAACAAACCTTCTTTTCTGTTTACAACAGTTCCTGAATTTCATAGGAAGTTCCCAGTTCTGCTATACCTGTCTGGCTAGTCTAGTGTTTTCTCAGATATCTTCTGGGTGAAAACCTGTTGTGCTCTGCTGTCAACACTTTTGCTGGAAATGGACCAGGACACCCTCAGTTCAGATGCCATCTGACTTTAACCGCTCCTTTCAAGATTCTACTATATTTTTTTCCAGAGTCATTTTTGGTGAATGAGTGGGATTTTTTTGTAACAATCTATATGGCTCATGGATAACTAGATCATAATACTTAAACAATAGAGCATTATTTTTACTATTTACAATTTTCTCCCCCCTTCCAATTTTTACTGAATTGCTTACTTTCACTCACAAAGAAGAATGTGCTGTTGAGATTTTTGATTTGTGAATTGTCTTTTTAGTGATATCCTTTATATTAGCTATTAATATCTGGATTCAGATGCCATTAGGATTTTCTGCAAGTTCTTAAGAAGCCCTAGAAGCTGTATTTTGAAGCATTTGGGGCTAAGAGTGGAACACCGCTGATCTCCCAGCTGTGCAATCTGGTCAGGGGGGCTTTGGCCCCATCTCTTTGGCAGTTTGGGCTCTTGTTTATTTATGAACAAATGAGAATTTTGTGACAGATGATCCCCAAATTCCTCTCCAGCTCTAACATTCTATGTGTCTATGATGATGGTCAACATTTTGAGGTTTTGGGTTATACATTCCAAATTGCATTTGAATATGCCACTTTGAAAAGCATTACAATTCCTTTGTTCAGAAATACTTTTTCCACACCCTGATTGAAGAATTGCTGGAAGGGAGAATGATCTTCCAACAATTGAATGAACATATCACAGAGTGTGAACAGTTATCTCCATCAGGCCCTGAATTCTGGGAAGAGAAAAACTGTAGAACAAAGATTTAAACTAAGTATTAGGTAGACTTCATGGTTTCAAAAATGGGATGGGAGTAAGGAGTCTACTATTGATCCTTTCTACTGCAGTGAACTCATCACTAAGGATTTCTCCAACCTAAGTGACAACCATGTCACCTTGACCTTGAATCCTTCCTTAATAATGTTTGGTAGAACATCATATATATATATATATATATATATATACACACACACACACATGTATTTCTTTATATTTGTACATTTATAACTTAACTACCAAATCAGATATCCTATACATCTTGTATATATATTATATGAATACAGATGCATTTGATAACTTTCTATTTTGGCAGGTATATTATAATAAATACAACATCTGGTTATTCTATCTGGAAATACAAAGCTTTCCATGGAAGAGAGAGTTGTCTCTTATAGACATTTCTTTTCTTTTCTTTTTCTTTTTCTTTTTTTTATTAAGGTATTATTGATATACACTCTTATGAAGGTTTCACATGAAAAAACAATGTGGTTACTACATTTACCCATATTATCAAGTCCCCACTCATACCCCAATTCAGTCACTGTCCATCAGTGTAGTAAGATGACACACATTCACTGTTTGCCTTCTCTGTGCTACACTGGACATTTATTTTCATGTCACATTCTTCTTCTACACTGGCTTCTAATCTGGGTTCAGGCACATCTTTCTTTTTGGAATTGCTGATAACTAAGGAAAGTTGTTCTTTCTGTGTAATCTCTTCGAACCTTATAATCTAGTTGAGAATGTCCATATGACATATTGAACAATAATTGATTCCCTTAATAGGCATTTCCATGAACCAGTCTCTCTCTTACCCAGACATTTCTTTATTAGTCTAGACATGTTTCTTTCAACAGCTGCCTACTGCTTTCAAGCCCTTTCTTTTTATACCTGACTGACTTCTGTCTGCTGTTACACTCTTTGTGACTTCCGCTTTCTCCTAGCCCTCTGTCCTCTGTCCTGAATCTTATCACAGTGCTGAGGTAGGAAGCCCAAAAAAGGACAGTTTTTTTAGCCCAGGAAGGGAGGCGGCTTTCCAGCGATGTGGCATTGTTCGGGTGTGGTATAGAAGCCCATGTGAAGCACATGCGATATCTCATACTGACTCTGTATCCAATTAAACCACCAGATAAGGAAACACTGTTTTCTTTTAGTATAAAAGGCCTGGTCCCACTGCGCTTGGGCCTCAGCCTTTGGATAGGAATCTGCTGAGCTGGAGCCAGCACTAATAAACGCAGCTTCTCGCCAAACTTCTTGATGCCTTGACTCCTTGTTCATAGTTCCCGTGGTTCCTGCAACATTTTCTTGGTCTCCAGCTCAGATATTCACATTTTCTTGCCTCCTTGATTTCTTTTCAGTTATTAAATCTTAATTTTAACATCTCTAAATATGATACTTATAATTAATGTCACTTTCATCTAATGCTGGAGCAAAGGTATAATCAATAATCTTTTGGACATACATGTATATATTTTGGGAAAAGATATTTCTTCCACGTGTTCTGGGATAAGATTTTCTCCAGTGCTAAAGAACTATCTAAGTGAGATAATATTTTTAAGACACCTAACTTATGGTTAGACTCCTAGAAGGTACTTTTTGAATGGTGATCCCCTTTTACTCTTATATTGGAATGTCATGAACTATAGTTGGTGAATTGGTGATGTTTTGATTAAGAAGATTCATTTTCCTGAATCCTTCACCCTATTCACAAGGCCAGCCATAGTAGGGAATGGATTATTTTGAAATCTTATAGCTACGTGTGGTAGAAACAGAATTCAAGCTGTGTTGAACAAAAAGGGGCATGGGATATTATTAAGGATTCTCTTGCAACCCAAGGCCTAGAATTCAGAAGTGCCTGAGATCAAGGTTAGCAACACTCTCAGAACTCTTGGACTTTATGCACATCTATGTTTTCCACCTAGTCACACTTCTCATTTTCCCATGGTGTGGAACAAAGATTTATGTTGTTACAAATCAAGCCTTTCGAGAGAGTTTGACTGTCTCCAGGCCCAAAATTCCCATGGAAGGAATCTGTATGCACCCATCTAGCTTGTGGTCGTCACTTCCAGCCCTGTCCAGAAGGTTGAGGTCTTAGAGAGTATAGGAGTAACCAAATTTAGAACAAGGGCTTGCCTCTCCATTATGACCTGTGGCCATGACACAGGGTCATGCGATTTTGATAGGGAGCTTCTGTAGTAAATATTTTCACACTCTGAGGACAAATAATTAAAATCTCTCCCAGGCAACTGGTTCATACTTTCTGCTGTTTCTAAAGTCTCTAACATCACGTCCCCATTTCTCAGTTTCAACTTTGCTTTTTATATCACTGAAACATAAAAACAGTCACAAAAGAGAATTTGACATGTTCCATTAGTAAATCTAATACTTCTTTTCTTAACCTCCAATACCAATGGTTGATTTATCTCTTTATTCTATATAAAGCCAATTCTTCTACTTCATTATTCATTCTGTTTTCTGTCTTCTACACCAGGACTTCTCTTCTCCTGCATCATCAATTTCCATCTGACTGTATCATTTCCATCCGCATAGAAACAAACCATAAAATCTTACATTTACAAAATCCTCTCTTGACCCACATGTTCCTCCGGCTATGACTCCATCTGTTTACTTTTCTTAGAAACATCCCTTAGAAAAGTTACCTATATTATTCTAGTTAATATCCTTTATTCTTCTTGAACTCCTCCTGTCAGACTTTCTTCACCACTACTTCTTAAAAACTACTTTTATCATGGTCTCCAATGACTTAAAGTTATCAAATTCAAAGGTAAATCTCAGTTTCATTTTATTTTAACCATTAGCAGCATTTGTCATAGTTAACCATTTCTTCTTTCTTCAGGCACTTTTTAAAAATCATGTAAACATGGAATAAAGTCTGTTAATTAAAATATAAGAACTGCACACATATTGTGTATAAAGCACTGCTGAATTCCACCAAACGCTGCTTGGTCAAAATACAAATGATAAACATCTGATATTCATTCCGGTCCTTCTGATACATGAACTGAGAATTGTGCATTCCACAGCTTTTATAACTGAAGCCAAATATTTAATAAAGCTGGATGTATAATAAACCAGTGTCCCTTCAGAAAGGAGTCAACTTTTCTCGGCTACCTGTAAATATTCATTTATTTCTACTACATAAGCCATTACTCATGATCTGTAACTCCTGCTGCCAAAAGGAAGCTTCCTACTCTTAGAGGACTGGTGCTCCGTACCCTAATCCACAAAGAATAAAGCCCCACTTCTCCACAATATGGAGTTTTCCATGTCTTAACCTCTAATGCAGGAAAATGGTGTTCTGAACATCTACTTTATGATGTTATATCACTGTTAGAGTTCCACAGTGCTACAAATCCTGATTGAAATTCACATATACATCTTTTAGTGTTTACATCTTGTAGTGACTATTATATAAATGTTTGTTATTATTTCTAAGCATCTCAAACACACCACATCTAAAATTAAAATTTTGTATTTCATCTTTCTCTCACCTTCAAATCATAGAGTGCATAGACAATCAAATACTTTCCCAGACAATTAGTTTTGCTCTCTTCTCAACCTCCAAAATCTTCTCTCCATTCTTTGTGCTTAGATCAGGTAGGATCTTGCTTCTTATTTTACTGAAAAAGACCTACTCTTCCTCTTGCAGACTTTTCCAATTAAGTAAAGGCAACTTTTTCTCACAGATCATAGACCAAATACTTCGTGTCAGTATGGACCCATTTTTTTTGTTAATGCCTCATGTCTAATCTGTCAGAGTCTCCAGTTGGCTCTACAGAATTCAATCATTTTTTCACCACCATTACCATGCTACACCAAAAAATGTCCGATCACCTCTTGATTGGATAACCTCAGGTGGGTAACTGATCTTCCAGTGTCCATCTTTACTTTTCTTCATTCTTTTATCCTTAAAGCAGCCCAAGTGTTTACTGTCTGCTGTCCTTGGTATTTCCTTTCCTTTCCCTCGTCGCTGCCATGAGAGCAGGACCTTGTCTGTTTTCTTCACTATTTCCCCAGCACCTTACACAGCGCCTGGTACACAGTAGGCACTCAAAACAATATTAGTTGAAAGAATCTACTAATCTGTGGGCTCACTGCCAAACCAGGACCTTGGCTTACCAACTTTACTAGTTCTTATGCACAGTGACTGTCAGGCAAAGAGCAGGTACTCAAAATATATTTGTTCAGTGAATTCCTGAGTTATTGGTGAGCAATACAAGTAAAGCACAAATTCCTTTCTCTGGCTCCTTTCACAGGTTGTCCTTTTGTTCCCTCACTGTAAGGGCACTATACAAAGTTAAAGGGATAAATCTCTCCAGAATTAATAAAGGATCATTTGTTAGGATGAAGATCTGCAGATCACAGTGAATAAAAAAGGGCTGGAGGCAGGGATTCAATTGAATAGGGAGCACAGAAGCAGACCTGCGTGAAGAATTGCTTGCAGGGAGGTGAAGGCACAGACTCTCTACATGGGAGATTAACCCCTCTTGCTGCAGGAAAATGAGGCTCTATGAGCTTTCAGGTGCTAGGCCTTCAGCACAGTAAGAAATAGCTTTGTTTTTCTTTCCTCATCCATTCACTTGCCTTCCCGTTTGTGCCACTTTTTCTTCCTTTCCTTCCTGCGTCTACTTGTATGGAGCACTTACACTGTACCAGGCTTATGAAGACCTGAAGACACAGACAAGACCCTTGTACCTGTGGAGTTGATGATACAGGATTGGGGGCTAGGGGGGAACTAAAAGAAGGGCTCTGAACTTATTCTGGGTGCCGGACACTAATTTTAGGATTGTAACGAGGAAAGTGAAACAATTCATCAGATTTTCGTTGTAGTAAGGTAATATTAATAAAGGGAGAGTTTTATTTATTGAGAATTATTTGTGTGCCGCACAGTGCTTAAGAGCTACTTACATAGAATCTTATTTAATTCCTCTAACCCCTGATAAGGTATTACTAGGCTCATTCTAGAGTTAAGGAAATGGAAGTTTAGAGAACTTTCCCATAGGTGTATGGCTAATGTGTGATCTGAATTCTCAGACCTTTAACTCAAAGTCCTAAAGGTCTTAATCATCCTTAGCATAGATGTGCCTGGAATAGAGCTTGAAGGGGAAAGTGGCATAGTCGATGCAGGGAGATAGGTCAGTTCACTATTTCACTGGCCCTGGAGTAAAATAATGAGAGTGTGAACAGAAACAATGGCAGTGGACACTGAGGCAAAAGATGATTGAGACAAATGAAGGAGATAGAATTTATAGGGTGGTAATTAACTAGACATGGGAGAGCAAGTGAAAGGAGCATGTTTAGAATGACTGTGAAGTTTGTAGCTGTGGTAACTGGGTAGAAGGTAGGGCCATTTTCAGAAATATAGAAAGATCGGGCTTGGAAGGGTTAGCTGTGTTGAGGTTGAGGAACTTATAGAACATGACAGTTGGATATACAGAATGGAAGCCCAGGAGAAGCTTCTGTGCTAGAAGACAACTAAGAGCACATAAACATGGATAAGCAGCCAAGGGATGGTTGGTGAACTAATTGGAGTAGAGGGCTTAGGATAGAGCCATGGAAACCTAAACATTTAGTAGACTACAAGAGGAAGAAAACCTGCAAAAGGAGTCTGAAAAGGAATAGGAGGAGGAATAAGAATAAATCTAGGAGACAGAATATCCCATATGCTGAGGGGGAGGATTTCAGACTGAGGAGATGGTCAACAATGGGATATATCACAACATGGGCAATTAAGGTAAGAACAGAAATATGTCCATTTTATTTGATGATATCAGAGTCATTGTTCAACTTACTCAGTATTACGGAACTTGACCCATCTGGCCAGTGGTGGTGTAGATGGAAAGTGAGGGACTGGAGCAGCTACGGTGTAGGCTGAGGGAGGTGTGGATGGTGACTAGAGCAGGATGGGGTCGTGGGAAGGATTTTTGGGAGGGGCTGTGGTGATTAAGGAGGGGGTGAACGCCAAGGAAATGTTGAAAAGATTATTCTTGAATAGCAGTTATGTTAAGAGACCTCAGAAGTAGATTTTTTACTTGTTTCAAATGTTTGAGACAAGTAGGGGAGAAGAGATGCTATTTATATATATCTCCTTTTAGTTTTACTCAACTGCAACCTGCTCTAATACTGTTATGTCTTTAAGTATAAAATATGTTTTTTCTTTCTTCCCTCCGTCTTTACCTCTCTTTCTCTTTGACTGAAGCACTGGAGCTTGGAGAGTAGAAGTTGTTATTTTAATTCACCATCAGTAAACTTTTCTCTTTAGGGTGTTAGGGTTAACAGTCCCCACCACGGTGCTGTCAGGGAAGATTTGGATGTAGATTAGGATGTCTATTTGACACAGTGCTCTATTCACTTACCAACAACCATAAGTCTTGAACCTTCCCTTATAAGCAGACTGGATCCTCAATTCAAGTTTTAGGTCCCTTTGACTGAAAGACAAAACAATGTCATTGTTTTGAGTGAAACACATCAGGTATTTCAATACAAGAATTAGAAAACAGCCTCTCCCTTTCTTAACTAGAGCAGGGGCACAGGAAGTTATAATCATATAGAGGGACATGGTGAACATTCTCTTCATCTTTGTGTTCAAAAGTAAAGACTCAATATATTGGAGTTCATTGATTTTAGAAGCATTTGATGGCAGTGGGGGTGGATGGAGAAGGCAGTGGAGCTTGTGGAGATAAATTGAATGGGGAAACTTCTTCAGATGGAGATTTTTATATACCTCAGAGAATGAGGAGGCTAGAAGATTTGGAGTTACAGGTTGGTTCTGCCTTTTGGTACTTGTATGTAGGCTTTAACTTTTCCTAAGGATAAGGGTGGCAGTCTGTGCTTTCTTCACATCTGAATGCCAGTGACTTCACTCTTAGGCAGTATCAAATGGCCCTGAACCAATGGCATTTGCTTGTTCTGCCAGGGGATTATGCTAACCCTACCTGGAACCTATGGTTCCAGTAAGGAGGACATAGACCATCTGGGCACCACTCAGTGTCCAAGGACTCAACAGAATCTACAACACTGGCTGCTGTGGGGGCCATTCAATGAGCAGTGTTTGGGAGCCTTAGCACAACTAGGCAAAAGTGTGGTCAGCTGTGCCAAGTAAGTCATTTGTTACACATAAGCTTTGGGGTTTGCTGACCCCAATTGCCCAGGAAGCACTGTTTTCCAGGGCACTCAAATCACTGGTTACCTGCACACTTGCACCACTTGCTAATTATTAAGCATAACAACTGAAATTTGTATTACACCTTTTCTGTATAAATTACTTCCCCACGTTACTTGTTTGAAGTGCATCACAACATTGAGCAGAAGATACTACTATTGCTAATTTAGAGATGGGGAAAGCAAGGCTCAGAATGAGTAAGTGCTGTAACTAAAGTAAGAGTTAGAGGGGGAACTTAGTTTTCTGTCTTCCATAGCTTTGCTCTGCCTATAATTGCTCCTGCCTTGTTGTCAAGAATCTTTTGGAATTTTAGCATCCAATGAAGTCAGTAGGTTCCTAAGGATAGGAGTTCCAGGGGAAAGAGAGCTTAGAGGTTGTTGGAGAATGGGTTTCTTAACATTCATCACCTTTGAGGTCAAATACAGTAATAGCACTAAATAGCTTTGCCATCCCAGGACATCTTGTGCTGTGAGGAATTAAAACCCCATCAGCTCCAATGAGATTTGGATGAAACACATTCTTAGGTCTCATGGAGAATCATATGAAGGGTCTAGCAAATTCTATTTTTATGTAAGGCATGGAAGCCTAAATATTTAGTTTTGCATATTTTACACAAACATGTGCAAAAGAAGAATGAATATAAGAGTAATTGGGACAATAATACTTTTTCTATAATCCAAGCATAGGATTTTTCATAGGACAATCTTCTAAAGCATAGCTTCCCAACCTTTTTTGGCTCAGTGCCCACTTTTTCAGAGTGATTTGATAATGCCCCCTTAGGTGAATTATACTATACTATATATAAAATAAGGACAGATTTTTTCAAATTATTTTATTAGAAGAAATTAACAATATTAATGTATTGCTCAAAGTATAATTAAAATCTTAAAAATTAAAAAAGTATATATTATTTAAAACATGAAATCTTTATTAGTGAGGTGGTTGAGCTTGGTGAGATGACACTAATTTTTCAATGTTTGGTGTCATTTTTGTCATCAGCAATCTTAAATCACCACATTTCACTATTGACAATTTGTTCCTTTGTTAATAGATTGCTGACCATGTTAAATCCTCTTTCGGCTAAATATGATTGAAATGCAATGAAAAATTTATTTGCTACAGTCCATAAGACTGGATATAATGTTGGAATTTGCCTTTAAAGCCAAAATCCTTGATATTCATTTTTAAATTTCAGTTTTAACTCTTCAGTTGTTCACAATTCTGTCAGCTCTTCCTGCAGTGATACTTCTGCTATCTGTAGACTCAAGGAAGGTTCTAGGATGCCATCTGGAATAATGATATTGAGTAAATCCTGGAATCTATTTGTAAAATCTACTTTAAATGCTTCCAAATGGTGGCTATAAACCAGAATATTGTCATCATTTGTTTCCACTGAAGAAAGATTTGGAAACTGATTTAATTGTCTTTGACTCAAATTTTGTTTGTACAAGTCAAGTTTTGACACAAATGCAGAAATAGTTGCCTTGGCTTTGATCAAATTTACTGTAGAGTATTAATCAAACCTGTCATCGCGTTCATGCGAGTATTGCCCAAGGGGGCGGCGGCTGGTCCCAATACCCCCTTAATATGTCTTGGAACAAAAACGTGCCCTCAGATTTCTTCAGTGCCCACTGGTGGGCAGTACTGTCCCTGTTGGGAATAAGGGTTCTGAAGGAAACCAGATTAAAAAAAAAAATGAAGTGATCTTTTCATATATGGTCATTAAAAAATAATGCATTAAACAAATAATGTCATATCTACACAATGAATCAGTAGTTTTAAAACTTGATGCTGCTGAAAATAACAAATGAAACAGAAACACATGCACAATATATTGTTATTTTTAAAAAGCATATATAGCAGTACGAATGTGTGCGTGTATGTGTGTGTGTGCTGAGAAAGAAGGAAAGAGGGAAAGATAGGGACAAGACTGGGAGAATAAATAGAAAAATCTTGGCCATTCCTACCTCTGGTTCAGGGTTGTTCTGGTTGGGATATCTGGCAAGTGGACAATGACAGGAGTACAGAAGGATTATTGAAAATCACCCTCATCTCCCACCACCTCCTATGTGTTCAGTTCACCCATGCAGGCATGCAGAAGTGATGAAGAAAATCATTGAGACGGTTGCAGAAGGAGGGGGAGAACTTGGAGTTCATATGTATCTTCTAATTTTCTTGAAATTTGTACAAGCTGTCATTCCAACAATAGAATATGACTACACAAGACACTTCACTATGTAATGAAGAGAACATAGAGTCTGTCCTAATTATTGGTTCTGATTTTTAAAGAATTAACCCATAGATGTGACCATTGACCATACTTACTGATATGTACAATTTCTCTAATAAAGGGACTTATATGTTTACGCATTAAATAAAGTTCCACTACTAAAAAAAAAAAAAAAAACACTATTGAGAACACTGGATATCCACATGTAAAGAATGAAGTTGGACCCTTACTTTATATCATATATAAAAACATAAAATGCATGAAAGACATAAATATAAGACTTAAAACTATAAAATGCTTAGAAGAAAACTGGGGAAAAGCTTGTAACTTGGTTTTGTAACCAACTGCATGAGCAACAAAGGTAAAAATAGATGAACTGGACTATAACAAAATAAAGAACTTCTATCTATCAAAGGACACAATCAACAGAGCAAAAATGCAACTTACAGAATGGGAGAAAATATTTGCAAATTATATATTTGATAGAGGTTACTATCTAAAATATATAAACCACTCCTACCACTCAACAACAGAAATCATCCAATTAAAAATGGGCAAAGGACTTGATTAGACATTTCTCCATCTGCAGTCCAAGATATGCAGGTGCCCAAAAGTGTATGAAAAGATGCTCAACACCACTAACCATTAGGGAAATGCAAATGAAAACCGCAATGAGATACTACCTCACACTCATTGGGATGTGCTGTCAAAAAAATAATACAAGTGTTGAGGATGTACAGGAAAAAAGAACCCTTGTGCTCTGGTGGTAAGAATGCAAAATGATACAGCCACCATGGAAAACAACATGGCATTCCTCAAAAACCTAAAAATATTTTTGCCGTATGGTACAGCTGTTCCATTTTGGGGTATATATACAAAAGAATTAAAAGTGGAGTTTCAAAAAGATATTAGCATACTCATTTCCATAGCAGCAGCATTTAGGATAGCCAAAAGTAGGAGTGTCCATGGACAAACATGTAGTATATGAATGCAATGAACTATTATTCAGCCTTAAAAAGGAAGAAAATTAAGACACATGCTATAACATGAATGAATCTTGCAGACATTATTCTAAGTGAAATAAGCCAGCCACAGAAAAAAGACAAACGCTAAATAATCCCACTTAAATGAGGTATCTAGAGTAGTCATGTTCATAGAAACAAGAAGTATAATGGTGGTTGCAAGGAGCTGGGGGAAGAGGGAATGGAGAATTGTTTTTAGGATAGAGTTTCAATTTTGCAGGATGCAGAGATTCTGGAGATTGGTTGCTCAACAATGTGAATATACTTAACACTCCTGAACTGTACACTTAAAAATGGTTAATAAGGGTGGCAGGAATTCAAGATGGCGGTGTGAGAGGGGAGATGGAGAGCGCCTCCCCAAACCACAAACAGTACAAAAATATAGTTAATACAACTAACCTTAAGACAGCAACAAGAAAGAAGGCTGAACCAGACTGCATACATACCTCACAAGCAAAGCAGACCTCCCTAAACAGGTAACGTAGGAAAGCCTTAATCTGGCAGGACCCAAGCCCTTCCCCCACCACAGCTCACCAGCAGGAGGAAGAGAAATGGAGTGGGGGAGGGGGTGGAAGCCTGAGACTGCTGAACACCTAGCCCTGGAGATCTGCTCTGGGAGCAGAAACCTATAGTGTGTGGTGCTCTGGATGTTGGGGACCTCAGACAGGCAGAGTGCTTGAGAAACTGACATTCCGGCTGTTTGTGGAGGGGGGGATCCACATTCGGCAGCTGTCAGAGGAAAGGCAGGCGGTCAGAGGCTATCTAGCAGTGAGAGGGCTGCTGAAGAGGCGGTGTTTGGGTGGAGCTTCCTGTACGGTAGAAGGGAGAACTGGACAAGGTTAAGGTTGGGCGGGCTCTGCCCAGCTGGTTGGGAACTTTGAGGAGCTTCAGGTGCTCCATACCCCCTAGCTGCCTACTCAGCTCTGAGGCCCCCACTGTGACACGCAGCCTGCTGCACCTTCCTTCTAGCCTGCCAGCACCGGTTTGCAAACTGGCAGTCATTGTGCTGGCATCAGGCCAGCCAGAAGGAGGTCCCACCTACAACAGCTAGAGACGCAAAGCACAGAGGCATACACGTGTGTGCTTGGCCCACTGGCTCTGACACTGGAGGCAGGCACCAGAGACAGGAATCAGGAAACAGTTCTTTCCTCCCCACAGGCACCAGCTCAGCTCCCCTACGACCCCTAACCTCACTCTAGGGGCTGAGCAGCTCCAGAGACTGAAGCTTCTGTGCACTATTGGGCACCACACAGAAATATGAAATGTCAAAAGAACATGGTTCAGACCAAAATCTCACAAACCCCAGAAAGAGGGCCAAATGTAACCGAACTCACCAATCTTTCTGAAAGAGAGTTCAAAATAAAAATTATAGACATGCTTATGGAAGTACAGAAAAATATTCAAGAACTCAAGAATGAATTTAAGTTGGAGACTGAATCATTAAGAAATTCCATATCTGAAATGAAACACACAGTGGAGGGATTTAAAAGCAGATTAGATGAAGTAGAAGAGATGGTAAGTGGAATAGAAATTAGAGAGGAGGAATACAAAGAAGCTCAGGCACAGAGAGAAAAAAGAATCTCTAAGAATGAAAGAATATTGAGAGAACTGTGACCAGTCCAAACGGAACAATATTTGCATTATAGGGGTACCAGAAGAAGAAGAGAGAGAAAAAAGGATAGAAAGTGTCATTGAGGACGTAATTGCTGAAAACTACCCCAATCTGGGGAAGGAGATAGTCCCTCAAGCCATTGAGATTCACAGATCTACCAACACAAGGTACCCAAGGAAGACAACCTCAAGACATATAATAATGTAAATGGCAAAGATCAAGGATAAAGACAGACTTTTAAAAGCAGCTAGAGAGAGAAAAGAGATCACATACAAAGGAAAACCCATCAGGCTATCATCAGACTTCTCAACAGAAACCTTACAGGCCAGAAGGGAGTGGTATGATATATTTAATGCAATGAAGCAGAAGGGCCTTGAACCAAGAATACTCTACCTGGCAAGGTTGTCATTTATATTTGAAGGAGGGATTAAAAATTTTCAGATAAGCCAAAGCTGAGAGAATTTACCTCCCACAACCCACCTCTACAGTGCATTTTGGAGGGATGCCTATGGATGGAAGTATTTGTAAGGCTAAATAGATGTCACCCAAGGGCTAGACAAAGAGTACAGAATATGATTCATAACATACAAAGAATGGAGGAGGAAGAAAAAGGAGGAAAAAAAAAAGAACCTTTAGGTTGTGTTTGTAATAACATATGAAGTGAGTTAAATTAGACTGTTATATAGTAAGGGAATTACCCTTCAACCTTTGGTAACCACGAATCTGAAGCCTGCAATGGCAATAAGTACATACCTATTGATAATCACTCTAAATGTAAATGGTCTGAATGCACCAATCAAAAGACGGAATAGAGTTACTGAATGTATGAAAAAACAAGACCCATCTGTATGCTACCTACAAGAGACTCACTTTAAACCCGAAGACATACGCACACTGAAAGTACAGGGATGGAAAAAGATATTTCATGTAACTAATAGTGAGAAAAAAGCAGGAGTTGCAGTACTTGTATCAGACAAAATAGACTTGAAAACAATGAAAGTCACTAGACAAAGAGGGACATTACATAATGGTAAAGGGATCAGTCCAACAAGAGGATATAACTATTATAAATATCTATGCATCCAACACAGGATCACCTACATATGTGAAACAAATAGTAACAGAATTAAAGGGGGAAATAGAATGCAATGCATTCATTTTAGGAGACTTCAACACACCACTCACTCCAAAGGACAGATCAACCAGACAGAAAATAAGTAAAGAGACAGAGGCACTGAACAACATAATACAACATATGGACCTAACGGACATCTACAAAATACTCCATCAAAAAGCAACAGGATACACATTCTTCTCAAGTGCACATGGAACATTTTAAAGAATAGGTCATATATTAGGCCCCAGAAAGAACCTCAGTAAATTTAAAAAGATTGAATTTGTACCAACCAGTTTCTCAGATCACAAAGGTATGAAACAAGAAATAAATTACATAAAGAAAACGAAAAAGCCCACAAACACATGGAGGCTTAATAACATGATCCTAAATAATCAATGGCTCAATGACCAAATAAAAACAGAGATCAAGCAATATATGGAGACAAATGACAACAATAATTCAACACCACAAAATCTGTGGGATGCAGCGAAGGCCCTGCTAAGAGGGAAATATATTGCAATACAGGCCTACCTCAGGAAAGAAGAACAATCCCAAATGAACAGTCTAAACTCATAATTAATGAAACTAGAAAAGGAAGAACAAATGAGGCCTAAAGTCAGTGCAAGGAGGGACATAATAAAGACTGAAGCATAAGTAAATAAAATTGAGAAGAATAAAACCATAGAAAGAATCAGTGAAAAAGGGAAACAAAAGCAAAAATGAACTCGTGGGACTACATCAAACTAAAAAGTTTCTGTACACCAAAGGACACCATCAACAGAACAAAAAGGCATCCAAAAATATGGGAGAATATATTTGTAAATGACACATCTGACAAGGGGTTAACATCAAAAATATATAAAGAACTTACATGCCTCTACACCCAAAAAGCAAATAACTCAATTAAAAAATGGATAGAGGATATGAAGAGACAGTTCTCCAAAGAAGAAATTCAGATGGCCAACAGACACATGAAAAGATGCTCCACATTACTAATCATCAGGGAAATGCAAATTAAAACTACAGTGAGATATCACCTCACACCAGTAAGGATGGCCACCATCCAAAAGACTAAGAACAACAAATACTGGTGAGGATGTGGAGAAAGGGGAACCCTCCTACACTGCTGCGGGGAATGTAAGCTAGTTCAACCATTGTGGAAAGCAATATGGAGGTTCCTCAAAAAACTAAAAATACAAATACCCGAGGAATCCCACTCCTTGGATTTTACCCAAAGAATACAACTTCTCAGATTCAAAAAGACATATGCACCCCTATGTTTATTGCAGCACCTTTTACAATAGCTAAGATATGGAAGCAACCTAAATGTCCATCAGTAGATGAAGGGATAAAGAAGAGGTGGTACATGTACACAGTGGAATACTATTCAGCCATAAGAAGGAAACAAATCCTGCCATTTGCAACAACATGGATGGAGCTTGGGGATATTATATTCAGTGAAATAAGTCAGGCGGAGAAAGACAAGTGCCATATGATTTCCCTCATTTGTGGAGTATAACAACGAAGCAAAACTGAAGGAACAAAATAGTAGCAGACTCAGAGACTCCAAGAAGGAACTAGTGGTTACCAAAGAGGAGGGGTGTGGGAGGGCGGGTGGGGAGGATGGGCGAAGGGGATTGTGGGGTGTTATGTTTAGTACACATGGTGTGGGGGAATCATGGGGAAAACAGTGTAGCACAGAGAAGGCAAACAGTGAATCTGTGTCATCTTAGTACACTGATGGACCGTGACTGAATTGGGGTGTGAGAGGGGACTTGATAATATGGGTAGATGTAGTAACCATATTTTTTTTTCATGTGAAACCTTCATAAGAGTGTATATCAATAATACTGTAATAAAGAAAAAAGAATCAATGGAAGCCGGATCTGGTTCTTTGAGAAAATAAACAAAATAGATAAACTCCTAGCCAGACTTATCAAGAGAAAAAGAGTTGACAGACATAAACAGAATCAGAAGTGAGAAAGGATAAATCACTAAGGACACCACAGAAATACAAAGAATTATGAGAGAATACTATGAACAATTATATGGTAACAAACTGGATAACCTAGAAGAAATGGACAACTTTCTAGAAAAATACAACCTTCCAAGGCTGACCCAGGAAGAAACAGAAAATCTGAATAGACCAATTACCAGCAAAGAAATTGAACTGGTAATCAAAAAACCACCTAAGAACAAATCCTCTGAACCAGATGGTTTCACTGCTGAATTTTATCAAACATTTAATGAAGACCTAATATCCATCCTCCTTAAAGTTTTCTCAACAGTAGAAGAAGAGGGAATAGGTCCAAACTCATTCTATGAGTCCAGCATCACTCTAATACCAAAACTGGGCAAAGACACCACAAAAAAAGAAAATTACAGATCAATATCCCTGATGAACATAGATGCAAAAAAATCAACAAAATATTAGCAAACTGAATTCAAAAATACATCAAGAGGGTCATACACCATGATCAAGTGGGATTCATCCCAGGGATGCAAGGATGGTATAACATTCAAAAATCCATCAACATCATCCACCACATCAACAAAAAGAAGAACAAAACCCACATGATCATCTCCATAGATGCTGAAAAAGCATTTGACAAAATTCAGCATCCATTTCTGATTAAAACTCTCAACTAAATGGGTATAGAGGGCAACATAATAAAGGCCATATATGACAAACCCACAGCCAACATTATAATTAACAGTGAGAAACTGAAAGCTTTTCCTTTAAGATCGGGAACAAGACAACGATGCCCACTCTTCCCACTTTTATTCAATATAATTCTGGAGGTCCTAGCCATGGAAATCAGACAACACAAAGAAATAAAAGGCATCCAGGTTGGCAAGGAAGAAGTCAAACTGTCTCTGTTTGCAGATGACATGATATTGTACATAAAAACCCTAAAGAATCCACTCCAAAACTAGTAGATCTAATATCTCAATTCAGCAAAGTTGCAGGATACAAAATTAATACACAGAAATCTGTTGCAGTCCTATACACCAACAGTGGACTACCAGAAAGAGAAATCAGGAAAACAATTCCATTCACAATCTCATCAAAAAGAATAAAATACCTAGGAATAAACCTAACCAAGGAAGTGAAAGATCTATACCCTGAAAACTACAAGACACTCTTAAGAGAAATTAAAGAGGATACTAATAAATGGAAATTCATCCCATGCTCTTGACTAGGAAGAATTAATATTGTCAAAATGCCCATCCTGCCTAAAGCAATTTACAGATTTAAAGCAATTCCTATCAAAATACCTACAGCATTCTTCAATGAACTAGAGCAAATAGTTCTAAAATTCATATGGAACCACAAAAGACCCTGAATAGCCAAAGCAATACTGAGAAGGAAGAATAAAGCAGGGAGAATTATGCTCCCTGACTTCAAGCTCTACTACAAAGCTACAGTAATCAAGACAATTTGGTACTGGCACAAGAACAGACCCATAGACCAGTGGAACAGAGTAGAGAGCCCAGATATAAACCCAAGCATATATGGTCAATTAATATATGATAAAGGAGCCATGGATATACAATGGGGAAATGACAACCTCTTCAACAGCTGGTGTTGGCAAAACTGGACAGCTACATGTAAGAGAATGAAACTGGATTACTGTCTAACCCCATATGCAAAAGTAAACTCAAAATGGATTAAAGACCTGAATTAAGTCATGAAGTCATAAAACTCTTAGAAAAAAATATAGGCAAAAATCTCTTCGACAGAAACATGAGCAACTTCTTAATGAACATATCTCCTCAGGCATGGGAAGCAAAAGCAAAAATGAACAAATGGGACTATATCAAACTAAAAAGCTTCTGTACAGCAAAGGATAGCATCAGTAGAACAAAAAGACATCCTACAGTATGGGCTAATATATTCATAAATGACATATCTGATAAGGGGTTGACATCTAAATTAAATAAAGAGCTCATGCATCTCCACAAACAAAAAGCAAATGAAGTAATTAAAAACTGGGCAGAGGATCTGAACAGACACTTCTCCAAAGAAGATATTCAGATGGCCAACAGGTACATGAAAAGGTGCTCCACATCGCTAGTCATCAGAGAAATACAAATTAAAACCACAATGTGATATCACCTCACACCAGTTAGGATGGTCACCATCCAAAAGACAAACAACAACAAATGTTGGTGAGGATGTGGAGAAAGGGGAACCCTCCTACACTGCTCGTGGGAATGTAAATTAGTTCAACCATTGTGGAAAGCAGTATGGAGGTTCCTCAAAAAACTCAAAATAAAAATACCATTAGACCCAGGAATTCCCTCTCTGGAATTTACCCTAAGAATGCAAGAGCCCAGTTTGAAAAAAGACAAATGAACCCCTTTGTTTATTGCAGCACTATTTACAATATCTAAGAAATGGAAGCAACCTAAGTGTCTATCAGTAGATGAATGGATAGAGAAGATGTGATACATATACACAATGGAATATTATGCAGCCATAAGAAGAAAACAAATCCTACCATTTGCAACAACATGGATGGAGCTAGAGGGTATTATGCTCAGTGAAATAAGCCAGGCGGTGAAAGACAAGTATCAAATGATTTCACCCATCTTTGGAGTATAAGAACAAAGAAAAAACTGAAGGAACAATACAGCAGACTCACAGAATGCAAGAATAGACTAACAGTTACCAAAGGGAAAGGGACTGGGTAAGATGGGTGGGAAGGGAGGGATAAGGGGGAAAAAGGGCTATTACAATTAGCACACATAATATAGCGGGGGTGGGTGTGGGGTGGGGTATACAGGGAAGGCAGTATAACACAGAGAAGAAAAGTAGTGATTCTTTAGCATCTTAGTATGCTGATGGACAGTGACTGCAATTGGGTATGTGGTGGGGACTTGGTAATAGAGGGAATCTGGTAACCATAATGTTGGTCATGTAATTGTATATTAATAGTAGCAAAATAAAAATAAACAAATAAATGAAATGGTTAATTAGGTAATTTGTATGTTATGTGTATTATTCCACAGTTAAAAAAAAATCATTTCTGGGGAGTTACACTCATGAAAGAAAAGGAGAAGAAAGAGGATTAGGCAGGAAAACTATCAGACTGTGGCATAGACAGGTCTACTAGACCAGTAGGAGCTCAGGAGCAAAGATTGTCTGTTGGAAGTGGCTGTGTTTGATGCAAACGGCTAGGCCTTTGCATCACCTGACTTTGGTTACCATGAATTTGTCTACAATGGTCTTTCTCAGTCATTGTTTGAGGGCTGCCCTGAGAGGAGCAGGGCCTCAGCTTGAAAGCTGTGGCAGGTGCTGAAAGAGTTAACAGTTGGAGGCTGTCAGCCAGGCACAGTTGTTGAAGCTGGGTGGCAGTTCTTTGAATGGAAATCTGAGTGACAGATCTCCATGACTGCTATGTGGGAATAGGACTGATTTTATTTTCCTTTAGTTTTAGGATTTCTTTGTATTCTACATTTCAAGCAATGAATAAAAGCAACTTTTTAATCAGGAAAAAAATACAATATATAGCAATCAGTAGTCTTAACTGTTGAGTAATTAGTTACTTATTAAAAATCCATTTCAGATTATTATGTACAATCCCTACTAAGTAAACAAATAGAGAAGTTTTGTAACGAATAGAGAAGTTATGATTCCTCCTGTGAAGTTGAGAGAAAATGATTATTCTCCACATCAGTTGGTATTTGTCAATTTGATTCTGACATGAAATTGGCATCAACTTTATATATTGCTACTTTAACTTGTCCTGTATCTTTACCAGAGTAGAAAAGACTTTCAAATGTATCACTGCAAATATATATTAACCGCCATATACAAACCTTGGAAAGCATCATTTTATTTGTTGAAACAATGGCATTCTCCAAGCAGGCTTAAGGCAGTTGTGGAGACATCCAAGGCAAGTCAAGGTGAAACAGGAACATTCTGGTATCGCCATCCAATGATGCTATTAAAAGACTGTCAGATCCTCACATGAAAGGAAGCTTCTAAGAACAAGATGCAAGAGAAATCATCAGAATGATGGCTTGCTCTTTTAACTTTATTTATGGGCTGCGTACCTGCCAGGGTAAGTTGGTGTCAAGTGGGCTTTATTCACAAAAGAATAAAAATTTCCTAATTTCAGTGAAGGGAAGATGAACTAAGGGAGCAAGAAAATTATAGAGAGAATTACAGACCCAAAGGCTGAGAGAAGTAAAGGGATGTTGGCTTTCCTACATGTCAATGTCAAATTGACAGGTATCAACTGATACGGCAGAACAGTAATTTTCTCCCAGCTTCACAGGAATAACTGCTTTGAGGTATTGGGAGTTCATCCATGCAAAATTACTTGAGTAAAAATTACTTTTTCTTGCAAACTCACAAATTAGTGGATCAATATACTGCCAGGAGATAGAAAACACTGAGTAATCACATATATCAAACTACAGCTGTTCCTCCTATACACTTCTGAGACCCAGCTCTGTGTCTAATTAAGCAACTGAAATGATTATGGACTTTACCATTTCCTTTAAAAGTGGAATTTGAAGGACAAATCTGTCTTTCTAGACTTCACTGTTCAAATAGAAATCTTAAGTAACCAGTGGTCAGACTCAGTAAAATCTCTAGCAAACCACTCACCTGGATTTGTGTAAGGTTAAACTGATCACAGATTAAGTGACTAAAACTTGGCAAGATTTTCCAGTTCTCTTAACCTTGTGGGGGTTTAGGAGAAGTTTTTGTTTGTTCATTTTTGTTTTACATGCATACAACAAATGTTTTTTCTGTAATAGCCACATTCAGTTAGGCCCTGGTCTAAGTGCTCTTGATATAGCAGTGAATAAAACCAGACAAAAATTCCTGACCTGAGGGAGCTTAGCATCTAGTGGGAGGGTACAAGGAAATAAGCAATGAATAAAACAAATAAATTAATTAAATTGGTGTATTAGAGGATGATAAAGTGCCATGGAAGAGAATGAAGTAGGAAAGATGTACAGAGAAAAAAGGAAGAGAAGTGAAATTCTAAATCAGTAGAACAGGGAAGGCCTCCCTGAGAGGGAAACACTGAGTCTCAAAGGTTTGAAAGAGGCTCCGCAGTGAGTGCTGTAGGTAGAGGAAACAGCAAGTGCAGAGGCCCTGCAGCCCCCAGAGCAGGGGACTGATGATGCAATAAAATCGGATATTTGGGGAGAGTTGAAAAAAAGTGATTATTTACAGAGATGTGCACAGGTTGTAGAGAAATGACACGGGACAGTATAGTATTCAGGAGCGACATCCAGTGGGTCCTCTGATCACTAAGCTTGACTGGGTGCCTGGTAAGTGATTATTGGAACTTGGAGTACGAGGCAGCAATGTTGAAAGTCTGTCCAACAGAAGCTGTGTGACCTCAGGGGAGGGGTACAGCCCCTGTGCCAACCCTGCAGGAAGGACCCTAACCTCACTCTTGTTCCTCCTTCAGATCTGCTACTGGGCTCCCCACTGGCTGAATGCACCTGGAAGCAGAGGGTCAGGGGGACAGTGTGTTGGGTCATAGAGGTCCTCCTCCCAGGGCACAGGGAAGGGCTGAGATGGGTGGAGAGTGCGTTTCAAGGAGCAAACAGAAGACAAGCTCTGAGCTGAGATCATGGCTGATGTGAAGGAATAGCCAGGATTGTAGAGCAGCGATTGAGTAGAAGAGTGCCAGGGAATGAGGTCAGAGAAGGGGCAGCACAGAATTTGACGTCAGGGATTGTAAAGTCCTTCGCTATAACTGTGAGTGACACAGAGCTATTGCAAAATTCTGTATGAAAAGGTGACAGAGCTGACACACCTTAGAAATATCTCCCTGGCTGCTGAGTTAAGACGATGCTTTGGTGAGACAAGGGTGGGATCCTGAGACCAATGAGGATGATGTTGCCAATTTCAGGTGAGAGAGACGGTGCTTTACACATGGCAGCAGTGAGGTGAGAAATGATGGGTTTCTGAATAAACTGTAAAGTAGAGCCAGATTTGCTGACACACTGAGCAGGACGTGTGTGTGAGTGGGAAAGAGAGGATCAGGTAGTCAGGGATGACTCCGAGTTGGAAGGAGGGCGCTGTCATCAGCCGATTTGGTGACTGCCATGGAAGGAGCGCTGGTTTCGAGAGAAGCTAAGTAATCCGTTTGGGACATGTTTAGTTTGAGGTGTTGATTAGGACATGATGAAAAGACAGTTGCCTTTAGGTACTGGGAGATAGATATTTTGTAGATGTTATGAGCATGGAGAGAAGAGGGGGTGCAAGGATGTGGGGGTACATGGAGTACCCAATTCTAGGGAGAAATCAACAGAGGACACAGAGAAGGAGCTTTTGGTGTAGCAGGGAGATAAAATTTAAAAGAAGAGAATGTGGGTTCTGAAAAAAAAGTGTTTCCGGGAGAAGAGAGTGATTAACAGTGTGAACTGCTGCTGATAAATCAAGTACATGAAGACTGAGACTTAACCGATGGATAGCCTGGAAGCCACTAGTGTTCTTGATACATCCACATTTCATAGAGTATTGTGAGGGATGTGGATTACAGTGGGCTTAATGAGAACGGAAATGTATGCATTTGAATAATTAGTATAGATTTCTCTTAGGAGTGTTTTGCTGTAAAGGTGATCAGAAAAATACGGTGGTAACCAGAGAGAGAGAGAGAGTCAAAGGGATTCCCTTCCTTCCTTCCTTCCTTCTTTCCTTCTTTCCTTCCTTCCTCCCTCCCTCCCTCCCTCCCTCTCTCCCTTCCTTCCTTCCTTCCTTCCTTTCCTTCCTTTCCTACTTTCCCTTCTCTCTCTCTTTCTTTTATTTCCTTCCTTCAAGAGACAGAATAGCATATTTTAGGAAAATGTGAATGATCTAATAGAGAAGAAAAACTGAAGATGCAAGAGACACTCTCTGCATGGCTTCTGAGTGATGAGTGGAGGTCAGGGAGGAATGGTCTTACTCTGAGGACATAGGTTGTCTCTCATCTTTTGAAGATGGGGTTTTGAATGTATGGAGAGGGAATGTTTCACTCAGAGTGCACATCCAAAATTATTTTAATTAAGGCAGATGATCTTGTAAATCTTGTCAGGCTCAGAGAAAAGAAGCTCAAATGATTACATGGAAAATTGATGCAGCATTTTGGAGAAGACTCATTCCTTATTTCTGGTAAGTAAAACATAAACAATGAAATTAAAATGTAGATTTCCCACCATCTATTTCTTAGTTGGTTCATTTTGTTTCATTTTTCTAGCTTTTATGACTTTTTTTTAGAAGTTTCTTATCCAAATTACCCATGTGGTTATTTAGCTTTGTATTATATTTTATGAACAACCATTAAGATATCTTGGCAGAATTCTTATGTGTAGGCAACCTCAGATATTTTGTTTTGGTGTTCCTTTAAATTTTAATTTCTCTAGATTTGGTGCTGTAAAATTCAGTCCAGCCAGCTTTTATTCAGTTTTGGTGTGCGTAGTAATTGTTATGTCCTCTGGGAGGTGGGGAAGGACTCTAAGATCCTGGGCAGCTTAAATGAAACTAAATGTTGCTTTTTATTTCTCAGCATTTTCTCCTGCTGTACATTTCTAGATAATATTGAAAGTGTATCCTGAGTTTAAATTTGTTTTATTATAGCTACTATTAAAATTAAAATTTATAATTTAAGTAAAAGCCTGTACATTTAGAAACCCCCACCTGTGAACATTAAATTGGTTTATAGAGCAGAAACTATTCTATAATTGTAATGAGAAAATCTAGGATATATAAGCAAGCTTCTCTTCCAGCTACTGCCAATATCTCTGTTATTTATAGAAAATGTTTTTATACTTGTTAGCTACATTCTCATTCATTCTATCCTTTCTCCTACCTACCCTATTCCCTCTACTGTTCACGGAGGTCATCAATGCTCTCCGGGTTGTTAATTCTTAGCCTCCATCTTGATTTCTGTGTGCTCAATGTTTAGTCTTCATCTTGTTTTCTCACCACTTTTGATTCAGTTGATCATTTTTTCCTTCTTGGTCAATACAGTTGACCAACAACGCAGGGGTTAAGGGTGCCAACCCCCAGTGCAGCTGAATATCCACGTATACCTTTTGACTCCCCCAAAACTTAACTCCTCAAAGCCTGCTTTTAACCAGAAGCCTTACCAATAACACATACAGTTAATTAACACATATTTTATATATGTATTATATACTGTATTCTTACAATAAAGTAAGCTAGAGAAAAAAAATTTTTAACTGTTGCAAATCTCCAAAAAATATCCAATGTATTTATTGAACAAAATCCTCATCTGAGTGAACCAGCTCAGTTGAAACCCATGTTGTTCAAGGATCAACTGTATTTATTTCTATTACCTTCTCAGATCCCACATTCTCTGGTTTTCCTATTTCTCCCATAGCCATTTCTTCTCTGAGAGTGAGGTTCTACTTCCTCTTTCAAGTCCATAAGATGTGAAAGACTCAGGACTCAGTCTCGGGCCTTCTTCTTCCCTAATTGACACTTATTTCTTAGGTGCTCCCGTCAGTCCTGTGGTTCTAAAAATTATCAGTGGAATGGTGTTTCTCAGTGCTTTCTTTCTGGCCTTGAACTCTCCATGAACCCCAGACTCAAGTATTTGACTATTTGAGGTTTCCTTTTAGATGCCTGGTGAGCATCTCAAACTTACCAGGCCCCCAAATTGACACTGATTTCTTCCTCTTTTCAGTCTTCCCCATTTCAGTAAATAACAACACAACTTACCTAGTTGCTCAGGCCCAGCTGTCGTCATTCTTAGCCTTATACCCAAAATACATTTGTAAGTCCTTTGACTCTATCTCTGAAATATGTCGAAGATCCAAGTACTTCTAAGCTCTTCATCAGTATTGCCCCGTCCAAGCCTTCGCTTGGACTGCCACCAAAAGCCTTATAACCTGTCTTCTACTCTGGTTCAACTAGAGTATAATTTGTGTACAGAAAACAAAGTGACCTTTTAGAAATGCCAGTCAGATTATGTCCCTTCTTATTTCAGAACCCTTCAAGATATTTTGCATCATATTGACAACAAAGAAGAAAGATAAGGCCCTACATTTCTACACGCCCCACCTTTCCCATGCACACCAGCCACACTAGTCTGGCTGTTCCTTGAACATACTAGATATGTTTCTATCTAGATTTTTGCCCTTGCAATTTCCTTTGGTTACAGTGCTTTATTATTTTATTCAGATTTCTGTGCAAATGACATATACTGAGAGACAACTTCCTGGACCATGTTATATGAATAGTAACTCCCTACCTCCTATTATTTGCTATCTTTGTACCATGCTTCTTTTTTGAACTCTTTAATGCCTCATATTTATATTGTGTATTTATTTGGCTACTTTTTTCTCTTCCAATGGAATGCAAACTTCATGGGGCCAAGGCCTTTATTTCTCAGCTGTGTCTGGGTCACCTAAAAGACTCTGAACCTAGGAAAAATTAAATTACTACTATTGACATGAGCCAAAGTTGTGTCTCCCCTCCAGGGAGAGTTTGATAACCATGAATGTTTGACAGATAGCTTGGAATTGTTATTTTGTTTTAACAGTTGTTATGGTCTAAGTGACTATTTCTGATAAGGAAACAGAAAGAACATTTTAAACATTTTATATTTTTATGCTTTAAACCTTATGGTGGTGAGCCAGGCCCATAATAAGTGCTTAACAAATTATTTTTTAATAAATACATTAATAAATAAAGGAATGAATACAAGTATATGTGTATATATATGAGATACATAGAGGTCATGTTACAGATTATTTGCTACAACTATCTTCTAATGTTAAAAATTTTAATGAGGCAAGTAAAGTACATTTCACTTTGCTTTATGTGTGTATTAGAATGATTGTGACATTCTTTATGGCTTAGGTTTAAAGGATTTTCTATAATTGAGAGAAAAATATAAGTAATATTTTAACCAACCAAAGATATGAACTCTTACAAATATACTTAATTTGTAGTTTGAGAACCATTTAAGACAAAAATTATCCTCAATATTTCACACATCAACTCTGTATGACAGAAATTTTTGGAAAAACTATGTATCTCCAGTAAAGACATAACCAAATAAACGTAATACAGTGCATCCAGTTTGGAATGTTGTATTCTTCCATTCTTGCATTTTTATCATACAAAGACACTGAATGTCTTAGACATGAAATCTGTCTTCCCCTTTCTATGGTGATCATGTTAAACTCTTCTTCCTCTCCTTTGCATTTCACACAGACTTTAACAAGAAGTGGATGTGGACAACAGGGGTTTGGAAAGGGCATGAGTTAAGTTGTCAGGAAATGTGCTTTTTCAGTCCCTATTTTAACTCTCATTAACCATGTGGTCTTAGGCAAGGCACCTAACCTATGGGTATTCTTGTTGGCCTCCAAGATGGCTTTTCATTCTGCAAGTCTCCGGATTTATGGAGTTCCCAACAATACATGGTAGGGGGAGATTTCTTCCCACTAAAGTGTACCTCTCTGTGTGCAACATTGCACTCCAGTGATGAGATGAAAGTGAAGTGGTTTAAAATCATTCGGAGTACTAAATTTTGGCCATTCTTTGTTACCTCAGCATTAACTGTATTCATATCCTTGTATTTTAAAAAAGTCACTTCTTTATCAGGAAACCACTTGGCTTATGTAAGATATAAACATTCAACAAGAGTTGATTGATTTCATGCACAGGGATGAATGGGACAAATGGTGTCTCTTTGCTGAGTTTAATATAGTTGGAAAGAATGTAGGACAGTAGGACAGTGTTAGGATTTGTCCTTAGCGTGCCCTGTTATACTGAGAGAAGAGCATAAATTCTATTCTGTAATATACATTTTACATGTCAGAATTTTCATAGACGTCCAACTTACCTAAAAATCAACATTTTTATTTAAGAGCAATTTATATACAGAATCATGCACATATTTTTAAGTGTACAGTTCTGTGAGTTGTGACAAATGTATGAGCCATGTGCTATGGATTGAATCATATTCCACCAAAAAAGATATGTTGGAGTCCTGACCTCTAGTACCTCAGAATGTGACCTTATTTGGAGAAAGGGACTTTACTGAGGTCATTAGGGCAGGCTTTAATCCAATATTATTGGTATCCTTACACAAAGGGAAATTTGAAAAAAACAGATATGCACCCAGGGAGAATGCCATCTGAAGATGGGAGTTATGCTTCCATAAGCCATTCCGTAAGCCTACTGCAAACTGGAAGGGAAACCTAGATCAGAACCTTTGGAGTGCCTTCAGAGGGAACATGGCCGTGTGACACATAATCTCAGACTTCCAGCCTTCAGAAATGTGAGACAATAAATTTCCATTCTTTGAGCCTCTCAGTTTGTGATACTTTGTGATAGCATCCTGAGGAAACAGATATACCATATAACCATCACTCCAAGTAAGAGATAGAATAGTCCCATCACCCCAGAAATTTTCCCAGCCCCTCCTAGCAAAACACTGCTACTCCCCACTCCAGGCAAAACACTGATCTGATTTCTATCACCATACATTAGACTGTCCTCAAACTTCCTATCAATAGGATGTGCAGTGTGTTCTCTTTTGTGTCCATTTCTTTCACCCAGCATACCATTTTGAGATTTATCCAAATTTTTGAGTGTTTATAGTTCATTCCTTGTTCACTGTTAAGTAGTGTTCTCTGCTTCCCTCTCTCCAAGTTGCAGTTCAACTGATCATAAATGTATGAGTCAATTTATGAACTCTCTATTTTGTTCCTCAACTATTTTGAAACACTATTTTATATATTGTCCTATTCCAAGAGTAACATGAGAATGAAAAATTAATATGCTATGGAAATAAATTATTACTGAAACCCAACTCCAATCCTAAAAAAAAGTAAAATGGTTTGATCCAGTCAGTTACAAAAAATTAATAACGTTTCATTGCATAGATAACAAATGATGGGGCCATCAAAGGGGCCATTCAATGGTACTATTTTGTCTATTGTAGGAGACTCAAATATAGAAAATATTGACATATACCCTAATTTGGGGATGTACCTTTATTTTGCTTCATATTTCTCTATTCCTGTGCTTTACCAAACCCTCTACACAGTGAGCCTTGTCATGCGTAGGTGCTGAAAGTGATGCATTAAATATGTATCACTGAAGCTTATCCTTAACTTTCATCCATTTCCATTCAGATAATAATGACTCATCTCCGAAGTTGCTATAAAATTCCTTAACATTAGGTGGCACTAGACCTTACCATTATATACTAATTTTGTGTTCTCTGACACACTATGCCCATTATAATCATGCCATTCTTCAGCCTGTCCCCCATACATGTGTACACTTGTGGCTTTTTCATTTGGAATGTTCTTTTCCCTGCTATCTACAGAGACTTAAATGGATTTCTGTCTCTTCTACAAAGCAGTTCCAGTTGGCAATGACCATTCAGTTGGTCTTCTGCACCAGTCAGTCTGAAGAACATATAATGGACGCTGTAAATATTTATTGAAAGAATGAAAGAAATAGCAACCACATCAATACGTTGGAATTTATATTTAGTAATGTTTTTCTACCCAGCTCTTAAGTTCAGTAAGGATGGTGGTAATTTCCTGAGCAGAAGGATCTTTCAAATGAAAGGCTTATCTTCAGGGCTCAAAGGATATGATCATTCTAAAATGATTTTTTTGAGCTTTAATTAAAAAAATCACTCTCTGGAAATTATTTACAAATAGTCTGAAGAGAAGGATGCCTGGTGAAAAAGTGTTAAGATGTGTTCTACTGGATGTGTGATCTGGGAGTGGGCTCTGGAGATTTGATGTCAGTCTATAAACTGCAAAGAATCATTAGAGGCTTTTGAATAGAGAAGACTGAGGACAGTTGGAGGCTGGACTGAAGGGATGAATGGCTAAAAGAAGGAACCAGTTAAAAGAGTATTGTCAGATTTCTGATTATGAGGATTTGGAATAGGGAAATGGCAATAACAGAGGGAGGGGCTAGAAAGAACATATATTTAAAAAATAGGCTTACTAACTCATTGGATATAGGGGAAGGAAGGAGTGGGGATTCCAGAATGTCTTAGTCTGTTTGGGTCCTACAACAAAATACTGCAGACTAGGTGGTGTATAAGCAATAGAATTTATTTCTCACAGTTCTGGAGGCCAAAAAGTCCAAGATCAAAGTACTGGCATATTCAGTGTTTGATAAATGCCTGACTCCTAGTTTGTAGATAGTATCTTCTTATTGTGTCTTGACATGGTGGAAGGGCAAGGGATTGCTCTGTGGTCTCTCTTTTCAGGGCACTATCCTATTTGTGAGGGCTCTACTCTCATGACCTCATTACTGCCCACAGGCCCAACCTCCAAATACCATCATACTAGGGATTAAATTTGAATTTAGGAATTTGTGTGGGGACACAAATATTCAGTCCATAGCACAGGACGTCTTAGAATTTTAAATCAAAATATTGCTAATATTCTCAACCCTCTAATTCCTCTCCATTTTACTTTCCCCTGTCCTCTCTCCTTTTCTTAGATTGTAAAGAATTCCATAAGGCCAAAACAGTGGCTCCAGAATTTGTCTCCATTAGATAGAGACTTTGACAAGTAATATACATTGTCACTATATTACGTAGACATTTAAAAGTAAAGTCTATTTTAATAATGTTTCTGTGTACGATCAAGTGACTTTAAATCCTATACACAGGGCAAGGAAGAAGACTTACTTGGCTGAAAATCAGGAAAATGACACCATTATGAAGGGAAAACACAGTAGAAGGATAGGAAGAAAACTTAGAGGAAAGGCTGCTGGTGGTGTCTTAGCGCTCTTGAGCTGAGGCTAATCTGTCAGTGATCAGTATGCAGAAATTGCCTAACAATTGCTCTTGATAATAGCATTCCGATAAGCCTAACATTCCAGATCCCTGTTGGCTTTTCTGTACTTCATCATATTTTGCTATGCCTGGAAAGCCATTCAGTCTGGAAGTAGCATATTCCCTGTATGTTTAGGAAGAGAAATAAAAAGAAACAAGGAAGAAATGAAATGAAATATAAATAAGAACGTCTCATATTACCCTTATATAGTCATAATTGTATGTTCATTTGTAACACCTTATACTTTTCACCTTTCACTTTCTTATTTTATATTTACAATAAGACAGAGAAAGCAACATCACTACCCTCATTTTATAGATAAAGGAATTGAGTTCTTGAACATGTAGGTAATGTCTAAGATTTTATAATTTAGCAGTGGCATATCCTTATCTTGACCTTTGGTTTCTAACTCTTTATTCATGGTTTCTTATTCCAAAGTGGTTTTGGAGGGAGGATGTATAGCAGAAATCACTGGAGGATTAGTAGAGAAAGGCACCGTCCTTTCCTAAGCCATCGGCCTCTGCTGTGCTCCCTCACACATGTGAAACTCAGTGGCAATGGTGAGAGCTATTGTGCAGCGTGACTTTGGCCAAATTCTACCACCCTCAGACTCTGCATACATTTTCAGTAAATGCAGATTGCTGCGACCACTTCTTTCTTCCATTGTTCATGACTGTACAAGTCTTGGGTATATATTCGTTTACTACTTAAATATCTGGTTGCTCACTGAGGTGGTTTCACATACCTGATTCTTCTGGCACTTGAGGAGTGATAATGGCAATGAAGAAAAGCTGGAACAAGAACTTAACAATATGTGCTTTTTGTCAAGAGTTTTAAGAATGAAGTCATAATGGAAAAACAAACCTGCTAATCCCCCATCTCCTTGATTCCCCACGTCACATTGGTGAGTCACCTCTCTGAGATGTCTTTGGGTCCCAGTCTAGTTTTGTCTTGTGCAGACAGAGCTCAGCTTCACCCTGACTCACCTAGCACTGCTTCCCTTTGTCTTGCGCTTCTGCTCTGCTGTGCTTCTCCAGAGTTGCTGCCAACCCTGCCTCTTCAGCACTTTCTAGCTCCAGCAGCTCTTGACTTCCTGCCTTATGACTGCTCACCTCTCTGTTCCTATTTAATTTGTCTCTGTTTCTGTCTTCTTTTCTACCCAGATTTCCCAACCCATGTTACTTTCCCTCTTTAGCAGGTAACAAGCATGAGTCTTCTTGTTCTATTCAAAATTTGCCACTTTTTGGGGGCACTTGAATCTTGTTTTCTGAAATTGGTCTTAGGAAAGGGCCAGTGGACAATACTTACTATTATGTTTTTCCTCTCCTACCCACATCTGACTGTGCCTTTTGTGAGTCCAAGTCTTGGCATAGAGTGAGAATTTTACTTTCCTAAATGTTACAGCCTGGCCACCATCTTAATCTTCTGGGTGGAGGAGGTCTTAGCTTTTCACAGGGCTTGTGCTCATTATTTCTGGGGTTTTCTACTAAGAATTAAAGAGTTACACCAGGAAGGACATGGGGAAAAGATGGCAGCATGAGAAATGAGGCAGAAATCCCCTCCTGAAATCACATAGAACATGAAAAAACAGCAAATACAACTAATCCTGAAAAAGCGGCCTGAAGACTGCAGAACAGACTGCCTACATCTGGGGAAAAAGAGAAGATCTCATAGAAAAGGGTAAAGTAGCAAAGCCAGGATCTGGTGGAACCCAAGCCCTACCCCATTCCCCCACAACCCACAGGTGGGAGGAAGAGAAGTGGAGCAGAGAGGGAGTAGAAGCCCAGGACCACTGAACATCCATCCCTGGAAATCTGCCCCGGGAACATGAAACCACATTACATGGTGCGCTGGAGCTGGAAAGCAAAGATGGGTGGAATACTGGGAGAGACTGAGATTCCAGCTACTTGTGGAGAACAGATATGCACAATTGGCACCCATGGAACAAAAGAAAGGCAGGCAGTTTGAAAGAATTACCAACAGTGAGAGGGGCACTAAAGGGGCAAAATAACACAGAACTCAGTGATCAGAAGAAAGGGCAGGTGGACAAAATCGTCCTGGCATGCTCAAACTAACAGGTTGGGAACTCTCAGGAGCTTCAGATGCTCCATACCCCTGACTGGCAAGGAAGCCCGAAGACTCCCCACTGTGGTATGGAGCCTGCCTCTCCTTCCTCCAAGCAGGCACTGGCCCCACTCATGTTCTGCCCCTGTCACTGTGCCAGACGAGCTGGAGCATAGCCCCACCTTCAGAAGCTACAGGAGCATAGCACAGAGGCTCATCCCTGCATGCATGGCCCACTGGACCTTGCAATGGAGGCAGGCATTACAGCCAGGAAGGTAGAATACACTCCCAGCTGAGCTCTTTCCTCCCAGCAGGCACCGGTTCCACTTGCCTGCGAGCCCCACCATTGCTGTAGGTGCATGGCAGCTCCAGAGAGTAGAGTTTCTTGGCACTAGAGGGCACCACCTACACAAAGTTATTATTCCATAGGAAACACTAAAAAAAAATGAAGCAGCAAAGGAATTTGGTCCAAACAGAATTACAAAAAAAAAAAAAATGCCAGAAAGAGGGCTTAGTGAAACAGAATCACCAATCTTCTTGATAAAGATTTCAAATTAAAAGTCATAAACATGCTCACAGAACTACAGAAAAATATTCAAGATCTCAGGGATGATTTCAACAAAGACATCGACACTGAAAATACAGTATCTGAAGTGAAACATACATTGGAGGGATTTAAAAGTAGATTAGATGAGGTAAAAGAGACAGTAAATGAAATAGAAATTAGAGAACAGGAAAACAAAGAAGCTGAGGCACAGAGAGAAAAAAGGATCTCTAGGAATGAAAGAATAATAAGAGACCTGTGCAACCAATCCAAATGGAGCAATATTTGCATTATAAAGGTACTAGAAGAAGAAGAGAGAGAAAAAGGGATAGAAAGTAACTTTGAGGAAATAAGCTGAATCTGGGGAAGAAAATAGTCACTAAAGTCACAGAAGTGCAGAGATCTCCCAACACAAGGAACCCTAGGAACATAACACCAAGACATATCATAATTAAAATGGAAAGATCAAAGACAAAGAAAGAGTATTGAAAGCAGCCAAAGAGAGAAAAAAGATCACTTATGAAGGAAACCCCATCAGGTTATCAGCAGACTTCTCAGCAGAAACTGTATAGGCAAGAACGGAGTGGCATGACATATTTAATGCAATGAAAAAGAAGGGACTCCATCTAAGAATACTCTGCCTGGCAAGATTATCATGAAATTCGAGGCAGTGATTAAACAATTTTCAGATAAGCAAAAGTTGAGGGAATTTACATCCTTATGCTCTAGATGGAAGGGCTCCTAAGGCTAAATAGCTGTCACCAGAGAAAATAAACCCACAATACAGGAAGTAGACCAGTTAATTATTAAGCAAACATAAAATTAAATCAACAATTCACAAAGTTAGTCAAGGGATACACAAAGAGTACAGAATATGACACCTAATATATAAAGAGTAGAGGAGGAAGAAGAAGGAGAGAAAAAAAAAGAACCTTCAGATTGTGTTTGAAATAGTGTAATAAGCGATTTAAGTTACACTGTTAGATAGTAAAGAAGCTACCCTTGAACCTTTGGTAACCACGAATCTAAAGCCTACAATGGCAATAAGTACTTATCTATCGATAATCACCCTAAATGTAAATGGGCTGAATGCACCAATCAAAAGACACAGAGTAACAGAATGGATAAAAAAGCAAGACCCATCTATATGTTGCCTGCAAGAGACTCACTTCAAACCAAAAGACATACACAGACTAAAAGTGAAGGGATGGAAAAAGATATTTCATGCAAATAATAGAGAGAAAAAAGCAGGAGTAGCAGTACTTGTATCAGACAAAACAGACTTCAAAACAAAGGAAGTAAGAAGAGACAAAGAAGGATAATACATAATGATAAAGGGGTCAGTCCAACAGGATATAACCATTATAAATATCTATGCACCTCATATAGAAGCACCTAAATACGTGAAGCAAATAATAACAGAATTAAAGGGGAAATAGAATGCAATGCACTCATCTTAGGAGACTTCAACACACTACTCACTCCTAAGGACAGATTAACCAGACAGAAAATAAGTAAGGAGACAGAGGCACTGAACAACACATTAGAACAGATGGACCTAACAGACATCTACAGAACACTCCATCCAAAAGCAGCAGGAAACACATTCATCTCAACTGCACATGGAAAGTTTTCCAGAACAAATCACATACGAGGCCACAAAAAGAATCTCAATAAATTCAATAAGATGGAAATTGTACCAAGCAGCTTCTCAGACAACAAAGGTATGAAACTAGAAATAAATTATGCAAAGAAAACAAAAAAACCCACAAACACATGGAGGCTTAACAACATGCTCCTAAATAATCAATGGATCAGTGAACGAGTTGAAACAGAGATCAAGCAAGATATGGAGACAAATGATAACAAAAACTCAACAGTCCAAAACCTGTGGGATACAGCAAAGACAGTTATAAGAGAAAAGTATATAGCAATACAGGCTTATCTCAAGAAAGAAGAACAATCCCAAATGAACAGTCTAAGCTCACAATTAACAAAACCAGTAAAAGAAGAACAAATGAGGCCCTGAGTGGGTAGAAGGAGGGACATAATAAAGATCAGAACAGAAATAAATAAAAAAGAGAAGAATAAATAAATAAACAATAGAAAGAATCAATGAAAGCAGGAGCTGGTTCTTTGAGAAAATAAACAAAATAGGTAAACCCCTGCCCAGACTTAACAAGAAAAAAAGAGAGTGTACATACATAAACACTCAGAAAAAAAGGGAAAAATCATTACTGACACCACGGAAATACAAATAATTATTATAGAATACTTTGAAAAATTATATGCCAACAAATTGGATAACCTAGAAGAAATGGACAACTTTCTGTAAGAATACAACCTTCCAAGACTGACCCAGGAAGAAATAGAAAATCTGAATGGACTAATTACCAGCAATGAAACTGAATTGGTAATCAAAAAACTACCCAAGAACAAAATCCCTGAACCAGATGGCTTCACTGCTGAATTTTATCAAACATTTAGAGAAGATCTAATACCTATTCTCCTTAAAGTTTTCCAAAAGTAGAAGAGGAGGTAATACTTCCAAACTCATTCTATGAGGTCAGCATCACTCTAATACCAAAACCAGGCAAAGACACCACAAAAAAGAAAATTACAGGCCAATATACCTGATGAACATAGATGCAAAAATACTCAACAAAATATTAGCAAACCAAATTCAAAAATACATCAAAAAGATCAAACATGATGATCAAGTGTGATTTATTCCAGGGATGCAAGGATGGTACAATATTTGAAAATCCATCACCATACACCACATCAACAAAAAGAAGGACAAAAATCACATGATCATCTAATTAGATGCTGAAAAGGCTTTCAACAAAATTCAACATCCATTCATGATAAAAACTCAACAAAATGGGTATAGAGGGTATGTACTTCAACATAATAAAGGGCATATAAAACAAATGGACTGGCCACATCATACTTAACAGCTAAAAGCTGAGAGGTTTTCCTCTTGATCAGGAACAAGACAAGGATGCCCACTTTCACCGCTTTCATTCAACATAGTACTGGAGGTCCTAGCTGTGGCAGTCAGACAACACAAAGAAATAAAAGGCATCCAGATTGGTAAGGAAGAAGTTAAACTGTCACTGTTTGCAGATGACATGATATTGTACATAAAAAATCCTAAAGAATTCACCAAAAACTATTAGAACTAATAACTGAATTTATCAAAGTTGCAGGATACAAAATTAATACACATAAATCTGTGCATTACTATATACTAATGATAAACTAGCCAAAAGAGAAATAGGAAAACAACTCCATTTACAATTGTATCAAAAGAAATAAAATACCTAACCAAGGAGGTGAAAGTCCTATACTCTGAAAACTGCAAGACACTCATGAGAAAATTAAAGAAGACACTAATAAATGGAAATACATCCTGTACTCATGGATAGGAAGAATTAATATTGTTAAAATGGCCATCCTGCCTAAAGCAACCTGTGACTCGATGCAATCCCTATCAAAATACCAACAGTATTTTTCTATAAACTAGAACAAATAGTTCTAAAATTCATATGGAACCACAAAGACCCCAAAGAGCCAAAGCAATCCTGAGAAGGAAGAACAAAGTTGGGGCAATTATGCTCCCTAACTTCAAGCTCTACTACAAAGCTACAGTAATCAAAACAATTTGGTATTGGCACCAGAACAGACCTATAGATCAATGGAACAGACTAGATAGTCCAGATATAAGCCCATACATATATGGTCAATTAATATACAATAAAGGAGCCATGGACATACAATGGGGAAATGACAGCCTCTTCAACAGCTGGTGTTGGCAAAACTGGACAGCTACATATAAGAGAATGAAACTGGATTATTGTCTAACTCCATACACAAAAGTAAACTCAAAATGGACCAAGACCTTAATGCAATTCATCAAACCATAAAACTCACAGAAGAAAACACAGGCAAAAATCTCTTGAATATAAACATGAGCAACTTTTTCCTGAATACATCTCCTCAAGTGAAGGGAAACAAATGGGAGTACATCAAACTAAAAATCTTCTGTATAGCAAAGGACACCATCAGCAGAATAAAAAGGCACCCAACAGTATGGGAGGATATATTTGTAAACAATTTATCCGATAAGAGGTTAACATACTAAATTTATAAAGAACTCACATGCCTCAACACCCAAAAAATAACCTGTATCAAAAATGGGCAGAGGATATGAACAGATACTTCTCCAAAGAATAGATTCAGATAGCCAATAGGCACATGAAAAGATGTTCCACATTGCTACTCATCAGGGAAATGCCAAGTAAAACAACAATGAGATATGACCTCACACCAGTTAGGATGGCCAACATAGAAAACACTAGGAACAACAAATGCTGGCGAGGATGTGGAGAAAGAGGAACCCTCCTACACTGCTGGTGGGAATGTAAACTATTTCAACGATTGTGGAAAGCAATATGGAGGTTCCTCAAACCCAGTCATTCCACTCCTATGAATTTACTCGAAGAAAACAAAATCCCTGGTTCAAAAAGACATATGCACCCCTATGTTTATTGCAGCATTATTTACAATAGCTAAGATATGGAAGTAATCTAAGTGTCCATCAATAGATGAATGAATAAAGAAGATGTGGTATATATACACACAATGGAATATTATTCAGCTCCAAAAAGAAAACAAATCCTACCATTTGCAACAACATGGATGGAGTGGATGGAGCTAGAGGGTATTATGCTCAGTGAAATAAGCCAGGCATAGAAGGACAAGTAACAAATGATTTCACTCATTGTGGAGTATAACAACAAAGCAAAACTGAAGGAACAAAACAGCAGCAGACTCACAGACTCCAAGAAGGTACTAGCAGTTACCAAAGGGAAGAGGTTGGAGAGAGTGGGGAGGGAGGGTGGGAGAAGGGGATTAAGGGGTATTATGACAAGCAATCACAATATAGGTAGGTCACAGGGAAGGTAGTACAGCATGGAGAAGACAAGTAATGACTCTATAGCATCTTGCTATGCTGATAGGCAATGACTACAATGGATGGATGAGGACTTGATTATATGGGTGAATGTTGAAATCACAATGTTGTTTATGTGAAACCTTCATAAGGTTGTATATCATTGCTACTTTAATAAAAAAATTATCTGCAGTATAGTTGACATGAAATTAAGAGAAAGACCTAACAGTCTGGTTAAAGCAAATTTCCCCCCTCTGTAAGGCATTCTTCCTTTTAAGAATGTTTTTATGTAAAACCAGCTACTTAGCTGTTAACAAGGGAAGTCCTATTTCTGAAATATTTGCCAGCTTCCCTTGAAGTTAAACAGTATCATTGTGTTTCATTCTGAATTAAAAGAAGTTAACAAAAATGGTCATTACATTATGCATGGATTTTGCATCATTTTGTTGGATAAGTGTTGCATAATATTACCAGAGCAAACCAGAGTTCTTAAATACTTATTTAGATTTCATATAGCATAACAAAACTGGTTCCAAATGCCAAGTCAAAGGCAAAGTGTTTAGTGTATGCCTAATGTAGTCAGAAATTTGCTTAACACTTTTACTCACACAGAAAATAAATCAGCTTATACAAAAAAAAAAAAGAGATCCACCAGGAAGTGTGACTTAAACTCAATACTCCTGGTTGGACCTTTGATGGACAACTGACAGCAGATCTGATCCCTACGCAGTATCCTAAGGTATCATTTGAAGCTGAAGATCCTGATTCCTCATCTAGAACACTTTTTCTGTTTTAAAGTAATGTAATACATGTATATTAAAAAGTGCCTGAAAGTCTAGTTAGCTATCAAGTGCTCAGAGAGACTCAGATGGATCAGTGATTTTATTCTCTTCCTGACTGGATGCTTTCTGTTGCGGTGCCCTAGCAACATGGAGGCATCACTGATATCCATGTAGGAGAGGAGCAGAGCCTCAAGCACTATCACCATCTGTTCCACAATAGATTTCAGTAGTAAATTAAATCTGAAGGAGTCAAATATGAGAAATACTCTAAGATGACAGGGACATATCCCAATGTGATTGAACTTGTCAATAGTTTGGGCTGGAACCTCATAATTCATACTGAAACTTCCAATAATGCAATCTAGCAGGAAAATGGGGAAGCCAGGATTGAGAGGACCTAAGGAAGGTTGCCAAGGTGGCTATTTGCACAGATTTTGGAGCTGAAAGGGGTGGGGCCATCTCAGCTTGGTGTGGGCTGGTTTAGATTCTCTTTCAGGAGTGGATGGGGGGGTTCCGAACGGAGAGGGGAGTCCAGTCTGAGGGCTGTTGCACAGAAATGAAGGAGTAGTGGAACTCATTATCAGGTGGGAAGTTGAACTGGTCCAGAAGAGGACTCTAGCCTTCACCAGGGAATACAAATGGAAGGTACAGCACCTACGTGAGAATGGCGGAAGGAAATGGCAAGTTGTCAAGGCCATATATATGAGGCCAGGGGTTCCATCAGGATTTCAGATCCAATACATGAATAAATTCTCAGTGGGTGAGCTTCTGGCCGAGGCCTTCTGCGAGTCCATTAGATGACAGCTGAGAAAAAGAACCTTACATAAAGTCTTTCTTTGTTGAGATTGAATCAGTTACTTGGTGGAAGTGAATCTGTGGTTGAAGGAATTCATTCCTGTAGGAGAAAGGAGCTGTGGAAGTGTGGGAGAGAGCGACAGTAGTAGTGTGGTGAGATGGGGTGACTAGCCTTCCGGATTCGTCCGGTACTAAGGGGATTCCTGGGACATGGGCCCTTGTGAGACCAGACAGTCCTATTTTAGTTTAACTGCTGGTCACCATGTGAGGAAATACATTTGAATGTCTTGGTCAAATATGCCTTCAGGTATTTCTTAGGGTTAAATATGAGAAAAAAATGTCTCTTTGTGCAAAATGTGAAATGTGAGCACGGTAGTAATTTTGGTGAGAAACTAATATTCACTTACTTTTTACTGATATATATAATTATAGAATCTAAGAATTTCTGAATTAAGATGGAAAATAGATGTCATTTAATTTCTCATTGTGTGAATAATAAAAATTGACAGCCAGGGAGATTAGATAAATAACTCAAATTTGGGTATTTGGGTAGTAATTAAGGGCGTACATTTTTTTAGTCCAAATTCTTTCGTCTCATCAGTTTTTTCTATAGCACCTGAAGACTCTTCCTTTTTCTTCTTGGCAAGGGCCTTTGACAGAGTAGATCCTACAACTTCTTTTTTTAATATATATTTCATCTCATATAGATATTTTTTTCATAGCTATATGTGATGATGTTTGCTAACTAAACTTATTGTGATAATCATTTCAAAATATATTAAAGTCACGTCATTATGCTGCATACCTTAAGCTAATATGGCATGTCAATTATATCTCAACAAAACTAGGGGAAAAAGAGTCTTTAATACACATAAGCTAGTTGTTCTTTTTTCCAGTTAGATTCAGTCATCTTTCTTCAGAAAGTTCTAGTAAAGTCCATAGAACTCAAAGGATATCAGGTTGTAATGTTTCTGTGACAATTAGTACTATCAGTACCAATAGCATTACCACCATTGCTACAATTACTGTAGTATGAGAGGGACATCAGACAATGTTTTTTTCAACCCCCAATTTTTAGGTGGGTCAGAATGAAGAGCACCTTGAATTCAAGGAGTCCAGAGGTACTTCCTGGCTACTAGATATCTCTTCATGGTCTTTGCTGTAAATCCCTGAGATGGATACTTAGCTCTGGGGTCAGTTAGTTTACTCTTTCCTACATGTTGTCATTTTGGTTACTGCCTGGCCTATAACTCATACTCAGGCCTTGCCATCCCTGCAGCAGGAAAAGAAATATAGAGCCAAGCTTCTACCCCATAAACTGTTACAAGAGAATTCCATACCTGCAGAATGAGTGAAAATGACAAATAACTCTGTAAGCTTCAAAGTTTAAACGAACAGATCGATTTCAACTAGAGAGTCAGCCTGTCATTTTTCATTTCATATATTGTCAGGTCCATCATGTCTAACATGCCCAGAGTAGCTCCTGGGGGTATTGTCTGCTACAGAGTCACAAATAGAAGAATGTTTTGAACAGGCCGTGGATAAGATGTATTCATACCGAAAAGATGCTTCAGGTGGTCTCTGGAGAAAAAAAACAGACCAGATTCTTCACTCCTTAAAATTTACTCTAAAAGGTGATCCTTGATATTGCTCTTTGGTATTTCACCCGGCCCTCTTCAAGGTTGAATTGAGAATAAATTTGATCTGGGTTAAAAGTTGAAAATACAAAAAATGGACATTATCATGTGTCCAGAAACTTGCCAACTGTGACTAAAAAATGCACTCCCCCATAATAACATTGGGTCATAGGAAGGGAAAAATTGTTGTTTCAGAATTGAATGGTTCATCCCCAGAATTCCAGGGAATGTTTTCTCAACTCAGATATTTACTTTAGTATTGCAAATCTCCTGGGTAGTTCTAAAATGTGACCAGTGTATAATCTCTTGTGGGGAGTTTTTTAATTTGGTTAGTGTTACCTCTGTCATGCTGTTACCTAAACACTAAGTTCAGTGTTATAGAAATGGTAATAACCAAGAGTTTCAGGCTTCAGTAAATATAAGGCCTATTAAATATAAGCTAAGTAAGGTTCATTGCTTTTGCCATTTAATAAGTGTTTGGCTTAAAATAGTTGCCTTTTTTCCTCTGGTATAAAAGACCTTACATATACTTGTTGAAAACAATTAAAAATTAGCTTCATGAGAAGATCAAATTTAGAAAATTAATAAACTCACACTGGAATGAAGAGATTGCTTTCTCAGACAGAGTAAGAGTTTTTTCTCTATAATATATTGTTTTCAATAAAGAATCAGTCCCTGCATTAAGTATTCCAATATTCATTATGAAGAAAAACATAATAAAACATATCTTGTCAGATTAATAAGCTCCTGAATCAACTTTCAGAAGACAAAGTGGAGCTTCTGAATAAACAGATTACATTATGTAGGGCAATGTCAGCAGGCAATCTTAATTATATGCTTTCTTCTGGCATGTGATAGTGTTTCCCATGAATTATTGTGGGCAAACACTTGGGACAGTACCCAATAGTGTGATTTTCAAGGTAGTTGTATGGTGTTCTTTCTTTTGCTTTTCTGCTGTGCTTAAGAATACCTAGTATAATCATTTTCCTTAATTTGATTCAACTCACATTAAATTTTGTAATTTTTATCAAGAATAAATCTCTACCTAATTAGTAAAACACTGGAAGAAAGAACAAATCCCATGGTTTGGCTATGTGCAAATGAGCATCATTTCTTTTTGTGGAAATGATAGAGGTTGAAAACCTTTATATATTTTCTGGTACTGTCTTATTGTGTGATATAGGCAAGATAAACCCATTGTCTAGCTTCAGTTTTCTTATGTATAAACATGGAAAAAATTGTAGTTAATGCTACTTTAGAAGGATGCTGCAAAATGTAGCAAGAAATTGCCTAAAGCAATATGAAATATAGTCATACTTTATGCACAAAAGGATTCCTGAAAGTTTTCATTGTATATTTAGATAATATGAATAGAAAATTAAATTCAGTAGTTGAACTGGTTACTTGAAATGTTCTTGATTAATCTTCCTGTAAAATAGCTTTTCATATCTCATGCTTGTTGAAAGCATAGCAGAGACCATCAATAAAAGTAGCCACTATGTTTTTAATAGACTTGCTGAAGGCATACAGAGTTCCCATATTTTGCTATATGAAGATGTTTTTCAGCTAGTTTGATATGACATTAGAAGCACTTTGGGCATTTTGAGGAGAAATCTACTAAAAACAAGGAATTCTTCCTTTGAAAAATTATCTCACAAAATTTGTCTGGATTCACCTGAATGTGCTTTTAGATCAAGGCTTCTACATAAAGTACCATAGAAAAGTAAAATGTCTTTGTCAGTTGGTTTAGTAGTTTGATGTATGATACACACCTTTCTACTACTTTTGATATATAATCAATTTGAGGTCACCAAAAATAGCTTCTAACGAACAGTTTCATTCCAACATTTCCAATATGTACTGTGTAAAATGTGATCAAGATAATATGATGATTGCTTTCTGAACTACTAATGCTCCTCTATAAAAAGCATCCTTTATGGGCAGATAATCTGTGACAAGCTTGACTTTTTGAGGCAATTTCTCAACATATCTAATTTATTATTTTTCCCCCTAATCTATATGACAGGAATCAGCCTGCATATTTAGATTTTTCTCACATCAAATAAGATGCTCTTGCATTAATGAAGGATAATTTTATGTATTTCAATTTTAATTTTATTTAATTTAAAAATTTTATTTAACTTTGTTTCAATGTTTAATTTTATTTAATTTTTAAATAGGCAACATATTCACATGGTCCAATTCAAAAGATGAAGAGAATACTTATTGAAAATTCTCTCTTCACCCCCTCAGCCACGCAGTTTCATTTCCTGGAGACAGCAATGTCACGAATTCCTTGGATATTTTCCAGAGAGATTCTGTGCTACATATACATATACAAAAAAAAATGCTACATCTATAGATATAAATAGCCTCTCTGCTGGGGTCCCACTAATGAGCTATGTAGAGTATGCCTCAGAGTTGCCTACCTTCCTATGTGGTGTTAACTGCATCATACTTACAGACTGTGCGTGTATCAGAATGGCTGAGTGGCTTCCCCAGCGCACCAGGCAATAGTAGCAGAGAAGCCCTGGGGCAGAAAATGGCAGGTGGGTGGTACAGATGAGGAAAAGCACCGTGAAGCTCTACTTTTGCTGAGGTGGTTTCTGAGTGACAGCTTGCAGTAAAAAAGTTGAGCCTAGAGGACATGAGAAAAGGCCCAAGAGATATCCTACACACAGACCATTTTGGAATGAGAATGCACAGCCAGCCCATCTAAGTTAAAGAGAGGGCAGGAAACAGGTGTAGATAATTGAGATTCCACCATGGACTCAGATTTTAATAAACTCCTGTAACTCTAGAAAGAGACTCATCTTGAGAATTTTCACTCCATGGATTGGCTTTTCTTACTAGACTTTCCCATTTTTTACAAAAATATATACATAACATAAAATTTACCATTTTAACCATTTTTAAGTGTACAGTTCAATGGCATTAAGCATATTCACATTGTTGCATGACTAGTAGGCTTTTGTAAAAGAAGTGCATAGTAGAAATTTTCAAATATTTGCCCACGTTGAAGAGTACTGTTTTATGCCTTATTTTTTTGCTTAGGCCCATAATATATCCAAAAATGTATGACATTGAAGTATTTCTGTGAATTCATCTTCTGTACAGTCCATGCCATGAATTCACTAAATGATAGTGTTATTCTGGAATTCTAGAACTCCACAAATGGCTGAAAAATTCCAGGAGCAAAAATAATTGAAAAATAACCATTATTTTACTCACTGTTTCAAGAAGTGACATTTTTTGAAGTATCAGACATGCATTATTGTACTGTTGATAAACCTGGGCAATGATAAATTGTGCAAAGATCTTTCTCCTAAGCAAAAAAAGTAATTAATTGATCCATAAGAGTTGGTCTTGGATAAGCTCTTTGTGAAGTACTACACTCATTTCAGATTGTGTTGGTGACAATTGGTAGAGTGAAGATGTAGCTTTTTATTATATAATCCTTAGAAAAAATACACCTTTCTACTTTTTAGTTAGTTTGTGCACTGGCTGATATAGACACTATTTTTCTCCTTTAAATTCACAATCCCTTAAAACATGCCTTTGGAAAATGCCTAGATAGTTTTCAACAGTCAACTGCTTCTAATGGCATGAATACTAAATTCCAAGAATGTGAAGCAATTTCCTTCTCAAGAAGCATTTGTGCCTACTGTCTAGGATGGATGAAGCTTCTCTCTAGTGGTGCCACCATGCACATTTGTAAACTCATATTTCAACAACGTCAAGTCTGTGATTGTTTGTAGACATATGTACACAACCATGCACAGCAACACACATTCACATATACAAACCGCTGGTCAAGGATCTTGACAGAAATATTTTTCAAATGTCTTTTTTAATTATAAATAAGTGAAATCAGAGTTACCTTCCATCTTGCAAGCACAATCATTTATAAGAATTGGAGTAAAATCTGCAGATTCCTGTATTAGTCCGTTTAGACTGCTGTAACAGAATACCATAGACTGAGTGGCTATTACCATAGCAGATATTTATTTCTCACGGTTCTGGAGCTGAGAATTCCAAAATCAAGGCACTGGCAGTTTCCACGTCTGGTGGGAGCTTGCCTCCTGGTTCATCGCCGCGTTGTCTTTTCGCTATATCCTCGCATGGTGGAAGGGGCAAGGGATCCCTCTGGGATCTCTTTTATAAGAGGTCTTACCCATTGATGAGGGCTCCACGCTCATGACCTGATTGCCTCGCAGAGACCCCACCTCCTAATACCGTCCCATGGAGAATTAGGCTTAATCATGTGTCTTGAGGGGATACAGACATTCAGTCTGTAGCACTTCATAAAAGTATCTATCTTGTCATGGGAATTTTACATATAAAAGAATTTTAGTCATCCCCCATGGTTATGTTTATGTTGAATCTTCTGAGCTTTTGGAAGAAATAACTTGATACCACGTTTCCTGAATATGCAGCCTTCCTGAAAGAATCTGTGCTTGGTGTTTTTCACTTTGCACATGGAACAAGAGTGTAATTGTTCAGTGCCTTTGACATATCTAAACTAATCTGCAGATGTTACTGTCTGAGGTTTTTATGTTTTATCAAAGAGCACAAGAAATATGCTTCACATGATGATGTGCATATATATTGGTAGCTTCCAAGTTATTTCTGTACTATGTCCTGTTGAATTAGTCTTTATTTTAGCCTTTGAAATATCAACTAATTCTAAAGAGTACTATGAGAAGACTTTATTATAACTTTATAAACAATGCTTAAGCAAATGCTTCTCAACTTTGGCACTGTTGATATTTGGGGCCAGGTAATTCTTTATTGCAGGAGCATTCTTAGTCTCTACTCTCCAGATGATGGTAGCTCCTCCTCCAGTTTGACAACCAAAGATTCCTCTAGATGTTGCCAAATGTCCTTTGAGGAGCAAAAATGCCCACATTTTAGAACCACTGACTTAAGGGAATCCTGATTTAGGGCTTGCTTTCCAGAGCTAGACTCAGTGCCTTTTACATTGAAGATACATAGTGCTGTATCATTGCTAAAATGTGGAAATAATTTTATACCAGTTGTAGGAGGTAATCTGAGTCCACCACATTCTTCTCCCACCCTGCCCTTCCTCTTCCATGTGATCCATTTCCCACCTCCTTATTGTGCAGAAACTGAGGGATTAAAACTAACATGGCTAGAGGACTCCAGGATCTGCCTTATCTATTCTACATTTTATTATCTGTGTATTATTATTTCTTAATTTTGTTATTTATATTTATTTTGTTGCCACCCCTTCATACACCTTAGAAGCAACTAGGCTCATCACTCCTCTCAAGTCATGGTTGAGTTCTAGAACAGAAAGTCAGATTCTCCCTTTAGCTTGTCGTCTTGAAAGGCAAATGTTATATATTTCTCTGTTCTATACATTATCCCTCTTGACTGAGCACTCCTTACCACTGATTTTATGTTAAACCATATTCTGGCTGGAATTTAATTTTAAGATGGGTTTGACTTGAGAATCGCTGGAAAAATACCCAGAGAGAAATTGCTACCCAAATGTACAATGTAAAAATAGCTCCAGCTGAGATGACAACAAAAGCTTTGTCAAGTTGTGCATAATAGAGTCCACAGTACACAGTGCCTGGAATCCATCCGCATGATCCTTAAGTCATCATTGCAAAACTGCTCATACTCCTGCACAGATTTAGAGACACTGACAAACGTATTTATTCAGTAATTTCCATGGATCTCAGCCTACACTTGTATTTGCAGGATTATCAAATATTTGCATATTTTCTTGTGAGTTCTTTGGATTTCAGAGAATTCTGCTTTATTTGAATCTGAAAAAAAATCCACTTCTGCTTATCCCTTACATTAAAAATTATTGACCAATTTTCTGAAACTCTGAAAATTAAAAAATTTCCTTAAAATATTTGAAATAGATTTTATACTAATTAGGCAAAATTGGAACACCCTCTAAATTATTTTTTTCTGCTTAATATATGTAAACGTGATTCATTTGTAGTAGCTGTAGAATATTTCATTGTAAAGATGATCATTATGCATTTCACCTTATAGGTGCATAATTACATTGATTTTATTTTACATTGCATTCAACATAGCAATTGTGATTCTTATGCATATGTCTTTGCGTATTGGTCCTATTATTTCTTTTAGGTCATTTTCCCCACAGTGGAAACATGGGGCCAAAATATGCACATTTTGCATTTCGGTGTATGTTGCCAAACTGCTCTCCAGAAAGATTTCCAAATTTATGTTCTTACATGGCATGAGTACACCCGTACTAGACACACATCTTTAGAAATAGACTTTCAGTACATTAAGAAAGTTACCAAAATTTTGAAATCCTGAATTGGTTTAGTTTGTGGAAGTTTTTGGTTGTGTTTTCTTAAGCAATAATTGTAAAAATTCAATATCTTCCTGGGTGAAATTGGTTTAACCCATATTAGAAGATTTTCAGGGAGTCCAGACAGAGATGAGTAAATTACATGTCTGGTTATTGAGAAATAAGACTTTATCAATTTAGTTTATGAGAATAGTGTCAACTCTATAGCTGAACTGACTTTGGTTTAAGTTTCTCCCTTAGAAATTCTGATAAAGAGTGATGATGATATTTAAGGTATTGCATTATTTTTATCACATTCAGTGACAAAGAAAAACCTTACCCTCACTTGATAGTGTTCTTCTGGAGTTATTTTTGAATTCTTTTTCTCTATGTGCTTTTTAGAGACTAGAGGCCAAGTGAAACACAGTTTGGTTCTAGGTTTGATGTGAGATGCTTTCCAGAAATGGGCTGATAGCTCTCACTTAAAAGATTATTATTCCAGCTGGGCATACAGGGAAACTGGCAAGCCCAAAATCTGTAATGAAGACCTGTAGGCTAAAAACTCAGGTGGGGTTTCAGTCTTGAGGCAGAATTGCTTCTTTCTTGGGAAACCTCAGTCTTTGCTTTTAAGAAAACCCATATTAAGGAGGGTAATCTACTTACTTAAGTCAACTGATAGCTTATGTTAATCATTATCCACAGATACCTTCACAGCAACTCTCAACTAGTGTTTAATCTAACAACTGGGCACCATAGCCTAGCCAGGTTGACACACAATTAACCATCATGAATGGTTCTTGGAAGCTGAGACAAAGCAGTAGTCCACACTAAATGACTTATGATTCACAGATGAGGAAACAGGCTCAGAGATATTACATAACTTCAACAAGGTCCTGCAGCTTATAAGCAGTGGAACTGGGAGTTAAATCCTGCTCTGATTGACTCTGGAGTCTATAGTGTGTTCACTGGACCCACACACACACCTCTCTTACCTTTTTAGCTTGATCCCAAAAAACCCATGTTATAGAAGAGGAAAAGTAATCCAGATTACCTTTCATAATCATTGACATCTAAAGGGGGAGGATGCACCATGGGCTGCAGATGCACTGAGTCAGAAAGGAAGGCAGCTGTCACAATGACAAACCAAAACTTCATAATTTTGTTTAGGATGTATTTTAATAAATATGCCACTATTTTTAGATAAATGAAACTCGTTCAAGGATCGGTAGTAGAGGCTGTGTCCTCTGTGCACAGAGCTTAAGAGGAAAGTTATTAACCATGTCAATTGGTTGAAATATTCCAAAATATGCAGTTGGAAGTCTAAATCCTTCTAGAGCATTTTTAGAACTTTTTTCTTACCGCCTTTGCGTCTTTTCAGAGAAATCAGAATATTCTATTTTTCATCATCTGCATCTTAGGAAACTGAGTGATTTGGTAATTTTAATATTGAGTTCAATTACTTTTTATTCTGTGTGTACTGAAGTGTCTGTGTGTTCTTTATGCCACTCAGAAATATAAAATGTGAAGTTTAAGAAGGTAAAAATCAAATGGCGTTTTCATTCGTCATTCATACCTTAAATCATCATATTTTGTCTCTGAGTTAAGAAGCAGCATTTTCATTTCAGAAAAAAGGAAGTTTGATTGCAGAGATAGCAATTTTCTTGAAAATGTCCACATTTATCTTTTTTCTTTTGACTCATAAGGATAGCTTTGAGAGAGAGCTGAAGATGCTAGGAACTACTGACTCAAAGAAAATGATAATCTTATAATGAAAAACACGATAACTGTTTTAAAATTTGAGGTCCTCCTTTGAATGTTTTATGTAGGCAAGTGAATAAATCTGATAGTTGATATAGACATTTGATTAGTTTGTAAATTTCACTTAGTTATAGACTAATTTGGGGATGAATGATGATTTATATTCACATGTATATGATGGATTCTGTAGATATTGACATTATCTTCACATCCAGCTGCTATTATGAATGCTTAAATTAGTATCAGCACACATACCAAATTACATGCTATTGTAAATGTGGAGGCTATTGTAAATGTGGAGACTATTGAAAATTCATAGCAATAAATGAAAAATTTCTACTTTTGGAAGTGTACACACTCCTTAAATTCATTTAAAGGGCAGGACAGTGAAATAATATGTTCCCTTTTTACTTTATATCTGCCCAGAGGCATGCACAAAGAGTATTTGTATCACAAATTGCAATACCTTTGGGACATGAAAGGCCCCATGTTACGTGTCAGTTCTGACAGAAAACTGGTGAAACATTCCATAAGAATATTCATAAAACCAAGGACTTAGCAGTCCGACTCATACACTTCAATTATCTGATGCAACTCTTCTTGTCCCTATTACCAGCCATAAAATGAATAGAATCAGCTGTGTATTTTTGTGTGGCCTCATAGAGATCATAACCTTTCAGAAGCATAGACAGAAGCACCGATAGAACCTGATTCTCGCCTCTAGGAAACAGTAAACAGGGGCGCGGAACATTTCAGAGAGAAGATCTAAGGGCTTTTGAAAATGAAAATGAATTTTTGAGGTTTAATCTTGTGCTGGGAAGTTCTATTTCTGGGTGTGCCTCTGGGAGATAGGCTAAGGAGGGCTGGATAGAGCTTGACCAGTATTCTCCAGGCATTAGGGGATGTTTTGAAGTTAAAAAAAAAAAGTCTTCAGGGAATCCCAGCTCCCCATTTTGAAGTACTCCTAATCTAATGCAGTACCTGTCTGCAAGCGACTCCCAGCAGCACCCACAGCCAGCTGTGCCCTCAGCATCCCCTCAAGGTCCATGGCAGTGACCCAATTTCCGAATTGTTCTTTTTCTTCTGTAGTCTACAGTTATCCATTTGGGATGTGCTACAGTGATCCACTTCTGCTAATAAACTAATACATGATCTGAGGGGACAGATAACCAGAATATATATTAAACATAATTTTCCCATTTGAATTAAACACTTACATATAGTACAGCATACATCAAAGTCTTCCAGTGACTTCCCATGTCATTCAGAATGAAATCCAAAATCCTTACCATGGCTTCTAAGGCTTTGCCTCATCTCTTTTGGTGCTCATGTGAGCCAGTCTCCCTTCTGCTCACTCTGCTCCAGCGGCCTCCTTGCTCTTCCTCAGACAAGTCAAGTGTTCTCCTGTCTGGGGCTCTTAGCTTTGGCTGTTGCCTCTTTCTAGTACATTCTTGCCCTATATTGCAAGCCCCGCCCTCTTCCCTCTCTACGTTTTTTGCTTACTGGCACCGGTTCAAGGGCCTCCGAATATTCCTTCAGAAACATAGACTTTTGCCCCTCATCTCTCTTTTACCTTGCTTTTCAGAGCTGTTCCACAGTTGATACACTGTTCATTTATTTATTTTTATTTTCTGTCCTTATCCCCCGTTGGAACAAAGCTCCAGGGAGTTCTGTTATCTGGTAGAGCCCCGGTATTTGGAATCATGACTGACACATAGTGGTAACACAGTCAATGCCTATTGAATCAATGTGGAATGTTAGTAAAGGTAGGCCTAGATAGCACTACTCATTCTTCTTTGTTTACTGGACTGATGACTTGTGTCTTTATAAAGGGCTTTTAAAAACAGACTTTATTTTTTAGAGCAGTTTTAGGTTCACAGCCAAAATGAAGGGAAGGCACAGAGGTTTTCCCATATAGCTCCTGCCCCCACATATGCACAATCTCTTCCACTATCAAAATCATGCATCAGAGTGGGACTTCTGTTGCAATTGATAAACCTGTGTTGACAGATCATTATGACCCAGAGCCCATAGTTCACATTAGTGTTCAGTCTTGGTGCTGTACATTGTGAAGGTTTGGACAAATAATATAATAACATGGATCCACCATTTAGTATCACAACAGAGTAGTTTTGCTGCCCTAAAAATCATCTGTGCTCTGTCTATTCATCTCTCCCTCCCTCCTAACCTCTGCCAACCACTGATTCCTTTATTATCTCCATAGTTTTGGCTTTCCCATGATTTAATATAGTTGGAATGATACATTCCAGTACGCAGCATTTTCTGATTGCCTCTACAAAGGACTTTTTACAGCTGCAAAGTAGTTGAGCTTTGCTAAAACCAACCAACCAATGAGCCAACTAACCAATTAAGCAACAAACAAACCATAGATGTATGAGCAATAGGCTTAGTAAACAAAGCCACATGAAAACCATTAGTGCTGGTCACATTAAAATAATAACAAAGCAAAACTCTCAGGTCTAGAAGACAATTGTTCTACTATGAGTTAAGGGCCTTGTCCATTTTCCTCATTCCTATCAACACAGCATTTAGTGTCTGATGCAAAATAGGTTCTCAATAAAAATCTGTTGATTGAATAAATGCTCTGATGAAACAGTGAATGAAAGTGATTCTAAAGAGGGTATCCACAAATGTGCCAGACTTACTTTTTGGTAACTTGCCAGGAAGAGGTTGCCATGGCCTTTCTATGAAATCTACCAACCTTATTTTTATTTTTAAACTTAGGCCTAGAGATGTCATTCTATCAATTGACTCACTTTCATAAGTTTTTGTTTAGTTCTTCTTAAAATAAATAGAAATGTTGTCCCTATTTTAATTTTAATGCCTCCTCACAATTACAGGGCCTGACTTACTTGAATCAATGTTCTAGGCATGTAAAAAGCCAATTTTAATTTCCAAAGACATACTTCAGCCTGGGTGACATGAAAACAGTGTTGCCTTGATTGGATTTTCTCCTAACAAATGGAGACCATAAAAAGGGCTTATGTCCAATATCTATTATTCATACTCCAACAACTTGTGCATCTGCAAGTTACCACTCACCTTTCACCAACAATAAAATGCAGCTTCACTCTGCATAGAATGCAGTTTGCTGTCGGGTAAAAATACATCTTGACTTGAACAAAGGATATTTGCATCCATCCTTGGGAAGCAGCGACATGTGGTCATTACTTGAGTGAAACATAGCTGTCAGAGCAAAGCAACAGCTAGAGAGACCAATTTAACCACTACTCCTGCTATTTAACCACTGTTCTATGAAGTTTGAAGAAGAGAGTGGAGGTAGAACATTTATTAACTCTCCTCTGTTCCTCACACTGGCACAGACAGCTCAGTAATTCATTGTAATGGCATGCGTTAGGGTCATTAACTGTCTATCTTAAACATTTCAAAATTAATGATACTTCGTGTAATTATGGTTTATTATTTTGGGGTTGACCCTGAAGTATCTGAGGGAGTGAAATCTTGAGGGAAGTGTGGCCTTTGTGTGGCATTTGGGTCAAGACAATTCCTTGTCCTGCCTGATTGTCGTCTGTGGTGCCCTAAATGTCAGGAACAACTCCTTGGGCACTTAGTAGCTCCACAGACCCCCTGGCCCTGCGTGGTGGCCATGGTACCACCCCCTCATTGTGAATCATGCCCATTAGGGAAGGCAGTATATAGACAAGGAATTGAAGAAGGAGATGGTTTCTTAAGACGATCACTTCTAATTTAAGAACTTTGGGCTTAAATCTAACTTTACTCTTCCTTTATTAGAGCATTTGGGCAATTACATTCTATACCCTAGTTTGTAGTTCCATAAAACATATTCAATAATTAAGTCAACATATATTTTATTGAGGGCCTGTACTACGCCAGGCATTTTCCTGGGTGCAGGGTATAGAGTTATGCATTGGAGAGACATGCTCCTGGTCTCAGGGAGCCTCCAGTCTAGTGAGAAAGGGGACAGAACAAAAACAAGTAAACAAATAATATTTAATTACATCTTGGGATAAGTGCTATAAAGGCAACACATAGGAAATAGTGATACTGACTAATGGGAAGGGGTAGTTGGAGATCTACTCAGATCAGCTTGTCAGGAAAGCCTTATCTGATTGTTGGTATTTAAACTGAGATCTGAACAATGAGAAAGACAGGGATCAACATGTGCAAAGGCCCTGAGGCTGGAAGGAGGATGGCAGTAACAACTTGAACCAACAATTGTGTATAGAACTGGTATAGTGTAGCTGCTAAGAGCAAGGACTGTGGGTCTCACTAGTTGCCACCAAGCTGGCTCATCACTAGTGATTCTGAAAAAGTCTCTCCTTTCTTCTGTGTCTGTTTCCTCACCTAAGAAATAAATATGTTACATAAAAATATTTCTGTGATGCCTTATAGCTCTGAGTATTTGTGACTAATTTTGTTGGCTTGTTGATTCTTGAAAGCTGCCATGTAGTAACTTACTAGTCTCTTATAAGATCACAGTGCTAGAAATGATCTTAGAGATCATTTACTCTAATAGCTTCATTTTGTGTTTAAGAAAATAGTGGTCTTGGAGAATTCTTAACTGTCCTGAAGCTGGTCAGTGGTAGAGCTGAGACTAGAAACCAGATCATCTGCCTGCCTGCTTTCTCAAATAAATGTGCAATAAAGCCCAGAGCAGTTGGAAAGACACTCTGGTCTATTTTAATATATCAAGTAACCAATATGCAGATTTTTCTTTAAAGAATGAGTGTTTCAATAAGGGCAAAAAAAAAAGGTACACTCTAACTAGGTAATTTGAAGATAGTTTAATGAAATGTGTGGATAGAATGTAGGGAAACTATAAGAGGTAGTGCAGCATCCCTGGGGTTAGTGTCACTGAGGAAGCTTTACCAGCCCTAGATCTGAATGGGCCAGAGGGTGGAGCTCACAGAATAGCCTTGAGAGAAGGCGTCCTGTGGCAAGTGAGACTTTTGTTTGAGAGGCACAGCCCAAATAAATACCCTAAGTAGTTACCCCAACTTATCCTGTTTTCTTTCTGATCTCCTGGGTCGACTCCCTTTTGGCCAAACTCAACCAGAAGCCCAATAGGCAAGGGAGCTCAGTGATGCAGTCCACGCAGTACTGACTCTAGTGAAAGGGGTGGAGACTGGATCCAGAGGGACAAGGTGGAAGGCATGCAGTACAGAAAGGTTTAATGCAAAGGGTCTTTTTATATTTTATTTCTATTCAACACTTTGTTCATCCAGTACTTTTAGATATCGTATGTCATGCCATATATTTGCTCAAAATCATTATTTGATGATGAGACATTTGGCCTTTATTGTGGTTTCTACTGACACATCTTTCAGAACTTGTCTACAGATGGACATAATGAGTCAGTTCACATACAAAAATTGAAATAAATGACGAGTTATTTATGTAGTTTGATAAAATTATTCTCTCAATTCATTTGACTTTGTCCAGATAAGTATTACCTTAATACTACTTATTCATTACAGGGAGAAATGGATGAGCCATTGAAATCATTGTATTTTGTATGTAGTGCAGAAGGCACTTGCCCACATTGAGCTTAATCTGTTCACTCCCACATGTCTGAAAGATGGACATGGAGCAGATCCACCAAGATTTTATTTCCATGAGAGATTATGAAGTCTTCTGGGCAAGGTTCATCTTGAGGAGGAAAGAGCCAGAATTATATTCCCATAAAATATCCCAGCCTTCAGAGGAAAGTGGATTTTTTTTTTAAATAAAAGCAAAATGTCTATCACTTGAATTTGTCTGGAAACTCTTTCCTTATAGATCCATGTCTAAGTTTGAGGGAGAGGAGAGGATGTTAGGTCAAAACTGAAAGAACTATTTTCACAAAATAGCTGCTGAGATATTGGGAACATGAAATGCTGCTTTGAGCCTATGTCTTCAGTAGAAGAAAGGGTACTTCCTCATTTAGCTCAGAGAGCAATACTTTCTAAGTTTGTGGAGGGATAGGGAGAATATAGTGCATATTGGAGACTCTACTCTTTCAGTGGCCCAGGCCTCAGGGGGAGTGTGTGCCCTAACTCTAGCGGTACTGGGCCAATAGCTTTGAACAACAGCCAGAGGCAGACATAGCACTGAGTCAGTGCCCGTGGTAGCTCTGCCCCTGCCGGCGTGGGCAGTGACGTGGCAACACAGGCGCTCCTGCAGGAGCAGCAGTTTGGTGGCTGGCACAGCAAGCCGTGCACAGGTCTTACCAGTGGCCCTCAGCATAGCAGTGTCAAGTCAGCTTCATGGTGATCTAGTGGTTGGCAAACGGCTCTCCAGTAACATCAGCGAAGGGGAGCTGGAGAGGAAGAAACTGGGAGATGCAACCTGAGAGGCCATAGGAATACCCCCTGGAGACTCCTGAATATAATTATAGGCTGTACTTTACAGGATTCTGAAAGTTTTATAGTAGCAAACGAGGCCCAAGATGAAGAAATATCATTTATTAGATTGCTGTGGCTTGCAGAAACATAGCCTTCATAAATATTTTAATTTTGACATTTATGCATATATAGCTTAGAGCTGGGCAAAACTGTTTTATTCCTGGATTACTGTAGAACTCTACTGTTTATGAAGAATTATCTGGAAGACTACTATTATCTTTTTCTCATTTAAAAATTCTTCCCTAAATATTCTAACATGTTATGATTATCTAGTTTAATATTTTATCGCTTATATGTATTTTTTCTTTTAAAATTCTTTATTACATTTCTTAAATGTAGAGTTTTTACATTTCTTAAAAATGTGCAGCAGAAAACCAATAACCGATTCCATAGGAATACTGAGATATGTACAAATAGACAGCAGTTTTTATGGTTTTCATTCATGCTTACCAACATTCATGACTGACCCTTCACAATTAGTTAAAAATGCACATTATTTTGCAGATGTCGCCTTCCTTTATCCTTTTGCCATAAATATTGACTCATTCCTCTGTCCTGGTCAAAAGGAAATATAGAGGATCCACAGAAAATTCATAATGGTTTCTGGACAGGTGAAATCCACGACCTGGGGGATAATTGGGTGAAAGTGTCTGCTGGGACCAGGTGCCATGTCAGAGATAAAAAAATCCTTTCACTCTCTATTTTATCCACCATGCACATAAAAACTGGAGCTGATGGAGACTGAACAATGGATGGCAACAAAAGGGCAGTATGAAGGATATGAATCATTAAGATTGTTCAAACACATGTAGTCAGCCACCTGGCACTCAAGCCATGGAAAGGCACCTTCTGTGATCAGCGCCAAGATTGTCAAAGGTAACGCTTACAAGCAAAGAGTAAATATGGGTATATTTGCAGCATTAAAAGTTTATTATCACTGAAAGATGTCCTTTAGGACTATGAAGTGGCACATTTAGTTTCTAAACCAATTATCTAATGGGATTGGAATATTAAACATAATTAAATGTGAAGTGCTTAGAACAGTGTCTGGCACCAAAAAGGCTCTCAAAATTATTATTATGTTTCAAGGTAAGGTATTTTGGGGGATGGGTCCATTGAGAATCAATCTTCTGCAATGGTATTACTGCTTTTCAGGGCTTGGATACATGCACTTTTGCTCTCTGTGCATATGAAATAATAATTGCACAAAAGCTGGTACCCATTTTATTACCCATTTCCAGCAGGTTTGGTTTTTTGTGTTTCATGTCAGAATATTCAGAGGTTTTTCAACATATCCTGAAGAAATGGTAATGTGAAAACTATGGCATCTTATTTTAGTAAAAATGCCTTTTATGAATCCTTTGGCCACTGCTTCTGAAGTCTAAATTAAGTTCAAATCCATTGTATGGAAATGTGATTCATGAAACAATTTTTTGGCTATTTGGTTGATATTCTTTTTAAGTAAAAAATGAAAAGCTCAATTTTAACCTGAAGAATTATGAAAGTGCCTCTCCCTAACTGGCATGTTGCCTTGTTCCCAGTGAGTCAGTCAAGATGAGCATGTTCATTTACTTGAGTGGACATGTGTTAATACCATACTTAATGACACAATCCAACTATATCTGGATTGACATCGTCAATTAAACACTATGAAACTAAAGCCTTTTATCCAGTTGTCTGACCTGTATCTTGGATTATGGACTCCACTTAGAATATGCTACTCACTATAAATTCTCTTCCTCTAATTCATAAAGTTATTTTAACATCAATTGTTACTTGCAGACTTAGTATATTCAGTCACTTATTTCATGTTCCAACTATCATATAGATACCTCCTGGAAATAGCATATGTTCCAAAGACAGTCCTTGCTCTCAAAGAGCTTATAGGAGGAGACAGACATTTAACAAATCTGTGACAAGGGACATAAAAGGGGTACAAAATAGGTACAAAAAGGGGCAAAGATGGGAATCAATTATTTCTCATTGGAGAAATTATCAGATCTCTAAAGAGTATAATCCCTTTAGTCACATCTGGAAAGATGAGCAGGGGTTCCCTGAAGAAGCGAGAGGCCTCTCCTCAGGCAAGGAGGTGAGGGAGTTTGTCTTGAGTGTTCCAGTGGTGTTGAGAGAACCAGGGGGTGAGTCTCCAAATGCATTTTCACTATCAAAGCAGAAAGAATTGAACTTCAGTTACTTAATTCTTCTGAATTGCTTTCTACTTGTTCCCAGTCAACAGATAATACACAAAATGTACAGTAATGAACATGTTAACTTACAATAAGATACAAAAAACGGGAAAATCCGATCACATGGTTCTCTTTGGATTTTAGTCAGAAAAAAATTATCTTTCAGGCCATGGAAACAATATGCGGTCTTTTATTCATTTATCACCCATGACAAAAAACAATTCAGAAAATGATTCCCCTTTGTCCTCTCCATACTAAGAAATGGCACACACTCAAAAGGTGCTGACAACTGGGTTATAAGAGGGGAAGCAGAGAGTCTAATTGCAAATTCCAGTCTCACTGGAATCAGAGTCTAACTGTGGGTGATTTTTTTACCCAGTTATTTCTTTGCACATTCAGAGAAGGCAGACCTCCCCAGCACACATTTCTACAGTTACAAACGTTTTTTTTGGCTTTGTTTCCCATTTTTAGTGAAAGTATTCAGGATTAGGTGAGGTAGCAACTTGATCCACTGAACACTCATCTGGAAACTTGTCTTGATTAAATATTTTGGAACAAAGTTGAAACAAAAGTTAGAACTGGAACCACGTTAAGACTTGCCCATAAGGTACGTAGTATGTGGCATAATTTATTTCCTGCCAAACTGCAATGTGCTTTTAGCAGCTCCTAAATGAAGTTTATGAGAAACATGAACGGGTATGTCTCTGTTCAATATTTGTTAGGAATGCGGCTCTGTGACTGTCACTGGCTCCATTTTAGCCCTGTCTGTTCACTAAAAGCAATTTGATCACAGCGAAGCATGACTCAGATTCTTTCAGCTGTTGAGAGGGAAGATTGCCCAAACTCCAGATAATGGACTTAGGGAGAATGAGATGAAATACCACTGCTGTGGTAGGCTGTGTGCTAAGATGGCTCCCAATGTTCTCACCTGGTGTTTGTGTCCTGTGTCATCCTGTCCTCTTCTGTGTGGACTGGACCTAGTGACCTGATTCTAAGGAATAGAACATGGCAAAAATGATGAGATGTCAGTTCCATGATCAGGTTTAAAAGTCTGTGACTCCTCTCTTGCTGGCACTGGGTTCTGCCTGCATACTGTTTTTACTCTATGGCTCTTCTTTGCTTGCTTGCCCTGAGGAAGTAAGCTGACATATTTGGAACCGCCCTATGGAGAGGCCCATGCAGTAAGGATTTGAGGGTGGTCTCTGGCCAACAGCCAGTGAGACAGTGAGGCCCTGAGACCAAAAGCCTGCAAGGAGTGAAATACTGTCAACAACAAAACACACAAGTAAGCATGGAGGCAGACCCTTCCTCCGGCACACATGGAGAAGGCTACAGTCCGTGAGAGTCTCTAAGCCGGAGGGCCCGGCCGAGCTACACCCAGATTCTAGGCCTAAAAAACTGAGGTAATAAGTGTTGTTTTAAGCCACTAAGTTTTCAGATTATTTGTTACACAGCAATAGATAACTATCCTATCTGCTTATGGAAGTGGGAGCACAAAGATTGGAATGAGAATAGTACATATATTTATCTCTGCCTGAGTCATGAACCCAGATAGAATCTTTATAACAGATACTCTCTACTATTTATAATCATTACAATGAACAAGGCAAGGGTGGTATTTTTCGCATATTTTGGATAAAACTAGGTTATGGAAACTCAGTTACTTGGCTCAGAACACATAGCTAGAAGGTGACAGAGATGAGAGAGAAACCAATCTGTCCTGCTCTGAAGCCGTGGTCTTTCCTCTGCTTCAACAGGTTGTAGGAGGCAAGGGAGAGGTTGGGAGTAGGGTGGAAATCAGAATCACTTGTGGATCATTTTGAAGCTAGTTTTGTCATTTTTCTTTCTGGACCTCCTGAGACAGTTTGAACATACCACACAGTGGGGTTGTTTCAGAAGAGCATTGAACTAACACAAGTTCAGCTAGATCTCTTGCAGCGCGGGGCTATAATCAGAAAACTGAAATCGCTCATTCCAACCAGGCTCTGATCTGGTAGGCCTTGGCAGCCGCCGTGGTGACTTGCAAGGTGGTTGTGTGACTCTGGCATTCTAGAGTTAGGTTGTTTTAATAAAGTTAAGAATCGAACAATAGCACCCAGAGCTCCACTACTTAAAGGGCTCAGTATAGTCTGATGCGTGCTAGATCCTACCTGGCCTACAGCCCAAAGTTGGCAAAATGGGTTTGGTTGGTTAAACAAGAAAAAGTTGGGAATCAGGTAGATGAGTGGTGAGTGCAGCTTTCATTTGTTGGTGGGAACAGGATTCTGAAATATGGAAGAGTACCCCTCAGTGATACAACTTAGGAAGATGTCGGTGGCCCTGGATGCTCCTGTAATGGCTTTTAGAGCTGAGCAGGGCAGCTACAGAATTGATTGGACTCTGACAACAGGCTGTGGTTCTGTCTCACCAGCTTCTGGGCCAGAGCTAAGGTCTTTCTACTAGATTCAGCCCTTTAGCTCTTATAATAGTTTCCCTACCCCTGGCCCTGAGGAGAGCCTGAGTGGGTGGGCCCCTTATTGCTCACAGGTTCTCATTTTCCTACAACAGAACTGCCCAATAAGGTAGCCATGTGAGGCAGTGCAGAATTTGAAATGTGGCTAGTGAGAATGAAGTACTGGATTTCTCATTTGATTTAATTTCAATTCATTTAAATTTAAATAACCCTATGTAGCTGGTGGCTAGTATCGTGGATAGCACAGTTCCAAAGGCTGTCATCCTTATGTTATTCTTTTATTGATTTATTTTTGGCTAATATTTATAGAACATTTTCTAGAATTTTTGTCCAATTTTCACAAAACCTAATGCAGCCCATTTAAATTATTTACATTTTCTAGAGTAGAAAGTTGAATTTTGTAGAGATGAAATAGCCTGTCTCAAATCATGCAGGCAGGAGACAGTATTCAAAATAAAGTCTATCTGGCTTCAGTGTGTGTTCCTATATAGAAGAATAAGGTTAAATCAGCAGGAATGGAGGGTCAAACAAAATGGATACAAGACAATTAAAATATAACCCTCATTACAATGGGTTATTTCATTTTATTGCTTTTGGAAGTACTGCAGCTACAGCAAATACATTAGATTTTAAATAACCATAATTCAAAACTTTCATATCATATACTGTTTTCCCCCAAGATGTATCATCTATTGAAATAATCAGTGACCTCCAAAAGTCTTATACTGATAATGTGCATATTTATGCTATGTGACACTAAATGCAAATAGTAAAAGTGCTCATCTATCTTAGATCTATGGGTTTGTGATTTGCTTTAAAGGAGGCCATAAAACAACTCAACAACTCAATAAAGAGAGATGGTGTGGACTGAAATGGCTCCTATGCAGGTAGTGTTTGCAGAACATAGGAGGTATGCAGTAAACATTAATTAACAGCAAAGATGATGATAATTCAATTTCTGCTAGTCTTTTCCTCTCCATTTTTTCTTAAGGAATACGTGGTTGTATTTGCAACCAACATTCTGAAAGTCACAGAGAGCCTGCCACTTTGAGTTGCACAGCGGCAGTGTAATTGGGTCTAATCACACTTGCAGAAGAGAGATAAATTAAAGCACATATAATGTTAAAATTTTGCTGAAATCTCAGTCACTAGAATAGACTAGAACTCTTGAACACTTTATGTCTTCATAAATAAGAAAATCATCAGTGCCTAAAAATCAAACAAGTGATTCAAAACGAATCCAGCATTTACATCTCACTGGCAGACCATATTTCAATTAGATCAATCTATTTGAAAGTAAAATATGCTACTTGTATTAAATACTAAGTTTCCTAATTACGAGTACAGGAACATTAATTTACACCTTCAGACACTGGCTTTATTAGCAAAAGTTGTGACATTGTTTGGGAATTTCACTTGAATTATGATGTTGGATTGAACATTTTAGATTTAATCGTAAAATGACACAAAAATTTGATCTGTTCCCAATATTTTTTATGCAGTGTTTAAGAATAGAAATAAAGATTTTTCTAAGAAGCTACTTGCAAGCTGTGTTTAGCATAGTGTTTCTTCAGTGTAAGGAAGTAATACTAATTCTGTAATGCACTTAGTGAAGTGATTAAGAAAACTTGTAATAAAGATGATTTGAACAGTCTACTTGCAAGCCGTGTTCAGCACTGAGTTCTATCAGTGAATGGAAGTGATACCCAATCTGTAATGCATGCAGTAGAGTGTTTAAGACTTGTAATAATGATGTTCCTAACAAACTACTTGGAAGCAATTTTAGTTTTCAGTACAGTGTTCTTTTCATGAAAGGAAATGGAATATATTCTGTAACACATGTAATGAAGTGCTTAAGGTAATTTATAATAAAGATATTTCTAACTAGCTACTTGCAAGCTCCATTCAACAGCTTATAATCTTGAGGGGGTTTCCTTATATGTAACTTCTACTTTTCTGTTCCTGCTCCTAAAATTCTATCTTGCTTTAAATTTTGACAAATTAACTGAATGTGTCTCAGTGTAGCCCTATTCAGTTTCAATCTATTTGGGATCCTTTGGATCTTATGGATGTAGATGCCCATCCATGATGCCAGATTCAGGAAATATTCAGCCATTATTGCTTTAAATATACTTTCTATCTCTTTCTCATTCTCTACCTTTCTAGCATTCCTATAGTGCAAATATTGTTTCTTTTCATTGTGCCCTGTAATTCCTGTAGGCTTTTTTTTACTCTTCATTCTTTTTCCTTTTTGCTCCTCTGACTAGGTAATTTCCAATGTCCTATTTTCCAGGTTGCTGACTCTTTCTTCCGCATGGTCAAGTCTACTTTTGAAACTCTATTGAATTCTTCAGTTCAGTTATTGTATTTTTCAGCTCTAGGATTTCTGTTGGTTTGGAGTTTTTTTTTTTTTTTGCTGGTTGCTATTTCCTTGTCAATCTTCAAATATTGTTCATGCATTGTTTTCCTAATTTTGTTTAGTTGTCTGTGTTTTCTTCTGGTTCACTAAAGTTCCTTAAGAGGATTATTCTGAATTCTTTACCTGACAGGTGATAGATCTCCATCTCTTTATGGTCAGTTCTTGGAGCTTTATTAGTTTCCTTTGGCGGTGTCATATTCACCTGATTTTGAGACCTTTGATTCCTTAAATTGATTTCTGTGCTTTTAAGTAATGGGGTTCCTCTTCCAGACTTCTATCAGGTTTGCTTGGGCAGAGACAGTTCTGCATCAGTCAGCTCAGTCTGGGTCTCTGTGTGTGTCTTCTGGTAATGTTCTTGGGCACGTGTAGCCTGCTATTGTAGTCTGTTTTTGGGTGAGGCAACTGTCTGACCTCTCAGGATGGGGATGCCACTGGCTGAAAACAGCTAGACTGCTGGCTTGGTTCCCTACTCAAATGCGGCTTAACATAGGCTCCGTGGTTGCCTAATTTCTCTGGTTAGGCTTACTGGATAGTCAGGACTGGGCCCTATACTCAGTAACAGATGGAGCTATGAACTAGCCTGAAAAGAGGCCTATACAGCTCATTGTTTGGGGGCCTTAATAAGGCCTGAGTGTGCACTGAATTCCCTGGTTTTACTCTGTAGACAGGGGAAGCCACAGGCTGTGCTCTCTGTTCAGGTGCCACTGTAGGTAGAATAGTTGAATTGCTTGTAGGTTCCAATGTGCTCTGATTAGGTTCGCTGGTCAGACAGGCTGAAGGCTGTATGCAGTGATGAGCAGGACCATGAATTAGACTCTCTGCCCAGGTACAGCAGGAGAAGCAGCTCTAAAGCTGGTAAAGCTTTTTGTTTATTGTCTTAATTCAAGCTGTCCTGCACCCCAAGTTCCCTCAATGAATCGGGTCACTGGCTTGGCTTTGCAAACTATTGTCTCTGTCTGCCCTTTTCTTGCCCCAAACAGTTTTGGACCACACAGGTTTCAGGTGTTTTCACCAGCCTTCCTGGTCAGATAGGGCTGGAAAGACCTCCATGGCACATGGGACTGTCTCAGCCCCCTTGTCTGGGCTGGAGGGGAAGGGACCATTCCAGGCTACTCTCCATTTCCCAAACAGGGTCTCTGGTTGCAAGGGACCAAGAGCCACCCTCAGCCTTGGCTATGGATTAATCCCCTTGCCTGTTCATAGCATGGGAAACCTCCATGCCCAGTACTGGCTTTACTCTGGGGGTGATCAGGTCTGCCCATTCACCTCTTGGCTGGAGTGAGACTGAGCCACACGGCTTCCAGGTCAGATGGGGCTGGGAGACACTCTCCACCATGGACAGGGCTGTGATTCAGCTCCTTGCCTGGACATGGCAGACTGGGCTCTAGGGCCAGCAAAATCAGGCAGATATGTACCCCACTGAGTTCCCTTGTCAGATGTGCCCCCAGTTTGGTTTTGCAGATGAGCAAAGCCACTGGTCAGGAATATTAACCAGGCACTGCAGCAACAGATTGGTATGCATTTGGTGTTCTCATGGTTGTGGGCTGCTCCCCACTTCTCGGTCACAGTCAGGTTCCCAGTGGTTGAGCCCCGAAGATCCCCCTGCAGTCCCTGTGTAGCAAGATCAAACTAGGAGAATAGGGGGTCCCACAAAGTGACTCCAATGCTGTGGGGTGCTAGTTGTGCCCCTGGGTTCTCTTTCCCAATGGAGAAGCTGGAGACTCAGGGGAGGCCTGTACATGAGGTGCTGCACCGGCCTGGGGGAGGGGCAGTGTGTCCAGCGTGACTCTGCTTCTCTTTTTTTTAATGAGTCTGTCTGGGTCTCTGTGGTGTGTGTGTGATGGTAGGGACGATTCAGCTCCACCCCTGTGCTCCTCAGTGGTGTCCTGCCCTGAACAGATGTTAGTTCTTCTTGTAAGGGGGCGTGCAGTCAGGAATGGCTTATGTTGCCATCTGGGTGACGTCACTCTCTTCCAATATTTCTCAGTGTAGATTTTAAATACATGAAAGGACCCACATAAAAATATAAAACTTAAGGTCACTTGCAGCAGAATATGGCACATTAGGAATTATTTATTAAAAACTTTACACCTTAAGGTAGGCACTTCTTAACATTTGGATTTTAGCAAAAGGCAACAGTTTTCTCTCAGTATCTTAACCTTACCATCAACTGTATAACTCTTAAAGGGAATAGATTATCAAAATATTACAAAAGAGAAAAATAAATTTGTCTAAGCTACATATGAATAGAATTCCACAGAACAGAATCCAAACTTTCTTTTTCCCTCTTCTTTTTATAAACAGCTGTATATCTTCATGGTCAAGGTCTCAGGTTTTACTCCCTGATCTCAAATCTCATGGGGATATTTGGCTTCTAGTCTTTTAATCTGAAGTGAAGTGTTTGTTGCTTATGGAACTTAATTCAGTTATTTTTTCACTGTTGTAATAATCTTTGTCATAATATACTAATTAAAGTCAGACGATGTTTAGGTGGCAGTAGCTAGCATTGAAGATTTCTTGGATCCAAGTAGCTATTGAATCTTTTTGATCCTGTTTTAATTATTCAATTAAATGTATAAGAGTCAACTGTTCCAGTTATTTTCATTCTTGGAGGCATATAAGTTTACCTCACACCTACCTAAAACATGAGCAGGACCCATCTACCATTTGATTTAGCTCCTTTCTACAGCATGTCTCTACCAGATAGTCAGCCAAGTTTTGTTTGACATCTTGGTAACAGGGAGCTTCACAAAGCAATGTAGTCAATAAGGAAGTCCCAATTACTCTTTCTTATACTGCAACCAAAGTCCCCTGTTCTTCCCCTGACACTAAAGTTCCTGTAATTTCCATCCAGTGCTTCAAATAGTGTAAGACACAGGGTGGGCTCTAATGCACCTGATCTGCATTTACTGATGAGCAAAAAATGAACAATCCTAGTTCTGGCTTTTAAAGCTACCAGAAAATAGTTGTTTCTTTCTGTAGTCCAGGCTGTTCTCATCTCTTACATAAATCTCTTTTCCAGGATCAGTACTGCAATTTCCTTGAGCAACATGATTTTCATATGTTCTAGCTATCTCTTTTCTCTTTTCTGAATGTGCTTATGTTGATCAGTAGATCTCTTCAGATGTGGTACCATCAAACCACGCATAATACTCCATACAGGGTCAGCTCTGAGAAAGGTAAAATCCCCATGTCTCTTAGCTGGAACATTCCACTTGACATATTGTTTGGCCTAAAAGAATATTCCTTAGAGCAAACTTTTCCTCTCTGTTTCTGAGTATTTTATTATGGGCGAGACTCTGATTGGCACATATTCTGTTCTGGGAGAAGGATTACTTCCTTGAGTTTCCAGGATAAGGAGGGGGTGGAGAACGCTGTGCTGAAGCCTGTAGGGCTGGGGAGTAGGGAGGCGGCAAGTCTGCACAGTAATCCATCTCATGGTCGTAACTATAGGGTGGTGGTTGCACTGAAAAAGAAAGGACAAGGGAATCAGACATTGAGCAAATATTTGGGCATCCATAAGTTTGAGCCACTGGGCTGGGTACTTTGGAAGTGGACATATTTTTTGCCTGCAGAAATCTTAGTTTTATCAGATTGAAGACATGTATGAGAGAGTGAGTGCCATAAAAAGGGGCACCATTGGCCAGAGTATTTAGAATGAGTTGCTTAGGGAAAGTTTCCTGGAAATATGATGCAGAAGGGGCAGATAAGAAGAAGCAAGGGGAATATTCAAGTTTGAGCAAAAGTGCAGAAGCAGCAGAGCCCTTTTGTTTAACACAAAAAGTACATGGGGAGGAGAAATGGGAAAAGACATTGAGGAATCTATATTTTCGTCGTGGTGGGCTCTGACTATTACATAAGGAGTGTGTGGTGTGCAGTTTTCAGAGATTTTTTGAATACCCTAGTGGATATGTTTGGGAAGATGACTCTCTCAGCAGTATGGATAGAGGTGGACTGAAGAAAAGGTGAGGTGATGTAAGAGCATATGTGAGGGATTATAAAATACTCATGCAGTGGGGGTTCAGGGAGGATTATAAGAGCCTTTGAGCAGGTGAGCACTCAGGTGATGGTTGCATAGGTGAGGAAAGGGGGGGAGAGTGAAATAGGGTTTTGAGGTATTGGGCACCCAGCATGGGGCTCCTGTAACTCAGATGGTCATGGAACCATTACAGGAACAAGAAGGGGAAAAAAGGAGGATAAGCAGATTTGCAAATGAGGATGAAGAATTTAGCTTTCTATGCTTTCATATAAGCTAGCTTTTAAAGCTTATATGAAAATTTTTCACTGTCAGTGTGTTTTTAAATCTCACTCAAAACACCTCATTATGACTATGTATGGATGTCTGTTTTGTAGATTTCAATCTCATCTCCAGGATTGGGAGGTACTCCTTGAGTACTCCCTATCTTCAAGAACCAAATCATTCCACAACATCTGAGCAACCCCTCTGAATTCATCATCACAATCATGATTCTAGTTGGAAATGAATATGCCTAATGTTATTGTGAATGCAGCCTAAATCATAAGCTAGTGTCAAAATGCAAATGAATGGCCAACCTTTTAGCGTTAGGATGGTGGAACAAAACAAGCAACATTTCAACACTTATTTCTAAAATGTCTTCTAAATCGTGCTCTTACCAATAAGATTACAATAATGTTCTGATCAATATGCTTGTTCAAAAATAGGACTTGACCCTTTGTTCACTCTGGATCCCTTTAACTTGGCTCTTTTTGCCAGGAGCTTGATGATTTGAATGCTTTACTGATCAGGGATGTGAGGAAGCAGAATTGGGTCACCTCAGAAAAGAGGAGGATGGAGACACAGAACTGGATGAGATGTCCTCCAAGGACTGACTGCTCTGGTGAGCAAATAAAGGCATTGTAAGGCTCTAGAGGGCTGAGGAGGCTGAGGGCTCGTGGCCAAGGACACAGCTCTGTAGAGAAAGCAGCCATGATGTACCAGCTTCTCCACAGCTCTGTTAGACCCTCAGGGGCTGGGCTATTCCAAGCTTTGTTTTCTACAGCAAAATGTAATAACTCTTGTGGAGCACATTCCCTCTGCATTACACCCACCCCTTTGCTTCATTGTATCTAGGAGAACTGGGACAAAGAGACTTACAATAAACTTCATCCAAGCCAAGAAATGTAGCCGCCATGTAAAATAGAATTTACAGCTGGATACCCATTGAATTGTTCCTTATAAGTATGTGGTTCTAAGTGTTTTTATGTTGAAGCTTTTTCCTGGCCTCCCACTTGAGGAACACACACTGAATGATTCTATAGATTGACTTTGTATCACTGTCTATCTTGAACCCATGGTGAATGTTTTTGCTTTGGTAACAAAGCTTTGATATTTTGCCATCTGCATAAAAACTGCTAGGGGACATTTCACTAAGGTTCACTATCCTTTCTACAGCTGCATATTGAGCATGAAACTCTAAGATATGTAACAGTGTTCTTTCATTCACAGAGCCTTTGAATTTTGATAAAGTGATAATAATGCTGAAGAATGATATTTTGAGGACTATCCATCATGAAATAAACATGGCACATCTTTTATAGTTCCAGCTACTGGAAGACATTTGAAATGATACTTGCATAACTGTGGAGTGTGCTATCTTTCTTTCTTGCAGTAATAAGGTTTAAGTAGGAAGTGAACTTTTTCAAGTATCAGTTTTAGAATTCCTGATTAACTCCAAGAAGTTTTGTTCTTTCTTAAAGGTCAAATCATCTTTTAAAAGATATATGGATGCAGCTGGACATAATGGTGCCTTTGAAAATCTTTCATAACCAGTATCCCAATTCTCTGATTTAAGTAGGGCAAATATGCCATTTATCCTTACTATCATTATAGTTGTCTACAATATTACAAAATTTAGGGATGCTATGAAATTCATAGAAAATTTAATGTCTTTCATTTGCTCAGGCTAATATTCCTAAAGCAAATGTAAGTAAAGGTTATCAAACTACATGTTATTTTAGAAAATTTAGAAACTGAAAATCATCCATAATTTTGTCACCACAATTTAACAATATGTTTATATTATCTCTTCTAGTCATTTGTGTTTTTTATATCCTTGTGTTCATGTAAAGTGGTATGTGCTTTTTTTGTACTATACCATAGTCTTTTTCCTTCTGCTATATATTCTTCAAAACCTTTCATGTGAATGGCTGCATATTATTCCACCAACTATTCACTTATTTTGAAATTAACAATGTTTTAATTATTTTAAAAATTGAGTGATGAATATCTTTCTACACATAGGATTTTTATTATTTTGAATTAGTTCTTTAGAATAAAATTCAGTTAATATTTTGGCAGTTTAATAATAAAAAAATAAAGCTCTTTATATTTCTTTATTAGTAGCTAAGTTTAACATCATTCTATATCTTGTTTACTACTTAAAATTCATATTAGGTTATTTTTTGTTTTGTTTTGTTCTGATAATTTATAAACTAGATTCTTAATTAGAATTAAGATTAATTAAGATAACGATATAAACAAGTATACAAAATTATGTATCTTTTCAACATATCTTTTTAAAAATAATGGTTAAAAATGGCTATTGTATTATTTTTATCTTATTGACATACTGAACCTTAAAACTTGCATCTCACAAAATATATCATCTTTCATCTTTCTGATCTCATTTCCAAGCTTAAAAATTTGTCTTCTCTTTCAGATATCTGATACATAACCAGTCTATTTCTGAGTTTCTCCATTTAAATTTGTATATTTAATGTTTCCTTACATCTGTTATTTTATTTGGTGTATTTTTGCATCAAAGTTTATTTTTTCTAAGTTTTAAATTTTGGTTAAGCCAGATTATCTAAATGTGGCCTCTTAATCCTCAATTTTTACATTGTTTTGTTATTTCTCCCTTACAGTTAAAATTTTAATCTATTTGACTTTTTCCCAATAACCAAGAAACATCTCATTTTAATTATTATTGATTTTAAGTGGTTTTAATATCTGAAAGAACAGGTGAATCTCATGACTTTTTTAATGTGTGTTTTTATAATTTAAAAAATTGACATATAAGTTTAAGGTGTACAATGTGTTGATTTGAAACATTCATATTGAGAAATGATTATCACCTGTTAATTAAATAAGGAGGCCATTAGACTGAGGTGGCTCTAATACAAGCAAACCACAACCTACGCCTGTAAATGTCACAAAGTTACGGAATCAAAACATGAAGGGCGATCAATCATAGTCAAGTAGGCTTTAAGCTATAGCCAGTCAAATAATTCCTTTCTTTGCTTCCACACACTCTGCACTCCTGACCACTTCCGGTTTGGTGCTGCCTGATTCAAACCATTTTCTGTTCAAATAAACTCTTAAAATTTTTAATATGCTTCTGTTTATATTCTAACACACCTTAGGGTTAGCTAACACTTCTATCACTCATGACTTGTTTTTAAAGATGACTTCTCAAATCACCAGGAACAAACCTCCTCCACCCTCCTGCAAACCCTACTATCACAATTTGCCTGAACCACACTCAGAACAGAGGCCCACAGAGCTCCTGGAAAGGTGTCCACTGTCTCCACCCCCACCACACAAACACAGCCCTGCCTATTTCTCCTCTACAATGGCCTAAGATGCAGTTCACGGAAGGTTGATGTCATTAGAATCCATCATTCCCCTTCCCCTCAGGTAACATGAAGACAAGTCTAGTCACATTTGACAGCCTGACATCTCTCTGGCACCATGAGAAGGATAAGCTCCTAGAACACCCTTCACTGTAGACCTTTAACCCTAGAAGACCTTTCACATCTAATCTAGTTAATTTTCCAAACTTTCCCTTCCCCTTTCACTGTGCTCAGTAGGACACAGTCTGTTGTCAGAAAGGCCCTTAAATGTGATTTCCCATGACAGCACAGCTTCCTCTGTAGGACTATTAAGTCAGAGCTGTTCTTTTGCTCCCACTTCCTACAGCATATATAGCCAGGAGGTGCGCTGGGCGTTCTTGGATCTCATGGATGTTTTCAAACCACTGTCAATTTTCCCTCTTTAAAAACCTGAGCTCTTCTGTAGCATATGCCATGAGATCATACTACGCTACGCCTTCTTGTTAGCAATATCTGTGGTCCTTTCTGCCCCAAACTCATTCATTGAATATTTAGCATCAGTCCCATTATCTTTCCCTGCATCATGACTTCACTCATCATTCTCAATGATTTCAATATCCATGTGTTGGAATAAATTTCTAGCCCCAAGTTAGAGCCACTCCCGCTTGGCGAGCCACATTAGAAATCCAAAACTTAGATAACTTTCCTGTCCCTGGAACACTCTGCTTTACCAGAAACTCAGTATATCCAGTCAGCTAGTTCCCAAATGCTAACTCATGTCTGGGCTCTCTATACTTACTCTTGGTGCCTTCTCATCCCAAAAAAGGTTGACCCTGTGGGCCCAGCCAATCCAGTATTATTTATTTTTCTCTTCCTTGTTCTTTATTCTTTATCATGTAAAAACTTCCTGCATTCCACCCATTTTGCAGTTCTTCACATTGAAGACTCTCCAGTTCACGAAGTGTAAATAAAGTTTGTAAATTGTCTTCTTTTATCATTTTTAACACTTGGACTTTCTTGGCCTCAAAACTTTCTCACCCTTGTTATGACCGATAATGGCACCATTTTGCAAATCTGACCACCACTCTTTATCTTTCTAGAATACATATTCCAACACATCTTGGCCCTTACCTTGATTTCCAATTTACTGATGGCAGTGAAAAAAAATTTTTTAATTGGTGTCACCCCTTTCCTGTCTTCATGTCTTTCTTTGTTCAGCTTATATTGTGGTCCACCATTAAAATTATTTCTGTGCCTGTATCATCAACTTTCTTATCTTTTTCTCTCCCCAAAACTCCAATCCTGATTAATCCAATATTTTGGATACCCCAGATCTATGACTAAGAACTTAATGTGGCTAGAGAAAAATGCACAATCATGCTGATTGATCTCATTTTAAATTAATGCATGACCGTATTCTTAAGTGTCAGGCCTTGGGAATTGCTTGGAAATACACATTTCTTTAGACATTTCACCACTCCTCATTCTCTGAGATAACCTTTTCATGCTTTTTTCTTTCTCCTTAACAGCTCCTCAACCCACTTTCAGCACAAGACTTGCTTCTCATTTCACTAAGAAAATAGGCACAATTAGAAGAGATCATCCTCATATCACCAAATCCTTACATGAGTACATGAAAGTCTTTCCATTTTCAGTACATATACTAATAAGGTTGCCCTCATTTGTGAATTCACTGTTACAAATGGAGTTTCGATTTCTTAGTGAAGTATCTCCAAGAGATTTTAAATACCACAGATAGTAATTTTATAGAATGTTTTTCAACTTGGGTTTGTTAGGTATTTTTTCATGCTAAGATACCAGCCAAATTACTGCATACACGAAGTTGAGTTATCCTTAGAGTAACACTCAAAGGTGCAAGATGTTCATTTGCCCTTCTTTGGTGTAAATTTTTACCACCTGGTCAAAATGTTGTCTTTTTTTCTCCACTGTGCAGTTACTGTTTTTCTCGCTGTAGCTAACAAGAAATTTGAGAGGTAGACCCTAAGTGCATGCACATATCCTGCTCTTCAGCAACCTTGCCCTCCAGATTTAGCATTGTTTGACGATTCTTGTCCTAAACCTTTCTTATGAAAGCTTTGAAATGATTTTTCCAACTCCTCTCTACATGTATTCTTTGTATTTTTCTGTTAGCAAGACCCCTCCCCACCTTTGTTCTCTGTTGTTTACCTGTCTCAGGCAATCAATCAATCAGTTAATCATCTGGGGACTCAATAATGTACTCCAAATCTCAATTTTCTTGATTGATTGAAATCCGTTCTTTCCCTTTTGTTGGTGTTTGATTTTTCTGTCTTTGCCAAGTTTTTTGTTTCAATCTTTTTTGAATGATTTTCTTTCAGGTGTGGATCATCCAAAACTATTTTTTAAAAAAGGGTTAACATGATCACTGTCCTTCATTTACATTGAAGTTCTGGGCAGGAGTAGAAATGTAAGGTAAGGAATAATTGTTATTTTCACAATGATGGTTTTAAGAATAATTATAATTAAACAGACACTGTTCAATCTACCCAACATGGCAGGAATAAAAAACTATTTTGGAAGGTCACTGTCCAAGAAAGGGTCAGGTGTGTGATTTCCTTTTCTTGGTAATCTCCTCCCCAGTGCATATAATGTCCACTGTTGGGGTCCCCACTGAGTGCTTTCACCAAGGGAAGATAAACTTCACTAAATTATTTTCTATTCTTTTAAGTGCCCTCCAGGCAGTAGGACTATATAGTAACTTGGGTTGTTATCTCAGTAATCACAGGATTAATTCAGTAATGTGGGTAAAAACACAATTTCCAGAGATGAAAGACATTGAAAACATTCAGTGCTATTTTGTGTTGTTTCCTGATCCTTTAAGTAAAAGCTTAATTTAGTGACTTTGAGAAGGAAATGAGAAGTAATCAAGAACATTTTGTTTTTGTAGACCTACTCTTTTTGCAGCAAAAATGCTTCCACCATAAGGTTTATTATGTTTCTTGCATTATTCAGTTCCCAGAACAATGCATTTACTGAAAACACATCATGCCATTGTGATTTGACAGTATAAGTAATGCTGTTTTAAAAAACATGTTTCCATGCATGAAATGGAAACTTCAAACCCCAGAAAACGTAAAACCTCACATTAAAATATTTTCTGTCTTCTAATTTTATAAAAAAAACTTTTAATGTTTTAAATTTAATTTTAACTAAAATGCTTTTCATCAAGCAGTAGTATATCTGGAATTTTATCTAGAGTGTTTTTCCTTGCCTTCTCTCCAATATCTCTGTGTGACTCTCTTCTCTTCATATTTTGGATTTTGGGTTGACCAGGTAAAAATGGGGAGATGTGAGGAATAAAAAATAATTCCCCCTACTTTTTTCCTTCTACTCTAGTCCTAACATTGTTATACTAACCACAACCATATTCTTAATTAAGTTAGGAAGATTCAAAATTGTGAACTTCTTTTGTAGTGAGTAAAAACTACATATTCTGTGTATTTAAGATAAATTCTCTAGGTAGGAGAGAAATTTCCTAGAGAGTTCCTCTAGGAGAGAGAGTTCCTCTAGGTAGGAGCTAAATCAGATCTTATCATGAGTTGTGCTCTTTATTCATTCATCATGTGTGCTGGGTGCCCATTATGTGTCCATCCACCTACATATATTTGGAATTGAAGAACAGACCATGACTGCTGCCTCATGTTCTAGAAGGAGGGGATGGATAATAAACAATATACGTAATGGTTAGGTAAATGATATGGTATCTTAGAAGAGTAAAAGCACTCTGGAAAAAAGTAGGGTGTAGTCAGGAGGATTAGAGTGCTGTGGGAGGGATACAATATAATCTTAAATAGGGTGGTCAGGGAGGGCCTCATTTAGGAGATGACCTTTGGTCAAAGACATGAATTAAATGAGGGAGTCTGTATTCTAGGTAAGGCCATAAGATGGTAGTGTGCCCTGTGTATTCACAGAACAGCAAGGAAAAAGGATGACTGGAGCCAGTGTGGCAAGAGGGAGAGTAGAAGCAAATGAGGTCAGAGAAATAAAAAAAGAACCAACTCATGCATTGCCCCAGTTAAGAATTTGCCTTTTACTTTGGATAAAATAAGGAACCACAGGCTTTGACTCTTCTGGGGGAAATGGGAAGCCACTGAAAGATTTTGAGCAGAAATGTGATATGACTTGAAATCTACTTTAAGAGGTTCAATCTGGCTACTATGTTTAAAATGGACCCTCGGGGGCCAAAGGTGGATGCTAGGAGAGTAGTTAGGTTACCACAGTGGTGCAGGCAGGAGCTGATAGCTTCCATCAGGGAAGGTACAGTGGGTACTGCAGGAAGCAGTCAGATGCTGCCTGTAGTTTGAAGATGGAGCTAAGAAGTTTTCCTGGTAGACTGCATGTAGATTTGAGGGAAAGAGAGGAGTTAAGCATGTCGTCAAGGTTTTTAACCTGAAACACTGGCAGGCTGAACATACCATCAGCTGAGAAGGTAAAGGCTGTGAGTGGAGGAGGATTTGGGGAGATAACAGAGGTACAGCTTTAGACATATTAAATTTGAGATATTTATCAAACATTTAAGTGGAGATATCCAGTCAGCAGTGGGATCAAATAAATCTGACATTCAGGAAAGAGGTTTGTAATGGAGACATCTAACTGCAAAGCATTAGCATATAAATACTACTTACTATAACCCGTGAGACCTTACTACACTATGAGACCTAATGACATAATTAAAGAAATTAGTATAGCTACAAGATAGAAGACACAAAACTGAGACATGAGGCATCAGAGATGAAGATGGAGGAACCAACAAAAGAGGAACAGGAGAAATGATCATTCTTACATTCACCTGGAATATACTCCCTCCAGTTAAAGATGATAGGGAAAGGGTTAAGAGAGGAAAGAAGTTATCAGGGAATTGATACACAGGGTAGACTGCATGTAGAAAGTACCCCCTTCCTCTTCTACAGGGATTGAGAGAAAGGACATGAATGTGGATAGCAAATTATTTTCTAAGAATATGTTAAACTTAGAACTTGACTCTTTTTTATATGTCAGATTGTACCCAAACAGATTGACTTAGAAAGCACTGCTGAAATAATCTAATGCAAAACACAGTATTTTGTTACAGAGTCTTATGTGTTCTATATTTTTATATGTGGAACTTCTAGCAGATTGTCAACAAACACTTGTCAAATTATTAATATATGACCTTTGCTCTTTGTTGAGAATTTTAATATTATATTAAAACTGTTTTCTTTACATAAAATCTTTCTTCAATATTTCTCTCAAAACATACCTACCTATTGAAACAGGTGCCAGTTTATTCAGACATGTGGCTAATACTTTATAATTATTTGTCAGAACTCTCTGGCACACAGATACAGTGGATGTGAATTGTCTATTTCTCTTAAACTGAATGATTAGCAATTGTAGTCAATGAGACAAACATTGAAAATATGAATTTCTTCAAATATGAGGTAGATTTTATTACTTTAATCAAGTAATCTCCATTGAAAGGTAGACCTTCAATCTACATTAATTTAGAAATACCCTACATACTTGGAGATTATTACAGTGAAAGTCTTTAATGTTTCCTCTCTGCAAGGAGTAGAACATAACTAACAAATCTGACTCTTCTTTCAGAAGGAGTAAGCAATTTTGCTTACCAGGATAGGAGGAGATGGCATTGATGTGGGTGGCCCTGATGACACCCACCCGGGTTCCGCGGTTGTTTTTCATACACATGCAGATACATATAGCAATTCCAGCAATGACCCCCATGATGAATACAATTCCAAACACGATGCCGGCAATTGCTGTGCCCCTAAAAAGGAAAAACAAAAGTACATTTATTGAAAAGTGTCATAAAGATTCCTCAGCCTTTCAAATGTGGCTCCATGACTATGTAACAAATGCTCCTTCACAAATGTCCTTAAGGATAATGTTAAAGAGATAATTCCCTGAATTGGTCAGGGAAATAGTCTTGTGTATTTCAATGGGTAAGAAAAAGTTACAAACCTTCAGGGAATCTGTTCCAGCACAGGAAACCCATCGTTCAGATACTGGTGTTAAAAATACCTGTATTTCTATGAAGCACAATTCTCCAGATATGCTCTCTAAAATAATAATTCAGCTGTGTAATTAAACAGCAATGAATTTATCTGTTGTCTGTGAGTATGTGTGTTTAATGAAAACTTGATAAATGCCAAATTATTAAATGAAATTTGTTACCTGGATTGAAACTCTCCACAAAGTTAAACTAGAATATTTTGTTCTTAACAAAACAAAGAAAACCAAACGAAACATTTTCTTTATTATCATTATCCAGAGCACATTTATGATAAACATATTCACATTAAATTCATGAACAATGTAAGCAAAACCTCTCTTTTACTGATGTTAATTTTTTTCTCCATAATATTAGTCTACATTTTTATTCCACCATGGGTAAATCTTTATCAAAATGTAATTTTTCAATAGGCAGTATTGTTTCTAGCAATGCTTCCTAAGGAAATACAGCACATGTGGGTGCAAATAATGTAACAAAGATACTCATCAAGCGCTGTTGCTAATACTCCTGATTGCCTTCTTATAAAAAGGTTCAAGGCAGGTAAATGTTTTGAGTCCTTCATGCCTAAAAATGATTTAATGCTACACTTTCACTTGATTGATAGTTTGGCTGGGAATGGAATTCTAAGCTGAAAGACATTTCTCAAAAACATGAAGTCATTGTTCATTGCCTTCTAGAATTTGATATATACAGAAATCTCCTAATATTCTAATTATTTTGTATGCTACTGTTTCTTCTTCTTCTTCTCTTTCTTTCTGGAATTTCTTAGCATTTTCCTCTTCTAGTATTCTGAAATTCTATAATATACTTGGATTTTCAAAAAAATTTAGTTTGCTAGGTCCTTAGAGTTTTTCATGTCTGGAGACTATGCATATTCTTCAGTTCTTGAAAATGCTCATAAATTGATAATTTTCTTTCCACCATTTTCTCTGTTTTTCTTTCTGGAAGCTTATTCTGAAATAAGCCTCTGAACATCCTGGATAACTTCCCTAAGTTTTCTTATCTCCGTTTGTTTTCTTGAACTAATTTCTGGAAAATTTCATTAACTTTATGTTTCAAAGTTTTATTGAACTTTGAATTTCAGCTATTATATTTTTAATCTTCTCCTTAAAAGGCTCCTCTAATTTTATATTTGGTGTGTATGAGCCAGGGTTTTACCCATAAGGATATGAATTTTCACAAATTGTTCAGACTCTCAGATAAGAGACTCAATCTCCCTCTGCTGCGATGGCAGAGACTTTCAGGATAAGTCTTAAGTGACATAATTTTTAAGGTTTAGAAGCATGATTTCTGAAGCCAGACTGCATGGGTTCCAACTGTAGCTGGGTAACCCTGGGAAAGTTGCTCAATGCCCCAGGTTTTTAATTAATGAAATAAAGTTTGGCTTGGTGCTTATCTGACTCTTCTCACAAATTCCATGTCATGAACTATCTGTGCTCCTGCACTCATTTGCCAGATAAATAAATTATTATTCTCAGTATTATATGAACATCTATACTATAATTTTCTAGGACAGTTCCAAAATCTCTCAACCCAAAGCTTTAGGGCTAAACATGTCTTATAAGTCAGGAATTTTCAGATTTTGAGAAGGGAATATGGTGTATACACTGTATATATTATGATTCTCACAGGGCCAGCATCCTGAGCATTAACAAGTTTATATTTCTGCAGTAAAGGTGGGAAAACTAGCACTTGTGGATTACATAGAGACTAGGAAAAAGCGCCAGGTTCATTCAGGTCCAGTCCTTCTACAAAACCTTTCAGTTTCCAGAAGTTTTTGAGTATTTCAGAATTGCAGATAAAGGGTTGTGAAACCTGTATTTGTACTTTTCAGAAGAGATTTTCTCTCTATGATGTTTCCCCACTTATTTAAGAAAACAGAATACCATTAAGAATTCCAACAGACTCCTTTAACATATTCCTACATGCATTTTAACTTTGTTAGTAAATTATGAATGCAGAATGTGAGACATATTTGGATGTGCTGCCATTAGTAATTAAAGAATGTCAGTATCTGGCTGTTCAATAAATAATTATTTTCCAGAAAAAAGAAGATCAAAAGAGGTAATTTTAAATAAAAGTAAAAGTAATCTGGATATCTCCTTTTTATTGTAATTTTCAGGTCTAAATAAAATTAAATTGAAGAGCTTAATTATGTTCCCGAAATAATCCATGGCCCAATTATTCAGGCATAGAGTTTCCCAAGTATGTGTTATGGGAACTGTTAAGATATCAAATTGGGACATATTTATATTCATTAATTCCTTTTTTAAATAGAGGAAAGTAGAAAATTAGTCACATTTTGTTTTCTTTGTGGCAGCTCCAGCAAAAGTGCCTGCACTTGAGGTCAATGATGAAGTTGCAAATAATGTGTTAAATGAGGTTTTTTTATTAAATCATGATTTTGGTGTCCTTGATCTTTTGATACCCATTAGCAATTATAAATTAGTTATTTAAGACATGGTATATAAAATTTATACCATCATTTTATGTGTTATTAATTAAAAGAAACAATAAACAGTAACCTCTGGCATATAAATAATTTGGTTTAGTCAAGTATTGGAAGGAGAGAAGTTACTAATCTGAGAAATTTGGCACCATGAAAACCTTGAAAAAAGGTTAAGGATACTTTTTTAAAGAATGCAGTGCAAAGTTTGCATATTTCCCCCTTTTAAAAAATTATTTTGAAATAATGATAGATCCTCAGAAAGTTGTAAAACCAGTATCGAGAGGCCCTATGTATCCTTCCCTCAGTTTCCCCCCGTAGTTACATCTTAGGTGACAACTATTGTACAACAATAAAATCAGGAATTTGACATTGGTCCGAAGTGTATGTATAGTTCTGTGCCATTTTAACATATGCTGAGATTCATGTAATCACTGCCACCAGAATGATAAAAAACTGTTCCATCACTACATATATTTCCCTTGTGCTACTCTTTTAAAGTCACATCCACCCCTCTCATCCCCACCATTAATACCTGCTCCAACCAATCTGTTCCGTATTTCTATATTTCTATAATTTGTCATTTCAAGAGTGTTATACAAATGGAATTATAGTATGTGACTTTTGAGATAGCCTCTTTTTTTCAGCATAATACCCTTGGAATCCATCTTAGTTTTCATGTGTATGAATACATTCCTTTTTTTAAAAATTTTATTTTGGTATCATTAATCTACAATTACATGTGCAACATTATGGTTATTAAACTACCCACTTCATCAGGTCCCCCCCACCAACCCCATTACAGTCACTGTCCTTCAGCATAGTGAGAAGCTATAGAATCATTACTTCTCTTTGCTGAGTGGTACCACCCTCCCCATGCTCCCCCAACATTATGTCTGCTAATCGTAACGCCCCTTGTTCTCCCTTGTCCCTCCCTTCCCACCCATCCTCCCCAGTCCCTTTCCCTTTGATAACTGTCAGTACATTCTTGGGTTCTGTGAGTCAGCTGTTGTTTTTTTCTCTCAGTTTTTTTTTCTTTCCTCTTATGCTCCACATATGAGTGAAATCATTTGATACTTGTCTTTTTCTGCTTGGCTTGTTTCACTGAGCATAATATCCTCTAGTTCCATCCATGTTGTTGCAAATGGTAGGATTTGTTTTCTTCTTTTGGCTGAATAATATTCCATTGTGTATATGTACCACATCTTCTTTATCCATTCATCTACTGATGGACACTTAGGTTGCTTCCATTTCTTGGCTATTGTAAATAGTGCTGCGATAAACATAGGAATGCATATGTCTTGTTCAAACTGGGCTGCTGCATTCTTAGGGTAAATTCCTAGGAGTGGGATTCCTGGGCCAAATGATATTTCTATTTTGAGTTTTTTGAGGAACCTCCATACTGCTTTCCACAATGGTTGAACTAATTTGCATTCCCACCAGCAGTGTAGGAGGGTTCCCTTTCCTCCACATCTTCCCAACATTTGTTGTTGTTTGTGTTTTGGATGTTGGCCATCCTTACTGTTGTGAGGTGATATCTCATTGTGCTTTGAATTTGCATTTCTCTAATGATTAGCTATGTGGAGCATCTTTTCATGTGCCTGTTGGCCATCTGAGTTTCTTCTTTGGAAAAGTGTCTATTCATGTCCTCTGCCCATTTCTTAATTGGATTATTTGCTTTTTGTTTGTTGAGGTGCATGAGTTCTTTATATATTTTGGATGTCAACCTCTTATCGGATACATCATTTATGAATATATTCTCCCATACTGTAGGATGTCTTTTTGTTCTACTGATGGTGTCCTTTGCTGTACAGAAGCTTTTCAGCTTGATATGGTCCCACTTGTTCATTTTTGCTTTTGTTTCTCTTGCCTGGGGAGATATGTTCATGAAGAAGTTGCTCATGTTTATGTCCAAGAGATTTTGCCTATGTTTTTTTCTAAGAGTTTTATGGTTTCATGACTTGCATTCAGGTCTTTGATCCACCTTGAGTTTAACTTTGTGTATGGGGCTAGACAGTAGTCCAGTTTCATTCTCTTACATCTAGCTGCCCACTTTTGCCAACACCAGCTGCTAAACAGGCTGTCATGTACTCATTGTATGTCCCAGGCTCCTTTATCATATATTAATTGACTGTATATGTTTGGGTTAATGTTTGGATTTTCTATTCTGTTCCACTGGTCTGTGGTTCTCCTCTTGTGCCAATACCAAATTGTCTTGATTACTGTAGCATTGTAGTAGAGCTTGAAGTCTGGGAGCGTAATTCCCCCTGATTTATTTTTCCTTCTCAGGATTGCTTAGGCTATTCAGAGTCTTTTGTGGTTCTATATGAATTTTAGAACTATTTGTTCCAGTTCATTGAAGAATGCTGTTGGTATTTTGATAGGGATTGCATTGAATCTGTAGATTGGTTTAGGTAGTATAGCCATTTTGACAATATTTATTCTTCCTAGCCAAGAGCATGGGATGAATTTCCATTTGTTACTGTCCCCTTTAATTTCTCTTAGGATTGTCTTATAGTTTTCAGGGTATAGGTCTTTCACTTCCTTCATTAGGTTTTTCCTAGGTATTTTATTCTTTTGGATGCAATTGTGAATGGAATTGTTTTCCTGATTTCTCTGTTAGCTCATCCTTAGTGTATAGGAAAGCAACAGATTTCTGTGTGTTAATTTTGTACCTGCAACTTTGCTGAATTCAGATATTAGTTCTATTAGTTTTGGAGTGGAGTCTTTAGGGTTTTTTATGTACAATATCATGTCATCTGCAAATAGTGACAATTTGACTTCTTCTTTACCAATCTGGATGCCTTGTATTTCTTTGTTTTGTCTGATTGCTGTGGCTAGGACCTCCAGTACTATGTTAAGTAACAGGGGAGAGAGTGGGCATCCCTCTCTTGTTCCCGATCTTAGATGAAAAGCTTTTCAGCTTCTCACTGTTAAGTATGATGTTAGCTATGGGTTTGTCATATATAGCCTTTATGATGTTGAGGTACTTGCCCTCTATACCCATTTTGTTGAGAGTTTTTATCATGAATGGTTGTTGGATTTTGTCAAATGCTTTTTCCTCATCTATGGAGATGATCATGTGGTTTCTGTTCTTTTTTTTGTTGATGTGGTGGATGATGTTGATGGATTTTCGAGTGTTGTACCATCCTTGTATCCCTGAGATGAATCCCACTTGATCATGGTGTATGATACTCTTAATGTATTTTTGAATTCGGTTTGCTAATATTCTGTTGAGTATTTTTGCATCTATGTTTATCAGGGATATTGGTCTGTAATTTTCTTTTTTGATGTGGTCTTTGCCGGGTTTTGGTATTAGAGTGATGCTGGCTTCATAGAATGACTTTAGAAGTATTCCCTCCTCTTCTATTTTTTGAAAAACTTTAAGGAGAATGGGTATTATTTCTTCTCTATATGTCTGGTGGAATTCAGAGGTGAATCCATCTGGCCCGGGGTTTTGTTCTTGGGTAGTTTTTTGATTACCGATTCAATTTCGTTGCTGGTGATTGATCTGCTTACGTTTTCTGTTTTTGCTTAGTCAGTCTTGGAAGGTTGTATTTTTCTAGGAAATTGTCCATTTCTTCTAGGTTTTCCAGCTTGTTAGCATATAGATTCTCATAATATTCTCTTATAATTATTTGTATTTCTGTGGGGTCTGTCGTGATTTTTCCTTTCTCATTTCTGATTGTGTTTATGTGTGTAGATTCTCTTTTTCTCTTAATGAGTCTGGCTAGGGGTTTATCTATTTTGTTTATTTTTTCCAAGAACCAGCTCTTGGTTTCATTGATTTTTACTATTGTTTTATTCTTCTCAATTTTATTTATTTCTTCTCTGATCTTTATTATGTCCCTCCTTCTGGTGACTTTGGGCCTCATTTGTTCTTCTTTTTCCAATTTCAGTAATTGTATCTTCAGACTATTCATTAGGGATTGTTCTTCCTTCTTTAAATAGGCCTGGATTTCAGTATACTTTCCTCTTAGAACTGCCTTTGCTGCATCCCACAGAAGTTGCAGCTTTGTGTTATTGTTGTCATTAGTCTCCATATACTGTTTGATCTCTGTTTTAATTTGGTCATTAACCCATTGATTAGTTAGGAGCATGTTATTAAGGCTCCATGTATTTGTGAGCCATTTTGTTTTCTTTGTATAATTTATTTCTAGTTTTACAGCTTTGTGATCTGAAAAGTTCGTTGGTAGGATTTCAATATTTTTGAATTTACTGAGGTTCTTTTTGTGGCCTAGTATGTGGTCTATTCTGGAAAATGTTCCATGTGCACTTGAGAAGAATGTGTATCCTGCTGCTTTTGGGTGCAGAGTTCTTTAGATGTTTGTTAGGTCCTTCTGTTCTAATGTGTTGTTCAGTGCCTCTGTGTCTTTACTTATTTCCTGTCTGGTTCATCTGTCCTTTGGAGTGAGTGGTGTGTTGAAGTCTCCTAAAATGAATGCATTGCTTTCTATTTCCTCCTTTAAATCTGTTTGTATTTGTCTCACATATGTTGGTGCTCCTGTGTTGGGTGCATATATATTTAAAATGGTTATATCGTCTTGCTGGACTGACCCCTTTATCATTATGTAATGTCCTTCTTTGTCTGTTGGTACTTTCTTCGTTTTGAAGTCTATTTTTTCTGATACAAGTACTGCACCACCTGCTTTTTTCTCCTTGTTTTTTGCATGAAATATCTTTTTCCATCCCCTCACCTTTAGTCTGTGTATATCTTTGGGTTTGAGGTGAGTCTCTTGTAAGTAGCATATAGATGGGTCTTCCTTTTTTATCCATTCTATTACTCTGTGTCTTTTCATTGGTGCATTCAGTCCATTTACCTTTAGGGTGTTTATCGATAGATATGTACTTATTTCCATTGCTGGCTTTAGATTTGTGGTTACCAAAGGTTCAAGGGTAGCTTCTTTACTGTCTGGCAGTCTAATTTAACTTTCTTGTTAAGTTATTGTAAACACCGTGTGATGTTTCTTTATCTCTCTCCCTTCTTATTCTTCCTCCTCCATTCTTTATATACTAGGTTTTTTATTCTTTGCCTTTAGTTAGTATTTGGGTGGTCTGCTTTCTTTGCTCTTATTTTATTTTCCCTGGTGACATCTTTTTAGCCTTAGGAGTGCTTCCATCTAGAGCAGTCCCTTTAAGATATCCTGTAGAGGTGGTTTATGGGAGGCAAACTCCCTCAGCTTTCACTTGTCTGACAATTGTTTAATCCCTCTGTCATATTTAAATGATAATCATGCTGGATACAATATTCTTGGTTTGAGGCCCTTCTGTTTCATTACATTAAATATATCATGCCATTCTCTTCTGGCCTGTAAGGTTTCTGTTTAGTAGTCTGATGATAGTCTGGTGGGTTTTCCTTTGTAGGTGATCTTTTTTCTCTCTCTAGCTGCCTTTAATACTCTGTCCTTATCTTTGATATTTGCCATTTTAATTATTATGTGTGTTGGTGTTGTCTTCCTTAGGTCCATTGTGTTGGGAGATCTGTGGGCTTCCATGGACTGGGAGACTATTTTCTTCCCCAGTTAGTGAAAGTTTTCAGCAATTATTTCTTCAAAGACACTTTCTATCCCTTTTTTTCTCTCTTCTTCTTCTGGTACACCTATAATGCGAATATTGTTCCATTTGGATTGGTCACATAGTTCTCTTAATAGTCTTTTATTCCTAGAGATCCTTTTATCTCGCTCTGCCTCAGCTTCTCTGTATTCCTGTTCTCTGATTTCTATTCCATTAACAGTCTCTTGCATCTCATCCAATCTGCTGCTAAGCCCGTTGATCACTTGTCTCATTTCTGCATTGTCTTTCCTCCCTTCCCTCACTTTCTCCCTTAGCTCTTGCATATTTCTCTGTAGATCCATCTGTATGGTTATGACTTTGATTCTGAATTGTTTTTCAGGAAGATTGCTTAAATCTATCTCACCAGGCCCTCTCTCTGGGGTTGTCTGGCTGATCTTAGTCTGGACCATATTCCTCTGTCTTTTCATGGTGCTAGAAGTGGTCGCTCGTAGGCACCACGTGTGTCAGCTGGGAGAAAAAAAGTCCCTTCCTGCTTGTTATTCTCCTTGCCCTTCTCCGGGGCCTGAGCTGTTTTCCTGTACACTGGGAGGCAGTCCCTGGGATAATCCCCTGAACTCCCTGTGTGCGGGGTCGCCCTCTGCCTAGCCTATAGCACTGCGTGGGTTTGCAGTTAGGCTGGTGCGTTCTGGTCCCATTGGTGCCTTCTCGACCTGGTTCTGGGGCTCTTCCTGCTTAGTTGCGCACCCGCTGGGAGTAGATTCTGTCAGGTTGTTGCGGGCGGGACCATTCCTCTGCTGTTTGCAGCAGTGGCGGCTCCCAGACCCTTTGCGCCACCAGCTGGGGAGGGAATGAATGGCAGGCTGCTGATCTTTGTGGCAAGCCTCGGCACAGCTGTTTTACCCGGCCGCTGGCCAAGGGGTCCAAAATTCCCCTAGAATCCCAGCTTGCTGGGCTCAGCATGCTGGGATAATTTTGTTCTACTGTTGCACCCTTGTATCTTTAAGACTTTTTTAAAAGCGCCTGCTTTTCTTTTGTCCTGGGGAGCCAGCTAAGGGGACCTGCTTGTCTCCATCTATGATCCTGCCCTTCTGTTTCTCTCATCTCTGATACACCATGCGATGTGTGTCTGTGCTCCCGGCGCAGATCACCAGGGCTGGTTATTTGGTGGGCCTGTGCTCCCACTCCCTCCCCGCTCTGAATCTTTTCCTCCCACCTGTGCACTGGGGAGTGCTCGGGTCCTCCCGGGTTGCGGCTTTGTATCTTACCCGCTTCGTGAGGCACTGAGTTCTCACAGGTGTAGCTGTAACCTGGTTGTTGTCCTGTGTCTTCTGGTCTCTCTTTTAGAAATAGTTGTATTTGTTGTATTTTCATAAATATATATGGTTTTGGGAGGAGATTTCCACCACCCTGCTCATGCCGCCATCTTCCCAGAAGTCTCTGAATACGTTCCTTTTTATTACTGAGAAATACTCCATGGTATAGGTGTAATGCAGTTTGTTTAACCATTACCTATTATAATGGAAATTTTGGTTATTTCCAGTTTTGCTTTTACAAATAAAGCTGCTACAAACAGTCATGTACAGGTTATTGTGTGGACATAGTATTCATTTCCCTGGGTTAAATGCCCCAAAATGGGATTCCTGGGATATTTGATAAAAATATGTTTGATTTTTAAAGGCAGTGCCAAACTATTTTCCACAGTGGCTGTGCTATTTCACATTGCTACCAGCGGTGTATGAGAGACCCAATTTCTCTGCATCCTTGCTAGTACTCAGTACTGCCATCATTTTTTATTTTAGCTGTTTTAATAGGTACGTAGTGATATCTCACTGTAATCCTAATTTACATTTCCCTAATGGCTAGTGAGGTTGAACATCTCAGGAGCTTATTTGCCTTTCATTTATCTTCTTCAGTAAAATGTCTCTTCATGACTTTTACTCATGTTCTCATTGCATTCTGTGTTTTTACTGCTGAACTTTTGAGTACCTTATAAATTCTAGATATGAGTCTTTTATCAGATATATAGTTTACAAGTATTATCTCCAAGTCCATAGTTTGTCTTTTCATCTGTTTAACAGTCTTCTGCAGAGCAAAATTTTTAAATTTTAATGAAGTCCACTTTTTCAATTTTTTTCTCTTATAGATTGTGCTTCTGGTGTCATATCTATACTCTTCACCCAGCCCTAGGTTCTAAAGATTTCTCCTGTGTTTCCTTCTAAGAGATTTATAGTTTGATGTTTGATATTTAAACCTTTGATTCATTTTGGTTTAATTTTTGTGTAAGGTGTCACCTTAGGTTTAGGTTGATTTTTTGCCCATGTGCTCCAGGACCATTTATTGAAAACACTTTCTTTCCTCTATTGCATGGCTTTTGTACCTTTGTAAAAGAATCAGCTGGCCATGCTTGTTTGGGACTATTTCTGGGTTCTGTATATCTTCCTGTTGTTTTATAAATGTTTATAAATAGAGTGTTTTATAAATGTTGCTTAGATTCAGTTGGTTGATGGTGTTGTTCAGTTCCTCTATATCCTTGTTGATTTTTTGTCTAGTTGTTCTACTAACTGATGAGGGAGAGATGTTGAAATCTTCAGTGATAATTGAGGATTTATCTATTTCTCCTTCTAGTTCTAACAGTTATGTTCTATCACATGTTTGTAGCTTTTATGTTTTCTGTAGGATCCCCACCTTGATCTTTGCTGCTAGATGTTGGGTTGGGACTGTACTTTTTTCTGTGCTGTTTAGCTGTAATCAAATTGTTATTGTCTAAAAGTTTTCTGCTTGCTAGACTGCCTTTTTCTCGGTGCTTTAGCTGGAGAGACCAGGCTTTTGTTGGGGCTCTTACTGTATGCACCCATTGGTGTTTCTGGGTTGCCAGTCACCTCCAAGTCTGGTATAAGTGAGTCAAAAAGGAAAACCAGTTTTGTTCTTCAGCCCACAAGATTCCTAGCCTGCCTGTCTTCTCTTTACCTTTCAGAGTTTTGTTTGTTTTTACGTAACATCTAGGGTCTTAAAGTTATACTTACAGGGAAGGAAAAGGAAAATTATGCATACTCTGGTAACGTATTTTTGAAAAATAAAATACTGCAAAAATATTCTTTAAAATTAAAGAGTGATTTTTTAAAGCACTATGTGTAAACACCTTTATAGACGAGATGAAAATTGTAATGAATATCTTTAAAGACACAGCTTTTAACATAACTTAGGCTTTTAGGGCAAAAACGTTACATATATGATTCCAAACCTTTTCCTATACGTTGAAGATACAAAGTTTTTAACAAATACGTGACTTAAGCTATCTCAACCATATTTATAAAACCATATGGAACTATCATCCAAAATTTCTTTCTCTGTGATGAAAGCATTTCTTAATGGCACCTCTTAATTCTTAAATCAAACCTGAAAGGGCATTTTTTTTGGAGAAGAAAGAAATATAACTTCTTTTTGATGCTGTTAATTTTTAAAATTCTAACTGTTGATTTTCTGGATTACAAAGCATAATTTGGGTAAATATGTATGCAAAGAGAACTTTTTGTTTTCAGGAGGCTATTGCATAGCCTTTTATGAATTCTAAATTTCAGAAATAATTATCTTCTCATGATATTTAATAATTTTGTGTGAGCTTAGTACTAACAAAACATTCATCATTCAGTTTTCTTGGTTCCATAAATCAGCTGGTAAAAAATCCAAGGTTGAATGACCAAATTATTCTTTTTAATTATTCATTGTAATTATTTATAGTGAATGCTTTTTAGTCATTTTAGTCCAAGAGTAGGCAAACTAAGGACATGGACCAAATATTGGGCCAAAAGTTGTTTTAGTAAATAAAGCTTTATTGGAAAAAAGCTAAAACCGTTTGTTCACATGTTGTTTGACTGCTTTAATGCTATGTCAGTTGAGGATCTGTGAGACCACATGGCTTACAGAGTCTAAAATATTTACTCTCTATCTCTAGCCCTTTATAGAAAAGTATACTGTGAGTACGTTAGTGCTGTTCTTCCTTAGATGACTTTCCACAAAGTTATTCTACTAGTGATATTGTAACAAAGCAAGTGGTAGCATAGACAGGGCATTTTGTACTGAAAATCTAACATTCTATGGTATCGGAAGCTCTCTTAATTCCATATTTAGAAACTCATAAGAGTTGCAAGGTTTGAATACTCTTTTTTATTATACCAATTAATATTACTTACTGTAATACATTTCTGATGCTACTTCAAAACAAAAATTATGCATGCTTTGTGTATAATAAAAAAATAAACATTGGTCTTTGTCCCAGGTTCCTGGCTGACAGCTCTTAAAACTTTTTAAATTCCTGGAGTGATAAAAATGTTTTTGGTTTACTAATGAGATGACTCATGGCTGGGGGCCCTCAGACAGCATTAAGAGAGGGCTGTTGGTCAGAAAGACCAAAGCATGATTAGAGGAACTTTCACTCCACTTCCAACCTCAGGGAAGGGGAAGGAGGATGGGGACTGGAGATTGAGTTACTCACCCATGGCCAGTGATTTAATCCGTCATGCCCACACAAAGAAACCTCCATAAAAGCCCATAAAAACCATGGTGGGATCCCGAGACCTTATGGGTTGGTAACACACTGTCATGCTGGGTGGGTGGGGCACCTAGAGAGGGCATAGAAGCTCTGGAAGCTCCAAGCCCATGCCCCCATACTTTAACCCATGTATCTCTTCCATTTGGCTGTTCCTGAGTTGTGTCCTTTATAATAAACTTGTAATAGTAAGCAAAATGTTTTTCTTAGTTCTGTGAGCTGTTCCAACAAAAGGGGGTTGCGGAAATCCCTGACTTTGTAGCCAAGTTGGATGCAAGTGTGGGTAACCTGGAGACCCAATACTTGTGGGACTAAGCCCTTCAACCTGTGAAGTCTGACACTAACTCCCAGAAGTTAGTGCCAGAAATGAATTGAATTCATGGACACCCAATTTATAAGAGAATTGGTTGGTGCCTGGAGGAAGAACATGCATCCTTTTCTTTTCTCCAAAAAATCTTTGTAGATGCTTAAGTATCACTGTATGTTATTAGCTCCATTAGTGGCTATTGGCCACTTGCTGACAGTGAAAAATCTTGAACAAAATTATGGATTGAAAATTTTTACCAAAATGAGACTTCATAAGCAACATATCAAATACATTCATCATGGCTCTAATGATAACTATGAATCTGCAGTTTACAGTAAGGCTCAGAGATAATATATTTCATTCCAGAAATAGCTTTTCATAAGTAAGATATTCTAATAATCTTTTGTCACAGTAAATTTACAGTTTTAGGTTTAACACTGGTATACAGCAACTTAATAGATATTGTGACATGGTTATACTATTAAATAATACTATTTAATACTATTAATTTAGTAAATAGTAGATATAAAAAGAATATCATTGTAATATTTTCCTTCTTTTCTGACATAACCAATTTACAAATGCATTCTATAAAACAGCATAATACAAAGGACTTATGAATATTCTGTACAATAATTTAATAATATCAGTCCTAATAGGAAAATAAAAAGGCCATATAGATATTTGATGCCTATGTAAAATGTAAACAGAAAAAGCATTTTTATCTTTTATTAAAGAAGGGATTATTAAATAACCCTATTTATTTATGATAATCCATATGTAATGAAAGAAAACAATGAAAAAAATACCAGCCCAACTGTAGGACTGAAAATGCACATGAGAAGAATAAAGCTTAGGAAAATTCTTCTTCAGACAATTCCATTTGCTAATTTTTTTTTTTTAGTCAACAAATTTAGGAATTAAAATATTATAATACAGGATTTTCATGTCAGAAGTCTTCAAAGCCAATATTTTACTCTAAACTTGTCAATTTGTAAAGTATAGAATTTAGCAAAACTCTGACTTGCTTACTTTAAAAATGATGCATTTTCCTCTCTGTTGTTATAATAAATCACTACAGAATGGTTAGAAAAGCAAACTCAATGGTTTTCAGTACTGAGTATTTAGTTCTGTATAATAGGGATAGGACCCCAAAACTATCTATATTTATCTGTATCTAGCTGTATGTACATGTAAATATATATACTCACAAAGATAAGGAGTACATATATATATACATACACACATACACACTATATACATATATACACTCAAGTAAGATAACTTCATGTTGTTAAATTATTACTTAATATTGTTATAATTCCTTGTGTAAAATGCATAGAAAACACCAATTCATGTTACTTTCCCAGTAAGTCTGTATTACTTGCAAAAAAAAAAAATCCTGTAAAATTCAGATATTCCAAAGATGTTTATTTGCTTTTTTCATGTCATTTCAGTCATCTTTAATAACTTCATTCAATGTCATCTATCCTCTTTCTTGGGGCTTTTCAGATAACCTTTCTGTTATCAGAATATTAAAATTAGAAACTAAAGTTTTTTAAAATGAATAAATTTACCGATTTACTGACCCAACCCCTGTAGTAGACAGTTGCCTACCTCAATATCTGTCTTTTATATTTCCCTTGATAAAACAACTCTTGATGGTTAACTGGATATATAACTATCTGAAATAAATACTGTATCTTCCAGATACCCTTAAAGCTAGTCTTCTGTGATGTGATAAAGTTCTGGAAAATAAGTTGTAAGTAAAATAATTTGTGACATCTCTCAAGAAACCTCCTTAAAAGATGGCTGGAAGGGGCTTTTGTCCATTTTGCATCTTGCCCTCCATCCTGCTTCTGAAATATATGTGTAATGCTGAGCTCTGTCTCCATGTTGAACCATGACAGTCCTCCTAGGGATGGAGGAGCTATGAGTTTCATGGAGTGTGCTTCTCTAATAGCTGTATGGAGATGCTATATCAGCTCTGTTTGCCTACCTCTGGAATGTTTTTAAACAGAAATGAACTATTTTTTTAAAATTTCATTAAGGTCTCTGTTATTTCAGTTTGAGAGAGAGAAAGTGTATGATTGTGGGTGATATGATGCTTGCCCTAATCTTACCTAATACAATTAATTCCTTTGTCACGATTAGCACACAGCGTAAACAAAGAGAAATCTTTAATATGGAAACAGCAGTTTTAAGGAGCATACAGATCCTCTAAGATCCCAGTGAAAAGGTTCCAAAAAAGCATACCAGAATCAAGAAAGCATGAAACTGCATCCAACTTCTATTAAATTAGGATCATTCATTTTATATCACATATAGAGATAAATTTCTAAGATTCATTGAGAGACCTTCAAGAAATCTCTACATTGCCTAGATGTCAAAAAGGATACAAAATGATAATAACAAATTGTCTTGACTATGTTGTGAATGGTAGGGTGATCTATACAATAACATTTTATCACTGGAGTTCAATGGAAAATTATTTGATCGATGAAGAAAGGAAGATTAATTCAAGCCAAAAAGTGCCCTTGAGAATTGGTTGGTTTGCGGTTGTCTCCATTGATCAAATTTTATGAACAAAATCCCAATTCCAAAAATAGATTCATAAAATGAATTCAGTGAACATGAAATGTGTACAATAAAATAATAGTATTAATAATAGCAATTATTTGTGTTTCAGGAAAACAAGAATCTGAGTAGACTCCCTATATTACTTGATATGTTCTGTATACTGTGTGCATTCCAAATGTCATCTTCCAATTAGCTGTAAATATAGCCTTGAAATAGCACACCATAACATATTGTCAAAGTCTAAATGAAGTAATTCATAGTCATAAAAGTTTTCTAGAACTTTTTGTGCAATATACATGAACATGTTTCATTTCATTGTTTATTTAACAGCAATATTTGGAACAGTAGTGTCGACCCACACTTTAATCAGTTTAATTTTCTAGTCATGTCCTTGAGATGTTTGATTTATTCCTCAGTCATTATGCCTGCAATTCTAAATGGCTGCCACTGGAGGGCAACATTCATTACTTCATTCATGATACATATACTGAGCATCTGCCATGTGCTAGGCCTCTCCTGAGTGCTCTGGTATACAAAGTTGAATGATATGTGGTGCCTGCTTACAAAGGTTTTAGAGTCAATCTCTAGGCATAGAAGAATAAGACAAGAAAACAATAAAAGAATTTGATCATACTCAGCAAAAGAGGGCTGTGTTTACAAAACACAGTACAAATGTAATAAATTAAAGTAGTAATGATTTCTTAATGCTCCTTCTTAGCTGCACATGACATTTTTTTGACCCAGAGGATACTGTTTTAAAATAGAATTCGACCCACTTGTTTTGCAAGTGAGAAAACCAAATCTGTGAGAGGTTAAAATTAAGGTCTAGCTTCCTGGTAAAGGACAGAGCTCAGTGGTCCTGACTTCTACCACAGAGCTGTTCATGTTGTAGTGGACTGCCCTGTGCTCATTCTCTCACCCACTTGGCAAATGTTTATGGAGTCTCTTCACTGTGCCAGATGCTCTCCTAAGCACTCAACTAGAAAGATGAACAAAGTCTTTTTGGGAAGTGGAGCAGAGAAAAAGAGAAAGGATTCATGGAATATGTGGGAAATTGAAGCTCTGAGACCTGATGACTGATTGAATTAGGGAGTTAGAGTCAAGAAAATAGAATGTCTTCTGTGTGGGTGATTCCCCTTTGCAGCACAATATACAATTCATAAAAATGGGTTGAAATCAAGACTATATGAGACAAGTAATAATAATTCAGATTTAAATAGATACAGCCATTGCACACAGATTTCCCTGCCTGTTGCCTTCTAGTCCTTAAAAATGCCCAATTACTTCTGGATGTAATACTCTCATTTATAATGCTTGAGCACAGTTCACCCTTTTGAAGTAACCTTTGCTGAAACGTCACACTGAGCTAATTACCTTAACTTGCTTATGATGATTACTTTAGACAGGACTTTGTTCTTTTTCTTTCTATACCTTTTTATCACATTTTGAGTGGGGAAAAAATTGCCAACCAGTTTTTTAACAGTGATTGTAAGAATTTCTATTGAAAGTCTGTTTGCTGAGCTAGAAGTTCTGAGAGTACGTAAGAATTAAGAGATTGAATCTGATTATGAGAACTCAGAGCCCTCAGAATAATCTGCTTTCCTTTCCATCAACTCCAGCATGGAGAGTTTCAAATAAATATGGAGGCTCCTGTAGTTATTGACTTGGAAGGAGAGTGGCTAACTTTCAGGTTTAGGCATTTAAAAAGTCAATAAGGTTCCCATAGGATTTGGATGGCTGTTGAGGGCTGTAAACCCTTCTGAATTAACTGCTGAAGTGGTAACAGACCTTGGTAGTGTAAAGGATCTCTGGCAATGAGCCCATATGCCACCTAACACAGTGTTTTCCTTTGAACAGAAAAAAGAAAAGAGGCCCTACAAACTGCTAGACTACACATTACAAGCTGGCCCACCCACCCAAATAACTGTGGTCCTCTTCTTGGACCTTAGCAAGGCCCCATCCTCTGCTGAGACAAGGAGCAACTGATCACCTTCTGCTGGAGGGATCTCTTACTCTAGGCCTGCCAATGATTTGCTCAGTTCTGAGATTTATTATATGCACACAACACTTATGGGCCTCAGGCTGCCCAGACTCAAGAGCTGCTGCCTGATTACAGCTCTCTGAAGGCCTTGCTCACAGGCTACCTGTGCAGCCTAATGTGGTTGATCTGAAATTTCACAATTAGGCTTCCTTGGAGGATCTAGCCTTATGTTTATTTTAGTGCTTCTTCACAATTTATTCACAAGCAGTCCATCCTTATCATGGCATCAAGATCACTCTTTCTCATGGTAGATGGCTACCTCTACATAGTTTCAAACACTTGCTGAGTTTTATGCCTTACAGTTGTCCATGAAAAAAAAAATGACTTCAACCACGTTTCATTCCAGTAGATATAGTCCCAGTGAAGGAATGTGACTGACCCAGCTTGAGACAAATGCCTGTCCCCAGAGCTGCAATATGTAACCAATGGGGGAATAGAGGTGGTTGATCCAGCAGTAAAGACAAGGGGTTTGGCAAATAATGACACAGACATTCACACACACCACCACTTTGTACAGTTGACATTAGTAGGATTCCAGGTCCAAGTTTAAGGTGATGGATATGAGCTAGAATTACAAAGACTGGAGGACAGGCAGAGATAAATGCCCTCAAATCTCAATTCTGTCTGTCCATCACCTAAATATGAAATGATACCACAAAGTCAGAAAGGTAACTTTAGGCAAGTTTGCAGATGTGGAACAATGAGGATTTCTAGTGGCCATCTGTTCTAGAAGATCTTATTTAAAAAAAAAAATTTAATCTCAAGGTTGAAAAGAATCATAATATGCAACACCAAATATTTTTTGGTATCTTCTCTAGCCTAGATATGATGTTAGAGATTCAAGGAAGACAATGACTGGGGAAGACACAGACACAAATGCATGTAATTGTATAGCATGGTATTAAATGCAAATGGAGAAGCACAGACTAGGCTCTGTGACAGCAGAGGACAGCACCTAATCCAGATGTATTACCGTGTGTGTGTCAGCAGAGATTGGGTATACGTGAGCAGAAAGAAGGTATGTTTGAGTGAAAGAGGATGAAGATATTTATGTGTGTTTGGGGGTGCTTTATGAGGGATTCCTGAAGGAGGTAACCCCTCTAAATCTTAAAAGATTAGTAATCAATCGAAGGGAATTGAGGGCATTAGGACAGAATCACATTTCAGATCAAAAGAACAACATACAAATGCCAGAGGAATGTAATATATCATGATGTGTTTAAGGGACTATGAAAAGTTAAGAGTTGCTGGAATAGAAAAGAGGAAGGTAAGGCTGGAAAGTAGGGGGTGGGTTATGGGGGACTGATTACCAGAGTCTTCAGAGACACTTTAAAGAACTTGGCCTTCTTATTGAGTTTATGGAAAACAAACAAGAGCAATAAGCATAGATCAGTCTACAAGTAATGTGGAGAGTGACTTCAATGGGTGCCAGGCTGTATCTTATCAAAGCCCATGTCATCACCTGGGCAGAAGGCCGTGAGAGTCTGAACCTGACAATGGCAGTGAGGCAGAGGGGAGAAGGTGGGAGGAGAGTCAAGGACAACATACAAGGTAAAGTCAGGGCCTTAAAGTCATCAGTTTCAAACTTGGCAAAACATTATTATAATTCTATACTATCCACAGTCACCCAAAGCTTTGGACACTCCCACTACTTAAAAGTCGCTGAGTCTTGAGGCAGCTTTTTCCACTACATAATGATGCCTTGTGAGTGTGTGACACTTCAGTATGACAGAGTTCACCAGTTCTCTTCTCTCTCCTAAGGAAGAGACTTCTGCAGAAGGAAAGCTCTGACCCCTCAGAGGAAAGGAAGGAAAGGTCAGGTCCTAGAAGCAGAAGGTGTGTAGAAATGGCAGGAGATAAACTTAGCCATGTTATCTACCCGTCTGAATTTAACCAAATGTGTTTTGAAAAGATGAATATGTTTATAAAGGCCAATCTACTTTTTAATAATGTATTACGTAAACTTTTAGCATAATGAGCATGCATGGATAGGTGGTTTATTTTATTTGTATAATCCTTGAACTCTTAATTGTCCTTTGAAACTAATATCCTTAAACCTCTGTAAAACATAAATTAAAAATAATAGTTCTTTGAGTTTTTCTTAGATTGCTTCATGCAGTCTGATCTTCTCATCCAGGTCTTCGTGCAGTTCGAATATAATTGGATCAGATGATTCCCGAGGTCCCCTCCAGCTCCCTCATCCCACAACTAATTAGCATAAATTCCACTTTAATAATACAGCTGCTGCAGGTCAAGAAAGGAAAGTAAAGCCCAGGTAGAAATCTCAGCCTAATGAGCACTGAAAAAGATTAGAAGAGACTTCAATTTCAGTGTGATTATTAATTACAATCCAACAAGTACAAACATCTATGGATATTGGCTAATTGTAATTTAAGCTATATTTATTCATACAAATATCTCCCCCAACATCTTATCCAATTCTGAGGTAGAAAGAGACTATCTCTTTCCAGTAATTTGTATATAATTTATTAACATTAGCAACAATTTGTAGTCTTCAGAGATATAATAATCATCAAGGTACTATTAATTATTTTACATATGTAATTATAATGGCATGTACTCACCTCATATTATCTAACTAGCTCTTAATTATTTCTCCTTTGGGAAGATACAGCTTTGTCATAAGGATCTTGGCAAAAATGGCTATACCATGACACAATAGTTGGTGTGGAAGATATCTTACATGGTGTTTTTTTATAAAGAGAATAAAAAATCCGAAAATCAGGTAGATTCTGTGTATTTTTAGGGGCAGCTATTATAGTGTGCTTGAATATCTCACTGTGTTTTTTTGAAATTTCAACAGAACAGGGAGTTAGTATTAGAGCCATGCAACTTACAGGGAAGGAATTTTCCCCAGTTTGAACCATCAGAGAAGTATCTCTCCATAGTTTTGTCACTTTTGTATGTCTCAGAAGTTAGGTAAACTGCATCCTGTTCCATCTATTAAGATGGGCAAAAGGGAGGAGGAGGGGCCTGAGAAAAAGACAAACTATAGTTATTCAAGTAATCTATATTGCCTGTGTAGACAGGCAGAATAGCAAATTGCAGTGTGGGTCATCACTGTAGATTAAAGATTCTTTTGATCAAATTAATGCAGACTGGGCAGAGAGAGGCATATTCAATAAGAGTACAAATCTTTAATTCTGAATATTCATCTAAGGCTATAATGGCCATGTACTCCTCTTTATTTCCCATCTTCCCCTATGTTTCTCAGCTTCCCCTGCATCTCGGAGGGGAGGGGCTGAGTGACTAAGTCTCCCTGACAGAATATTAAATGAAGTGATGCTGATGTTGGGCTAAGCTACTGAGATTTCAGGTTTATCTGTTTCTGCATAACCTAACTATTCTAATGCACTGGTGTGATTCAGAGCACAGGATGTGGTTTCAGCATATGAACATTTAAATCCAGTTTGTACAACTAATAAGTTCTGTGACTTGAACTTCAGTTTTGGGAACAAGGATCTTATTATCAAAATGAGACATTGTAAGGGGTTTCATGCCAGGAAACAAAATGGAAGCCCAGTGGTAGGCTCTGAAATACTACATTCCAAGACAGATGTGATTCCAAGGACTCAGGCATGTAATCAGCCTCCCAGAGTTATACAGCTGAATGGCCCCCATAGGGCACCTGATTTGGTATAGATTATGAAGGCTTGTCTCATTTTGTCTCGGAATGAAGGCTGTGATACTCATCTCTGGCTTCACAGTAGATTAAAATTAAATTGCACACACAAAAAATACTGATGCCTGAGCCCTACCCCAAATCAATTAAATCAGAACCTCTGGGGATGAGATCCAGATATTGTTATATTTTTTAAGTTACCCTGGTGATGCTAATATAAAGCCTGAATTGAGTATCAATGAATTGGAGTAGTAAAGAGGTCTAAAGCTGCTTTCTGTCTCATTGAAATTGGTTCAGAAGATGAAGAACAAAGCCCAGGGGAAAGAAATATCTGGTGGACTTAGATAAGTGGAACTGGAAAAGAAATTGATTTTAGCATCAATTTCTGAACAAAAAAGAGATAGCAAATTAAGTCAAAACATTTCCATTTAGAAAGATTACATGTAACAAATATCTTTATGAATATCACTATTATTTTCTTTTCAGTCTTTGTTCTATTTCATATTCTCAGCCTACTAAATGCATTTAGAATATACAAAGATATTATGTATACAAAATGAATATTCAACATAGAAAAGTATTTCTAATTGATAATATACAAAACTAGTAAAACATTAACAAATTGTTATAGAAACACAGAAACTGAACAATTGCTTGGAATATTTTCTGCTCAGGTATAGTGATTAAAAGATATGTTTGACGATGAAAATAGGCAGAACAGTGTTTCCCAAATGGCGAGAAAATTTAGTCCAGCAGTCTAAAAACTGCCAGATTGATTCACTCATAGATTATCCAGTGCCCTGTTCTGTTCTCCACATTCAGCAAGATAGATCAATTTCCTACCCGATGTGGTTGAATCTTAATGGAAAGGTGTACCTTAATTTCCTTTAGTCATTTATGGCTGTTACTCAAATTTTTCACAACTGTTTTTGGGCTGCTAATGGGCAGTGGGATCACAAACTTGAAAGTATCTGCTGGTAATGAAAGGTATTGATTGGACAGTAATATATTAATTACTTGGTTTTGATGAAATAGAAAAGTTATTAGAGAATACTCAATTTAATTATACTTACTAAGTTTCACTGGTGCCAAAATTTTTTATTTTTGTTTCTTTACTTGAAATCAAAGTCAACGGTCTTAAAAAATTTGACTGGTCCTTAAAGTATTATCACATTTCCTCAGATTTCATTTAAAAATGAGCCATTTTCAACCAATGTACCCTCATCAGGAAATCCAAATCATAAAGAATTCCAGGGAACAACACCAATAGCTTATTTTATGTGAACAGTTTGGGATTATGGCAATCAGTGCACCAGTTCATGATTTTAAAGATTGTTTTATCAGTCTTCTATGACTCAAGTCATAGAACATAAAAGAAGCCCTTTAACAAGAACTTGTATTTGATTCTATGAGAAAAACAGGTCATTTTTTAAATGCAAATCAGCAAGAGTGCTGTGGAAGAAAGAAGGAAACAAGTGGTCATAGAGTCTTTTGCTCTCTTCCATAAATCTTGACTTCTTTTTTTCCTTCTACTAGTGGATATTTTGCATCTGATTTTATTCTCTAAGGGAAGTTATAGTACCACTTGGGGCTAAGAAATATAATTTGGTCTTTTACCATTTTAATTTCAAATTATTAAAATGCCATAGACTCAAGGAAGTGTGGCTCATGTCATATGATCAACCTGAGAAGGAGTCAGACATACTGCCCCTGACAACAATATAAAGTAACTGCTTTTGGGGGGATCAGACAACTAGAGATCAAGGCACCTACATGTTATATTTCAAGATGCCTAAGAAACACACATTTTCTACACTGAAAGACAAGTGAAATATGAACATTTTCGGAGACCCATGTATAAATAATGATTTTATGTTCACTGAATTAAAGAGTCTGGATTGAATCTCAAGTTGAGTTCACATATTTTATTTGTGTCATATACTTCCATTTGGTTTGAAATTTCAAACAGCTAAGTTTGGCATCAGCTTTATGAGATTTCCACATTTGACATTTGACAAGTTCTCAAAAGACGGTGAGGAACATATCTGTTCATGTGTTCATCAACTGTGAATGAGTATCTATCTATTCAGGTGTTTGTCTAGGAGCTGTGAACACAACAGTGATCTAGAAGGTGTCTGCTTTGACTGATACCAGGGAAGAAAGACTGTTAGACAATAAAATATTAAGGAATATTAAAGAAGTGGTAATTAAAGTGAGATTTGAAAATGGAAATCTATCCTGTGCTTATGGATAGGAAGAATTAATATTGTCAAAATGACCATCCTGCCCCAAACAATTTACAGATTCAGTGCAATCCCTATAAACATACTAATGACATTTTGCATTGAACTAGAGAAAATAATCCTAAACTTTATACGGAACCTTGAAAGACCCCAAATAGCCAAAGCAATCTTGATAGAGAAGAACAAATCTGCAGGTATATGCTCCCTGACTTCAAGCTATAATACAAAGCTACAGTGGTTAAAACAGTATGATACTGGCACAAGAAGACCTGTAGATGGATGGAACAGAATAGAGAGCTCAGAAATATACCCGTGCATATATGGTTAATTAATATATGACAAAAGAGCCATGCATATACAATGGAGAAAAGACAGTCTCTTCAATAACTGGTATTGGGAAAACTGCACAGCTACATGTAAGAATGAAACTAGATCACTATCTGACACCATTAATACAAAATTAAACTCTAAATGGATTGAAGACCTAAATGTAAGACATGAAACCACAAAACTCTTAGATGAAAGTATAAACAAGAATCTAATGAACATCAGCATGAAAAATTGGATACATTTCCCTTGGTAAGGGAAACATACAAAAATAAACAAGTGGGACTACAGCAAACTAAAAAGCTTCTGCACAGCAAAGGAAACCCCCAACCATAAACAAACAAACAAAACCCAGCAACCTACTGTATGGGAGACTATATTACAAATGATATATCTGATAAGGGGCTGATATCCAAAATATATAAAGAACTCATACAACTCAACACCAGAAAAACAAATAATCCAATTAAAAATGGGTAGAGGGCCTGAATAGACATTTCTCCAAAGAAGACATACAGAAGGACAACAAGCACATGCAAAGGTGCTCCACATTGCTAATCATTTGGGATATGCAAATCAAAACCACAATGAGATATCACCTCACACCAGTCAGAATGGCTACTATCCAAAAGATAAGAAATAAATGTTGGTGAGGATGTGGAGAAAAGGGAACCCTTCTCTACTGTTGGTGGAAATGAAAATTGTTCTAGCCACTGTGAAAAACTGTATGGAGGTTCTTCAAAAAACTAAAAATAGAAATACCATATGGCCCAGCAACTCTACTTCTGGGAATTTACCCGAAGAAATCAAAATCACTAATTTGAAAAGATAGATGCATACCTATGTTCACTGCAGCATTTATTTACAATAGCAAAAATATGGAAGCAACCCAAGTGCCCATTGATAGATGAGTGGGTAAAGAAGATGTGCATATATACAATGGAATATTACTCAGCTGTAAAAAAGAAACCTTGCATTTCAACAACATGGATGGACCTAGAGAGATCATGCTAAGTAAATAAGCCAGACAGAGAAAGAAAAATACTATATGATTTCACTTATATGGCGAGTCTAAAAGACAAAACAAAGAAAAAAGAAACTGACTCACAGATATAGACAACAGACTATTGGTTACCATAGGAAGGGGAATTGGGGGATGGGGAAATAGGAAAAGGGGATAAAGAGGTCCAAACTGAAAAAATTGTAAAATAAGTTAATCATAGGAATGACATTATAACAGAAAATATAGCCAATAATACTGTAATATCTTGGTATGGTAATGGAGTAACTACACGTATTGTCAACACGTAGTGTCACTATGTTATACATCTGAAACCAATATAATATTGTGTATCAACTTTATTCCAATAAAAAACAAAATAAAATAAACTTGATGCTATTCATACTCAAATGTACTTTTAAAAAATAAACTTAAAAAAATGACATTTGAAAGGTGAATTAGTCAAGGAAGAAAAGAAAGAGTATTCAGAAAGAGGAAACAGTCTGTGAGAAAGAAAGAGAGAGAGGAGGGCATATTTTAAGAGAGGAAAATTCAGTACAGCAAGTCCTGTATACAGTTTTGATGTCAGAAAAGTGTTTCTAATGTTGCAGATGGATTTGGACAGCGATAGTGGGAGGAGCTCATGAAGGGCCTTGAGAGCCACAGGGAGTCTGAAGCAGAGGATTGGTGGCAGGACTGCGGTGTGTTTCAGGAGTATGTCAGTAGAATGACAAATAGATTGCAAGAGGCAAGAATGGAGACAGGGACACCAAATTGGAGGTTTCAAAAGAAGTAAGGAATGGCAATGCCAAGTATAGTGAGTTGAATGGTGGTCCCCAAAAAGATAGGTCCATGTTTGAACTCCCAGAACCTGTGAGTGTTACCATAAAATTTGCAAAGGGTCTTTGCTAAGGATCTTGAGATCAACAGATCATCCTGGATTACCTGATGGATTCTATATCCAATGACAACTATCTTTATAAGAGACACATAGGGGAGATTTGACAGACAGAAAAGGAGAAGGCAATGTGATCATGGAGGCAGAGATCTGAGCACAATCCAGGGGACACAATAGCCACCAGAAGCTAGAAGAGCAAGTGAGGGTTCTCCTCTAGAGCCCTCAGAGGGAGCATAGCCCTGCTGACACCTTCATTTTGGATTTCTGGCCCCCAGAACTATGAGAACAAATTTCTGTTGTTTTAATCTACAGTTCTGGTAATTATCCACAGGAAACTAATACAGCAAGGCAAGAGAAAGATACCAGAGGAGGGAGAGAACACAGTGCATTTGGAACACTGCGGGCCAGTAGAGCAGGATCTAAGGGCATTCATGAGTGAGAGACCAGAGCTGAGGTTGGACAGCTAAGCAGGAGGTTGTATTTGCAAAAAGCTGCTGGGTCTGAATACACATGGAATGCCAAAATAACAGCGACTTGATCAGAGTGCCTGAAGAAGAATCATGATCCTGAGCATTGGAAAGGGAAAAAGAATGATCAGAATGCAGTATTTTCTTGCCATAGAGGGGGTCTATGGCAGTGCAGGGAGGGAGAGGGGAAGGGTTGAGTCCAGGAAATTTACACCCCAGGCAAATATACAGCAGTGTCTTAGCTGCAGCTGCTGTGACAAATACCATAGACAGTCACTTAGACAAGACATTTGTTTCTCGTAGTTTTTGACGTTGGAAAGTTGAAGGTCAAGGTACAGGGAGATTCAGTCCTTGGTGAGGACTCCTCTTCCTGTCTGCCTTCTCACTGTGTCCTCCCAGGGCAGAGAGAAAGTTCTGGGGTCTCTTCCTCTTCTTTCATGGACACTAACCCCATCCTGAGTGCTCCGCCCTCAAGGCCTCGTCTAAACCTCATCACCTCCCAGAGGCCCCACCTCCTAGTACCATCACGTTAGGGGGTAGGGTCTCAGCGTAGGACTTTGGTGGTGGTGAGGGGGACACACACAAACATCCAGTCTGTAACAGGCAAGGAATCTGATGGTCTGTGGACCAGATTTGGGCATGTGGGGTAAAGAGTAATCTGGAACTATTTTAGGTTCTGAGAGAACCACCTGGGGGCAGTAGGGCTGCAGCAGGGGAGACAGTTGAGTCTGTGTGTGGAGTGGGTGGTGGAAGGCCAGGAGGTGTTGCAGGCAGGAAGGGACACTGGCTGCTGGAATCAGATACCAGCAGGGCAGAAGCCTTAAGTCCTCGGGGCTGCTTTCAGTGGGGTCCAGCAGTGTTGGGAAACTGGCTGGCTACGTATCAGGAGCAGAGCCAGAACTTTCCTCTGCTCTCCTTTTCTCTCTTCCCTCCCACAGCTCTCACTGGGAGGAGGGAATCTGCTGTGTGGGAAATGGATGTGAAAGAGAGCAATAGGCCACACCCCTTCCCCAAACCCAGGTGACCCAGCAAATACTGTCCCCAGCTAGAAGATGGAGAGAATCCTGGCACAGAGTCTGAAATGTTTGCTGACATCTTAAAATTAGACAGTTAAAATTTCTAAATGAGAGTGCTTTGAGACTTAGAAGACGTAAGAACTAAGAGTGAGCAGAAAAGTCACAGATCTGCCAAATTTTCATCCATCAGAGGGAGAAAGCTTCCTGTAAAAACATAGTGGGATAGCGTTGTGTTTTGTTTCTTATAGGGAGAATGGAGGTTACCATGGCCAGGGTCCTCACCTGGCCCTGGTCGGCTTGCCCGCTGCGCATGTGCAGTGCTCGCAGGTGCAGGCTTGCATACGTGTTGGTGATGAGCTATTACTGATTCTCTATATAAAGAGCTCCTCCCGGTGGTCAGGGGCTGACAGGCGGTGGAAAGGCCTGGAGGCAGAGTCGGACTTGCTGCCTGCAGACTTGCCAGAGGCAGACATGATTCTAGTACTCCACCTGCTACCATGAGAGTAAAGCTTGGAGTAAATCCTTTTACCCCTGAAGTTCCACTGTTATTTGGTCTTACTGAATCCGGAGTGACTTTGCTGGAGGGCAATACCCCTCAGGAAAGACACTCTGAAGCATCATGCTTCTTCAGTGTATTGGTTAGACATTCAAAGAAAAGGATGGACATTTCTTCTAAGAAATCTAAGTAATTGACATTATTTCCTTAAAACACAATAAGGTGGCAAAGGACCATTCTGAATAGATGCTTTCCCAAATCCCTAGTGCTATATTTAGGAAGCATAAATCATGGTGTTATTATTAAACACTGTTTTTTCTTTAATTGTATAATGTCTTATAATTCTTAGGGAAAGTTTAATACAGAATTTTGTAAATCATCACATACAAGTCCCATTTGTTTTGCCTAGCCAAGAGAGAGGTCTGCAATAGGGTAAATACAAAAGACCCAGGATTGAGGGCTGGAATAGAAAAAGCTTTTCCACTCTGTTCACATAGTCTCTCTTTCTCCTCGGTTCATACTTAATCTTTTGGTCTCATTTTCTTCATCTGTACAGTGGAGATAATGGGTCCCAATTTCATTTTGCTATCTCATTGGAAGGTTTCCCACAGTTAGACTGAATGAAAATCTGACCAGTAATGTCCACTTATCCACCTCTCTGAAGTGCTGTAAGAATTAATGATAATCTGCAAAATGTACTGAAGGTGAAGAGCATACCATGAGAGAGAGCTGATGAGTATTAAGAGTGTCCATAGATAAGTATATTCAAATGAATGTGGAAAAAAACATACAGCAAGGGGTCTAGGCTTGCTTGTAGTAGTAGCTAAAGGAATATGTGTAATATCTGAGTAGAAAAACAAAAGCAGTAACAAAACCTGGCAATCCAAGATGATAAACACATTATTAGATAATCTTTTCACCTTAAAAAAATCTGGCTAAATTACTAAAATAAAGCACTGATTTATGCAACCAGGATGTAATAAAATCAGTGTGTCTGGAAATTTAGAACATTCTCTAGAGAAAGGCAAAACATTAAAGATAGAGATGTTCAGAAATAAAAACAAGGCAAAGATATCAAGAATACTTTCCTCCCCAATGTCAAATGCAGCATGAGCAGAATTCATTCACTGTGTATCAGTTTGATAACTGCTTTTTTTTGGCCTTGCCAAAAGAGATGAAAAGAAGATATGAATGCTGGTCATTTTGGAGGATAGTCAGGGAGCAGATGAAAATACATAGCAAGTTTGACAAGAAGAGTAAGTTACATTATGGAGCAATAAGAAGAATAAGTTATTTATGAATTTAAACATTTTAAAAGAAGGTTAAAGTCACCGCGTCCTTCATGTACACTAATTATTTCAGGCTGTAAACACTCCAGCAAATAGAAAATAGTTAAATTGTTTTGACCCTTACAATTTCTCTTGGTCTTTGCAAATACAAGGATGAGATATTATAGTGTCTGTCTTGTCTTTTCAAGGGCTTCAATTCCTTGTATAAATAAAACATATTTCATAAGTCTATTTATAGTATATCTAACTCCAAATATATTCTTTTTTTATATTTTTTGTCTCTGTTATAATACACTGGTGAGCTGCTGTAGCTAATGTTAAAGCTAAGACATTTAAATTCTCAGTTATCTTTAATACCATATGTGGAACAGGTGGTGCTCTGCTTTTATAGAGGAATATTTCTTATGATGAATTTTTGTTTTGTTCCTTATTCACATATGCTAATTTATTTTTGCCCAAATGTTTATATTCCTCTCTATAGATATGGTCTAAGTATATTTGCTCTAGAGTGTCTATTTTATACTTGATTCTGAAGATAGCTAGGACAATGAAAATAAAGTGGGGGAAACCCATAATGAGTTATTCTTTTTTAACATACTTAACATATTCTTTTCTTAACATTCTCTTTTTCATAAGGTTTGATTTTAGGGCTGCACTGAGTGGAGCCCACAGAAGATCAGTCTCTATGACATTAATTCTAATTTCAGTAGGTAATTTTATCACCATTCAAAGCACTTGGAGATGCTATTATAATTAAGGGAATACTCAGGGACCCAATTTATGAAGAACACTAGTGGTTATTTGGAGTCTGTTCTTGTGTGGTGAGATATACTCTCAAATATTTAAATCATGCCATCTTTACCACTTATTTCATTCTTTAAAAAAGAAAAACGTGTCAGTGCAAAAGATGGCAGAATAGGACGGCAAGGCAGAAACCTCCTCCCACACACACACCAGTGAGGCAACTACAGCAAATACAGTTAAACCTAACAATGACCTAAAGACTGCAGAATAGCCCACCTACAAATGGTAAAGAAGAGAATACCATATAGGAAGGATAAAGTGACAGAGCTACAATTGATCGATCAGGACCCAAGCCCTTCCCCCATTCTAGCCCACCTCACAAGTGGGAAGGAGAGGAACAGAGTGGGCAGGTGATAAGCACTGAGGAATCCTTCACACCTGGTCCTGGAGACCTGCTTTGGGAACCCAAGTCCACATTGCACTGGGCTTTGGTGATTAGTGGGCCTGGACACCAGGGAGAGTTGGAGCATGCTGGGAGGCTGATGCTTTTGAAGGACAGGCACATTCCAGTGGTCCTGCTGAGACCCATTGTAGAGGTAACAGTTTGAAAATTTTACCAGCAGCAGGAAGTGTGCCAGAGGGTCAGGGCAGGAGAAAATTCTCTCCACAGGAGAAAGGGCAGGCAGGCAATGCTTTCCAGCCTTCCTTTAGCCTAACTGATGGAGTACTTGAGGGAGCCACCTCCAAATGCTCCATCTCCCTTGTTGGTATCTCAGTCCCACAGTGCGCTTCCCTGCACACCCACCCTGCCCAGCCTGCACGGCCCAGCAGCTGTCAGACTTTGCTGCCTGACATGCAGAGGGAGGTTTCCCAGGTTTTCTGACCCTCCTTCAGCCCAACTGGTGGGGCACCTACAAGAGCCAGCTCTAAAAACTTCATCTCCCTTACTGGCAGCTCAGCCATGCAGCAGGACTTCCCTGTGCAGCTGCCCCACCCACCCAGCCCCGCAATAGCTTCCATTGCTGCCTGGCAGGCAGAGGGAAGCCCTGACCACAGTCCCAGCAGAAGCTCCTCATGGCACATAAAGGGCACAGAGGCAAGCTGTCAGCCTCTGAAGAAAAATATCAGCCACTGCTGGCAGTCAGGCAGAAAGGTGGCCCCACCCACAGCCCACCAACAGCAACTGCAGCTCCGCCTCAAAGGAGAACCACACACTAGTGAGCAAAAAGCCTTGAGTTTCTGGGCATGATAGGATGCCTTCTTTGTAAATCAATTGCTTTCCAGACCAGGAGGCATAGCTGATCTATATAATACAGGAATCCAGACAAAATTTGAAGGCAGAGGAATATGTTCCAAGCAAAAGAACAGGGTAAGGCACCAGGAAGAGGGTTAAATGAAATGGAGATCATCAATCTTCTTGATAAAGATTTCAAAGTAATGGTCATAAAGATGCTCACTGACCTGTGGAAAAGAATTGATGGTATCAGTGAAAACTTCAACAAAGAGATAAAAATTAGAAAAAGAGCCACTCAGAGATGAAGAATACAATAACTGAAATGAAAAACACAATAAAATAAATAGTAGACTGCTGAAAGTAGAGGAGAGAATCAATGGTATGGAAAATAGAGAACAGGAAAAAAAAGCTGAAAAACAGAAAAAAAATTCTAAAAGTGAGAAGATGCTTAGAGAGCTGTATGACAACTCAAAATGAAACAATACTCACATAATAGGGGTCCCAGATGGAGGAGAGAGAGAGACAAAGGAATGGAAAGTCTCTCTGAAGAAGTAATAGCTGAAAACTCCCTCAATCTGGGGAGGAAAATCGACACCCAGGTCTTGGAAGCACAGAGAACCCCTAACAAAAGGAACCCCAGAAAGACAACACCAAGGCATAGTAATTAAACAGGCAAAAATTAAACATAAAAAAGAGAATTTTAAGAGCAGTGAGAGAAGCATACAGTTATGTATAACTCCATAAGGCTATCAGCAGATTTCTCAGCAGAAACTTTACAGGTCAGAAGGGAGTGGCATGAATTAGTTAATGTATTGAAAGGGAAGAACCTACCATCAATAATCCTATAGACAGCAAGGTTATCGTTCATAATTGAAGGAGAGATTACAAGTTCCCCAGATAAACAAAAATTAAAAGATTTCACTACCACTAAACCAGACTTACAGGGTGTTAAAGGAACTTCTGTAGATGGTAACATCTTTCTATGTTGACAGATAGTAACTGCACTAGGTGGGATGAAGATTTATAATGTGTCTTACTGTTGAATCACTATGTTATGTATTTGAAACTAATATAATATCGTATATCAATAAAAAAACACTGAGACCTAAAGGGAGAAATAGCAACCTAATCATATTAGATTTTTTAACATCCCATTTACATCAATGGATAGATCATCTAGACAGAAAAAAATAAGGAAACAGAGGCACTGAATGACACATTAGACCAGATGGACATAACAGATAGATACAGAACATTCCACCCTAAAGCAGCAGGATACACATTTTTCTCAATTGCATATGGAATATTATCCAGAAAAGACCACATATTAGCCCACAAAAAGAGCACCAATAAATTTAAAAAGATTGAAATTGTATCAGACATCTTTTCAGATCATAATGGAATGAAACTAGAAATGAATTACATAAAGAAAACAACAACAAAAAAAGCCCACATGGAGGCTAAACAACATGCTTCTAAATAATCAATGGATCAATGAACAAATCAAAGAAGAAATCAAGCAATACATGGAGACAAAAACAAAAATAAAACAGGTCAAAATATGTAGGACACTGTAAAAGAAGTTTTAAGAGAAAGTACATAGCAATACAGTCCTACCTCAAGAAACAGAACAGTTCCAAATAAACAGTCTACATTCACAATTAAGGAACCAAGAAAAGGAAGAACAAATGAAACCTAAAATTAGTAGAAGGAGGGACATAATAAAGATCAGCACAGAAATAAATAAAATAGAGAAAAAAACAGTGAAACCAAGAGCTTTTTTTTTTAAAAGATAAACAAAATAGACAAACCCCTAGCCAGATGTATCAATAAGAAAAGAGAGGGGACACAAATAAAATCAGAAATAAAAAAGGAACAGTCACAATGGATACCACAGATATACAAAGAATTATTAGAGAATACTAGGAAAAATTATATGCTAATAAATAATGCAACCTAGAAGAAATGGACAAATTCTTATAAAAGTACAACCTTCCAAGGCTGACCTGGAAATACACAGAAAATCTGAACAGACCAATTATCAGTAATGAAATTGAATTAGTAATAAAAAACTCCCAACAAACAAAAGTCCATTACCAGATGACTTCACAGCTGAGTTCTACCAAACATTTAAAGAAGAACTAATACCCATCCTTCTTAAAGTATTCCAAAAAGTAGAAGAGGAGGAAGTACTTCCAAACTCATTCAATGAGACCAGCATCACTCCAATACCAAAACCATATAAAGACACCTCAAAAGAAGACAATTGTAGACCAATATCCCTGATGAATATAGATGTAAAATCCTCAACAAAATATTAGCAAACTGAATTCAAAAATAAATCAAAAGGATCATCCATTATAAATCAAGTGCAATTTCTTTCGGGGATGCAAGGATGATACAATGTTCGTAAATCAATCAATGTGGTACACCACATGAACAAATAGAAGGATAAAAACCATGTGATCATCTCAATACATGCTGAAAAACATTTGACAAAATTCAACATCCATTCATGATAAAAACTCAACAAAATGGGTATAGAGAGAATGTACCTCAACATAATAAAGGCCATATATGACAAACCCACATCTAATATCATACTCAGTGGCGAAAAGCTGAAAGCTTTTCCTCTAAGATCAGGAACAAGACAAGGATGCCCACTCTCACCACTTTTATTCAACATAGTACTGGAGGTCCTAGCCATGGCAATCAGACAGCACAAAGAGATAAAAATCATCCAAATTGGTAAATCACTACTTAGCAGATGACATAATACTACATATAGAAAACCCTGAAGATTCTACCAAAAAACTATTAGAACTAATAACTGGATTCAGCAAAGTTGCAGGATGTAAAATCAGTATACAGAGATCTGTTGCATTTCTATATACTAACAATGAACTAGCAGAAAGAGATTTAAGGAAAACAATTCCATTTACAGTTGCAACAAAAAGAATAAAATACCTAGAACAAACCTAACCAAGGAGGTGAAAGATTTGTACCCTGAAAACTATAAGACACTGATGAAAGAAATTAAAGAGGACCCAAATAAATGGAAATCTATTCTGAGTTCATGGATAGGAAGAATTAATATCATCAAAATGGCCATCCTGCCAAGAGCAACTTACAGGTCAGTGCAATCCCTATCAACATAGCAATACATTTCATAGTGAACTAGAGCAAATAATCCTAAAATTTATATGGAACCTCGAAAGACCCCAGGTAGCCAAAGCAATCTTGAGAAAGAACAAAGCTGTGTGTATTATGCTTCTTGCCTTCAAGCTATACTACAAAGCTACAGTAATGACAACAGTATGGTACTGGGTCAAGAACAGACCCATAGATCAATGGAATAGAATAGAAATCCCACAAATAAACATACACATATGGTCAATTAATATATAATAAAGTAGCTGTAAATATACTACTAATGAGGAAAAGACATTCTCTTTAATAACTGGTATGGAAAACTGGACAGCTACATGCAAGAGAATGAAACTAGATTGTTGTCTAGCTCCATACACTGAAGTAAACTTGAAATGGATTAAAGGCCTAACTATAAGACATGAAGCCATAAAACTCTTAGAAGAAAATATAAGCAAAAATCTCTTGAACATAAGCAAGAGCAATCTTTTTCTGGACATGTCTCCCTGGGCAAGGGAAATAAAAGCAAAAATGAACATGTGGGATACAGCAAAGTAAAAAGCTTCTGTACAGCAAAGGACTCCATCAACAAAAACAAATGGCAGTCTACAGTATGGAAGAATATATTTGTAAATAATTTATCTCATAAGTCATTAACTTCCAAAATATATAAAGAACTCATATGACTCAACATAAAAAAATAAAATAACCTGATTAAACAATAGGCAGAGGACCTGAACAGACATTTTCCCAAAGAAGAAATAGAGATGGCAACAGGCACATGAAAAGATGCTCCATATTGCTAATCATCAGGGAAATGCAAATCACAACCACAATGAAATATTAGCTCACACCAGTTAGAACAGCTACTATCCAAAAGACAAGAAATAAGTGTTGGCAAAGATGTGGAGTAAAGGGAACCCTCCTATACTTTTGGTGGGATTGTAAATTGGTGCAGCTACCAGGGAAAACAGCATGGAGGTTCCTCAAAATACGAAAAATAGAAATATCATATGACCCAGTAACTCTACTTTTAGGAATTTACTTGAAGAAATCAAAATCTCTGATTTGAAAATATATATGCATCCTTATGTTTACTGCCTCATTATTTACAATAGCCAAGATGTGGAAGCAACCAGAGTGTCCATCTATAGATGAATGAATAGAGAAGATGTGGTACATATACGCAATGGAATATTATTCAGCCATAAAAGAAAGAAATCCTGCCATTTGTGACAATATGGATGGACCTAGAAGGTATTATGCTAAATGAAATAAGCCAGACAAAGACAAATATCATGTGATTTCACTTATATGTGGAATCTAAAAACAAAATGAATAAGACAACAGTAGACTCATGGACACTGAGAAGTGCCTGTTGGTTACCATGGGGGAGGGACTGGTGTGGGTAGGTGGAGTGTATGAGTGAGATAAAGAGGTTCAAAATCTCAATCATTATATAAGTTGGTCACAGAGATGGAAATTCAGAATGAAGAATATAGTCAGTGGCTCTGTAACATCTTTCTATGTTGACAGTATCTGCACTAGTTGAGGTAAGGATTTAATAATGGGTGTAACCGTTGAATCACTGTATTCTATACTTTAAACCATTATAATATGTATATCAACTATACTTCAATTAAAAAAGAAAAAGAATAAAGAAAATGTAATTTGAAGTATATGATTAAAATCAAATCAAAATTGTATTTTAAGAATATTGAGCATTACATTTTATTGACAAATATTCAAATGTTATTACACAGTCCTGAATAATAACTAAAAATCTCATAGTCTAATTTAAGAAATAAATTATGTATTGAAACTTTTCCTTTTAACTCCTCTCACCAAGACACTCGGATGTTTGATATATATGTATCTGAAACTCATCTACATTTCTTCTGAATTCTTCCTTTTTCCAAACTTAACCGCCTCATCTTATTTCAGTTAACTTTTGTGACCTCTGCAGTATTCCTGTGGCCTGGACAACAGTCTTGGAGGATATACATGGCCACGGACTCTTGGAAATTTAAGACCTCTAATGAGGAGCTGACAGAAATCATCAACTTGCTCCTGAGCAAGTAGCATTAAAAAAAAATGTCCCAATAAAGCACTTGTCTGGATATTACCTATTCAGGTAATTGTAACAACTAAGGTATAGGATGCAAAGGAGAAGAAAATGCCTTTGAAAAAAAATCTAAATTTTAGAAACCATACCCAAGGGAGGTGGGACAAAAAATAAAATTTGCACTTTTTTTTTTAAAAATAGGCAAAGCTTTCAGGTCCTCCCACACTGCTTATTCATTCTAATTTTAAAACTATTCTGAAGGCTCCATTAGCTGTATTTTTAGTTATATTTGTCTATTAACATTTTCTTGAGCCCAAAGGAGTTTTGAAGCAGCAAATTCAATGAAATGGCATGAGGACAACTTTAAAAAAATTGGTAAAGGAGATAAAAACCTAACTATATGGTCATACTGCAAAAGAAACAACAAAATGTAAAGACATTTGTCCCCTATAGAAGAGGACAAAGTATTTGCAAATGCCATATGTGATAAGGAGTTAAACTATCTAAAATATATAACAAACTCATTCAACTGAGTAGGAAAAAACAATCCAATTGAAAAATGAGCAAAAGACATGAATAGACATTTTTCCACAGAAGATATTCATGTGGTCAAGGATTACATGAAAAGGTGCTCAACATCACTAATCATTAGAGAAATGCAAATCAAAACTGCAATGAAATATCACCTCACAGCTGTTAGTATTATCAAAATGACAAAAGATAAATGCTGGGGAGGATGTGGGAGAAAAGGAGAGCCACTGTACACTATTGGAGGGAGTATAAATTGATACAGCCACAATAGAAAACAGTATGGAGGTTCCTCAAAAAATTAAAAATAAAATTACTGTATGGTCTAGCAATTCCATTTCTGGGTACATATCTAAAAAAAAAAGGAATTACTATTTTGAAGAGAGATCTGCACTCATATATTCATTGCAACATTAATTACAATAGCCAAACTATGGAAACAACCTAAGTGTCCATAGACAGACAAATGGATAAAGAATGCAGTGCATATATATACAATGGAATAATATTCAGCCATAAAAAGGAAGGAAATACTGCCATTTGCAACAACACGATGGACCTTGAAGGCATTATGCTAAGTGAGATAAGTTAGACAAACAGAGGAAGATCAATCCTGTATGATTTCATTTACACATGGAATCTGGAAAAATCAAACTCAAAGAAAAAGATAGCAGATTTGTTGTTGCCAGAGGCAGGAGGTGGCAGGAGTGGGGGTGGGGGAGAATTGGGTGAAGGGGGTCAAAGGGCACAAACTTCCATAATCTTTGAAAGTTGCTAAGAGAGTAGGTTCTAAAAGTTCTCATCACAAGGAAAACAAAGTTTTTTGATAACTATATGAGGTGATGGATAATGAAATTTATTACTGTAATCATTTTGCAATATATATGTGTGTCAAGTCATTATGTTGTACATATTAAACTTAAAAAAATCAGAATGCCTTAATGACTATAATAGTAATTTTAGAATATAATAAAATAAATCAGATAAACAATAAAAAAACAAGAGAACTCCCTATCAACTCGGGACATTTTGGGTAGGGCCCAAGAGTCCAGCATGTCCTAATGGTGTCCAAGGATCAAGAACAGATTAGCATATGGTAGAAAGTCTGCCCTGTTTAAGAAGTTAGGGAGGCATCTGGACCATATTTTACATTTTTGAAAGAGAGTTAAAATATTTTTGAATGTGTATGTTTAAAGGAAAAAAATTCTGTAAACTGGAAATATAATGTGAGTTAAAATGCAGTTCATAGATGAAATTTGAAAGAAAAAAATGGTCCCTCTTTGCTAAACTTTTATGATTTTGGTGCTATTAATTACACTTTGTTTTTCTTATCATGCTTCATGGACACCAATGTATGATAAATTACTTAGAATTAGTATTTCCTCCTGAAATTTTTATCCCCAAGCACATACAAAGGAATGTAAGCTTGAGTGCAAATTAAAGTGTGTTTCTACATGAGAATTTGGAGGCTGCAGGGACGTGGTACATTCCAGAGAGCTTAAGATTGCACTCTGATAACAGACACACCTAATTTCTGTCATGTTTCATCATGTGACCATGCACTGGCTGCTAAACCTTACTAAACTTTGGACATTTTTGCAGGATAAATACATATTTTTATTGTACATAGGTTTTATTCTCATAGGTTGTTATGAGAATGAAATGAGTAGGTCTGTAACCAGAGGGCCTGAAACATTGTAAGTCCCTAATAAACATGTGTTATTATCATTTTCATTCTTACTAAATTAAATTAAGCCACAATGTGATCATAAAGTTCTGAGACTTTGAGTTTGAGGGCAGTCACAGAGCCACATAGCTAATCATGAACTGCTGTTTAAGAAAATGAAAGGAAGTTATTGTCTACATAACAACAGAGTACATTCTAAAGGAACAAGGTTCATATGAAAAAAACAAACATAAGATGTTTTTAATGCTTTTCTTAAGGCCTGAGAGAAGAGACAGGGCTACATCAGGAATTATTTGTTCCTAAGAGATGTATAAAATCAAGGACCTGTCCAGTTCTACCCTGTTTCTGTAAATTATATGGAGGTATAATTTACATAAGGAAAGTACATAAATATTAAATGTGCTGTTTGATGAATTTAATGATTTTATTTGTATGCCATCATAACCGCTGCCCCACCAACAGACCTTTTCCGCCATCCCAGTAAGCCCCCTTGTACCCATTCCCAGTCAATACACCATCCAATCCCCACAGGAAGTCACTCTTCCCTGAGGATATGAGGCATCAGATTCCCTTCCTAAGCTAGAGAAAGGACCCACAAGAAGTCTGAAGCCCTTATTCCCTTCCTAGACTCATTGCATCCTCAAACTCATTGCTTTTACTTTACTCACATTCTGTGTCACCTTGTCTCTAATCCACAGTGTCCCTATCACCAGCATGCCCCTAATTTGCACTGTGTTGAGCATTCTCCAGACATGAATGGCTTATGAACCATGACAGTCTCCTAACATTTAGGGGACTTTCCCTCCACTATTTTGTTAATGATGTTTCACTGCATTTTTTGACTTGTAAACTCTAGAAATATTAATTTCTCAACCATAATTGCATCTTGTTTTCTCAAAGCATCCTGGGCCAAAGCTAAGACAGAGAAAATGAGCTCTAAAAAGACCCAAAGGTGACCTAGGGTAGCAGGTACATTCTCAAAGTCAACTTCCCCGAACATTTCCTGGTTCCAGTTTCACAGTTAAAACCACGATTCAGCAGCAGCATGAGCTCGGCATTCCTGGTCTGAAGCAGCTCTCCCTGTGTTTCCATCATCAGTGTCTGCTGTGTCTTGAATCCTACCTTAGATACCTGGACACAGGGTCCCATGCTGTGAATCCTTCCATTCTAGGGGAGACAAACAGGCTCGAAAAGTGCATGGACCTCTGTAGGCTTCCTACCAATCTAGGTGGGCACCCACTTGCTAAAATGACCCTGGCCCCTCATTTGTGCATTTGACCATTGGTAAATCTACAAGCAAATGAAGCCCATAAGTAGTGGAGGATCAAGGTTTATAGCTGATCACAGAGAAACTAGAATCACTTCTAACACCAACTCTTCATAACAGTGTTGGTGAGCTTTGAACTTGGGTTTTTCCACTTGCTGCATGAAAATATGAAGAGTAACATTATGCAACTTGGAAGAAAAACTAAATAGTAGCTATGAAAACCCTCAGCCCTCAGGTTCCTGTGATGTTCATTGAATATACTAAAGACTTCATTTTACTTTGGACTTTAAAATTCACACTCAATTTTGACACAAGACATAGGACTGAATTCTTTACAATACCAATCCTTTAAAAACAGATGACTCACCACCAGTTCTAACAGCATATTATTGCAGTAATCAACCAATTATGCCTTATGTTGACTAGAGAAGGGTTTTAAGCTAATGAGGCAAAAACAACAATGTCCCAGTAGAACATATGCTGCCTTGTAATAAGAAAAAAGAGCCAAATATGAATACTAAGCAACATTGTATCCCCAAAATGTAATCCCTTAAAAGATATCAGGCATGTTTACTTCTCTCATTTGATGATTAATTTTAGAATAGCTGTTCTTTTATATGAAATCATTTTTACACAAATTTCAGAATTCATACCCATGTGAACCAAGAAACCAGAGGCTGATTTTTCTCAGTGGATTTCCCCTTCATAGCCAAACCATCCAGTGCACAAGAAAATGAGGTCAGCCCTAAGAGGAATGGTAAAAATTAAATAACAGTGGCTACAAGCCAGAGAATTACAAAGCTAAATCAATCTAGAGCAATAAAATGCCAAAAAAGTAGAGTAAGAGCAAATTTGATATTAAAGTACTGTTTATTTTCAACTTAACCCAATGAACTGTTGAAAGAAACTACATATTCACTTGAGAAGGATATGACAACACAAGGCCATTTTCTAGCCACTGAGCAGCACAGAATCGGTGTTGAGATACAGATATGACATCCTCTTAATTATGTTAACACCAGGCGACAGAGCCAGAATGGTGTTTAGGGTTATTAATTCATTCAACATGGACTAAACACTGACTATGTATCTTCTATGCCTCTGTTTTAGGGGACTAGCATACAAAGAGTTGTCTTGTGGAGGTGACAGATGTAAGCTCAAAGTCACGGTTAAAAATTACATCTGAGGGTTCCTAGAGGTGAGGTCAGAGAAGATGTCACAAATGGCATGACATATAAGCAGAGGCTGAAAGCAGTAGGAATTGACCATTTAGACAAGGTGAAAAAACATTGCAGCAGAGGGCACGTGCAAAGTCACGGATGTGTGAAATAGCTTATGATGTTCTCAGTACAGCAAGCTAGCAGTGCTGTATGGCTGCAGCAAAAAATTGCAGTCTGGAAATGGCAAGAGATGTAACTAAAAATGCAGGTGGGAACTTGATGGTAAGGGATCTTCAAGCCCAAAGAATTTAGCTCATTCTTTGCAGAAAGGGGAGTTCCACAACAGTGTTTGTGTTTCAGAAAGATGCTTCCTGGAGCAGTGAAAGAATGGGGCCTGAGACTCCCATCTGGGGTTCTTCCAGCAATTCACATGAAAGGGAAGAAGCACAAGATTCGAAGTTGTGTTGGAGGAACAGTGAAGAAAGGGTGGATTTGAGAGCTGTGTAAGACAAAGAATTTTTAGAAGTGGTTACCAATCTCTGGGATTTCTGACTTGAGTTACTGTGGTAATGGTTTTTTTTTCTGAAGTGAGGAAAGGAATACAGTGGGTGTAAATTCCAGAGTAGGTCGACGGGTGGGGAATTATTTCATTTTTGGATATATGGAGCTAAAGATGTTTTTTGGGTATCCAGGTGGAAGTGACAAAGTAAACAGTTTGTAAGATCAATGGGTTCACTCTGTCATTACCTGGGACACTCCAGGTGCTGCTGTCATTTGTTGTGAAATTATATCCATTTTTGGTGATGTGTAGTGGCGATTCAGGAGAATAAAGACTCTTGTAAGGATCTTTGATAGCTTTATGGCAAATATTTCAAACCAGAACACTGCAGCCTAAGGTATCATTGGAAACATTGTCAGAAGTCTGTTTGACACCAGTATAATTTGCACTGTGAGCTAGCACCACCAGCATTGGTTTGGTAAGAATTATCCATGGATCAGAACAGCACATGAATGAAGCAAGGATTATACTGTGACATCATCCCTTGTAAGTAACTGTATAGCATCATTAATAGGCTTTTTGAAAACAATCCTTTAAAAAGATAAATCAAAACATGTCTCTACTCTATACTATACTTCCCAGTGGTTTTGATTTTATTCAGAGATGGGGCCAGAATCCTTATAATGGCCCAAAGTTCTGCCGTGATGTTCCTCTCTCTCCTTATCTGTCCAACTTCATCTTTCATTACTGTCCTCCCCACAGTCACTATATTCCAGCTACACTAGTCTCTTTGCTGCTACTAAGATTCCTTTTTGCCAAGAATGCATTTCCTGCAGATATTTGCATGGTTTTGAGTTGTTCAAATGTTATCTCTTAGGGTAGTTCTTCCTTGGCTACTTGATTAGAGGTCTAGCACCTAAACCTTACCAACCTCTATTACCTTCTCCTGCTTTATTTTCTCTATAGCACCGAAGAGAAATTTTTGTACTTCCTTTAAACATCTTTAATGGAAGATAACGGTGTATTGGGACATAATGGTAAAGTGCTGATAGCAGCTGTAGGAAGGATCTAGATGAGTTGTATTAGAATTGGCCAAGCATATGCTGTTGGGACAAAGAAGCACAGTGGCTTATATGAAAAAGTTTATTCTTCAAAGTCTGCTTAAGTCAGGTGACTCACCAGGACAGCTTTCCTCCTTGCAGTGACATAGTGATCCAGGCTGTTTGCATCTATGCCTCTATTATTTCAATATTTACCCTCTATGCTTGCCACCCAAGGAGAAGAGAGAGAAAGGTCCCACAGACGTGTTTACCTAACCCAGGCCAGAAGTGACACACAAAATTTCTGCTCATGCCTCACTGGTCAGAGCTAGTTCCATATTCCCACTTAACTCTAGAAGGGCTGGTTGGAAAATGTAGTCCTCTACATGGCTGGAAGGAGTGGGAACCTGAATATTACTCGTCACTCATCAGATCTACCTGAAGCCAACTTTGGAATGATCTTACACTGCAGCATGATGCAGTGGGGAAAGAGGAGGAATAGGATTTAGCAGAATTGGGCATAAGATCTTGTCCATCCCTCCCTGCTTCTGACCCGCAGATAAGGGAGGAGACAACGATGAGATATCGAAGATCTGAAAGGACCAGCCAGGGGACTCAAGGCTTAACAGCGCAAGAGTGGTGCTGAGAGGGCACCTTTCATATTTATTGAGCAAATAAATGTTAACAACAATAGAATTCTGTGTGGGGGACTTAAAACACAATCATTAACTAACTCAAAACTTAATCCTCGGCAGTCTCCAGTCTCCTGGGGCGCCATGTCTTATATGGTATTGAAACAGTAGCAAGGGCAATTAGGTTACAGAAACCGTTTTGGTCTTGTTTGTTGTGTTCTTGATCATGTATCAGGAAATACAGGAAAAACAAGTCATATATGATTATACATTTGATTTCTATACTTGATTTATACATTAATCCCACAAGATCTGACTGAAACAATCACTATGTGACCTTGAAAAAGTCAGTTATCACCTTAGGGACTCTGTTTTTAAATACACTGAGAGAAATAGTACCTATCTTGCTTGTATCAGAGGGGTTTGTGAGTTTCAACTATAAAGGTTTGCAAACAGAATTATCAAATCTGGGCCACTGTTCAAATGCAAGTACATAAGTAATGCAGTATGAAACTTAGAAAACCTGCTAGATGAGATACAAGGAATTATACTCCTATTTTACATCAACATTGGTAAAGTTATCCCAATGTTAGAGCCACAGAGAATGGTACCATTTCCAGTCCTGCTGACTTAACAGCTGTAATACCTTAGCACTGAGTAAGGAGCTGTTTATGTATCAGCATTGGTGTATTTTTATGTATGGAGCATGAAGAAAATGCCAAGGAAATTCAGACAGATAACAAACATTAAAGATTACCCAAAGCATGTGTTTGCAGACTATGAAGACACTTTCATGTTATCATTATCTTTAAGAATTAATGAATCCTATATTGGCAGCTTGTGTGGTAGCTTGTGACTTGTTACTGGAGGGCATCCACCTGGATCAGCTATTATGCAACAAAGTTAATTCTATGTTCCAAGGATTGATGTGTGTTTAGGACAAGGTATAATATTGGCCAACTATCAGCTATTTGAAAAATCTCATTAGAATATTTAAGGACATAACAGAGTCTTTTAATAACATCAGCTTTTATAGATTTGGGTAATTAAGGCATATATTTGTTGTCAAACTTCAAAAATATGTTGAATTTATACATAATTATTTTTCTAATCACCTTAAGATTTTTGATGATAAAATGTTAATGATAATAATGATATCCCATTTGTCAGTTTTCTACATATATTTGAGAAAATCTTCTAAAGAGCAAGTCTAATCTTTTAAATACACTTAATGCAGAATACTCGAAGGTGTAGATTCTACCATTAAAATATGCTTTGGGTTCTCTGGAAAGCGCACTGCAATCCTGTAACATTAGAAGGTTAAGGTGAGTTCCCTACCAAATTAGTAAGTTGTCTCTATGGAGAATTTCTTATTAACTTAGCATGCCGTTTGTCTATGAGGAAGCTCATTCCATTTGTATATATCCACATCTGATAGGAAAGCATTTCGCATACCAAGCAGGTATTTGCTTCTGTAGAACCTCCACCCATTTTTCTAGTTCAGAAGATGTTTCTTGCTGCTAGTGAGAGTCCCATACAGACGTATACTAAACATTAGGAGCATCTTTACTGTCACTTAGAGTCACAGATTGACAGCCTAAAGTATTAGAGACCAGAAACCAGTCAGTACTAGAGTAACCCACACACAAACATCCATATGAAAACCGAATTGAACTTTGTCATGGAATTTTCCTGTCTGGTCATTGGCCCACATGGCTCTACTGTGATGAAGAACAGCAAAGAAATGGATCCAGCAAAGCCAGCCACAAATAGATACCCACAGCCACAAGCTGGAATACAGACAGTACATCAACAATAAGATGAAGCTTTGTGGAGCAGAAGGCCATGGAGCCAAGCCTTCTGACACACGTCCACATGCTGGCTTTTAATATGGACAGTAACAGCACAGGGAATTTTTAAAGATATTCTATGTGATGTTGTGATAAAATATGACCAAGTTATTGCAAAGAGAATGACCCTTTCTTTTTTAAAAAAATGTATTTATTTATTTTTTATTTTATCAAATGTACATCACAGTGGTTCAACAGTCCTCTTCCCCCTCCTCCCCACCCTGCCCACTCCCCTCCCCCTTGATAACCACTAGTCACTTCTCAGTGTCTATGAGTCTAATGCTGTTTGTTCCTTCTGTTTTGCTTTGTTTTTATACTTCACAAATAAGTGAACTCAGGGTATTTGTCTTTCTCCACTTGGTTTATTTCACTGAGCATAATACCCTCTAGATCCACCCATGTTGTTGCAAATGGCAGGATTTCTTCCTTTTTATGGCTGAATAATATTCCATTGTGTATATACACCACATCTTCTTTATCTAGTCATCTACTTGTGGACACTTAGGTTGCTTCCATATTTTGGCTATTGCACACAGTGCGAAGATAAACATAGGGGTGCATATATCTTTCCGAAGCAGAGATTTTGTTTTCTTCAGGTAAATTCCCTGGAGTGGAATTACTGGATCAAGTGATATTTCTATTTCTAGTTTTTTGATGAGCCTCCATACTGCTTTCCACAGTGGTTGCACCAATTTGCAGTCCCACCAACAGTGTAGGAGGGTTCCTATTTCTCTGTACCCTCACCAGCATTTTGTTATTATCTTTTGAATAGTGGCTGTTCTAACTACATGGTATCTCGTTGTGGTTTTAATTTGCATTTCCCTGATGACTAGTGATGAGGAGCATCTTCTCATGTGCCTGTTGGTCATTTGTATTTCTTCTTTGGAGAAATGTCTGTTCACCCCTCAGGCCTTATCATGGGGCCCTCTGAGGGGTGATTAATGCTCCAGAGAAGTTAGCTCCTCTCACCCTAGCCCTTTCCAGGCTCAGTTCTGTCCCTTTCTCTGTGTCCCTTGTCTTCCTGGACAGTTAAGGCCATGTTCTCTTTCTTTATGGGCTTCTTTGCTCTACAGATTCTAGAAATAAACCTAAACCTAAGCCAGAGCAATTTAAGGAGCCCCTGCCCAGTATGTGGGACTCAGCCCTAGTCACCCTCTTGGTAGTAGTTTGGCTTTGAGTGTCTTTTCTGTCTCTGGGCTTCTGCTCCATCACCTGCTTAGAACCGTTGTCTTCTAAGACTAAGCCTGTATCTTCTCCTTGTCAAAACCTCCCACAGAAATACAAAGAATTATTAGGGAATACTATGAAAAATTATATGCCAATAAATTGGACAACTTAGAAGAAATGGACAATTTTCTAGAAAAGTACGACCTTCTAAGACTGAGCCAGGAAGAAACAGAAAATCTGAACAGACCAGTTACCAGCAATGAAATAGAATTGGTAATCAAAATATTCCCCCGAAACAAAGCTCCTGTTTTTCTTTATGCCTTGACTCAAGGGTTTGAGTTACTTACCACTCCCCAAAAAGATTACCTTGAGACTCATCGCTCTTTTTTTCTTTTTAGATTCTTTTGCCATTCTCCTTTATAAAAGACATTCAGACAGCTGGGCATAGTGCCACATTGATGGTCATACACTGTGTAGATATTTTGGAATAGAGAGTGTAGAAAAATAGTTCAGGTCAAATGTCACTTTTTACATGGAAGTTCAAAAATGTGTCAAAAATAATACACATGGACACACATGCACGTACACGCACACACACACACAGCTTGAACTATGTTAGTAGTCTCAGAACTGGCTTCCTTTCTCACAGCTCTCTTCCTATTAATCTAATTCTTATTCTCATTCGACAGTATCACCCTTGTCTTTAATAAACACCATTAATGGTTTTCCACCGTGGCCCCGTGTCTTAACTCCAGGAGTATCATTCATATTGAGTCTGTGTTGGGGTTGGCAAACTATAACCTGAAGACCAATCTGGCCTGCTGCCCATTTTTATATGGCCTTCTAGCTAAGAACATTTCTTTATCTTTTTAAATGGTTGAAAAAATCAAAAGAATAACATTTTGTGAAATTTGAATTTCAGTGTCCATTAACAAAGTTTCACTGGAGCTCAACCGTGCTCATTTGTTTACATATTGTCTGTGCCTTCCTTTGAGCCACAAAGGCAGAGGTAAGTAGTTGCAACATAGACCACATGGCCTGCAAAGCCTAAAATATTTACTATCTGCCCAGATAAAACAGAAAGTTTGCCAACCCCCAGTGCATGAGAACAGGACTTCCTGGAGCTGGGCAGTGCATAGCCTGTGTGGCTGTATATTAAGCCCTGATCTCTAATACTCATCATATTAAGTGCTTTTTCCCTAGGCAGGCATTGAAGATTTTCCATAACCAAGACCCAGACCAGATTCTCTGTTCTGGCAGTGTGTTGTCCTCTATTTACCTGTTGCTATCTAACACTGAAAGCCCAGCTCAAATATCACTTTGACCATAGCGGTTCACAAATGTGTCAAGCCTAACGTGATTTCTTGCTTCTATGGATTCGCAGTGTTTTCACCTCCTCTGACTCACTAACTAGATCCTGCCTTGCACTCTTCTTAGTCATGGACTTGTCTCATTTCCCCTACTCTATTATACGATCCTTAACCATAAGGACTTGTCCTGTTCATCTTTGTACCTTTAAGAGTGGTGCAGATGTGGAGGCCTGGTACAGATCCCTGTAGACCAAGGGGCCGGTGGCAGGAACCCCACCAGGCCTCAGTACACATATATTACATACTTCCTCAGTTTTGGGTCCCAAGGGAAATTCCAGTGGCATGGCAAGTGACCCAAGTTAGTGCTCAAATAAAGCTGCTGTGGGGAAGAGTGTCTTAGTTCCATAAAAAACAAACAAAAGCATTGAAGGGCACAAGACCAGGACCCAGTGCTGAAGCCGGTGATACACTGAAAATCAGGTCCTAAATATCAGTGATGTTCTTATAAGCAGCAAGATTCCATTAACCAGACCAGGGTCGAGGCCAACAGAACCAATGGAAAAAGGGATAAGGGGACTGTAGGTTTTGGCAAAGACAAGAGTTCTAACTAAGCAAGTATGGAGAAGACACTCAAAATCTAAGCCAAACTACTACCATGAGGGTGACTAGGGCTGAGTCCCGCATATTGGGTAGGGGCTCCTTAAATTGCTCTGGCTTAGGTTTAGATTTATTTCTAGAATCTGTAGAGCAGAGAAGCCAACAGAGAAAGAGAATGTGGCCTTAACTGTGCAGAAAGACAAGGGACACAGAGAAAGGGACAGAGCTGAGCCTGGAAAGGGAGAGGGAGCTAACTTCTCTGGAGCATTAATCACCCCTCAGGCCCTGTGATAAGACATTTGCCTAAAATATCTCACTTAAGATGCATAGAACTCTGCAAGGAAGGAGCACTATCTCCATTTTACAAATGAGGAAAATGTGGCTTAGAGAGAGTCTAAGTAATTAGCAGAGCTGAGACTTGAAAGCAGTCCTAAGTGAACTCGAAGCAGTTCACCCTGCTTCCCACCACTCCATCACACTTCTCCAATAAATATTTATTAAATGAATAATGAAGATAGAAAAACTGTAAATGAACAATCTTCTTGGTGAGTGTGCTAGAACTCATCTTTTTTTTTCTTATGTTTTCTCTAGTCTTTTCCTTGTAAGTTAGACAGCTTTTGTCTCTTTTCCCACTGGCCCACTGATCTTACAACTCATAGATACTCCATGTTGTGTCCCATGTACCAAGAGGCACATGAAGTAATCTAAGAACATACTGGTTTCTCTAGGCATTTGCTTTGAATTTCTAGCTTTCCAAACCTTTTATAAACTAGTTTATCTTGCCTTTCCAGGCTTATTTTCTTTTGCCCAGAACTCTAGGGCTACTTACTGTCATCCAGTCAACCCTTGTATACCTTGTCCCTTGCATGTTAAATGTTATCTCCTCGGTGACACCCTCTCTGATCTCTTTATTCAGAAACAATATCTCTTTCTTTCTTCTCTTAGCATTTCTTTTTGTGCCACTTGCGTGGTTCTGTACTTAATCTGAAATAATACTTTTGTGCACACTATAAACTCCAAGAACTTTAGAGTTTTCACACCTCTTTTTATCCCCCACAGTACCTGATAGAGACAGTCACACAAAAGAGGTGTTTGAAAATATTAAGTGCTAAGAAATAACATATAAATGAAATTTCACTTTTTAGACTCCTCTATATAGCAATTTTTCCCTCAGAAGTTTGTTCCCACAATCATCCCCTTATTTTTGACATATTTATTTTTCCCAACAATTCTTTCTGGTCACTGGAATTCTTTAGAATGAAGCAGTTGTATGAAATGGAAGGAGTTGGCATATTGAAAGTATGGGTTTGTTATAGCCACTTGCAAAGCCAATGTGAAAAAACCTTCCACTACTAACAGTATGTACAGGCTTATTGGCATATAATTTATTTTTCAAAGTCTTTAATGAAATATACTGATTTGCATCCTATGATCACATATCCTCACAAGAAGTTCTACTTAAAAATAACTGCATAGTTTCTCTTACTACATAATTTACATCATTGTGAAAATCTGATAGTGTATAGGGGCCCAGTTTGGATTAAAGGGCAAAACTTTTATTTCAGGCATTTTCAAAGCATATTAAAAGGACTTTTCTTCTCTTTTAATAAATATTAATGAATTTATTAGTGGATGGCCAAAGGGCACTAAATTATGAAAAAATAACCTTGAGTTTATAGCGACTACAAGAAAATTCACCATTACTAAACCTAAAAATATGAAATACATTCTTCTGAAAATTGCACCTTAAATATACTGATGGTAGTATATCAAACTGATAGATTCTGTTGAATGATAAGTTCCCTAGTTTTGATGGGTTTATAGAGGCCTCCCAAAATACAATCTATTTTTAACTTTCTGTGTAAATAGACAATAGTAGGTGTATATATTATGTATGATAATAGTCAAACTTAAGTCCACTTATATTGGCTTCTAGAATGTATTATATATTTTAGCAGATATTTGCTTCAAAAGTCTTTGCTCAGTGGAATATTACAATTACTCTACAAGCTAGCAAGTAATGAAGGGATTCTTGGGAATAATAAAAGAAATGTTTAGCCAGGATTTAAGAATTTACTAGGATAATCCATCCAATTATAATTTTGACTATGATGGAGGCTCAAAATAATGTACCTATCAATAAAGTGAATTACAAAGAAGAAATAGAACACCCTATACTAGGATTATATGAGCCTATTTCTTCTAGAACCCATTTTTTTACTCTTCATGTGATTATATTCAGTTTTAATATGGTATTACATCTAATCTTTCAAGTACTGCTGTCAGATAAATCTAATTATTTCCCAGAACTTGCTTGTACTTGAAAGAAAAATGAAGAATACTTACTCATCCACTTTGATGTATTTAGTTTATATACAAATATTTTCTTCTTTATTCTTTGTTTAAAAGAAGAAGACTCAGATGGATTAAGAATCACACATATTGGCAGAGGTGGGAGGGATGGGGGAGGGATGGGGAGGGAATCCCAAAATTTGAGGTAGCTCAGATGATTCTTCATTAAACCTCTAAGGGACCCCAGAAGATTTCCACACAGGTAATGCAGTTATTTTTTGGGCGGACTGTTATGGACTACTTGTGTCCCCTCAAGATCCATGTATGGAAGCTCTAATCCCAGGGTAATACTTTTGGAAATAGGGCCTTTGGGAAGTAATTAAGCTTAGATGAGGTCATGAGGGTGGAGCCTCCACAATCGGATTAGTGCCCTTATGAAGGGAGACCAGAGAGCTTGCTGATTCTACCCTGTCCCCCATCTCGCCAGCAAGAAGGCCACTATTTGTAAACCAGAAAGAGGGCCCTGACCAGGAGCCCAACCATGCTGACCCAAATCCCCAATCTGTAGAACTGTGAGATGCCAAGGTTGGTTGTTTAAGCTATCCAGTCTCTGTGGTACTCTGTGGCAGCAGGTGAACAGACTATAACCCAAAGGTGTATCAGTGCTCCTTGCATGTGTCCTTGAGGTCTTGACCAACAATGTCAATACATCTTGAGATCACTGCACCTACAGTGACTGCACACAGCCATGCTGAGGACATTGGACCTTTAACAAGGAAGAGTTGATTTCAAATGTGGGTAGAGCTACTCCCTGAACATCTGCGAGGGCAGTTTTGAACAGCATCTGGGTTCTGAAAGCAAACATCAGTGCCCATGTATCTGCGACCATCTGAGATCCAAATTTAGACCCCCAACATGTTTTTCCTGGACACTAACTTCTTGAAGCTATTGCTTTAATCTCATTTGTGAAAAGCAGAGACCATATCACTTAATTTTTTGTAGCTTCATACATTATGATGTTCCCAGACTATCTTTCTAATGTTCAGCCTCTGACACACCAACAAATGGCTCAGTTTAGTTCCTCACCAATTGATTCCCTTCAGAAAGAGAAAGGGCCCGGGATTAGGGTGTTAATCTGAGTTCAAAAATTGGGTAGTAATTTGCATTTTGGGAGGATCACTGAAATCCGTGCAACCCATGCTCTTTTCTCCCAAAGTTGAATAGAATTGGCAGAACAATCCTGGCTCCTTCATTCAGGCCTGTCTGTGATCAATGGCAAACATTTTAATATAGTTCCTGAGGTGAGGGGAATGTCAGTTCATTTTTGAACAGTATCATGTCTCTTACTCATTTTTCTATCATCAAAATGAATTATACATAAATCTTAGGCTTTGTAGCCAATCCATTCATTGATTTGATTCAACAAATAATATTCTGAGAGGCCGCCATGTGCCAAGTACTCTTTTAGATGTTTGGAATATATTATTAAGTAAGATACTTATCCTTGAAGAGATTACATTCTGGAAGAAGTGGGGGAACAGGCAATAAATATAATAAATAAAGTATAAACATTGTCAGAAGGTATTAAATTCTACAAGGAATAAAAGAATAAGTCGGTGGGCTAAGGAGGATGGAGGGAAGGGATGAGTTGAGGTACCAACAGACTTGAAGGTGTTGAAGGGGTTGGCCAACCAGACACCTGGGCAAGGACATTCCAGGCAGATGGCACAGCCAGAGCAAGAGAATAAGGTTTGCCTCATATATTCAAGCCAGGAAGTCAGTGTGGTTAAAGCAGACTGCCTCAGGGGAAATATGGAAGAAAATGAGGTCAGAGGCTGGAAGTCCAGGTTATGGGGGGACTGGAAGGCCATTTTAGGACTTTGGCTCTTATTCTATGTGAAAATGGGAAGCTGCTGAAGAGTTTTGAGCAGAGGAGTGATATGATCCAGCCACTGGTTTTGGGCAGAAATCACTCTTGCTGGGCCAGGAAGACTGCCCCGAGTAAGAGTAAAGCAGGAAGATGGAGTTGGAGGCAACTGCAGCAGACCAGTTGAGAGATATGTTTAAGAGATTAAGTCAGCCTCCTTGGTTCCCCATGCATTAATCTATCATGCCACCTAGCCCAGACTGAAATACTTTATATGTATTCTAGAGAAGTCTAGTTAAATAGCTATATTTCTACTTAAGTAGCCAATAAGTTTTCACCTCAAGATATGCTCAAGTATTTTCTTAATTTAAAATTTTGTAAACAGATGATACACTGAATAGACACCAAATTCCATAATAAATTCTGATAAGAACCATCAGGACTAATTTATCTGAAAGGAGCATTTAAATTCACATAATAGTCTCCTTCAGTTTATTCTAATTTTGACCAAGTAATGCTATTTTCATCTATTTTTTTTAAAAAAAGAATTCCTGAGGGACTGCTACCTCTACTGAACTCTTGAGTGTATCTCATCCCAAAGGGAATGATCAACAAAATATTGTTTCATGGGGTCCTGGATACATGCTATAGATACCACTATACCTACTCATGGTTCATCTATGACATAACCTCTGAGTCTAAGGCAGAACTGTTATATTTCGAAGAAGGAAACATGAAGAGACAGAATAAATTATTTGTTGATCTTAGGAAGAAATTCAACCCATTTCTTTAGCAGGCTAAGGTAGCATTTATAATGTGTTTTTCTATTTTTTTGGAGTCCTTCAGGAAAGAATCTGTGGTGGTATATATAGATTGGAAAGGTTACACTGTCATCATTGCACAAATTGATTCTATCTGAAGTAAAAATTCACCTACAGTTTTACATTGATGTTGTATTGTGCTATGTGGTATTCTGTCAAAACTAAATGTTGTCTCGAGCAAAGATTTCACCTTTATTTAATAGCACATTTAAACCAACCACAGTATTAGATGCCTACACTAGGAGAATAGTAATAATTGGCAGTGTGAGCAATATCCCAACTATAGAGAAGATTTACTGTATGTTATTTTAAAAAGCTTAGAGAAGATACTTTAACCTAGTCTATTCCAAGAGTGGCTTTTAGTAGGTCTCAAAGCCTCTAAAATTATTGGCAAAGTCATATATTAATATGAATCTGTTAAATGATCCAACAGATTTTAATCATAATTTCAAAAGCACCTGGGATAGCACTTCCTCTTGGGAAAAAAAGAAAGAACTTAAAAAAAGACTGACTTAGAAAAATGCACAGTGTTTTTTAAAGGTTATTTGTATATCAGATTACTCTCTCAACTTACAGTTTGCTCACAAAATTTAGTTCTGTTTTAATCAAAATGGACTTTTTTGCTTTCACATCTTGATTTTCTAAAGAAAATATTTAATTTTGCCTTTTATAATTTTTCATAGTGGGATAGACCTTCATTTATTTCAACCAACATTTATTTCTGAGTACCACGTTCCCACCTTTGAGAATCTCACAGTCTATGAGGAGAGATGCAGGGACAGTTATTGCTCATAACCGTAGAAAACATTATTAGGAAAATGAATTCAAGGGCAGCTTTATCCCCAGGTTAATTGAATTCTGCCTAGGGTTATTGTGACTGGAAAGATTTAGAAGTTTTTCCAGGCACAGGAAGAAAGCCAGGGTGTTCTGGGCATAAAAAACAACAAGCACAGAAGTGTGGGCATTCGTGCGGCGGGAACACAGGTCGGAAGGGGCTTGGCTGAAGGGAAGTTCGGAAAGGTGAGGCCAGACTTCAGAGAGCCTTCGGACCATCCAGGTATCTGGACTTGTGTGTGTAAGGTGATGAGGAAGTATTACAATTGTTAAGATAGAGCAAAGGTATAATCTGGATTATTTTAGAACTATAACTCTGGTGGACAAGATGAGAACAGATTGAAAAATAAGAAGCTGCTGAAAAAATATGATGTGTCAAATTAGTAAAATAATATAGTTATTCCTGCTTCTATTTTATTTATTTAACATTTGTTATTTGAACAAGTTTCTTCTTTGGTATTTGTTACTTATCAGAAGAAGTTTCTTCTTCATTCTAGCCTATTTATAGATCACAACCAGCTTTTAGAACAATTCCAGTCCAGAGAGAAAGCCTACAGCATTAGAATCGGCAAGATGAGCTTCGTTGCAGTCATCCAAACTGTTGTTCAAATTCTAGGTGGAGATACATTCGTTTTCATTTTGGAAATTGAGAATATCACCAGAAGTTTTCTAACTTGCTCCATCTAGTCTATCAGCAATTACTACTGATTCTACCTCCAGAACCCATTCTGAGTCTGTCCACTCTGCGTCCATGCCGTTCTGAGGAAAGCCCCATCCTCTCTCTCCAGCTCCCCTAACATAGCTCCAAGGAAGTCTTTGCTTTCTCTCTTACCCCTCTGTTCTCCATATGGCAGGGAGTGACCTTCCAGAATAAAATACAAATCAAATCATTCATTCCCTTATTTAAAATTCCCCACGGCTTCCAACTGCACTTAGAAGTCATATCCAAACTTACGTTGATGTCTGCCAGGCCCTCCATGAATTGACCCATGCCAGCTTACTTTAGACCTCCAACTTCATTCCCTACTGCCCCTGATCACGATGCTGCCATATAGTATTCTTTCCACTCTTGAACCACTCCAAATTCTTTTCAGCCCCAAATGCTCTCTTCTTTCACCTCTGCATGGCTGACTTTTCAGGTCCCATATCAAATGGCACCTTGTCAGAGAAACCTTCCTGACCACTCAACGTAACATAGCTACCTAATCTCATTGTACCATGCTGCCACCAGTAATCTTCTTGTGGGGTTATTTGCTTACATGTTTACTATCTCTACCCTTCTTCCTCTGCTGCCGCCTTAACTGTGCAGGCTCCACAGCAGGCAGGAAATGTTGACCAAATGATTCCCTGCTTTGTTTCTAGCACTGTGCTGTCCAACACAGCCACCACTGGCTACATGTAGCTATTTAAAGTTTAGTTAAAATTAATTAAATTACACAAAAATCCAGTCCTTCAGTTGCACTAGTAACATTTCAAGTGCTCAGTGGCCACATGTGGTCACCATATTGGACAAGGCAGATATAGAACATTCCCATCATTGCAGAAACATCTAGCATGTAGTAGATAACAAGTAAGTATTTGTAGAATGAACAAATTGTTGAATGAGAAATGCAAAGTACTGCCACCTACCTCAACTTGACCTCATGGTAAGTGGCTATTCATTTCACAAAAACTAATCAAAACCCTGTATCTTACTCAAATAAGAAAGAAAGAGAAAAAAGAAAAACTGTACGATTCTTGTAGAGTTATCTGTAAAATGTGAATATCCAACTGTTAGGGAGTGAATGCTTGTCTTCCCCAAAACTTTTATGTTGAACACCTAATGCCCATGTGATGATAATTGGAGGTGCATCCTTTGGGAGGTAATTATGTTTAAATGAAGTCATGAGGGTGGAGTCCTCATGATGGGATTAGTGTCTTTTTAAGAAGAGACACCAGTGCTTCCGTTCTCCACCACGGGAGGACACAGTGGGTGTCTGCAAGCCAGGAAGAGGGCCCTCACCAAGAACCAAATCTGCCAGCACCTTGATTTGGACTTCCCAGCCTCCAGAACTGTCAGAAAGTTCACCCAGCTATGGGATTTTGTTGTAGCAGTCTGAGCTAAGACATCAACCCACAAAGTTTTGCCAACATTGATTACTTTGGCTAGCAGGGACTCCCAAAGCAACAAATGTTGGTGAAAAACTTTGTGTGCTAATAATGTTTAGTTCTAAGGTCCAGATGTGACAGTAAGACAAACCTATACATATGCATGTGTATTCCATTCGTAGGCTAGGGATTGCCTACACTCATTATGTTTAAATATGCCATATCCTGAGGGTTGTTTTATGTTTTGGTATTTTTAGAGGTCAAACAATACATATTTATGTATGTAGTCCATTTGTAATTCTTATTCTTTTAACCATTCTACTTGTCAAACTATGTTTGTGCTGACATTAAATACAATTCAGTATCATGAAAAAGTGTTTACTCTGAACTTGAATCAATTAGTATATTCAAATCTTGAATTTAACCCGACAATTTCAAAGACAGCTTATATGCAATGTTTTGGCCACTCATCAAAGTTGATGTTGTGGAAAGCAGGAAAAATCTATCTTACCATCCTAATCCCCTTTGCTCAGCAACAAACTGTATAAGACATTGTAAAACAAAGCATCCTGTGGTCGACAAATAAAGGCTTAACTGAACTCTAGACAGTTCTGTTGGATTCAGATGCCTAGAAAGTGAAGGTGGCTAGCCATCCTGAAAGTCAGCAACCCAGTATTGCCTTGCTCCTCTCTCCCTGTCTCTTTCTGCCTCTCTATGTCTGTCTCTCTCTTCCTCCCCTCTCCTTCTGTCTATATCTGTCTCTCTCCCCTCTTCTTTCTTTCTGTAATTAAAAAAAAAAGGCAGTTTAACATTTTGCATAAACAAAGGATCACTTAAAAAACAACTGTGTACCTGTCACCCAGAAAGAACTGCCATGAACATTTTGTCATTTTGCCTCAGATATTATTTTTAAGAAAATAAATGATTACAGATTACTATCCTTCCATAGTTTTTTTTTTCCTTCTATTTTCTCCAAAGATAACCCTAATAGGAAGTTGTGCTCCAGCTGGCCTATATTTTATACTTTTCTAAAAATATGTATTCATAAAAAATAGTGTTTTTTTATTAAAATTTTTGTATGTATATCATTCTACTTCTTATTTTCTTCTTAATCACTGTATTGTACTTGACTGCCTGAACATTTCACAATTTATTTAAATTTTCCCTCCTTCGTGAACATTTTGGGGTTCATTTAGGGTTTTTTCCTCTCACAACAAATACTACTCCAATGAATATGTTTGAATATGCCCCTTTCAGCATATGTCAAAAGTTCTACTGATATATTCCAATTAGTGGTACAAAAAATATGTTTTTATCATTTCCTTCATTCTCCTTTCTTTGAAACTATGTGTTGCTCTTTTCAGACTTCCTGAGCTGATTGCTTAACTCAACTATTTTCCATCTTTTTAGGATTACATATTTTTTTTCTCTACAATTATATATTTTCCATGTAATTTAGTCTGCATTTCAGAAAACTTCCTGTAGTTCTTTTGATCTTATTGAATGTTTTGTAATTCTATTTACATTTTTCTCTTTAACCCACAATTTTTTTTTCCAGTTTCCAAACTTAGATTGTTATATTTGAACTATCTTTGTGTGTTTGATATTTAACGTTAATTGTACCTTGGGTGGTCTGTGTGACATTTCGTGCAGTTTAAATTTTCTTTGTACTTTATAAATATCACGTGTATTCTTGAAAGTGAATTCTCTTTTTTGTTGCAGGGTTTTGACCAACATGTATACCAGTATTCTCATCTTCCATGTCCTTAAAATTATATATCTGAAAGGACCTGGGAAAGGTTATTATCATGCCGAAGTTGCGAGGTTATCTAGAGATCTCACATTCTGGGTGGGTGGCTGGAGCAGAGCTCCACCTGATGTCCTCACCTCCACACTGCTGCCTTTCTCCAACCCCCACATTTCTCCAATGCCCTCTCCTGAGAAAGCTCAACGCTGTGCTCACTTTATAAGAGCAATGTGAAAAGAATTCTATCTGTTCTTAAAGAGAATAAATTGAAGGGTGAATTTGCAACTAAGAGGCAATAAACAGATAACGACATGGAGATTTTAGAATATTCTGTCATTTCCTTTTTGATGCCCCTTGTGAATCCCTCAGTACCATCTTCCAATTCACTAAATCTCTCTTCAACCATCTACATTTTATTCCATGCAATTTTTCTTTTATCTCAATGTCACATTTTTTCAAACAGATTTCCTATTTTTTTCTTTTCTCCTCCTCCCCCTCCTCCTCTTCCTTTTTACTTTTTTTTTCATTTTGGCCTGTTTTTCTTTGTTGCTTTTTCAAAATTTTTAATGGGCTTCTTCCTTTATGTCTTTGAGAATCTTAAAAATATTTACTCTGAATTGATTTTCAATGTTCTACATTGTTATTTCATTGCAGCTGTTTCAGCTTCTCTGATAGGTAGGTGAGTCGACTTCAGCCCCATGATAGTCTGCTGGTTCAAGTACAGAATCTGGTGCTAGCACCCAGACTTGTGGTGCCCCCCATGATGAGTGCAGGACCTTGGAATCTAACTCCTGTCTGTCCCTGCCTGCTTTCCTTTGCAAAGCCTTCCTTTTTTTTGTTTTTGAGCCTACTAACTTCTTAACTTTAAAAAGTTAGTATGTATGTATGGGCTATTTAATGAGTTACTTGATAGCACTGTATCAAATGGAGCTTATCTTTTTTCTGAAGGGGTTCACTTATTAAAGCTATTCTAGGCTCTCTGACTCCTGTAAACCTCTATAATCAATGCTGTATTTAAAACCATTTACACTGTCAACTTTGTGGGTGGATCCCATTGTTTGAAGAGGTTTTCTTTAGCTTACTGGAAGTTAAGTAGAGTCAGTCCCTAATTTACTGACAAGCTGTTTTACAAAAGTTATATTTTACATCTCTTACTGCAATACACAAGCTACTTCCTTGTTAAGATCATGACTGTGATTTTGAATTGTAATTTATTTGATGAATATGATCATTCTAGCTGTATTTAAAATAATTTTTAATTGTTTTAAATGAAAAAATGAATTCCAATTACAACTATAGTATTCTGGGAACACATCTTTCCACCTTGGTTTCCAGATGTAAAATTCAGACAACCAAGTTCCAATCTCAGGTCAACAGTCTAGCCATCTCTGCCTGCTTCCCTCTCCAGATGTTTCAGCCTTGACTAACATCTGTGTTTTTATTTTGTCCATGAAGATACTTACCTTATTCCTGAGTCCTACCACCACCTTTTAGTAGCTAAGTGACTGTGGAAACCCTATGTGAGGCACTTCACCTCTTTGATGCTTGGTTTTCATTGTTGCTGTTGGATTGTTTTCATCATTAGAGTGACACAGCATTTCTTGTCCTTACTTCAGGGTTCTAGACATCAGAGGAAATAATGTCTAGGAAAATGAAAGCAATTTAAAATTCAAGAACCCCACTTGGAGACATGTCACATGTCCTCCAAACACTATGGCCCTGTTAGTTCTCATCCCAAGAGAAGGCATTCCTCTCCCTGCATAAAAGAAGTAAGAGTTCAGGTCAGTCACTCATAATGGATTAGACAATAAAATAATTTGACCCCAAAGGTGAAAAGGCTCTGGACTCTTCCATTTTTTTTTCTTGCAGACATACTAGTGTGTTCATAACATGAATGATCAGAAGTCAAGCAATGGCTGCCTTCATGTAAGTCTGTTCTGCCCAGGAAACATATAAAAGGGCATTTGGACATTTGAAGCAAATTAGAGGTGCAGCAAAGGCCAGAAGCATTGCCAGTTTTCCACTTTTCTTTGTCTACAAACCAAAATGTTAACAAAATAAGTAATTCAAGAAGCTAGGAATTTGGAATTAACCAAGTGTAATTTCTAAAGTATTATGGCCTTTTATTTTGTTCTGCTTTTGCAGGTATGAAGTTGTATAAGCTCAGTATATTGTAATTATGTAAAATAATCTAATTTACATAGCCAAATAAAGTCAAATCCCTTTTATTTTCCTCAGTGAATATTGTATAAACCTTACAGGTTAGAAAGTCAACCAGAAAAGAGTACCTAATAAAAGTAGCTTTTTATATTCTCCCTGAATTTAGAGATCTTTCACTTCATGGACAGTCACTGATTTTTGAAAAGTTCTGTTTTCACCATCAAGTAAAAATGGCTTATGCTGGGATGAATACACTCCATTCCAATCTGCACATTTATTTTGCATGAATATGGTCAGATGAATTATAAAGAAAACCTAGCTACTCCAGAACACTGCTATTTTACAAAAAGTTGTTCTGCTAAATTCATGATTGAGGTACCATGATCTTTTATAGGTCCTGGGAGAATATTTTGTTCAAATAACATAACAAACAACTCAGTGATCAGTGGTTCTGTTCACGTTTTGGGTCTCCATAAATATGATATTCTACAAAATCAGAGATAATGAAGGTTAAGGCATTATTATAACCTTTTTTTAAAAAAAACGAAGTTCAGACAAAGGAGTGAACTATTTTATGAAAACATTATATAGAAAATTCAAGAAATAAACTCTAGCAATTCTATAAATAAAGGGTAAAGGAATAAATTCAGTGACACTTAAAATGAGTAAAAATCCAGAAATGTTCTGGTAGAAATCTGGTCAACTATCAATCAAAAAGAAGCAAATATCACTACAGAAAAACTATTTTGACAGACTAGAAGTAGAAATACTTATTTTATGCCAAAATATTATCATTTGGGTTAATAATTAAGTTTCTGCTTTTATCTCAAAAAGTTTGTATTTAAAATATTTTTTAAAAAATTCCTATTAAGTAATGGTTTCCAGAAATTTGTTAATGCAACTTTGGAAAGATCTTAAAATGGGGAAAAAAATGAAAGTAAAGTCTAAGATTCAGTTCAATCTACTGAAATGATACCATTATTTATATACTCAGAGAGAAGCAATATCCTGATTGGAAATCAATTTGAACAACTGCTTTTGAGAAGTGTGGTTATTGATTATATGTGGTCATCAGAGAAGAAATATGCAGAGAAAGAAGAACATTCAAAAAAATCTCTTATGAGCCTTTTTAACAGATTTTCTGGAGTAAGCAGGCTAACACTATAAAGTTTTTTTTAGTATCTATTTCACACACCAAATTAACAGCAAACAAAGGGGCATAGGTGAAATTAAAATAATTATTGCATCCTTCCTCTCTACACTTTACAAATACTTAACACTTATTATTTCTCACAAGCATCCAATAGATGTGTATTTGTCACTGCTACTTAACACATAAAAGAAATGAAGTTCAGAGGGTTGAGTAACTTGCTTAGGGTTACCTGGTTATTAAGTGCCAGAGGCAGCAGTTTGAACAGAAGTATGTTAAGTTCAAATCCCATTCTGTGCCTATCACATCGGATTTTCTTATATATGTTTCCTTTGCATATTTTTAGTAAAGGTATACAGTGTTTTATGAAATAAATGAATTTCTGACAAAGTGGATATAAATTACCTTTTATAGATTGAGTCATGTGTTAACATAAATAAGAGGCACTCATTAATTAAGCTAGTGCCATGCATTACATTTGTAAAGTATACAATTCCTGAAGAACCTAGGTGAGTACAATTTTTATTTAAAGATTAAATACAAATGATCACACCTGGTTTTGCCTAAAGTGGCTTAAATCTGTACAAAACACAGTTTTCTGAAGCCAGCAGCAGCTGTTTGCATAGTTTGGGAATATGCGCTGCTGCAGAGTTGGAGGCTGGCTGGACTAACAGCATGGCTTGTACAAATACAGATACTGAATGCACAGGGGTATGTGGTTTGGAACAGTCAGGGACAATACCATCAGTTTCTATTTCACTTAATGTAAAATTATCAGCTGCAGATGGTGTGGTTTTTGACAGGTCATTGTGGGTCAATGCTATTGGATTTGTCTTATGAAGCACACAGGTGGTTTGCTAGAAAGATTGAGGGACAGAGGTGTACTTGCAGGCATTAGGGAGTTAGCCCTTAGACCTTTGGGAGCAATGAATCTTCAAAGTGAAGGAAACAAAGAATGTTTGAAGACTTCTTTGTAGACAACTTCATGTTTTTACACCAGCCCATTTTGTCTAGTAGCAATGATGAACTGGGTAGCAACACTAATATATATCCACGGGAACACTGACATACAAATACTGGTAAGCACCTCCACAATCATGGCAAACAAATGAACAGCACTTCCACTGGAGACCACAAGAAATCCACTCTACATCATTTGGGGGACACTGTGAAGCTTAGATGGGTCAGCCAATTTGCTGGTATTTGTGTGTTACAGCCATCATCAGAGTTGAGAAACTGCTTATGGAATTCGAGCTGTTCAAAACAGCCTGCAGGATGGTTTTGGCCATGAAAAAATTATGCTTTTGTAACAGCAAAATTTTCCTAGTGTCTAGAATTTGACTATCTGTTCTTTCAGCCCTACCACAGGCGGCACTTCTGAGAACTAGTCATGACAAATGCCAACTAGGCTGTTACTACTGCTATTGGTGGTGGTGGTATGTGTGTGTTTCATGTTTGGTATTGGTTCTGAGAGTAACAAGACTACAAAAGTGAGTGTCAGCAAACACTAGCTTACATGATACAGCTGGCCACGGCCACTTATTCTTTGGCAAAGGTCTAGCAGCTTTTGTTAAGAATTAAGGACTCAGAAGTGTTTGCTTTAAGATTGATTCAAATGATACCAAATTCTAAACGCATGGAGCTTCAAGCACACACAGCAAGCTGTGCACCAGCATTTCTCTTACTATGTCAGCAGTTATTTCAAATCAGTTAAAGGAATTTCTCAATCATAATCTCAAAATAATGACTGTAAAAATATTTTGTTAGTATTTCACTAATATCACTATGATGGATTGTCATTTGTTTATCTGATCTCTCCATTAAAACTCTTCTGAAGGCAGCAATGATGTCTTATTTCTTTGTATCCTCAGTAACTAGCAGAATTCTTTTACATAATAAGGGCTTGATAAAAGGTTAATGTTAAATAAGTGATCAGTAAATATGAGTTGCTTTCTCACTTTGTCACACTCTGCTTCAGAGTTGGTGGCTACATATTACAGCTCTGTGTGTGTTAATGTGCTGGATATTTCCTTCTTGTTCTTCCTGACTCACCCTCCACCTTCTCCTTCTTGCTCAATAATCAGGAGGGCTGACCCATAACAACAACATCAATAGACCAACTTGCCTTCTGACTTCTGGTGGGTTTGGCCAATGGAAGCTGGATGCAGGAGATTGGAGGTGGAGAAGAAAGTAAGAATGAGTCCTGGGATGCCATGGCCCACCATCCAGGGAGCTTCTGCCAGTCAGTGGTTTTCCATAGCCAGCCATAGCTCTGGTGGGAGGTCCAGAGCTTTCACGCAGCTAATCTCTCTGCACTTAACTGCTCCCTCCCCTTGTCCCTTTGAGACTTAGGGATGGTAAAGGCTCTGCTATTGTAGCCCAGAATATTGCACCATCTTTTGCTGCTTTCGCCAGTCCCTATCTGCACCTTTGAAAAGGCCCTTTTGTTAAACTCACTTCAATTTCCAGTTTGAGTGTGCTATTTCCTGCTGGGGCCCTGAGAGGTACTATGATAGTTGCATGGATAAAAATGTAATTAGTTTTACTCCTCATACTTGCAAGGAGAATAAGACTATTCCTGTTTTACAGAATAGCTGTGATAGAAACACATCCTGGAGCTTTTATTAATCATTCATTCATTTGTTTGTTCATTTTATTCCCATAAGTCATTGGAAATTTGTCTGTTGACATCACAACTGCTAAGTGTAATTCCAACTTGAGCAGAGTGGCACAGAGACAACCTGGCCCAAAGTGAGTGTCTGTGCAGGATAAAAGAATAAATCAGGGGTTCTCTTGTCCCCTCCTGGCATGAGCCAGGAATTCTTTCCTCTCACTGTATCTCAATAAAAGCCTCTGCCCTGGCTCTCCTACCTTGAAAAAAAAAAAAGAATAAATCAGTTTAAGAGGGCTTTTTGCTGCACAAAAGAAAAGGGGGAAAGTTATAAAAGGAGGAACAGAGGAGGCTCAGCTCAGAATACTTGTTAGTCTAAAGAACTGTCCTATGAAGTCTGCTTATTCTGTTCATTTGGGTGGAGGATGCAGGCCTATGAGACTCTTACTCTTACCTAGCCCAATATATATGGAGGGAAGTCTCTGAATTCTAAACTTGGTTTATGAAATCACCCTCTAAAATTTAAGGGACTCTCTAATTTTTTTGTTTTGTACTTCATGTCTGCATTCTAAAGTTTCTTTTCCTTGCCTGTGCAGCCAAGGTAACTCAGTGACCACTCCCAGATGCCACCCGCTAAGGGTTGCCTCAGTTTCTCCATCAGGCTCAAGAGTCGAGTGAATGCTGAAGGATTCAGTCTATATGACCAGGGATCACCTTGCCTAACCAATAGATCACCAGTGAGTTTGTATGTCTCCTTGGTCCCTTAAGCCTTAGGTTTCCAGAGAAGCATGAAAAATAAGATAGATGTGACATATTATTGAAAGTCACACAGGTATTAAGCCTTGTTTTCCTATGCCATGCTTTAACAAATGGGTCTATGCATAGTTTATATGAGTTAAGAAATAGTGTACTTAACAAAGGAAGGCAATGTCAAATTATAACACTTCAAAATCAGGTATGCCAGGGACTTAAGACTTTTTTGTATGGTGTCAGTCACCTTAGTACCTTTTAAACACCATCTCTTTCATACTTCAGAGGTTTCGTTTTAAAAAAGTATGGCAGGAGTCACTCTAATGTGATTATAAAGGGCCTGAAGCTTTGCTTTTAAAATTCAATACTTAGGTAGGAAAAAAAAGATAGCTTTTCCTCTTTGATTTTTAGTCTCTATTTTTATAACACTAGCAGCGCCGAGACACTGGCAGGGAAATGTGTCTTCTTGCTGGTATCACGCTAAATTGCAGTTCTTTAAGCAGTTTTGTTTTCATCTGTGCCTTGATCTCTATTTCTGCATTCCCCCCATTCCAACCATTTTTCTGGATGCTCCAGAGTTATTTTCAGCTTTCTTGATGCTACATTGACTTGTTCCTTCATTCAATAAATATTTATTGAGCACCTACTCTGTGCCAGTCCCAGCCAGAGATCCTGCAATCACGGAGTCAAGCAAAAGAGCCAAGACTTCATCATTGTAAACACTGGTAATTATAAATGCTGAGAAGGAAAAGTACAAGCGTAGGAGTTCAGAGACCTTAGCTGGTGTATGGGTTCAGAGAAGTTTTCCTTAGGAAAATGTTGTTGGAGGGGATTGTAATGGATGAGCATAAGGTGATTTAATTGAAGAGTACAAGAGAAGGTCTAGGAAGAGTTTTCACGTAGAAAGAATGGCATATGCAGGGACTCAGAGACTGTGTACTGCTGAAATCTGGTATGAATATATGCAGTATTTGACTTAGAACCATTGGACTCCAGATAATTTATGTGTAAAATCAAGGCTGAGATATTAAAGGGTCCAAGTCAGCTTCCTCTATCCTATTCTTTCTGTGTGGCATTCCCCTTTGGTTCACAACTCAGAACACATAAAGAGCAGATGCAGGTAGGTATATGTTAGAGATTGTAGTTTATATTGCAATACAAAGGACCTTAAGCTTTTGGTGCTGGGTCCACACAGGTTTATCTAGAGCTCAGGCTTTGTATCCAACCTGGGTTGGATGGCAGGAAGGAATTTTGTCCTGTATCATGACTCTGACAGAGAATGGCAGAAGCTTTATTGCAATAGAAAGAAGAGCATGTGCCAAATAGTGAACCAGCTCAGAAAGCTTTTCTCAAGAACAGTTGCACAGGGACTTCCGGGAAGATGGCGCTGTGAGCAGGGCGGCAGAAATTTCCTCCCAACACTATATTTATCTACGAAAACACAGAAAATACATCTATTCCTAAAAGAGAGACGAGAATACACAGGAAAGCACACAGCGTGCAGCTACACCCGAGAGGACTCGGCACCCCAAGAGGTGGGTAAGATACGGAGCCGCGACCCGGCGGGACCCGAGCCCTCCCCCACCCCAGCGCAGCGGCGGGAGGAGAGGATTCAGAGCCGGGAGGGAGTGGAAGTACACCCCGCGAAGTAGCCAGCCCCGGGGATCTGCGCGGGGAGCACTGACCCACATTGCGCAGTGTAGCGGAGACTGGAGATACAGAGGGGCAGGATCTGAGCGGGGAACATGCCAGGGTGCTTGCAGCCGGCTCCCGGGAAGGAAAAAAAAAAGCGCGCGCTTTCTTCAGCGGTCTTAAAGAGACAGGAGCCCAGCGGAGGAGCCGGATAGCCCCAGCACACTCAGCCCAGCAGGCTGGGAGTCCTGGGGAGTTTCAGATGCCTTAGCTGGCGACTGAGGAAGCGTAGCCATACTTAACACTTCTCACTGAGATCAACAGCCTCCTATTCGTTCCCACCCCTACCAGAGCGATAAAGGGCCCTGCAGAGCGGCACAGTCACAGCTGTGGAATACTGGGGCAATAGCGCCCCCTAGAGCATTCCCACAGAATCTACGTCCGGTGGGCATTTTTTTTTGTTTTTTTTGTTTTGTTTTGATTTTGTTTTGTTTTTGTTTTTTCTTTTCTTTCTTTTTTTTCCTTTTTTTTTCTTTTTAAAGTCTTAAAGAGCCCAGCTGACATACGTGGCAACTAACAGTGACCAATTATATAGCCATGAAAAAACAGAGGAATATGGTTCAGACCAAAATCAACCAGACAACCCCAGAGAGGGAGTCGGAAGGGATGGAAATGCGCAGCCTCCCTGAAAAAGAATTCAGAATAAAAGTCATAACCATGCTGATGGACCAACAGAGAAATGTGCAAGAGCTCAGGGAGGAGGTGAGGGAACTGAGGAAAGACAATGCAGAAATCAGACAAGCGATTAACGGGCTTAACAGCAGAATGGATGAGATGCAAGAGACTGTTAATGGAATAGAAAACAGAGAACAGGAGTACAGAGCAGCTGAGGCAGAGAGAGATAAAAGGATTTCTAGGAATGAAAGAATATTAAGAGAACTGTGTGACCAATCCAAACGGAACAATATTCGCATTATAGGAGTACCAGAGGAAGAAGAGAGAGAAAAAGGGATAGAAAGTGTCTTTGAAGAAATAATTGCTGAAAACTTTCCCTCGCTGGGGAAGGAAGTAGTCTCGCAGTCCACCGAAGCTCATAGATCTCCCAACACAAGGGACCCAAGGAAGACAACACCAAGACACATAATAATTAAGATGGCAAAGATCAAAGATAAACACAGGGTATTAAAGGCAGCTAGAGAGAGAAAAAAGATCACCTACAAAGGAAAACCCATCAGACTATCATCAGACTTCTCAACAGAAACCTTACAGGCCAGAAGAGAATGGCATGATATATTTAACGTTATGAAACAGAAGGGCCTCGAACCAAGAATATTGTATCCAGCACGATTATCATTTAAATATGATGGAGGGATTAAACAATTTCCAGACAAACGAAAGTTGAGAGAGTTTGCCTCTCATAAACCACCACTACAGGATATCTTAAATGGACTGCTCTAGATGGAAGCACACCTAAGGCTAAAAAGATGTCACCAGAGAAAAAAAAATAGCAAAGAAAGCAGACCATCCCAAATACTAACTAAAGGCAAAGAATAAAACACCTATTATAGAAAGAATGGAGGAGGAGGAATAAGAAGGGAGAGAAAGAAAGAAACATCAGACTGTGTTTACAATAACTTAATAAGAAAGTTAAGTTAGATTGTTAGATAGTAAAGAAGCAACCCTTGAACCCTTGGTAACCACGAATCTAAAGCCAGCAATGGCAATAAGTACATAGCTATCAATAATCACCCTAAATGCAAAGGACTGAATGCACCAATCAAAAGACACAGAGTAACAGAATGGATAAAAAAGCAAGACCCATCTATATGCTGCCTACAAGAAACTCACCTCAAATCCAAAGATATACACAGACTAAAAGTGAAGGGATGGAAAAAGATATTTCATGCAAACAACAAAGAGAAAAAAGCAGGTGTTGCAGTACTTGTATCAGACAAAATAGACTTCAAAACGAAGAAAGTAGCAAAAGATAAAGAAGGACATTACATAATGATAAAGGGGTCAGTCCAACAAGAAGATATAACCATTATAAATATATATGCACCCAACACGGGAGCACCAGCATATGTGAGACAAACACTAACAGAATTAAAGGAGGAAATAGACAGCAATGCATTCATCCTAGGAGACTTCAACACACCACTCACTCCAGAGGACAGATCAACCAGACAGAAAATAAGTAAAGACACAGAGGCACTGAACAACACACTAGAACAGATGGACCTAACAGACATCTACAGAACTCTACACCCAAAAGCAACAGGATACACATTCTTCTCAAGTGCACATGGAACATTTTCCAGAATAGACCACATACTAGGCCACAAAAAGAACCTCAGTAATTTCAAAAATATTGAAATCCTACCAACCAACTTCTCAGATCACCAAGGTATAAAACTAGAAATAAATTTTAGAAAGAAATCAAAAAGGCTCACAAATACATGGAGACTTAACAACACTCTCCTAATTAATCAGTGGGTTAACGACCAAATCAAAACAGAAATCAAAGAATATATGGAGAATAATGACAACAACAACACAAAGCCACAACTTCTGTGGGACGCAGCAAAGGCAGTTCTAAGAGGAAAGTATATTGCAATCCAGGCCTATTTAAAGAAGAAGAACATTCCCAAATGAATAGTCTAAAGACACAATTACTGAAATTGGAAAAAGAAGAACAAATGAGGCCCAAAGTCACCAGAAGGAGGGACATAATAAAGATTAGAGAAGAAATAAATAAAATTGAGAAGAATAAAACAATAGAAAAAATCAATAAAACCAAGAGCTGGTTCTTTGAAAAAATAAACAAAATAGATAAACCCCTAGCCAGACTCATTAAGAGAAAAAGAGAATCTACACACATAAACACCATCAGAAATGAGAAAGGAAAAATCATGACGGACCCCACAGAAATCCAAAGAATCATAAGAGAATATTGTGAGAATCTATATGCGAACAAGCTGGAAAACATAGAAGAAATGGACAACTTCTTAGAAAAATACAACCTTCCAAGACTGACCAAGAAAGAAACAGAAAAACTAAACAGACCAATCACCAGTGACGAAATCGAATTGGTAATCAAAAAACTACCCAAGAACAAAACCCCTGGGCCTGATGGATTCACCTCTGAATTCTACCAGACATATAGAGAAGAAATAACACCGATTCTCCTTAAAGTTTTCCAAAAAATAGAAGAGGAGGGAATACTTCCAAACTCATTCTATGAAGCCAGCATCACTGTAATACCAAAACCTGGAAAAGACCCCACCAAAAAAGAAAATTACAGACCAATATCCCTGATGAACGTAGATGCAAAAATACTCAACAAAATATTAGCAAACCGAATTCAAAAATACATCAAGAGGATCATACACCATGATCAAGTGGGATTCATCCCAGGGATGCAAGGATGGTACAACATCCGAAAATCCATCAACATCATCCACCACATCAACAAAAAGAAGAACAAAAACCACATGATCATCTCCATAGATGCTGAAAAAGCATTTGACAAAATTCAGCATCCATTCCTGATTAAAACTCTCAACAAAATGGGTATAGACGGCAAGTACCTCAACATCGTCAAGGCTATATATGACAAACCCACAGCTAACATCATACTTAATGGCGAGGCGCTGAAAGCTTTTCATCTAAGATCGGGAACAAGACAGGGATGCCCACTCTCTCCGCTGTTATTCAGCATAGTACTGGAGGTCCTAGCCAGGGCAATCAGACAAAACAAAGACATACAAGGCATCCAGATTGGTAAATAAGAAGTCAAATTGTCACTATTTGCAGATGACATGATACTGTACATAAAAAACCCTAAAGATTCCATTCCAAAACTACTAGAACTAATATCTGAATTCAGCAAAGTTGCAGGATACAAAATTAACACACAGAAATCTGTTGCTTTCCTATACACTAATCATGAACTACCAGAAAGAGAAATCAGAAAAACAATTCCATTCACAATTGCATCAAAAAAATAAAATACCTAGGAATAAACCTAACGAAGGAATTGAAAGACCTGTACTCTGAAAACTACAAGACACTCCTAAGAGAAATTAAAGAGGACACTAACAAATGGAAATGCATCCCATGCTCTTGGCTAGGAAGAATAAATATTGTCAAAATGGCTATACTACCTAAAGCAATCTACAGATTCAATGCAATCCCTATCAAACTACCAACAGCTTTCTTCAATGAACTGGAACAAATAATTCTAAAATTCATATGGAACCACAAAAGACCCCGAATAGCCAAAGCAATCCTGAGAAGGAGGAATAAAACAGGGGGAATTACACTCCCTGACTTCAAGCTCTACTACAAAGCCACAGTAATCAACACAATTTGGTATTGGCACAAAAACAGACCCACAGACCAGTGGAACAGAATAGAAAATCCAAACATTAACCCAAACATATACAGTCAATTAATATTTGATAAAGGAGCCTTGGATATACAATGGGGAGATGACAGCCTCTTCAGCAGCTGGTGTTGGAAAAACTGGACAGCTACATGTAAGAGAATGAAACTGGACTACTGTCTAGCCCCATACACAAAGGTAAACTCAAGGTGGATCAAAGACCTGAATGTAAGTCATGAAACCATAAAACTCTTAGAAAAAAACATAGGCAAAAATCTCTTGGACATAAACATGAGCAACTTCTTCATGAACATATCTCCCAGGCAAGGGAAACAAAAGCAAAATGAACAAGTGGGACTATATCAAGCTGAAAAGCTTCTGTACAGCAAAGGACACCATCAGTAGAACAAAAAGACATCCTACAGTATGGGAGAATATATTCATAAAAAACGTATCTGATAAAGGGTTGACATCCAAAATATATAAAGAACTCATGCACCTTAACAAACAGAAAGCAAATAATCCAATTAAGAAATGGGCAGAGGACATGAATAGACACTTCTCCAAAGAAGAAATTCAGATGGCCAACAGGCACATGAAAAGATGCTCCACATCGCTAATCATCAGAGAAATGCAGATTAAAACCACAATGAGATATCACCTCACACCAGTGAGGATGGCCAACATCCAAAACAGAAACAATAACAAATGTTGGCGAGGATGTGGAGAAAAGGGAACCCTCCTACACTGCTGGTGGGACTGCAAATTAGTTCAACCATTGTGGAAAGCAGTATGGAGGTTCCTCAAAAAACTCAAAATAGAAATACCATTTGACCCAGGAATTCCACTCCTAGGAATTTACCCTAAGAATGCAGCAGCCCAATTTGAAAAGGACAGATGCACCCCTATGTTTATTGCAGCACTATTTACAATAGCCAAGAAATGGAAGCAACCTAAGTGTCCATCAGTAGATGAATGGATAAAGAAGATGTGGTACATATACACAATGGAATATTATTCAGCCATAAGAAGAAAACAAATCCTACCATTTGCAACAACATGGATGGAGCTAGAGGGTATTATGCTCAGTGAAATAAGCCAAGCCGAAAAAGACAAGTATCAAATGATTTCACTCATATGTGGAGTATAAGAACAAAGAAAAAATACTGAAGGAACAAAACAGCAGCAGACTCACAGAACCCAAGAACGGACTAATAGTTACCAAGGGGAAAGGGACTGGGGAAAATGGGCGGGAAGGGAGGGATAAGAGGGAAAAAGGGGCATTACGATTAGCAGATGTAATGTTGGGGGGGCACGGGGAGGGCAGTACAACTCAGAGAAGACAAGTAGTGATTCTATAGCATCTCACTACGCTGATGGACAGTGACTGTAATGGGGTTGGTGGGGGGGACCTGATGAAGGGGTAGTTTAATAATCATAATATTGCACATGTAATTGTAAATTAATGATAATAAAATAAATTATAAAGAAAAAAAGAACCGTTGCACATTTCACTGGCCAAAGCAAGTCACAGGGCAATGCTTAACCTCAGACTGTAGCAGAGAGGGAGCTGCCTACTGTCAGAGCCTGGTAGAATTGAGAAATATTTGGTGAAGAGTAGTGATCACTAAGAGATGAACTTTCACATATCATATATTGCAGTCTGTGGAAAGAGGAAATTACTGGTGCCCTGCCTGCAACTAATCCATTTTCTAACCTCTTCTCATTTCCAACCAGCTGTCACTGCAGATGAATGGCTGTGGGTGGGGGTACTGTAGTGGTGTGATGGTGTGCAGAAGTGGAGGTCAGGAGGCATTTACTAGACAGTGCAATATTTTATAAATGGAGAACAAGTAGAGTGAATAAAATACCATTGCCATCTCTTTGGCTTTTTTTCTCCAGTTCCTGGAAGAAGGAAAAGAGTAAAGTTTTCCTTAATATTATTGTCCCCATGTCAAACTTTTTACTGAAGCTATGGTAATTGAATTTCCAAGAGCTGCTTTGTGTTCTTTGTATGTAGTGTTCTGCTCTTGTTTCATAGATGCAATATTGTCTCTTGTTTCTCCTAGGATATTAATTATGATGTTTTTTAATGTGTTTCTCACCACTTTTTTTCTTATTTTATTCTGTTTCTATCTTTCATGGTAGAGGTTGTCCTCAAAAGTCTCATCTTCCTTAGCTGTCAAATAATATTTAAGAGTAAGATCTAATGAACCCAATTATGAAGTATGAGAGTTGCTTCTCAATTTGTAGGTCTCATTGTAGGGTTGCTACTATGGGATCATTCATCTGATTGGGAGACTCGCCAAATGCCTGTATTGACAGTTTAGATGGTTCTTAGCTTATTTGTGCCATGGCAGTCTGGTGAAGCCTGTTTCAGAATGTTGTTTTTAAAATGCATGAAACCAATTATATGAAAATACTAAAGTGTACATTTGTGATATATATGCTTCTTTATTAGTACATCATATAATAAGCTTTAGAGTTATATAACTGTTGAAGTGATGAATGTAAATACTACTTCAAGATTTATGCAATGAGTAATGTATTAAGAAAACAACAGTGATACCTATTGGTGACAAGGTCATATGTACTGCTAATACTGTAACAGTTTGTTACCTGAATGCAGAAATGACAGAAATGCTAACTTTCAGAGGTTAGTGAAAACAAAATGAACTATTGCTCTCATTCAAGTTCATATGGTGGGTAAAATGCCATTTCCATCTTTGACCTTTCTCCTCTACTTCCTGGAAGAAGGAAAATACTAATGTCATCCTTAATATCATTTTCCACATTTCTTTTGAACTTTTTACTGAAGCTATCTTAATTCAATTTTTGGTGTAAAATCCCTGCTCTTAGGTCTATACTTCTGGTGAATCATTTTTTCCAGAAGGGTTCACCAATCTCCAAACTCAAGTATATACACCTGGCTGCAGGCCTTTAGAGCCACGTGGGGAACCAATCTCTCTTAGTGAGAAGATTTTCCCATAATCCCTCTGATTTCAGCACAGTAACTCACCCTCCAACCTCAACTATTCTTGCGGTCTCCAAATCCAGAGGCTATCTGAATAAACTTGTCCAAAAATAGACCCCAGATTTTCTTTGATGGAGCAAGGGTAGAGAGGGAATATGAAAAGTCTAACTTCTCTTTTAAAGATGTTCAGTCCACAGTCCAGTTTCAAGCCCCATATTTTTGCACACCTGCCTTTCAGTCCCCAGTTGTCTCCAGTCCCTGAAGATTTCTACAGTTTTGTATGGAAATGACTGGCTTTTTGGCTTCCTGCCTCAACAGATTCGGATGACTGCATTCTCTAGAGTAAAGCAGTGAGCACTGTTTTCCATATTTCAAAATGATACTTTTCTTGTCTGCTCTCTTCTTTTTGTCCTTGTGAGTTTTTCTTTCTTAATTCCTTTACTGTCATTGCTTTGTGAGGCTTTAGGAGGAAGTACAGTTAGACATTTGCATTCAGTCTATGCTGTTTAACCAGAAGCTTTGATGCATTCATAAATTCATAAGTAGCATTTTATTTTGTCTGGGATTCACATCCTTTTTTTATTCTGCTCATAATAGCATATCTCCTTCTCTCTGATTTAATATGAAAGTAAGAGAAAGCAAGGTTGACATACAGTGTCACTTTAAGGAAGACGTCTATTTTGTGTTTTAAGGAAATCATGTCTTGAAAGAACTTTTCTTAGACTCTCCCTAGATGCATTTACTGTCTTTGTTTAGGACATTGTGAGTTCCTCAAAAGGAATAGCCAGGGATGTGGGTGGTTTCTCCTGGTATAATGTTGAAGGTGAAGTAGCTCCTGTGGGCACAACTTGACCACAGATAACAATTGAATCCTTGACAAAATATGAAGACAACTCCTTGAAGTCAGAAAAACCAAAAGCAGGCATAAATTGGAATGAAGTCAAAATTTGGAAGAAGGAAATAGGACTGAATAAACTTCCTGTTGATAAGGCTTTTTGCTCAAGGGCATGCACTGGTCAGAAGTGCACTGGGTTTTAAGACTCAAAGGACAAACTTTAGGACTATTAAAGTAGATAGAAAGTGAAGGGAAAAATCACGGAAAAGAGAAACTGTGGGGTGCAGAGGGAGGGAAAGAAGGACATCAGAGTTTGCACATGAATTCCGGGCTAAATCTCAGGATGATTTCTGAATTATGCATGCATGGAGCAAACTTCCAGCAGCCCAGCTAAGGCTAAAAGAACTGAACAGAGATTTTAGCAGCTACCTACTCCAGGCATGACTGAAACTGAGCCTTAAGTCCTGCCATGTCAACTACCTAATAAAACAAACAAAATCAACGCTCAAGGAAATAACAGCATCTAGTCTTTAGCATGTATTTTTCACAATGTACAGGATACATCTCAAATTACTAGATACATATAGAAGAGTAAAGGCAATTATAGAAACCTGAGATGACCCAGATGCTAGAATTAGGGAATGAGGATTTAATGTAGCTATTATAACTATGCTGAAGGATAAAAAGAAAAATGTGTTGAATAGCTAAACAGGAAATCTCAGCACAGAGATAGTAACTATAAAAAAGAACCAAATAGAGGTTCTAGAAATGAAAAATATGATACCCCAAACAAAAAAATTCACTGAATGGGCCCAGCAGCTTATCAGAAGTAAAAGAATTGTCAGTGACTTCAGGATAGCTCAATCGAGATTATACAATGTGGAGAACAGAGAGGAAAACAAGACAAAAGGAGGTCTCAGTGATTGTGGGACTATATAAAAGTTCAAATACGTACAGAATTTTAGAAGGAATTAAGAGCCAAAATTGGGTAAGCCCAACATTTGAAGAAAGAATAGACAAAATTTTCTGAAATTTTGCAGCTTCATAAAACTCGGCAAACCCTGTGTGGTATAAACATGGGAGAAAACAAAACGAACAGCTTTTGTCACATTTGGAAATGTGACAAAGTGACAAAAACAAAGGATAATCTTGAAAGTGAAACTAAAACAAAACCAAGTATGTTCTGCCTCCTCCCAAATCCAGCTATGCCGGGAAATAAGATGGATTCTGTCCAGCTAAATGAAGCCCAAGCAAAATGGAATCGACAGGCCATGTACTGACAAGAGGCCACACACATACTCCATGTCCTGGGGGAAGCCACAAACGGAAGTTGGCTCTGTGAGGCAGAAAAAGCTCGTTTCCGCTTGGGAACCACTTTCTATTACGTTCCTGCTACTGCTGGGAAAACAGACAAGAGCCAGGAAGTTAACCAATCAGCTGTGACTTGTACCAACCAATGAGAACTAAACAAGCTCTCATCCCTTATATGCATAAATGGACCTCAGTGGGGATTTGAGTAGTACTTTTAATACAAAAACAACCTCCCCTCTTTCCTCAGAGCATACTTTTGGTTTATAGCCAAAGTCTACAGCTCTTTGGTTTGTAAACTGCTTTTTTCTTTCCCTTTTCTTTGCAATAAAGTTCTTTTTGATTAAATTTCCTGTTTTTACAAGGAAATTTGTTGACAAAAATATCCAGAGAAAAAAGACGCATTAGATATACTGGACAAAAATACTAGTTACCACCGATGACTTCTCAGTAGAAACATTTGAAGCAGAATACAGTGGAATGAGATCTTTAAAGTGTCAACATGAAAACAATAGGCTGTCAACCCAGAAATCTCTATGTAGCAAAAATAACTGTAAGCATAACTATGCCATGCTTAAAGGGAAATTTACATTTTTTAAATGATGGAGTAAGAAAATAAGTCTAATATCAGTGATCCAAGTTTCCATCTTAAGAAGCTAGAAAAAGAAGAGTAAACAAAATAAACAAGAGGAAATGATAAAGAACAGAAATCAGTGAGTTAGAAAACAAACAATAGAGAACATCAATAAAGCTCAAAGGGAAAAAAACAACAACAAGCAGTGAATGGCTGCATGGACTCTGGACAGGGAAACTTAAGTCTTCACAGCTGACAGGGCATGACTCGGACTCTAGCCACTGTTCCTCACATCCCTGGGCCTCTGCCCAAGAGAAGGAAGCTTCTTTTGCCCTTTGCACTTCCTACTGCCCCATCCCTCCACCCTAAGACTTTCCACTGGGCCTCGGCCAGGATGTAAACCCATGAGGGCAGGGACCATGTCCATCCCAAGACCTGCCAGATGTGGCTGCTCAATAAATATTTGTTGAAACATCACCCTGGCAAACCTTTCTTCAAAAACATTTTTTTCTTTGAAAATATCAATAAAATTGAGAAAACTGTAGGTAAGGTAGATGATTTAAAAATATAAAGAAAGAATAAGAATAATAATAGCAATGTTTGAAATAAAAGAGGGTTTATTACTACAGATCCTACAGATATTGAAAGATAAGGGAATATTATGAACTTATAAAAATTAAATTTGAAGACTAAGGGGAAATGAAAATTATTTTTGAAAAATACAAAAGTGGAAATAGATCATCTAAATAGTCCCATATCTATTAAAAATTAAAAGTCCTTTTGACAAATAGGCCCCAAAACAGAACGCTAGACCCAGTGACTTCACTGATGAATTCCATCCAGCCTTTAAAGGAATAAATCAATCTCACAAAAATTCTTTCCAAAAATAGTGTAAGAAAGAACACTTCCTTGGCTATTGTATGAGGCTAGTATAACCCTGAGAACAAAACTAAAGATATTTACAAGGACAGAGAATTATAGACCAATATCCCTCATGAACATGGATGTAAAAATCCACAACCAAATCTTACAAATTAAATTAAAAAAAATATTTTGAAATATTAAAAAATGACTAAATGGGAATTCTCTCAGGAATGCAATGGTGATTTAAAATTTGAAATTCAATCAATATAATTCATGGTATAAGAGAACTAAATATACAATCATTTCAGTAAATGCTAAAAGTATTTGGTGAAATTAACCCCTAATTATGAGGAACAGAAGGGAATTTCCTCAATCTGACAGAGGATCAATAAAGAAAATTACAGTTGTCATACTTAATGGCACCTTTCCCTCTACAACAAGGCAAAGATGTCCACTCTAATGAAACTTCTATTCAATATTCCCAGGGATGTAAGGTAAGAAAAAGAAATAAAAGGCATACAGATCAGAAATGAAGAAGTATAGCTTTATTTGAAGCTGACAATATTTTACAAAGAAAATCCTAGCTAACGTACAAAATAATTACTAGAAGTGCTAAATGAATTTAGCAAGGTTGTATACAGGTTTTCTATACAAATAGCAATTATATTTTTATATTCTAGCAGCAAACAGAAAACAAAATTATATTCAAGCATTAAGAAATAAATTCTACTTAGGAATAAATTTAAAAAAGGAAAGGACTGAGTCACATTTACCTTCATTTCCACAATAATTAGTAGAGTTCCTAACAAATAATATATTTAATAAAATTTGGAAAATGAATGTATAGTCTGTTATAACAGAGATTTAAATTAATGCCTTAAAATATTAGAAGTGGTTTTGTCCCTCATCTTATAGTATAAGTGCACCAGAACTCAAAGGACAGCACTGTCATGTAGGGGCCACATGTCTTCCCTTCCCCATCTAGACCTTAGCTACTTTTGCGTTCCAGCCAGAGTATGTGTACTGAAATTGTGCCATCTCCTCTGTTCACTTACTATTGGCTATATATTAATCACATGGGCATACATAGCTGCAAGGAAGCATGGGAAATGTAGTTTTGCTCTGGGAAGATACTGTGCTCTGTGAAACTCTATTACTACAGAAAAAGAGGTTGAATATTAGAAGACATCTGGTGATTCCTGGGACACTAGTCCTACCCTGACAAGTACAGTCAACAATCATTTTAATTGTAATATCTTACTGTTCTCAAAGCTAACACATTTTGAAATCATCCATAAATTTAGAGCTCACTTCTACTAATTCACCCACTAGAATACACAGAAAATTCTATTCAGCTGCTATTTTTACTTAACTGAATTATGTGCAAATTATCAATTTTAATCATCAACATCCTAAAATATATAATTATGAGACCCGCTGCTAAATGCAGACCACTTAGGAAACTAAAAACCTACACTGACCAGGATTTATGAATTACATGCTAAAACAGGAATCACTGAATAAGATTTATGACTGATCAAATTAATAGATTTTAGCATACTGACTCATAAATCAGTCTCTAGAATCCTAAGGGCAAAAGGATTTATAAATCAAAACTTATTTAGGATTTATTAGCGGAATGCCTACCAAGAATGTCATGGTTATAAATCTCTTTTTTGACTTAAAAACTAAATTGCATGAACTCTTTGTAGTCAGGGTTCATCTCTAATGACATTTTTGATGGGCATACATTGAAATGGACCCTGATACTTAGGATACACCGATTAATGATAATGTCAGAAGAAAAGATAATTTTATTAAAATTGCCTAATGTTATTTAAATTTTAAAGGATAACTATAATTAACATCTATTAACAACATTTTTATTTTATTGAGATACAAGTTTAAATAGGGAATAAGATAAATTATAAACTGTGTATAAAGTGACAAGAAAAGAATAATTTAACTAAATGCCAAAACCATTTCAGAACAAGTATAATGTTTCAGAACACATTAAGTAAAATTTCTCTACTATACATCCTGGTCTCTGTTTAATTCCTAGTTTGGCAAATAATTTTATCTTCAAAGTATGTAATATGTTACAATATAAGATATTTGTGCTCTTCTGAATATTTTATTAAGTTCTATTTTCTTATTTATCACGTCCTGTTTAGAATCTGGCATTGCCTCCCACATGATGAAGTGGTATTCTTGAAGATATTCACGTGGCTGACTCCCTCATGTGGTTTGGTGCTCTGCTCGGATAATACCTCCTCAGGGCCCCTGACCTGCTCATCGCTGACCGCACATCACTCTCTATCCTTGAGGATGCTTTTTTTTCTTTTCCCCATAGAAGGATACTAATAAGCTACTGGAAGTTTAATTCGAAGATGGGAAAGTTAATAAGTAATAGCACTAACAGTTGCTCTGTGAAGTTTCTACCTTCTGGTTAACATGGTACTCCTAATAAAATTAAGTATGGTTTACCTTACTCACGTCTCAATAATGAAGGATTAAACAGATAATATAAAGTAATTGAAATAAGCATGGAAATTAGGCAACCTTTAAAGCCAAAAAAAAAAAAAAGCAAGAAGAAATGGTTTGTAACTTCTGAAACAAAATGCAAGCTCAGTAAATATATCAAGAAAACTATGCTCTGCTTAGTTTTTAATTTCAGAAAAAGTTGGGGTGATACCTCTGTGAGCTTTAAATCTCTTGACACTTTCTTAAGATGCAGTTTTAAAATACAAAATGGAAAGTTTTAAAAATACAAAATAAAATATAAAATACAAAATCATACTTAATATATATATATATTTATTTATTTATGTATTTCTATTATTGAGCAGATTTGGTTCAATGCTCCCTCCCTCGTCATCCCAAGGTCCAAGAATTGTAGTAACAACAATGGGCGTCTCTGCTATGAGGTATGAATTCATGAAAAAAAGAAGCCAAATTCTACAAAGTCATGAGTTAAAAATAATAGGATTTACGGGAAAAGCAGAATAGAGGTAGACCAGTTCAGAGCTATGCAACTTGCTCCCTAATGCCAGTGGTATATCAGTGTTGCCTGGAGTGTGGAGCTTGTAAAATTTTGAGGACCCTTTTTAAGGAAAATACATTAGATTAACTGCCTGTCACAACTCAGCAGGGTAACTTCCTAAATGTTTTACTACATTTTTGGCTGGAAATTCCTTGAGCTTCTCTTCATATGACAATAAAACTTTGTATTTTTTTTCTAAACAGAAAAGAAAGATAATGCAGTCTTGACTCTAGCACAGAGGATTGAAATTTGTTTTGGGCTCTCCGATCATTTTTAGGGATAATTCCTATGCTGGGATGGCCAGCGATAACTACGCATGGAAGAGGCTATGAATCATGTAAACATATACTAAACTTAGACTAAATGTATCCACATTCTATTTCCTCCAGCTGGATCCCTAAAATGGTGCAGTCATTCCAAAGCTTCTGAGGGAGAAAAAATTGAACTGGAAAGAGACTGGTCTAAAGAGACTCAAAATATCTTACTTTACAAGTGTTACAAAAATGCACGACCATGTGACTGCACCCTCTTAGACGCATGAAGGGGACGTGCCAGATAGAAAGCTTCATTTGTGCCACAACAGAGTCCACTTGGCTTAGAGTAATCCAGCAACAATAATGGATATGCAGGAAGTAACTTCCCCAGATCCTGAAGGAAGCTCACTGTGGCCTGAGGCTGCCTCAGAGGACATCGAAAAGGCACAAAAACATTCTAGTGGAAATGCCAGCTTGCCAACACTGAGAATGCAGGTGGAAGTGCAATTTGCCAGAAGTCAAGAGCTGAGCAAGGCTTTTTTCTGGTTAGGGATCCCAGGTGCAAGCACTCATTTTTGTTTTTGTTAAAACAGAACAAATAAGGGTCCAGTCTGTGCACCGTTTAACCTAAGGGTTTTGTCCTTTCTGGCTAAACACTGTAATTCCATTCCCACTTTTTTGACTCCCTTTGCCAAGGAAAAATCATGTTGAGACCAACACAAGCTTCTCTGTTACACTAACACCATTCCCTGATTTTATCCCATGTATGAGATAATTGGTGTAAGAAAGCATATATTAGAGAAAATAAACAGTAGCTAATAACTACTGAGCATCAGAGCTAAGTGGTTCTTAAATATTTATTTATTCCTTGTAGCCAATCTATGGCACAGATTCTAATCTTATCACCAATTTTACAACCCTATTTTGGGTAGAGGTATACAGCTTTGTAAATTTTACTGTTGTGGCCTTACTGAGAACTCATTGGTCTCCCTTCTCTATTCAGTTATTTTGATCAAACATAAGAAAATCTTCAGATTCTGTTTCCAATACTCTTGAATATGTTTACCATAATAATTTGAAATAAGCATTTATGTAACTCTATGTAAGTGTAATGAAATCATAGTTTATGATATGATAGCTGGATTATCTCTCTTAATGTGAAGGGTAATAGGAATCCAAAATGAAATGTTTTTGGTATGGTTTATTCAGACCAGTGTGGCCCAGACGCCATTTGTTCTAGAATCTCCTAGTGGGAGGTAGTTAATAAAAATAAGTTTCTTGCCCCCATTTTGGACCTACTGAACTTGAATTTCTAGATTAGATCCTGGGAAAATACATTTTTAGCAAGCATTCCCAGGTGATTCTCACATATACTAAAATTTAGGAACCTCTAATTTAATCTAATTTATATGCTGTGAAATCTCTTCTTTTTGCTGAACAGACATAATTAATGTCCATTGTTTACAATCTCAAGACATTTAAAAACTTGAATGTGATTTAAGAAATTAATGTTTTTGTTTCTTATGTGCTAATATAGTTTAAAAGTTATTTGAAACAAACGATGCAGTACAGGAAGAAAAAAACCCTGCAAGCTTATGCAGATCTTTACATCACACCATAGATTAATTGAAACACCTGGGGGTTAGTCTTCCTAACAACATAATATAGAAAGAAGAACAGATTTTTCTGGCTTTGGATAAATCGTTTCAGGATAAGCTCTTTTCCCTTATGAACTACGTGAATCTGTGGGCCTTGCAGTTCTGTGTGCACTCTCCCTTCTCATGAATATTCAGATTAGAAGAAAAAAGCCAGGATCATTCTTTTAAAAAGTTTAATGAATTTTTTTAAATGTATGAACATAGTTGAGCCTGCCAATGACTAGAGAATCTTGTTTTTAATATTACATTATTTTCCCTTCCAAAATTCTCTTCCACATTTCATGAAACAGTATATTTCTCTTAATAAATGTAAATTTAAATTAATTATTTTAGTCATTTCAACACAAAATTTAATATCAACAGTTAATTTTCTGTTGCTTATGTCTTTGTCTTTGTTCCATGTCACCTGCAGACACATTCTCCAGCCAGTATGTTAAGTTAGTATTTCTACCATCACTGCAATGGGTTTTCGGTGCACTACAAAAAAAACACGTTTGCGCCATCTCCTTAAAGCTCTCATTTCCTAGTTAGGGTGTTTATACATAAAAATGCCAGGGATTGTCAAGTTGTAGATTGATTTGGAATCAGAGTAAATGTAAGCTCCTATGGTATTATCTGCAATTCACTGACATGATTCATAATTAAAAATAAAGTAGAAAAAAGGAAAATGCAAATAATTTTATTTAACCTTTTATGTAAGTCAGCATACCCATATTGTTCTTTTCCCTTAAAAGCTGAGTTTCAACAAACAAAATTCATTTATATACTGGTTATAAAAACAAAATGTCAAAAGTTTTAATGTCTCCTTTAAGTGTTATGTCTTCTTGATTGACCCTTTTCTCATTTTGCAAAATCATTTTTTATCTCTGCTAATAGTCTCTGCTCTGGACTCTACTCTGTCTTATATTAATGTAGTCACTCAAGTTTTCTTTTGGTTAATGTTTGCATAGCATATCTTTTTCATCCTTATACTTTTTTTTTCTTTTCATGGCTTGCTAGCTCATTGCTTCTCCCGCCCCCCACAGCCAGCTTTACTAAGGTATAGCTGACAGTAAAATATCATTTATCTTTAAGATATACAACTTGAGGATTTGATATGCATATACATTGTGAAATAATCACCACAACCAAGGTAATTAACATATCCACTACTTCACTTGATTACCTTGTGCCATTGTCTGTAACAAAACATAAGATCTACCTCTTAGCAAATTTAAAATACACAATGTAGTATTGTTAACTGTAGTCACATTGTTATAACTTACATCTCCAGGACTTACTTATTATACATAACTGCAACTTTGTATACTTCAGCCAACATCTTTCCATTTTCCCCTCCTCCCATACTTTTAATCTACCTATACTTTTAATTTACCTATATTGTTGTAGTTGAAGTGAGCTTCATGTAGTTAGGATAAATTTCTGTCAGTTAAAATAAAAATACCTTCTCTGTCCTTTAGTTGATAAGTTTGATCATTAATGTAATTACTGATATTTTTGGTTGTTGCTTTATTATTTGCTTTCTGTTTGTTTTTCATTGACTCCCCTTTCCTGCTTTCTTTTGATCATATTGCACTCTAGAGTTTTTGTTTTTGTTTATCTCTTTAGAAGATGCTCTAAAGATTACAGAATAAGTACTTAACTTTTCATCATCAATAAGAATCACTTTTATACCCCTTAATTGGAATAAAGAACCTCACACCACCTTTGAGATCCCTTTGCCCTCTCCCCTCTATGCTTTGGCTGCATTATATGTTACATTTACCTCCACTGAAAACACTCCATATGATGGTATATCTTTTTAACATTCAATAGTCTAACATATTTTAAAGAATGCAAAAAGGGGGAAAATAGGCATTATATTTACCCAGGTATATGCCAATTTTGCTACTTTTCCTTCATTATATTCTAAGTTTCCTTCTGGTATCATTTGCCTTTTTTTAGAAGAACTTCCCGTAGCAATACTTTTAGATCAAGCCTGCTCACTAAATATTTTCTTGGTTTTTCTTAATCTGAGAATGTCTTTATTTAACCTTTATTCCTGAATGGTATTTTTGCTGGTTATAGAAGTTTGAATTGACAGTTACTTCCTTTCAGCACTTAAAACAGTGTGCCATTTCTTTGGCCTCCATGGTTTCTAATGAAGAAATGTGGAGCCATTCAAATCATAGTTCCCTAATAGGTAATCGGTAGTTTAATTTTTGGCTGCTTTTTTCTTTAGTTTTCAGTAGCTTGATTATGATGTGTCTGGGTGTGGATTTCCTTAAGTTTATCCTTTTTGGAATTTATTGAGTTTCTTGAAGCTCTCTTTCACCAAACTTGGAAAGTATTTAGCACCACACTCTTTTTCTTCTGGAACTCTGAAGACGTGAATGCTAAACCACTTGTTACTGCCTCACAAATCCCTAAGACTTTTTTTTCTTCAGTATTTTCTCTTTGCTGTTCATATAGGATAATTTCTATTTCTTTGTCTCTAAGTTTACTTATTCTTTATTTTAATATCCCTGTTTTTCTATTGAGTCCATCCAGTGAATTTTTAAAACTTTGGTTTCTGTATTTTTTGTTCTGAAATTTCCATTTGGTCCTTCATATTTTCTATTTCTTTTTATCTATTTCAGTCTTTTCAGTAATTTCAAATAGTGGAAATTACTACTTGGGTTATTTTCACAATAACTGCTTTAGAATGTTCATTAGGTAATTCTAGTGTCTTTGTTGCTTAATAATTGTGTTTTAACCTTTGTGAGTTGAGATTCCCTTGGTTCTTTGAATGCTAGATAATTTTTAATTGTACCCTGGACTTTTAAAATATTATGAGACTTTGGGTTTTAAGTCTAGTGAAATTTTGATATTGTTGTTTTAGCAGGTATGATATAATGAATCATAAGAAATATATATTTGGTCATTCATATGACCAAACATGTATTTCCTAGGTATATTTGCTCTTCATCCACAGTTCCTGAAAACACTGCAGTCTTAAAGGTGAAACAGGTGTTTTGTCATGTTAATGAGAGACTTTTGGACCCCTCCCACCCCTGCCAACCCAAGGGCAGGGGCTGGAGGTTGAATCAGCCAGTGGCCAATAATTTAGTCAGTCATGAGTATGCAATGAAGCTCTCACAAAATCCAAGAAGAGGTTGTCACTCTCTGCTCTCTTGGATCCTGCTTCTCTGTTGGGGAGAGTTTCTACACTTGGAGAACTATAAAACTCCCATGTGCCACCGAGCCAGGCCCCAAGCTCCATGAGGATCGAAGTTCCTTTATTTGGGACCTTGCCCTATGTATCTCTTCGTCTGGCTGTTAACTTGTGTCTTTTACAAAACCGGTAAATGTAAGTGTTTTCCTGTATTCTGTGATCCACTCTAACAAATTAACCAAATCTAAGAGGGAGATAGTGGGACCCTCCAATGTATGGCCAGTAGGTCAGAAGCACAAGTAACTGTCTGGGGCTTGCGACCCCCTCTTGCCCAGAGTCAGGGATGGAGGGTAGTCTTATAGGACAGAGCCCTTAACCTGGGGAATCTGGTGCTGTCTCCAGGCAGATAGCATCAGAATTGAATTGAGTTCTTGGATACCCTGCTGGTGTTCAATAATTGATGTGTGCGAAGACCCCTTGCCACATACTTACACACACTGGAATCAACTCTGGGAACCCAAATGGAGTTATACTACTATTACTGCTCTGTATAATACTCTTATTGTTGTATATATATGTAGGAAAAGACACAACAGCAGCAGGCAATCACCACATTCAGTTTAGACCACAAGTTCCAATCAGACTTCTGTGGGTGTGGCTTCAAAGTCCATTTCAGAGTCTTTGCAGTCATGTTTGGATCTGTCCCATGTGTATACCACCCAACTGCCAATCTGGGCCCTGGGTGGTGGTCTGTCAAAAATTCAGCTCTCAAATTCTGTGGTATACTGTTTAGGGTCAGATCCATGCATATGTATCTTGAGACTGTAGGGAAAATGGAAGTTCCATGGCCAGGTACTCAGCTCATCCTAATGTACTCACCCACTGTGTATGTGTGATGATGGTGTACTTAGCTACTGCACAGGCACATGCCTGCAGACATGTTGGCGATAAGACATTACTGCCTGTGTTGCTATGGTACAGGTGTATGGTAGAGCAGAGCCAGGAGAGGAGAGCAGAGCTGGGAGAGGAGAGCAGAGACAGTGCCTGAGGCAGAAGCTGGGGAAGAGGCAGAGATGGAGGTGGACAGGATTCTAGCACTTGACCTGCCACCGTGAGAATAAAGCTTGGTATAAGCCCCTTTTACCCCCAACATTCCATTGTCATTTTTCAGTTTCACTGAATCCAGGGTGAACTTGCTCAGGACTGAACCCCCCTTTGGCCTGGAGCTACAAGATGATCCTGGAACTTCACAAGTTTAAGGGTCACTTTCCTGAGTTCCTCTATCTTTATCTCCCCAGTACTTTCTGGCTCCCTGGGCAACACTTTTTGTTTCTCCAGTCAGAAAGACGGACTTTATTTACCCTGCTCTTTGCATATTTCCACAAATGGGCTCATATCCAGGATTGACCAGTGGAAAGACACCAAAGGAAAAAAAAAAAGCCATGGAGACTCACCTCCTCCTCCTGGCATTACATCCCTGTGATCTGAAAGGAAGTTTCCCTGTTCTCAGAGTTCTAGGCTCCTGTCAGGTCCTCTTGCTGTCATCGTCACTGTCAATGCTGCAGGAACCAAAAACTACTTGGGAGCTTCACAGGGGAACAGAGAAAAAATATATTGGGGTACTTCCCCCACTGTGTTTGAGCATGAAGAGACCTTGCAATATTTAGCCAAAACTAAAGAGATTCTCCTGTATCTCTCTGTCCATGTCCTAAAGCTCGCTTATGTGCTTTAGACTATGTTTAGCCCAGAGTGGGATAAACAGAGGGAAAAAATGGGTAATTCATGGCTACTTAGGCAGTACTTTGAATTCTGGTCTAGTTCGCCAATCTGCTTGCTCCAGTTTGCTTTCCATATACCTGAAATAGCCAATCCATGCGTTCCATCTAAATTATACAGCTGCATTTAGTGGGAGGCGGAGAGTGCAGTGTGCTTTCTGTGTCTTACCCAGAACTGGAGCCAATCCTTCCAACAAAAGGTAATGAGACAAAAACTATTTTACAGCAAACATTAAGCAACATATATAACATGTACCATAAGCTGGCTGTTTAAAGCCAACAAGCTGAGTAAAACAGAACTCATTTTAGAATTGGTAGACCTCAGCTGATCTTGCTATGATCAATGACTTTTTATTCAGCATGCCATCTGGCATTTATTCACTACCACTAAAAATAAATTTAATCTTGTAATTGTTGCAAATGTAGGTTATATACAATATCAGCAGAGGCAAGTTATTGCCCTCTCTATTCTTGTAAGTCTTATAAGCATGGAATTATATTGAAAGAACTGCTGATTAACACATTAAAAAAAAACCTAATCAGAGCAATTTTAAACTTTTACATGCAAAGGCACATTCAAATCTATCCAGACTTCCAGGAAGATGGCGGTGTGAGCAGGGCGGCAGAAATCTCCTCCCAACACTATATTTATCTACGAAAACACAGAAAATACATCTATTCCTAAAAGACAGACGAGAATACACAGGAAAGCGCACAGCGTGCAGCTACACCCGAGAGGACTCGGCACCCCAAGAGGCGGGTAAGATACGGAGCCACGACCCGGCGGGACCCGAGCCCTCCCCCACCCCAGCGCACCGGCGGGAGGAGAGGATTCAGAGCCGGGAGGGAGTGGAAGTACACCCCGCGAAGTAGCCAGCCACGGTGATCTGCGCGGGGAGCGCTGACCCACATTGCGCAGTGCAGCGGAGATTGGAGAGACAGAGGGGCAGGATCTGAGCGGGGAACGCGCCAGGGTGCTTGCAGCCGGCTCCGGGAAGGAAAAAAAAGCGCGCGCTTTCCTCAGCGGTCTTAAAGAGACAGGAGCCCAGCGGAGGAGCCGGATCGCCCCAGCACACTCAGCCCAGCAGGCTGGGAGTCCTGGGGAGTTTCAGACGCCTTAGCTGGCGACTGAGGAAGCGTAGCCATACTTAACACTTCTCACTGAGATCAACAGCCTCCTATTCGTTCCCACCCCTGCCAGAGCGATAAAGGGCCCTGCGGAGCGGCACAGTCACAGCTGTGGAATAGTGGGGCAATAGCGCCACCTAGAGCATTCCCACAGAATCTACGTCCGGTGGGCATTTTTTTTTGTTTTTTTTGTTTTGTTTTGTTTTTTGTTTGTTTTTGTTTTTTCTTTTCTTTCTTTTTTTCTTTCTTTCTTTTTTTTCTTTTTTTCTCTTTTTTTTCTTCTCTTTTTAAAGTCTTAAAGAGCCCAGCTGACATACGTGGCAACTATCAGTGACCAAATTATACAGCCATGAAAAGACAGAGGAATATGGTTCAGACCAAAATCAACCAGACAACCCCAGAGAGGGAGTCTGAAGGGATGGAAATGCACAGCCTGCCTGAAAAAGAATTTAGAATAAAAGTCATAACCATGCTGATGGACCTACAGAGAAATGTGCAAGAGCTGAGGGAGGAAGTGAGGGAACTGAGGAAAGACAATACAGAAATCAGACAAGCGATCGACGGGCTTAACAGCAGAATGGATGAGATGCGAGAGACTGTTAATGGAATAGAAAACAGAGAACAGGAGTACAGAGCAGCTGAGGCAGAGAGAGATAAAAGGATTTCTAGGAATGAAAGAATATTAAGAGAACTGTGTGACCAATCCAAACGGAACAATATTCGCATTATAGGAGTACCAGAGGAAGAAGAGAGAGAAAAAGGGATAGAAAGTGTCTTTGAAGAAATAATTGCTGAAAACTTTCCCTCGCTGGGGAAGGAAGTAGTCTCGCAGTCCACCGAAGCTCATAGATCTCCCAACACAAGGGACCCAAGGAAGACAACACCAAGACACATAATAATTAAGATGGCAAAGATCAAAGATAAAGACAGGGTATTAAAGGCAGCTAGAGAGAGAAAAAAGATCACCTACAAAGGAAAACCCATCAGACTATCATCAGACTTCTCAACAGAAACCTTACAGGCCAGAAGAGAATGGCATGATATATTTAACGTTATGAAACAGAAGGGCCTCGAACCAAGAATATTGTATCCAGCACGATTATCATTTAAATATGATGGAGGGATTAAACAATTTCCAGACAAACGAAAGTTGAGAGAGTTTGCCTCTCATAAACCACCACTACAGGATATCTTAAATGGACTGCTCTAGATGGAAGCACACCTAAGGCTAAAAAGATGTCACCAGAGAAAATAAAATCATAGCAAAGAAAGCAGACCATCCAAATACTAACTAAAGGCAAAGAATAAAACACCTATTATAGAAAGAATGGAGGAGGAGGAATAAGAAGGGAGAGAAAGAAAGAAACATCAGACTGTGTTTACAATAACTTAACAAGAAAGTTAAGTTAGATTGTTAGATAGTAAAGAAGCAACCCTTGAACCCTTGGTAACCACGAATCTAAAGCCAGCAATGGCAATAAGTACATACCTATCAATAATCACCCTAAATGTAAATGGACTGAATGCACCAATCAAAAGACACAGAGTAACAGAATGGATAAAAAAGCAAGACCCATCTATATGCTGCCTACAAGAAACTCACCTCAAATCCAAAGATATACACAGACTAAAAGTGAAGGGATGGAAAAAGATATTTCATGCAAACAACAAAGAGAAAAAAGCAGGTGTTGCAGTACTTGTATCAGACAAAATAGACTTCAAAACGAAGAAAGTAGCAAAAGATAAAGAAGGACATTACATAATGATAAAGGGGTCAGTCCAACAAGAAGATATAACCATTATAAATATATATGCACCCAACACAGGAGCGCCAGCATATGTGAGACAAATACTAACAGAATTAAAGGAGGAAATAGACAGCAATGCATTCATCTTAGGAGACTTCAACACACCACTCACTCCAGAGGACAGATCAACCAGACAGAAAATAAGTAAAGACACAGAGGCACTGAACAACACACTAGAACAGATGGACCTAACAGACATCTACAGAACTCTACACCCAAAAGCAACAGGATACACATTCTTCTCAAGTGCACATGGAACATTTTCCAGAATAGACCACATACTAGGCCACAAAAAGAACCTCAGTAATTTCAAAAATATTGAAATCCTACCAACCAACTTCTCAGATCACCAAGGTATAAAACTAGAAATAAATTTTAGAAAGAAATCAAAAAGGCTCACAAATACATGGAGACTTAACAACACTCTCCTAATTAATCAATGGGTTAACGACCAAATCAAAACAGAAATCAAAGAATATATGGAGACTAATGACAACAACAACACAAAGCCACAACTTCTGTGGGACGCAGCAAAGGCAGTTCTAAGAGGAAAGTATATTGCAATCCAGGCCTATTTAAAGAAGGAAGAACATTCCCAAATGAATAGTCTAAAGACACAATTACTGAAATTGGAAAAAGAAGAACAAATGAGGCCCAAAGTCACCAGAAGGAGGGACATAATAAAGATTAGAGAAGAAATAAATAAAATTGAGAAGAATAAAACAATAGAAAAAATCAATAAAACCAAGAGCTGGTTCTTTGAAAAAATAAACAAAATAGATAAACCCCTAGCCAGACTCATTAAGAGAAAAAGAGAATCTACACACATAAACACAATCAGAAATGAGAAAGGAAAAATCACGACGGACCCCACAGAAATACAAAGAATCATAAGAGAATATTATGAGAATCTATATGCTAACAAGCTGGAAAACATAGAAGAAATGGACAACTTCTTAGAAAAATACAACCTTCCAAGACTGACCAAGCAAGAAACAGAAAAACTAAACAGACCAATCACCAGTGACGAAATCGAATTGGTAATCAAAAAACTACCCAAGAACAAAACCCCTGGGCCTGATGGATTCACCTCTGAATTCTACCAGACATATAGAGAAGAAATAACACCAATTCTCCTTAAAGTTTTCCAAAAAATAGAAGAGGAGGGAATACTTCCAAACTCATTCTATGAAGCCAGCATCACTCTAATACCAAAACCGGGCAAAGACCTCACCAAAAAAGAAAATTACAGACCAATATCCCTGATGAACGTAGATGCAAAAATACTCAACAAAATATTAGCAAACCGAATTCAAAAATACATCAAGAGGATCATACACCATGATCAAGTGGGATTCATCCCAGGGATGCAAGGATGGTACAACATTCGAAAATCCATCAACATCATCCACCACATCAACAAAAAGAAGAACAAAAACCACATGATCATCTCCATAGATGCTGAAAAAGCATTTGACAAAATTCAGCATCCATTCCTGATTAAAACTCTCAACAAAATGGGTATAGAGGGCAAGTACCTCAACATCATAAAGGCTATATATGACAAACCCACAGCTAACATCATACTTAACGGCGAGACGCTGAAAGCTTTTCATCTAAGATCGGGAACAAGACAACGATGCCCACTCTCTCCACTGTTATTCAACATAGTACTGGAGGTCCTAGCCACAGCAATCAGACAAAACAAAGACATACAAGGCATCCAGATTGGTAAAGAAGAAGTCAAATTGTCACTATTTGCAGATGACATGATACTGTACATAAAAAACCCTAAAGATTCCATTCCAAAACTACTAGAACTAATATCTGAATTCAGCAAAGTTGCAGGATACAAAATTAACACACAGAAATCTGTTGCTTTCCTATACACTAATGATGAACTAACAGAAAGAGAAATCAGAAAAACAATTCCATTCACAATTGCATCAAAAAGAATAAAATACCTAGGAATAAACCTAACGAAGGAAGTGAAAGACCTGTACTCTGAAAACTACAAGACACTCCTAAGAGAAATTAAAGAGGACACTAACAAATGGAAATGCATCCCATGCTCTTGGCTAGGAAGAATCAATATTGTCAAAATGGCTATACTACCTAAAGCAATCTACAGATTCAATGCAATCCCTATCAAACTACCAACAGCTTTCTTCAATGAACTGGAACAAATAATTCTAAAATTCATATGGAACCACAAAAGACCCCGAATAGCCAAAGCAATCCTGAGAAGGAGGAATAAAACAGGGGGAATTACACTCCCTGACTTCAAGCTCTACTACAAAGCCACAGTAATCAAGACAATTTGGTATTGGCACAAAAACAGACCCACAGACCAGTGGAACAGAATAGAAAATCCAAACATTAACCCAAACATATACAGTCAATTAATATTTGATAAAAGTGCCTTGGATATACAATGGGGAGATGACAGCCTCTTCAGCAGCTGGTGTTGGAAAAACTGGACAGCTACATGTAAGAGAATGAAACTGGACTACTGTCTAGCCCCATACACAAAGGTAAACTCAAGGTGGATCAAAGACCTGAATGTAAGTCATGAAACCATAAAACTCTTAGAAAAAAACATAGGCAAAAATCTCTTGGACATAAACATGAGCAACTTCTTCATGAACATATCTCCCCGGGCAAGGAAACAAAAGCAGAAATGAACAAGTGGGACTATATCAAGCTGAAAAGCTTCTGTACAGCAAAGGACACCATCAGTAGAATAAAAAGACATCCTACAGTATGGGAGAATATATTCATAAAAAACGTATCTGATAAAGGGTTGACATCCAAAATATATAAAGAACTCATGCACCTTAACAAACAGAAAGCAAATAATCCAATTAAGAAATGGGCAGAGGACATGAATAGACACTTCTCCAAAGAAGAAATTCAGATGGCCAACAGGCACATGAAAAGATGCTCCACATCGCTAATCATCAGAGAAATGCAGATTAAAACCACAATGAGATATCACCTCACACCAGTGAGGATGGCCAACATCCAAAACACAAACAACAACAAATGTTGGCGAGGATGTGGAGAAAAGGGAACCCTCCTACACTGCTGGTGGGACTGCAAATTAGTTCAACCATTGTGGAAAGCAGTATGGAGGTTCCTCAAAAAACTCAAAATAGAAATACCATTTGACCCAGGAATTCCACTCCTAGGAATTTACCCTAAGAATGCAGCAGCCCAATTTGAAAAGGACAGATGCACCCCTATGTTTATTGCAGCACTATTTACAATAGCCAAGAAATGGAAGCAACCTAAGTGTCCATCAGTAGATGAATGGATAAAGAAGATGTGGTACATATACACAATGGAATATTATTCAGCCATAAGAAGAAAACAAATCCTACCATTTGCAACAACATGGATGGAGCTAGAGGGTATTATGCTCAGTGAAATAAGCCAAGCCGAAAAAGACAAGTATCAAATGATTTCACTCATATGTGGAGTATAAGAACAAAGAAAAAAACTGAAGGAACAAAACAGCAGCAGACTCACAGAACCCAAGAACGGACTAATAGTTACCAAAGGGAAAGGGACTGGGGAAAATGGGCGGGAAGGGAGGGATAAGAGGGAAAAAGGGGCATTACGATTAGCAGATGTAATGTTGGGGGGGCACGGGGAGGGCAGTACAACTCAGAGAAGACAAGTAGTGATTCTATAGCATCTCACTACGCTGATGGACAGTGACTGTAATGGGGTTGGTGGGGGGGACCTGATGAAGGGGTAGTTTAATAATCGTAATATTGCACATGTAATTGTAAATTAATGATAATAAAATAAATTAAATTAAAAAAAAAACAAATCTATCCAGTGCTGTGACCACTCTGCTGAAGCAGCCGGCAATTAGAATATTGTTGTACCTTAATTATTGATATATCATCAATATAGATGAGCCAGCCCTATGCAGAATATATATTTCTAAAAGTTGTAAAGAAAATAAATTTTGACAGGGAATTAATTGGAACTCTATGATGAACCCTTTTGTCAAGGAAATCATTGCCCCCTGATATTTGGTAATACATGTGTGATTTTTTTAATGTCAGGTTCATAATTTTTTTATCTAGACTGTTTCTCCCATTTTTGAGTTGGCTTCTTTACCTCATAGGTCAGCCTAGGGCAACATGACAGATTTGTCTACTTAATACAAATAACTTTTGGTGCTGTATTATGCTTTTAGCAACTGCTCGGCAGCAGGTCACATTATTTAATTAGCTGCTTTTGCAGTTACCAGACTGGAATCACATTTGATTAAGAAGGCCGTTTATTTCACTCAAGTCTGAAAGTGCTGTTGAGAAGAGAAGCCCATGTTTTGGCCCAGATGACAGGGGAAAGGAAGCACTCTGCAAGCCAGTCATGGGCTTCCCAGGTGACCCTGGACAAGTCACCTTGTTCCCCATGCGTTTCCTCTTCTCCCAAACTCCAGATGGTTTCAAAGCCCAATGTTTTCATGAGGGACAGGGAAAATCTGCACAGCTCTTCTTCTAAATACTTTTATGAACAGATGTATCCTTTAGCCTAATTCTGTGAGGCAAGTTGTTACTAGTATTCTCTCTTTACAAATTGATAAACTGAGGCTCAGTGATATTAGGAGAATAAAGTTCACACCCCATAAAAGAAAGAGGAACTCAAACCTAATTGTTGTGATTTTCTTCTGTAACTTCCTATCACTCAAACTCTTATTAAGAATAGAATCACAGAGTTGTTTTCTGTTTCATTCCATCTGGCAAAGGGCAAGGAGGTCTATTTACTTTATGGAAGGATAGGTATTTCTTAAGATTGTGACTGCAAAGCAGAGCTTTCACCATTTGTTACACTTAAATTCAATACTTTGTAAATATTTCTGTGTGTAATACTTAGAAGGTTGATCTTATATCTCTCCTAGTGTTTGCAGAGGGAAAATGTTGTATTAACATTGTACATACAGCTGGTTATTTGCAGCCACAGGTAGCCCTTATTTTTTGCAAATTGCAGCATAGAGAGATAGAATTCTGCTTTCCATTTTGACAGTGTGAATTCATACAGACTATTTTTGAAGTAATTTTTCATGTTTTTTTTTTCTATTTTTGTCAGATTTGTGCAAAGGCACAAAAGACACATTCTTCTTGTTACCTGTAAGATCTTCTTTCTCCCGCTGCTTTCCTTGAAAATGAGTATCACAACTACAAATTCTGTTTGTCTCTGAGTTACTATAAATAAATAGCCAAGGCTTTCCCCCATGGCACTTTCAGATGGAATCCTATTATATTTTATGAGGTTATTATTGCTTGTTGAAATTTTCATTAGTTATGAGTGTATTCATCCTAACATTTTGTAAGTTGGGAAACAGCTGGAAGACATTGTCTTCTGCCCATCAGAATTCTTCTAGTATAATGTAATAAAAATCAGTCCATGTGCATGATTTTTCCCTCCTTGATTTTATCAATAAAACATTTTACTTCCCAAACTTATGCACGTGAATTGAGTTGCACAGGAGACTGTTGCCTTAACAGTCTCATAGGCTGGCAGATTATATCGCCTCATTGATAGAGCACATTCACTCTAGAAATATGACAAGAGGTTAAATCCTTATAATCAAATTAGTGTTTGAATTCTAATCCCCATCATCTGATTATAATTTATCATAAACAGTGTGACTAGACAATGATAACTGACTACACAGAAATCACACCTTTTACTTTGTATTAATACCTGATTTGTACTCCATGAAAAAAATTCTCTGAAATCAATAACATATTCGAATTATGCTTAGATTTTTTAAAGCTAATATCTGTCTAAATGATACATATTTCTTTAGAACCCACAAAATGTCAGATTTTTCATGTTTAAATGGAGGAATGACCTTTAAACACTCATTATGAATCATTTAGTGGGTTAGGCCCTGTCCCTTCAGTGCTAAGTTGTCAGATTGGTTCCTGTCCTCTCAGGGTCTAGAGTGGAAGAGAGGGGGCAGAAAGATAATTTAGGCACTTGAATAAAGTGATAAATAATAACAGAGTAGAGAAAGGATAATGTTATGGCAATATATTGGAGAGAACTTAATCTCGATATTGAGAGTAAGAAAAGTTCCCCAACCCCCCAAAATGGTGTTTAGGGCTTCATAAAATCTTAGAGCAATGAAGAGTTCCCATTCACCCTATTGCGAATCTTCATTTTGAACTTTTCAGATCTTTAGGACCCATTGGGGAGTAGCAGAAAGCAGGAAAGCACACCTAGTTTTAAGTGCCTGCCCATTACATTGTAGCTGTGTGAAATCAGACAAATTACTTAACTTTGAGCCTCACCTTGCTCCTCTGTACAGACAAGAGTAATAATGCCCAGGTTAGAGGGCTGTTCTGAAGATGAATAAAATAATACATTCAAGAATTGGGACAGAAAACACATTAAAGAAATGTAAAGTTCCATCACTCTAATAATCTCTGGCACCACCAAGCACATTTTTTCTTACAATACCCAATTCTGATTGTTATCTAATTAAGGTAGCCCCTAAAACCTGGAATATATGAACAGATACCAGTTGATTTGGTTTGAATACAATCCGAGTAAATAAAGCTCAATCCTCACATAGACTACTTTGTCATGAGAATATATTTGATTCAGAATGAGCTGAAATACCATGAGTCCTATCTTTAATGTAAAACACAAAAAGCACATAGAAGAAAATAAAGGCATTCTCTGTTCCCACCACCATGGGAAATTTATTTAGACTAACTAGTGAAGGGGAGATAATTTTCATAGAGGTGAAGGAATTTGGAAGGGATGGAAAACACTTTAAGGGAGGCTGAAAACCATGTTGAACACCTTTCAGGAGGCTGATCAAATGCAGAAATGGGAGGAATCACAAAGTATTCCTGAATTTCCCTGGGGTTCCATGGTTGGCTTGCTGTTCTTTCTTACACCTTTTTTCAGAACATTTCATTTCACTCCCAACACCTTTTTCAACCAGCACCTCTAGGCTTTTTACTCCCACATCTACATGAGTGCTCTAGGCTTCCTACTGAGTTCTATTAGTACACCTCCAATTGAAGGCCCACTGAATTTAGCCTATAGGCTATAATGCCTATGACCACTCAATGTATTAAAAATGGAATTCATTCCCGTCTCTGAATCTTCTTAATTATTCCCCATTAGTTCCCAGCACACCATTCACCCAATCATTGAAAGCAGGAACTTGAGAATTAATTGGGACTTGGTCCTTTCTTTTAGCTCCAAGGGCTACCTCACATCCCATTAATCCTCCAGTCCTAATCTCTTTTATCATTGCATCCTATAATATAGGACATTGTCAAATAGCACCAGCCCTCTTTACCCATGTGTGCTTGAAGGATGGTCACATTAGCATCCCTGGGAATTTGTTTTAAAATGGAGAATTTCAGTTCCACTTCCAGATTCTACAGAATCAGAATCTGCCATCTAACAGGGTGTTGTGGTATTTATAAGAAATGTGCATTTGGTCTTCATCCCCATTTCTGACACAGAGCTCTTAAAACCCTAAATTTCCTAAAGATGTCTTTTTTTTAAATATTAATGAGTAACTTTGGAAAGTCTTGGAGGACGGGGGCTGGTTTCCAGGGAAACCAACCTTGTGCTTAGATGGTTGTAAATTTCAGTTTCACCCCCTAATTTCAGTAAGGGGATTGAGGCTGGAGATTGTGTTTAGTCATGTTTCTGCAATGAAGCCTCCATGAAAACCCAGGACAGGGTTCAGAGAGCTTCAGCGTTGGTGAACATGGAGATGTGGGGATGGGGGCCAGCCAGGAGAGAGCATGGAAGTGCTGTGCCCTTTCCCTATACCTTGCCTTATGCATCTCTTCCATCTGGCTGTGTTTGGGTTGTATCTTTTTTATAGTAAACTGGTATCTAGTAAGAAGTGTTTCTCTGAGTTGTGTGTGCAGCTCTGGCAAATTAATCAAACTTAAGGGGGAGGTCACTGGAACCTCCAATCTATAGCCAGTTGGTCAGAAGCACAGGTGACAATGTGGACTTGGGATTGATGGCAGAAGTGGCAGTGGACAGTCTTGCAAGTGTGAACCCTTGACTTGTGAGATCTGATGTTTTCTCCAGGTACAGATAGTGTCAGAATTCAGCTAATTTGTTTAATGGTGTTGGAAAATGCACACAAAGAGTTGGTCTCAGAATCATACATGGTAGTCCAAGTGACTCCATTACAACCATCACCAAATTTCCATTGCTTTCTTTTTTTTTATTAATTTATTTTGGTATCATTAATCTACATGTGCAATATTATGGTTATTAATCTACCCCCTTCATCAGGTCCCCCCCACCAACCCCATTACAGTCACTGTCCATCAGCGTAGTGAGATGCTATAGAATCACTACTTGTCTTCTCTGAGTTGTACAGCCCTCCCCGCACCACCGCAACATTACGTCTGCTAATTGTAATGCCCCTTTTCCCCCCTTGTCCCTCACTTCCTGCCAATCCTCCCCAGTCCCTTTCCCTTTGGTAACCACTAGTTCCTTCTTGGAGTCTCTGAGTCTGCTACTACTTTGTTCCTTCAGTTTTGCTTTGTTCTTATACTCCACAGATGAGTGAAATCACTTGGCACTTGTCTTTCTCTGCCTGGCTTATTTCACTGAGCATAATACCCTCTAGCTCCATCCATGTTGTTGCAAAGGGTAGGATTTGTTTTCTTCTTATGGCTGAATAATATTATTCCATTGTGTATATGTACCACATGTTCTCTATCCATTCATCTACTGATGGACACTTAGGTTGCTTCCATTTCTTGGCTATTGTAAATAGTGGTGCAATAAACATAGGGATGCATCTGTCTTTTTGAAACCAGGCTGCAGCATTCTTAGGGTAAATTCCTAGGAGTGGGATTCCTGGGTCAAATGGTATTTCTGTTTTGAGTTTTTTGAGAAACCTCCATACCGCTTTCCACAACGGTTGAACTAATTTGCATTCCCAACAGCAGTGTGGGATGGTTCCCCTTTTCTCCACATCCTCAGCAACATTTGTTGTTGTTTGTGTTTTGGACGTTGGCCATCTTCACTAGTGTGAGGTGATATCTCATTGTGGTTTTAATTTGCATTTCTCTGATGATTAGCGATGTGGAGCATCTTTTCATGTGCCTATTGGCCATCTGAATTTCTTCTTTGGAGAAGTGCCTATTTCATGTCCTCTGCCCATTTCTTAATTGGATTATTTGCTTTTTGTTTCTTGACGTGAGTGAGTTCTTTATATATTTTGGATGTCAACCCCTTACCGGATATGTCATTTATGAATATATTCTCCCATACTGTAGGATGTCTTTTTGTTCTACTGATGGTGTTCTTTGCTGTAGAGAAGCTTTTCAGCTTGATATAGTCCCACTTGTTCATTTTTGCTTTTGTTTCTCTTGGCCGGGGAGATATGTTCATGAAGAAGTCACTCATGTTTATGTCCAAGAGATTTTTGCCTATGTTTTTTTCTAAGAGTTTTATGGTTTCATGACTTACACTCAGGTCTTTGATCCATTTTGAGTTTACTTTTGTGTATGGGTTAGACAGTAGTCCAGTTTCATTCTCTGACGTGTAGCTGCCCAGTTTTTCCAACACCAGCTGCTAAAGAGGCTGTCATCTCCTCATTGTATGTCCCAGGCTCCTGTATCATATATTAATTGACTGTATATATTTGGGTTAATGTTTGGATTTTCTATTCTGTTCCACTGGTCTGTGGGTCTGTTTTTGTGCAAATACCAAACTGTCTTGATTACTGTAGCTTTGTAGTAGACCTTGAAGTCAGGGAGCAAAATTCCCCCTGTTTTATTCCTCCTCCTCAGGATTGATTTGGCTATTCGGGGTGTTTTGTGGTTCCATATGAATTTTAGAATTATTTGTTCCAGTTCATTGAAGAAAGCTGTTGGTATTTTGATAGGGATTGCATTGAATCTGTAGATTGCTTTAGGTAGTATAGCCATTTTGACAATATTTATTCTTCCTTGCCAAGAGCATGGGATGAATTTCCATTTGTTAGTGTACTCTTTAATTTCTCTCAGGAGTGTCTTGTAGTTTTCAGGATATTGGTCTTTCACTTCCTTTGTTAGATTTATTCCTAGGTTTTTTTTTTTTGATGCAGTTGTGAATGGAATTGTTTTCCTGATTTCTCTTTCTGTTAGCTCATCGTTAGTGTGTAGGAAAGCAACAGATTTCTGTGTGTTCATTTGGTATCCTGCAACTTTGCTGAATTCAGATATTAGTTCTAGTAGTTTTGGAGTGGAGTCTTTAGTTTTTTATGTACAATATCATGTCATCTGCAAATAGTGACAATTTGACTTCTTCTTTACCAGCTGGATGCCATGTATTTTTGTTTTGTCTGATTGCCATGGCTAGGACTTCCAGTACTATGTTGAATAACAGTGGAGAGAGTGGGCATCCCTCTCTTGTTCCCGATCTTAGATGAAAAACTTTCAGCTTCTCGCTGTTAAGTATGATGTTAGCTGTGGGTTTGTCATATATGGCCTTTATGATGTTAAGGTACTTGCCCTCTATTCCCATTTTGTTGAGAGTTTTTATCATGAATGGATGTTGAATTTTGTCCAATGCTTTTTCATCATCTATGGAGATGATCATGTGGTTTTTGTTCCTCTTTTTGTTGATGTGGTGAATGATGTTGATGGATTTTCGAGTGTTGTACCATCCTTGCATCCCTGAGTTGAATCCCACTTGATCATGGTGTATGACCCTCCTGATGTATTTTTGAATTCGGTTTGCTAATATTTGTTGAGTATTTTTGCATCTACGTTCATCAGGGATATTGGTCTGTAATTTTATTTTTTGGTGAGGCCTTTGCCAGGTTTTGGTTTTAGAGTGATGCTGGCTTCATACAATGAGTTTGGAAATATTCTCTCCTCTTCTGTTTTTTGGAAAACTTTAAGGAAAATGGGTGTTATTTCTTCTCTATATGTCTGGTAGAATTCAGAGGTGAATCCATCTGGCCTAGGGGTTTTGTTCTTGGGTAGTTTTTTGTTTACTGATTCAATTTTGTTGCTGGTGATTGGTCTGTCTAGGTTTTCTGTTTCTTGCTTGGTCAGTCTTGGAAGGTTGTGTTTTTCTTAGAAGTTGTCCATTTCTTCTAGGTTTTCCAGCTTGTTAGCATACAGATTCTCATAGTATTCTCTTATAATCCTTTGGATTTCTGTGGGGTCTGTCCTGATTTTTCCTTTCTCATTTCTGATTCTGTTTATGTGTGTTGATTCTCTTTTTCTCTTAATAAGTCTGGCTAAGGGTTTATCTATTTTGGTTTATTTTTTCAAAGAACCAACTCTTGGTTTCATTGATGTTTTTCTATTTTATTCTTCTCAATTTCATTTATTTCTTTTCTGATCTTTATTATGTCCCTCCGTCTGGTGACTTTGGGCCTCATTTGTTCTTCTTTTTCCAGTTTCAGTAAATGTGACTTTAGACTACTCATTTGGGATTGTTCTTCCTTCTTTCAATAGGCCTGGATTGCAATATACTTTCCTCTTAGAACTGCCTTTGCTGCGTCCCATGGAAGTTGTGGCTTTGTGTTGTTGTCGTCACTAGTCTCCATATATTCTTTGATCTCTGTTTTAATTTGGTCATTGACCCATTGATTATTTAGGAGAATGTTGTTAAGTCTCCGTGTATTTGTGAGCCTTTTTGTTCTCTTTCTACAATTTATTTCTAGTTTTATACCTTTGTGATCTGAGAAGTTGGTTGGTAGCATTTCAATATTTTTGAATTTAATGAGGCTCTTTTTGTGGCCTAGTATGTGGTCTATTCTGGAAAGTGTTCCATGTGCACTTGAGAAGAATGTGTATCCTGCTGCTTTTGGGTGTAGAGTTCTGTAGATGTCTGTTAGGTCCATCTGTTCTAGTGTGTTGTTCAGTGCCTCTGTGTCTTTACTTATTTTCTGTCTGGTTGATCTGTCCTTTGGAGTGAGTGGTGTGTTGAAGTCTCCTAAAATGAATGCATTGCTGTCTATTTCCTCCTTTAATTCTTTTAGTATTTGTTTCACATATGCTGGCGCTCCTGTGTTTGGTGCATATATATTTATAATGGTTATATCTTCTTGTTGGACTGACCCCTTTATCATTATGTAATGTCCTTCTTTATCTCTTGCTACTTTCTTCATTTTGAAGTCTATTTTGTCTGATACAAGTACTGCAACACCTGCTTTTTTCTCCTTGTTGTTTGCATGAAATATCTTTTTCCATCCCTTCACTTTTAGTCTGTGTATATCTTTGGATTTGAGGTGAGTTTCTTGTAGGCAGCATATAGATGGGTCTTGCTTTTTTATCCATTCTGTTACTCTGTGTCTTTTGATTGGTGCATTCAGTCCATTTACATTTAGGATGATTATCGATAGATATGTACTTATTGCCATTGCTGGCTTCAGATTCATGGTTACCAAATGTTCAAGGGTACCTTCTTTACTATCTGACAGTCTAACTTAACTTTCTTGTTAAGTTATTGTAAACACAGTCTGATGATTCGTTATTTCTCTCCCTTCTTATTCTTCTTCCTCCATTCTTTATATACTAGGTTTTTTATTCTTTGCCTTTAGTTAGTATTTCGATGGTCTGCTAAGAAAGCTATGATTTTATTTTCTCTGGTGACCTCTTTTTAGCCTTAGGAGTGCTTCCCTCTAGAGTAGTTCCTTTAAGATCTCCTGTAGAGGTGGTTTATGGGAGGCAAATTCCCTCAGCTTTCGCCTGTCTGGGAATTGTTTAATCCCTCTGTCATATTTAAATGATAATTGTGCTGGATACAATATTCTTGGTTCGAGGCCCTTCTGTTTCATTACGTTAAATATATCATGCCATTCTCTTCTGGCCTGTAAGGTTTCTGTTGAGAAGTCTGATGATAGCCTGATGGGTTTTCCTTTGTAGATGATCTTTTTTCTCTCTCTAGCTCCCTTTAATACTCTGCCCTTATCTTTGATCTTTGACATTTTAATTATTATGTGTCTTGGTGTTGTCTTCCTTGGGTCCCTTCTTTTGGGAGATCTGTGGGCTTCTGTGGACTGCGAGACTATTTCCTTCCCCAGCATGGGGAAGCTTTCAGCAATTATTTCTTCAAAGACAGTTTCTATCCCTTTTTCTCTCTCTTCTTCCTCTGGTACTCCTATAATGCAAATATTGTTCCACTTGGATTGGTCACACAGTTCTCTTAATATTCTTTCATTCCTAGAGATCCTTTTATCTCTCTCTGCCTCAGCCTCTCTGTATTCCTGTTCTCTGATTTCTATTCCATTAACAGTCTCTTGCATCTCATCCAGTCTGCTGCTAAGCCCGTCGATCGCTTGTCTCATTTCTGCATTGTCTTTCCTCACTTCCCTCACTTCCTCCCTTAGCTTTTGCATATTTCTCTGTAGATCCATCAGTATGGTTATGACTTTTATTCTGAATTCTTTTTCAGGAAGATTGTGCATGTCCATTCCATCAGGCTCCTTCTCTGGGGTTTTCTGGGTAAGTTTTGTTTGTACCATATTCCTCTGCCTTTTCATGGTGATAGAAGTGGTTGTTGATAGGCGCCACGTTTTTCAGCTGGGCTCTTTTAGACTTTTAAGAAGAAAAACAAAACAAAACAAACAAAACAAAACAAACAAACAAACAAAAACACCTGCCAGGAGTAGATTCTGTGAGGATGCTGTAGGTGGTGCTGCTGCTCCACTATTCTGCAGCCGCGGTGGCTCCACCCAGACCTTTGTGGCTCTGGCCGGGGAGGGAATGAATGGGAGACTGCTGAATCCTTGGTGTGGCTGCTTTGCTCAGCCGCCGGCCAAGGGGCCCAAAATTCCCCAGGACTCCCAGCCTGCTGGCCTGAGTGCGCTGGGACGATTTTGTTCCGCTGTTGGGCCCTTGTCTCTTTAAGACTTTAACCAAACACAAAAAAGAAAAACAGAAAAACAACAGAAAGCAAAAAAAAACCCAAAAAACGAAAAAAACCCAACAACATAAAAAAAAATGGCGCCCGTTTTTCTTTTTTCCTGGGGAGCTGGCTGAGGGGACCTTCCATGTCGGATCCTGCCATTCTGTTTCTCTAATCTCCGATACACCATGCGATGTGTGTCAGTTCTCCCAGCACAGATCACTAGGGCTGGTTCTTTGGGGGGCCTGTGCTTCCATTCCCTCCCCACTCTGAATCTTTTCCTCCTGCCGGTGAGCTGGGGTGGGGGAGTGCTCAGGTCCCGCTGCGTCGTGGCTTTGTGTCTTACCTGCTTCGTGAGGCACTGAGTTCTCGCAGATGTAGCTGTAGCCTGGCTGTTGTACTGTATTTTCTGGTCTCTCTTTTAGGAATAGTTGTATTTGTTGTATTTTCATAAATATATATGGTTTTGGGAGGAGATTTCTGCCACCCTGCTCACGCCGCCATCTTCCCAGAAGTCCCATTGCTTTCTTTTTTAAGTTATAAAAATTTCAAATATATAGGATTACAGAAAATAACATAACAATCCCACATACTCAACACCTGGATTTATTGCATGTAAATAATTTATCATATTTGCTTCAGATGTTTAATTTTTAGGTAGTAAAATATTAGAGTTGAAGGCTTCCACCCCACTCTTCTCCCCAGGTGACCAATTTGCCCCAGTTTGTCCTGAACTGTCCCGATTATGGCACTGAAAGTTCTGCATTCCAGAAAACCCATCAGTCCTGGGCAGTCCTGAAATTCATTTGCACCCTTCTCTCCCTCAGTTATTTACACATTTACCATATGTGCAAGTTTCCTAAGCAATACAAGGAGTTATTTTGTGTTTAACTGTACAAGAATATTTGTTCACACTCTGTTAGCTCTTTTTCACACAGCATTACTAGTTTTGAGATTTACTATAGTGATACATTAACAGGCATTGATTTATTTTAATTGCTGTATCCCATTCCATTGTATTAATATTCTCTATCCATTTTCCTCTGATGGAAATTTAGGTTGTTTCCAATGTTTTGCTATTTTCAATAACTGTCAACCAACATTATAAATGTCACCTTGTGCATATTTGGGGATTTTCAAGGGAATCTCTATGGCAGAGGTATTGTTAGGTCCTAAGTGTACCCATCTTCATCTTTACTGCATGTGGTCAAATTGCTCTCCCAGTGTTTCTAACAATTTGCCCACTAGCACTGTGAGTTCCCATTCATCACGGCACACATTGTCTCATACTATCAAAAATAGCACTGTCAGCCTGACAAATGTGAGATGGTATTTTATTTCCTTGCATTAGCTAGCCAGGTGGAGCATCTTCCCTTGTTTACTGCCCTTCCATGTTTCTGCGCTAGTACTTGCTTTGTGCTCACACATGGCCCATTTTCCTTTTGAGTCACTTTGGATGAATCATATGAACTGCAAGTACCTTCTCCAAGTGGGGGATTTGCCCTATGCTTTGCCTATGGAATTCTATTCCCCTATATATTTAATAAATTTTAAAAAGTTGAGATATAATTCACATACCATAAAATTCACCATTTTATAGTATGCAGTTCAGTGGTTTTCAGTTTTAGTGGTTTTATTGTGTGTGCTTTTTATCTTTTATTTTCAAAATATTTCCTATACTGATTCTGTAATGCCATTCTCTCCCTTTCTTAAAAATTGTAAATGTTTGCTTCCTGCACTTACGGAGTTTGTTTAATAGGAGTGGATTTTGGGATGTGGTGTGATGGAGTGATTGTTTAATGTTTATCCATATGGATAGCTAATGCACGACCTATTAAATAATCCATCCACCTCCGATTATAATGTCATCTCTGTTATCTATCAAGTTCCCATATGTACATGAGTCAGTTTCTGAGCAGTTTATTTGAACCAATATCACACAATTTATTTTCTGTAATTTTATAATAAATCTTGATGTCTCTAAGGCATGTCTCCTCACTTTGTTCTTTTGCATAACTATCTTCTTTTTCCTATGCCCTTTACTGTCCCACATAAACTTAGACTCAGTCTGTCAAACTCAACAAAAAATGGTCCTGTGGGATTTGATTAGGAATTACACTGACTTTACATACAGTTCCCAATACCTATATTGGGAATCGACATATCCCAATATTGACATCCTTACAATATTCCCATTTACAATTTGATGTATCTCTTAATTTCTTTAGGTCTCTCTTTCATCCCTTGATATTTCTATATATTTATATTACTCCATGAATTTCATGCATATGTTATTAATGGATTTCTCATTAGATATCTTATAGTTTTTGCTGTAGTAAATGAGGCTTGAGTACACACATACATATTTTATTTTCTGAGTGTTACTGATATAGAGGAATGCATGAATTTTGTACTGAACTTATATCCTGCAATCTTGGTGAATTCTCTTACTCATTTTGATAGTCTAATGAGTACAATCATGTAATTTGTAAATAATAACAATTTAGCTTCTTCCTTTCTAATTTTTACTACTTCTTTTTAATTTGTCTTGTTGGTTACACTGACCTGGACAGAAAGATGCTGACTAGAAGTGGTGGTAGATGCTGGCCTGTTTTATAGCTTCTTTGAAAGGGAAGGGTTATAACATCATATCATTGAGCATGGTGTTTGAGACAGGGTTTTATTTAACAAAATTTTTAGGTTAAGAAATTTTCCTTTTATTCTAGTTTGCTAAGTGTTTTAAATCTTAAGTGAGTGGTGAATTTTATCAATTGCTTTTTCTTTTAGGATTCATCTTATAAATACTGCCCTTCAAGAAGTCTTCCCAGAATCCTAAGGTTGGACTAAAATCTCCTTCTCTCTTATTCACTGCATTTTGTGCTCTCCCCAGTAGCTTAAGTGATCTGTTAACAGACCTATGTTTCCCAGCAGTTTATAAACAATTCAAGGATAGGAATCATATTCGATTCATGGCTGTATTTCCCAGTACATGGCATGGAACACAGAATGTCTCTGTACAAATTAATAGACATAAATTGCTGAGAACATGTTCTAGAAACTTCATCTATGCCTTCATAAAAACACATGTTTCTGACAGTCAGTTTACAAAGGTGGTTATGATAAAACGGAATATAGATTTGACTGAAAAGTTTTAGATATCTACACATTTATATTTTCTCTTAATAAAGTAACCTGTAAAATGCAAGTATGTCTTCTGAGAAAACACCAACTTTCTTCTTATATCAAACATGATTTATTACTGCATTTGAAATCAAGTTCATATTTATTTTAACATGACATTATTTATTTATCTTTGTGTCATAATTAAAACAAAAATCAGACCTCTACAAACTTTGATTCATTCAGTATGTTCTTCAGAGGTTTTCTTTTTTATATCTAAGTACTACGAATATTTTAATTTAATTAATTTAAATGATTTTTTTTTTACCAATACCAAAAGCTTTTCAAAATGCAGTTGTTGTTGTTTTTTCAATAGCCTCGTGATTTATTCAGAATGCTGAGCTACTTTATGAACATGGGACCTCACATGCCATTTGGAAATATGAAACCTTTATATTTTAACTCACTTTTCCTTTCATGCATAACATGGCTCTAAAATCACAGTTGGAAAAATTATTAGCTGTCTCTGCAAAACTGTAGGCAATACGTCTTTCACATTTCATTGAGAAGAAAAGAAACTTAATCCCATCAGGATCTCCATTATTAGTTCTTCCTCTTGACTTTTCCCCATGGGGATTTTGTGTTGGCCAGCTGGCACTCTGAGGAATCCCTAGACAGGTCTGCACTTTACAAAGGCAACCTGGAAAAGCAAAAATCTATTTTTTGCTTAAAGGGATTAAACCTTACACCTTATCATCTGGCTCACTAGGTTCCACCTAGTCACTATTTGGTGCACATTCAGTATTGCACAATTATTCTCTTACTCACATAGCAGTTTCCTTTCATTTTCAGTCAAATCCTGTTTTAGTTTGTTCCATTACTAATAGTAATTAGGCAATCAATTGCACCCTCTATTCCCTTGAATTCTACCAATTATGAAGAGTACTGTATAAATCACATCTTTACAGTGGATCCTCTCCCTAGGGAATGTCACTTAAATTTCAGCAGCAGCAAAAGTTGAAATATTCTTTCCATATGCATCACAGATGTTTATCTTCCATGGAGAAGAGTAACTAAATGAAATGGTTGAGAACAAGTCTGATAAGAAATTGTTTATTTCTTGAATTGGCCCAATTCTCATTTTCAAGCATAGTAAGGCTTCTGGTGCTCAGGTAGTTATTTCATGATCAAAAATATCAAAAAGAGCTTAGAAGGAGGGGCTCAAGATGTCGGTGGGAGTAGGGTAGCAGAAATCTCCTCCCAAAACCATATAGATTTTTGAAAATACAACAAATAGACCAGAAGATACAGTACAACAGCCAGGCTATAGCTACATCTGCGAGAACTCAGCATCTCACGAAAAGGGTAAGATACAAAGCAATGACCCAGCAGGACCCGAGCACCCCCCCACCCCAGCTCATTGCTGGGAGGAAAAGAATCAGAGTGGGGAGGGAGTGGAAGCACAGGACTTCTAAATAACCAGCCCTAGTAATCTGCACCGGGAGCACAGACACACATTGCATGGTGTACTGGATATTAGAGAAACGGAAAAGTAAAATCCAAGGCGGAGACTTCGAGTGGTTCTCCACAGCCAGCTCCCCTGGGACAAAAGAAAAGCAGGCAGTTTTTAAAAGTCTTAAAGGGACAAGGGCTCAACAGCTGGACAACATCGTCCCAGCACACTCAGCCCAGCAGGCTGCGAATCTTGAGGAACTTCAGGCTCCCTAACAGCCTGGGGGGTAACACAGCCCTGAAGCCCCTCACAGTGACAAGTAGCCTGCCATTCATTTCCCTGGGCTGGCGCTGCAAGCAAACCGGCTGACCCGCCACAACTGCAGAGCAGCTAGGGAACAGCCCCATCCCCAGCAACCACACAGAATCTCGTCCCAGCATGCAGCCAACTGGGACAGACAGAGGAAGCCAGAGCAAGGTCCAGAAGGCATGAAGGGGGGCCGTTCTCACAGGAGAACACACCCTGCACATCTGCCACCCCCTGCAGTGTGCTAGGCTCTCCAAAGGTCCTCCCTGCCCACGGCAGCTCAGGGGATTATCCCACAGACTGCTCCCGGTGTGTGGGTAGATGTCACAGGACAAGGACAAGGTGACCAACAAGCAGGAAGGGAGTTTGCTCCCCCAGCTGACACACACGCCACCTGCCTGTGACTACTTCTGTCACCATGAAAAGGGAGAAGAATCTGTTCCTGTCAAAAATAACTCAGACAACCCCAGAGAGAGGGTCTGGTGAGATAGATATAACCAATCCTCCAGAAAAGAATTGAAAATAAAAGTCATAACCATGCTGATGGACGTGCACAGAAATATGCAAGAGCTAAGGGATGAAGTCCAGAGGGAGATAACAGAAATGAAACAATCAATAGAAGATCTTAGAGCAGACTGGACGAGGTGCAAGACACTGTCAATGGAATAGAAAACAGAGAACAGGAGTACAGAGAAGCTGAGGCAGAGAGAGATAAAAGGATCTCTAGGAACGAAAGAATATTAAGAGAACCAATCCAAATGGAACAATATTCGCATTATAGGGGTACCAGAAGAAGAAGAGAGAAAAAGGGAGAGAAAGTGTCTTTGAAGAAATAATTGCTGAAAACTTCCCCAAGCTGGTGAAGGAAATAGTCTCTCAGACCATGGAAGCCCACAGATCTCCCAACACAAGAGACCCAAGGAAGACAACACCAAGACATATAATAATTAAAATGGCAAAGATCAAAGACAAGGACAGAGTATTAAAGGCAGCCAGAGGGAAAAAAAAGATCACCTACAAAGGAAAACCCATCAGGTTATCACCAGACTTCTCAACAGAAACCTTACAGGCCAGAAGAAAATGGCATGCTATATTTAATGCAATGACACAGAAGGGCCTTGAACCAAGAATACTGTATCCAGCATGATTATCATTTAAATTTGAAGGAGGGATTAAACAGTTTCCAGACAAGCAAAAGTTGAGGGAATTTACCTCCCATAAACCACCTCTACAGGATATTTTAAAGGGACTGCTCTAGATGGAAGCACGTCTAAGGCTAAATAGATGTCACCAGAGAAAATAAATTCACAGCAAAGAAAACAGACCAACCAAATACTAACTAAAGGCAAAAAATAAAATCAACTATCCACAAAAGTAGTGAAAGGAAACACAGAAGAACACAGAACAAAACACTTAACATAGAAAGGATGGAGGAGGAAGAAAAAGAAGAGAGATAAATTAAGAATTATCAGACTGTGTTTATAATAGCTTAATAACAGAGTTAAGTTAGATGGTTATATAGTAAAGAAGCTACCCTTGAACCTTTGGAAACCATGAATCGAAAGGCTGCAATGGCAACAAGTACATATCTATTGATAATCACCCTAAATGTAAATGGATTGAATGCACCAATCAAAAGACACAGAGTAATACAATGGATAAAAAAGCAAGACCCATCTATATGCTACCTTCAAGAGACTCACCTGAAATCCAAAGATATACACAGACTTAAAGTGAAGGGATGGAAAAAGATATTTCTTGAAAACAATAGGGAGAAAAAAGCAGGTGTTGCAGTACTTGTATCAGACAAAATAGACTTCAAAATGAAGAAAGTAGCAAGAGATAAAGAAGGACATTATATAATGATAAAGTCCAACAAGAGGATATAACCATTATAAATACATATGCACCCAACACAGGAGCACCAACATATGTGAAACAAATACTAACAGAATTATAGGAGGAAATAGAAACCAATGCATTCATTTTAGGAGACTTCAACACACCACTCACTCCAAAGGACAGATCAACCAGACAGAAAATAAGTAAAGACACAGAGGCACTGAACAACACACTAGAACAGATGGACCTAACAGACATCTACAGAACTCTACACCCAAAAGCAGCAGGATACACATTCTTCTCAAGTGCACATGGAACACTTTCCAGAGTAGACCACATACTAGGCCACAAAATGAGCATCAGTAAAATCAAAAATATTGAAATGCTACCAACCAACTTCTCAGATCATAAAGGTAAAATACTAGAAATAAATTGTACAAAGAAAACAAAAATGCTCACAAACACATGGAGGCTTAACAACATGCTCCTAAATAATCAATGGATCAATGACCAAATTAAAACAGAAATTAAGCAATATATGGGACACATGACAACCACAGCACAAAGCCCCAACTTCTGTGGGACTCAGCAAAGGCAGTTCTAAGAGGAAAGTATATAGCAATCTAGGCCTATTTAAAGAAGGAAGAACAATCCCAAATAACTAGTCTAAAGTCACAATTATTGAAACTGGAAAAAGAAGAACAAATGAGGCCCAAAATCAATAGAAGGAGGGACATAATAAAGATCAGAGAAGAAATAAATAAAATTGAGAAGAATAAAATAGAAAAAATCAATTAAACCAAGAGATGGTTCTTTGAGAAAATAAACAAAATAGATAAACCCCTAGCCAGTCTTAATGAGAGAAAAAGAGAGTATACACACATGAACAGAATCAGAAATGAGAAAGGAAAAATCATGACGGACCCCACAGAAATACAAAGAATTATGAGAGAATACTATGCAAATCTATATGCTAACAAGCTGGAAAACCTAGAAAATGGACAACTTCCAAGACAGACCAAGGAAGAAGCAGAAAATCTTTAAACAGACCAATTACCAGCAATGAAATTGAATCAGTAATTAACAAACTACCCAAGAACAAAACCCCGGGCCAGGTAGATTCACCACTGACTTTTATCAGACATATAGAGAAGACGTAATACCTATTTTCCTTGAAGTTTTCCAAAAAATAGAAGAGGAAGGAATACTTCCAAACTCATTCTATGAAGCCAGCATTACTCTAATACCAAAACCTGGCAAAGACCACACCAAAAAAGAAAATTACAGACCAATATCCCTGATGAACATAGACGCAAAAATAGTCAACAAAATATTAGCAAACCGAATTCAAAAATACATCAAGAGGATCATACACCATGATCAAGTGGGATTCATCTCAGGGATGCAAGGATGGTACAACACTCAAAAATCCATCAACATCATCCACCACATCAACAAAAAGAAGGACAAAAACCACATGATCATCTCCATGGATGCTGAAAAAGCATTTGACCAAATTTAACACCATTCATGATAAAAACTCTCAACAAAATGGGTATAGAGGGCAAGTACCTGAACATAATAAAGGCCATATATGACAAACCCACAGCCAACATCATACTTAACAATGAGAAGGTGAAAGCTTTTCACCTAAGATCAGGAATAGGATGGGGATGCCCACTCTCTCCACTGTTATTCAACATAGTACTGGAAGTCCTAACCAGGGCAATCAGACAAAACAAAGACACACAAGGCATCCAGATTGGTAAAGAAGAAGTCAAATTGTCACTATTTGCAGATGACATGATATTGTACATAAAAAACCCTAAGGAATCCACTCCAAAACTACTAGAACTAATATCTGAATTCAGCAAAGTTGCAGGATACAATCTTAATACACAGAAATCTGTTGCTTTCCTATACACTAACGATGAACTAGAAGAAAGAGAAATCAGGAAAACAATTCCATTCACAATCACATCAAAAAGAATAAAATACCTAGGAATAAACCTAACCAAGGAAGTGAAAGACTATACCCTGAAAACTACAAGACACTCTTAAGAGAAATTGAAGAGAACACTAACAAATGGAAATTCATCCCATGCTCTTGGCAAGGAAGAATTAATATTGTCAAAATGGCTATCTTACCTAAAACACTGTACAGATTCAATGCAATCCCTATCAAAATACCAATAGCATTCTTCAATGAACTAGAACAAATAGTTCTAACATTTGTATGGAACCACAAAAGACCCTGAATAGCCAAAGCTATCCTGAGAAGAAAGAATCAAGCGGGGGGAATTTTGCTCCCTGACTTCAAGCTCTACTACAAAGACACAGTAATCAAGACAATTTGGTACTGGCACAAGAACAGACCCATAGACCAGTGGAACAGAATAGAAAGCCCAGATATAACCCCAGCATATATGGTCAATTAATATATGATAAAGGAGCCATGGATATACAACGGGGAAATGACAGCCTCTTCAACAGCTGGTGTTTGTAAAACTGGACAGCTACATGTAAGAGAATGAATCTGGATTATTTTCTAACCCCATACAGAAAAGTAAACTCAAAATGGATCAAAGACCTGAATGTAAGTCATGAAACCATAAAAGTCTTAGAAAAAAAAATAGGCAAACATCTCTTGGACATCAACATGAGCAACTTCTTTATGAACATATCTCCTTGGGCAAGGAAAACAAAAGCAAAAATGAACAAGTGGGACTATATCAAGCTGCAACGCTTCTGTACAGCAAAGGACACCATCAGTAGAACAAAAAGACATCCCACAGTATGGGAGAATATATTCATAAATGACATATCCGATAAGGGGTTGACATACAAAATATATGAAGAGCTCACGCACCTCAACAAACAGAAAGCAAATGATCCAATTAAAAAATGGGCAGAGGAGCTTAACAGACACTTCTCCAAAGAAGAAATTCAGATGGCCAGTAGGGCATGAAAAGATGCTCCATATTGCTAATCATCAGAGAAATGCATATTAAAACCACAATGAGATATCACCTCACACCAGTTAGGATGGCCTCTATCCAAAAGACAAACAACAACAGATGTTGCGAGGATGTGGAAAAGGGGAACCCTCCTACACTGCTCGTGGGAATGTAAATTAGTTCAACCATTGTGGAAAGCAGTATGGAGGTTCCTCAAAAAATTCAAAATAGAAATACCATTTGACCCAGGAATTCCACTCCTAGGAATTTATCCTAAGAATTCAGGAGCCCAGTTTGAAAAAGACATATGAACCCCTATGTTTATCACAGCACTATTTACAATAGCCAAGAATTGGAAGCAACCTAAGTGTCCCTCAGTAGATAAATGGATAAAGGAGAAGTGGTACATATACACAATGGAATATTATTCAGCCATAAGAAGAAAACAAATCCTACCATTTGCAACAACATGGATGGAGCTAGAGGGTATTATGCTCAGTGAAATAAGCCAGGTGGAGAAAGACAAGTATCAAATGATTTCACTCATATGTGGAGCATAAGAACAAAGATAAAAACTGAAGGAACAAAACAGCAGCAGATTCACAGAACCCAAGAATGGCCTAACAGTTACCAAAGGGAAAGGGACTGGGGAGGATGAGTGGGAAGGGAGGGACTAGGGGGAAGAAGGGGCATTATGATTAGCAGACATAATATAGGGGGGACCACGGTGATGACTGTACAACACAGAGAAGAGAAGTAGTGATTCTATAACATCTTACTACGCTGATGGACAGTGACTGTAATGCGGTATGTGGTGGGGGGCCTTGATGATGGGGGGAATCTAGTAATCATAATGTTGCTCATGTAATTGTAGATTAATGATACCAAAATAAAAAAATAAAAATTATGAAAATAGGAGAAATAATTTCATGGTCACATATTCTGTCATAAATGTTTCTGAAAGTATAACTTCTCAAAGTGTTTCTCCAAAATGTTTTCTCTATGGAATAAAAACAATCTTCATTTGACACCCTCTTACTTTTTGTTCCTTGTCTTAATGGTGTCTATAAACATGTCCTTTCTATATAAAACCAGCTGTCTTGTTTCCAGAAAAATACTGAATTGTTTCAGCTTTCTTAAGCATGACCAATAAAAGTATGTAATCTACCAATTAAGTATGTAAAAAGTGAGGATCTCTCTTTTGTCTTACCTGCTTATTTGTATGTTACATTCTAAGTTTAACCTTTCTTCTCTAGCAACACTGAACAACATGGGTTTTCCCAAACTGAGCATTTCCTTTCTTATGTCTTTGCCTTTGTAAGTAGGAGTCTGTCTGTCTGGAATACAGTTCCCTTTCTTCACTGTCCGTTTATGTAAATAACTAGTGTCTCTTCAAAACTGTTCAAGTTTCATGTTTATAAGGCTCTTTCTAAACACACACACACACACACATAGTCACATACAAAGACTTAGCTGTTATTTTCTCTTCTTGGCACTCCAGTAACACTTTGTAGATTAGTTCACTGAATTAGAATGATTTGTCTACACTCTTTTCTCTTACTACATGGGGAAACCTGATAAATCAGGGTACATCATTTATTCATCTTTGGGCTCCAGGACCTAGCTCAGTACTGCCATGGTTATGGGCACTAAACTCAATATATATTTGTAAGTAATTGATTGTTTCATCATTTATTCATCTTTGGGCTCCAGGACCTAGCTCAGTACTGCCATGGTTATGGGCACTAAACTCAATATGTATTTATAAGTAATTGATTGCATAGCATATACTGACTTCTGGAAAATTATTCTCAAATTCTGGAAAATGGTACTATTATTTGTCTATATTGAAGTCACTATCCATGACCATATGACCAAAAAGAAACAGACTTGTTGTGGTGATCATTTTGCGATATATACAAATATTTAATCCTTATGTTATACAGATAAAACTAATATGTCAATTATATCTCAATGAAAAAGCAGATATGCTATTTTAAAGGTTTAACATTTCAAGTTTTTTATAAGACACAAGTCAACTTTAAAATTCCTAACTGAATAAAAGAAAAAAATAGGGGGAATGGGAGGATTATGAATTTATTTATCAAAATTAACTCATATTTCAAATATAATATCTAAAAAGATAAAATACCTAAAAATAATTTTTCAAATTTCTGCATGAAATAAGACTTTTCAACCAAGAGGCAAATTGAAAGTTAGCTCTTGTGATAGCTTTAAAAGTGAATCTTAATGGTTAATTTGCAAAACAGAACATCTGGAGTAAACAGAGTCAGGGGCTAAACATCTCTACTCTGATTATTTTAGACAGTGATGAGGAAGGAGCCTCACGTAACAAGGGCCAAGTGCACCCAGCCTTACCAATTAATGAACAGACTAGAATGACTCAAATTATATTTTGTACTCTCTTTAGTTCATTTTAAACGGAGCCAAGACATTTCCATTTTGGAAACAAAGAAAAAATAGAAACCAAACTTTAACCAAATTATAAAGCTATTCATTAAGGATATGTAACATTACACTATGTTTATTGCTTTCTTCTTTATTACTTTTCTGATAATCACAAAGATTTAATTTTCTGTTAAGATTAAAATGCTTTTATCAAGAATGTGCTAGATGCTTGGAAGAGAGGAAGCACAGTTTATGAGTTCCAAAATAGCAATATTTGAAAACATGTGCATGAAAGAACTTTTGTAAGCATTCTTGGAATTATTATTTTTTCTATCTACCACACCCCCACCCCATTACCCTTACTTAAAAAAAAAAAAGCTTTGGGTGGAGTTAAGAACTCTTTTCAAATCTTAAACAATAAGTGGAAATCCTGAAAATGTATTCTCCTTTATCCAGTGGGGAAAACAATTTAAAGCTCTGTTTTTCCCTAAGAATTGTTTAACAACAGATTTACTTAGTGGTTTCTATTTTGAACAGAAATTTCAGTTTTAACTGCCTGAAATACAGTGCCACATCTGTGTTGCTCCCCAACCCCCAAAACACAGTTCTTTATTTTTCAGACATAACAAGTGCATGGTCCTCATAACCCACATACATATATCAATTCAACTAATTCTTAAACCGAGAGGTAAAGACTTAGAATATGTACCATAAAAATGTGAATCTGAATGCAAATATAAGGTGTATGAAGCTCATCTGCAAATTTAAAATGTTTAACTATTCTGTTTAATAAATCATTATGCCTCCTATATGTATTTATTAGAATGGAGGCATCTCTCGTGTGAGAAATAAGGGCAAATGGACATGATGTAGTTCGAGAGGGCAGAGAATGGGCCAGGAGAGAAGAGCAAAGATCTCACAGAATCACAGCATCACTCTTGACGCCAGCTTCCTCGAATCTGTACAGCAACATCTTGAATGTGGAGACAGCTCGAAAATAAAATTGGAATTTAATAGAAATGTATTTAAGTTACTTATAAGTGTGAAGTGATACACAAATGTGAAAGATAACATTATGTATTTGTATTTAGGGTATTCTGAGTTAACTACTTCCTTTAAATATCATTTTGATATTCTCTAATGTAAGGAGGGGACTTACTGTTTTCCAACGGGTCTTTCATGATAAAAAATGCAAACATTTTATTTAGAGTTGATTTTGCATTTCAAAGAATGCTAAAATTCCATTCATCAATCTTTATTACAGCCTACTGTGTCTTACATAGCCATGATAGTCTTCAAGAGTATCCTGAGGTATGATTCTTTTTGGCCTTATTCAGAGAAACGAGATCTCTAATATCAACCCCAACTTTGATTCTGGCAAGTTTATGTGGTGCCAAGTTTCTATTCTGAGGAAACGGAGGATGAGTTTTAGGCTGTCTCAATGGACATGTCCCTACAATAGCCAGGCTCACTCCCCTTAGTGCCTAATCTTTCCCTAGTTCAACGTAAGCCTTCATGGGGCACAAGTGAAGCCTCAACAGAACACCTCCTAAGTCATCCTGATATTCCCTTGAACAACAACAACAAGAAAAACAAAGAACAGAGGCTACACTCTTGCTGCTGTCTGAAAACCATGGGTGATTTTGACTCAAAAAATTCCTATGTTCCTAATTCTCTACCTTTAATTTCTCAACTCAAAGGTTTGTGTAGAGGAACTGAGAGTCACACACTTTTCAGACATAGGACCCTGAGGGCAGTTCCTGCTTCTCCATTTCCCTCTGCCCAGAAGCAGCTCTAAAATAAATTCTTAATTTGTGGAGAAATGCTTAACACATTCTATGTGTGTCTGTACCATTGATTCTTGTAGTTGGTTATGGATTTATCTTGTTGGTGTCTATTCTTTCTTGGGCTATAAACTTGTTTCTTCAAGTTGGTTATGTAGAAAATTGATATTTCATATCCCAACTGTTTTTTTTATTTATAAGGTATCTTTTCCCTGACACCTACTGGATGAATTAGACAGATGCATGGACAGCAAAAATAAACTGGCTGTAATCAAACGACAAATTCTAACTTCTAAATCCTTCAACAAAGCAGACAAAACCATGCAATTTACAATGTTAAAAAAAGGAATAATAACATGAATATGGTCTACTTAAAGGCAGTTTATTTTGTATAATAGTTTGCACATTTTGTCAAATTCTTAGCATACTAGGTAGGGAAGACTATTTAGGATCTCCAGTGAAGATCTTATGTCAATAGTCACTCTTAAAATTTCCTGCCCATACCTATAACTTCATACTTTTTGAAAACATAACTGGCAAGGGAAAGAGCATCAGCATTGCCAAAATTGACCAATACTCACGAGAGGATATTCCCAATATAGGCGTAGTAGGAGCAGCAGTAGGGCGCGTTCCCATCGCAGCAGTAAGCTCTGCAGTCTTTGCCGCACTGAGCGAGGCAGTCGTCTGCAGAATGAAGACCACGTTAGAGTTCTGAGATCACCCCTTCACAAAAAAGCATTCAGTTTCTTCTCTTCATCAGTCAAAGATGCATTTAGATGTTCATTTCACGTACTCAGAGTTCTGAAACATTTGCAAGCATCTTACTAGTCTTCCTTCTATATTAGACATAATGCTAGAAAAGGCAAAGGCCATTCTTCTGTGAGTCTCCTGCATCAAGCACCACAATTAGCAATCAGAGTCCGTTGAATGAAACCATGAAGGGAGAAATGAATGTTCAATGAATCCGTCCTTCAATTTATCAATAATGTTCTTATAATAATTTTTAACAAGGTCTTTTTTGACTTTAAAGTATTATTCTCAATTAACTTCATTTAATGGAATATGTTATTGATATGGATAATGTCAGCTGGAGATGAATTTAATGTGTATGTTTTATGATATTGCATTATATGCTTTTCTTTTTCTACCATTTTTGACCTTCATAATTACATGTTGTATCCAAATGGTAACATAAATGAATCTGCATATTCTGTCAATTCATTTGGATTGGAAGTTAATGAATTAATTGTAGGAAGTTCCCATAGATAGTTAACTTGTGAATAAGTAATGGTTTATTTACTGGCAGATTTTAGAAACAGCACTATGTGAGGGACGGGAAGGTATTTTCTGATTTAAAAAATCATGTTGGAGCTGATAAAACCAAATTATTGTCTTTTTTTCCATATGTTTCTGGCAAGGAAAATTATACCAAAAATGTTGAACACAAATTATCCTAGCTTTTAAAAATTCTTTATACCACCTAAATGATTTATGTTTAACAAGTTAAGGTTATCATTTAGTTATAATCAGTGGTATAAATTATAATGGATATATGAGTTTCAAGTATATGATTAGGAAAACATTTAGTCTGATAAATTACTTAGTCATTTCCAAATAAACCTGAGGGTAATATCAACTACTAAATTACATAAAACTTTTGTTTTCCTGTCAAAGTCACAACATAAAAGTCCAGGATGTTATATTTACATCTACATGTCCATGTAGTTGATTTGTCTAGAAAGGAAATTTTTGATTTTGCTTTTAAAGCACCGCTCTGCTAAGATGATTCTTTACAAATGGATGTGATCAAAAAGTAGCAAATTTCATTCACATTTTTCAGTAATGCCTGGCTTTTGTGGAATGAGTGAAAAAGTACATATTTTCTTTCTCCCTATTTTATTTAGGTATCATAAATTTAACAAATATTAATGTTTTCTTCTAGGATATGGTAAGAAGAAATGAGAGGGAAAAATAATTACCTTTGGAAAATTCAGTAACTCTATTAAATACACTTTTAAATCTTGAAGACAGAAATACAATCTAATGATTTATTGACAGTGTATGGTTTCTGCAGAGTACATCAAACATTTTAAGGCTATTTTATCATTTTCCCACCGAATTTCTACAGCTTTCATTTTTAGTGCTATTTAATTAATTCACATATTTAGACTGGTCAGTTATCTCAAGATGCTTAGCAGGTACGTTTTGCTTTATGCTCTTTAAAGCCACTCAAATAGTGGGAGAGCTTATGTCCTCACTTATTTCAGAGCAGGACAACTGATGTGTAAATAGCTTCATGGGGTGCTTTTTGAATGATGCCTAGGACAGTGATATCTTATTAAGCTTTCCATGAATGTCAAAGATTCAATTACTACTACTGTATGGCAATTATAAGGATAGAGTGTTATCAAAATATTTTGAGCCAATGTTAAAGGAAACCAAACCCATTATCTTGTAGCCAAGAAGCTGGATTATACCTGCAACAAACATCTAGATTATTGTTCATTATTTTTATAGCAGTTTCCAGCACTCTTGTCTACTTCCCAGAATTAAATGACTGAAGAGGGCAGATTTAATAGTATGGCAAACACATTCACAATCATAATATTTCCAAACTAAGGTTTCCACCACACCTCAAAGCTTATTTTAATAGGTTAGTTGCTTTCTCCAGTGTATTCAAGAATAATTCTTGTGAAGATCAGAGTTTGGACGATACAGAAGCATTTTCTCATTTTTAAAAGAATGGAACATTCCAATTGTCCTCAGAAGATAAATAATGTTAATTCCAATATTCAAGTTAATATCCTTGAAAATTAGCCAGTTCAAACTCTCTTCAGTGACTTTAATTAAAGGCATGCTCTGGAAGAAAGTTCCCCAAGCCCCACCCCACCTTAAGAAATGTATAGTAAAGTGAAAGCAACATCTGGCTCAAAGCACACACTCGAAGGGGTTCGTGTAAGCTATTGCTAAGGATAAGAGAGGAAGGAAGGGAAGGGGACCAAAATAACTGGCGAGGCAAGGAAGGTAAAACCTTGGCCAAATCCTGTCTTTGTAGCCTGCAGTGGGAGTTGGATAATAACATAAACACTTCACTGGGTTTCTTTCCAAATGTGACTCCACTGTGAATGTATAGAAACCTTGCTCTTATTCCCTTAACTAATGGAATTAGAATTTAATACATTTGCTTTGAGGAAAATAATTCAGATTATGGGCAGTGCATTTGCTTAGATTATTGTCTCATCAAAGCTGTCAACTCATTTAACAGGTGTCTCAACTATTTTTATATCCACATTGTTCATCCATCTAACCTCAATCCCCACTTCCAATGGTGTCTCTTAGTTCCAAGTAAGCCTGACTATTTTTGCATGTATATATCTCATGATTTTTTTTTGCCTTCACTCACAGTATATCCTACTCCATCTCCTTATATCCTACTCCATGTCCTTATATCCAAGGCTTCCCTACCAAAGGTCTAGTTCCTAAAAGTATACTCCTCAATTCAATTTCTCTGTGCAAATATTTATTGAGCTCCTCTTATGGGCCAGGCATTTTGCTAGTCTCTTGAGAATATTATGCTGAACAAACAGACATCATCTTCATGGAGCGTACACTCCCAAGCCAGCAATAAGGTCCCCTACATTGAACACCTATAGCACATGGTTTGTACCTCTTCTGTGACACAGCTTTTTATACATTGGGGTAATGGGAACACCTTATCTCCCAGACAGGACTCAGAGCATGGCCTCTGTCCTATATATTATTCAACATATTTCATTCAATAAATATTAGTTAAATGAATACGGCAAGCATAAAAAGGCCTCTGAAATAAAGAGTTCAGGAACTCATTAAAGAACACATTAGCTAAACATGTCTTACCCAAAGACAGTAAGTCAACCTCCTATTAATTGGCTTGCAATGACTTTGCAGCTTACTAGGGAGGGATGCGATGCAGAGAAGAATTGAATGGAGGCAAAACTTTCGGAACTAACCAACCTTGCTGCCTACCAGCTTTGGGGGTTTCCTGAACCGTGGGGGTTGTGCATTGGCACTGGGGGAACAGGAGAAAGGGAAGGAAAGTGTGCAAATTAGAAGTTTTCAGTTTACCATTGGGAATAAAATAGACAAAAGAGTTGTTTAATAGTGCGGTTGAGTAAGGGCAAGGGAGGGTATTAAAGTTCTGTTTGCTGTGTTCTATTTTCTTAGTTTTGTTTCTTTTGATAAACAGAGATGGTGGAAAGGATTGTCATTGCTTCAAATGAACTAAGAGATTTTAATGTAAAACTAATAATGCAGTTGATTCTGTTAGTCCCTCAAATGCTGAAATTTTGTATGGTTTAAGTAAAAAATAAATGTTAGCCGCAGATTAAAAGTGGTTTCTCCTCATTAAGTAAGAAGTACTTTCCCTACTTTTATGAATTTCTGTATTTGAAAGTCAGCATTAAAACTACAATAAAACATGTTTAAAATAACTTTCAGATAGCCACTAATTTACTTTTAGCAAACAGATTGAAAATTTCTATAGAAGCTATTGCGACTCATTTCTAATGAGTCTGAATGAGAAAATATTTCTTTTAATGTTCAGATAACAATGTTGAACATCTTTATTTCAGTTGCAGGTCTTTGTAAATATCAAAAGGTAAATCACAGTGCCACATAAATTTAGTACTTCAAGGTCGTAGGTAAAGCCTGTGGTTTTTGTCATAGGATAGAGACATGAAAACATTTTACAAAGAACTTTGCTCTTAGCTTGTTTTTGAATATGAAGCAGATGCAAAACCGTAAGTGTAATTAACTTTACACATGAATAACCAGTGACAGGCCATTCTGGGCTTCGTATCAATCACACAAGAAAAATGCTTTGCTTCATCAATTATTAGAAATTCCCACTAAAAGTACGTAGGAGGAAGGAAATGAGATGCCCTTCGCCTATGAACAAGTGCTTAGCTGAAATCATTGAAAACAGATTAGACTTGGGTGAATTTGGTTTCTCAAAAAACTTTATATTTGAACTCAAAGCATCCAGTTGCCCATCAACGATACCTTAGAATCATCTTCGAAAGAATAAAAACAAAGGTCTAAAACTTTTTATTTCTAAAAAGGAAAAACCGGATTAGTCAGAACGTGGGGTTGGTTTGGGCGGGGGGGTAGCCTATACTGAAATGGAAAAGTCACCACAGCCGTTCATTTTAAACCTTCTGCGATCTAACTTCAGGTGTTCTCAAAAAATGTTTTCCTCCCACCCCTTAGACTCTGAGTCGTGGATACTACTGGATAATTTACGCTGTTTAGACAGTAAAAATCTCAAACTGTGGGACTGGGGTTTCCAAGTTGCTTTTCACAAATAGATGAAGAGACAGGAAAGGGGGATCAAAAGGAAACGTTAGAGGAGAGGAACAAACAAAACCGCGTGGAGGTCGAGCAGCGGGTTCCAGCGCACCGCCGGGCCACACAGTCCTTGCCCACAAAGGTGCCATCGCATCCCGCCCAGCCCGCGTGGCTCGAGTGTGACCCTCTCCTCTCCTGCCACCCGATGTCACTGACCTGCGTAGACAAAGAGCAGGACCAGCTTCGGAAGCAAGATCCCTGGACACCCGGGCAGCCTGCGGGCGTCCATCCAAGCCGGTGGCCGGAGATTGCGCGCCAGGACAGACGGACAGACAGACTGGAGAGGCGGCTGGGAGCAACGGGAGAGCCCGGAACAGGGAGGAGATAGAAGGGCTGGAGGGGCTGGAGGGCGGTCAGATGGAAAGGGCAGCGCTCCCGAGAGGCGGCTCGCGCGGAGACCTGGCCATTGCTCCGGAGCCTGAGAGTGAGCCCGGCCGGCCGCGCGGGCTGCGCTTCGGTCGGGGTCTCTTTGTCTCTCCCCGAGGCGCTGGGCAGCAGGCGAGGGGAGCTCCGGCGTCCTCGGCCACCCGAGCTCACGTTTCATCTCTGCGGGTGGCATCGACGCGGGGCTAGGGGCGGGGGCGGGGGTGGCCCCGACTCCTCCCCAATCCCTGTCCTTCCTTGCTGAGTGTGACTCCTAAGCAAGGCCCTCTCTGAAGGAACATTTTCTAACCTCATGCTTTGTCTTTTCCATGGAGTTTAGCAAGCTCCTTCCTCCCCTAACCCCCCAGTTATTTTTCCTTTTGTAACAATGGATGAAGAAGAGCTTTGCTTTTTATCTTTAAACAAATGGAGGGAATTTTCAGGGTTGAAGGTTTTGTACAAAAAAAGCCAACGAAGAAAACCCAAGAGAATTGGAAAGGAAAGAAACCATGTATGGTATCTCTGCTGAAAACTAATACAGTGTTTATTTATTAATCACCAAAAGCATTTACAGTTAAGTCAAAGAAAACAAAACAAGACAAGAATGTACACTGTCATCACCATTATTTGACACTATTTTGGAGTTACTGGCCTAAGCAATGAGACAAGAGAAACAAAAATTATAAAAATTGGAAGCAAAATTATCATTTGCAAATGATATCCTTGTGTATGTGGAAAGTCAGAGTCAGCTATAAAGCACTTAACTAGAGTTAAGTGACTAAAAAAAATCAAGTTTTCTTTCATGAAAATAAAAATCAGAAAGTTCTCAACTTAGTGCATGTAGAAAAAAGAGACAGAAGATAATTCTCTTGACTAAGAAAATTTAACACCATAAATAACAAATTTCCCTAAATTAATCTAAAAATCTGGGAATTAAACTGAATTCAATAAAAATACCAACATGAATGTTTTTCAAACCAATCTGACTCTGAGGTTTGTGTAGGAAATATGCATGTTCGAGTATCTATTAAAAAAAGAGTAGTAAATGGAATAAGCCTCACAGAAAATAAATTTCACATCACAATAATTAAGACATTTTAAATTAGCACTATAACAATAGGCTCAATGGAATAGAATAAAGAACCCAAAAAGAGAGTTATATATGTACAGAAATTTAATTTATGTTTTTTAAAAAAAGGATTGTTGTAAAGCAGAGGAGGAAGGAATGGGTTACTCAAGGAATTGTGTTGGAGCTATAAATAGACATCTGTGGATTCTTGTCTCCTTTTGTCTAAATCAATTCCATTCAAATTAAACATTTAAGCTTAAAGATGCAATTATGAAAATATTAGATAAAAGAATGAGAGGATGACATTAAAATAATTACAGAATAGAGAGTCTTTACTAGCATTATAAAAACCTCAGAAATCATAAAAGAAAACACTGACCAGTTTGACACCATAAGAATGAAAACTTTCTATATATGACAAGCCAAGCATTTAACTGGCAAAAATATTTGCAATGCATAGGATAGACAAACCCTGACCTCTTTAATATATAAGGAGAAGAAAGCAACCAAGAACAAACTGTAGAGATATTAATTTTTATATACATATAATTACATATAAATATTATATATATATACATATATACACATATACATGTCATCTATGTCTTCTAGTCTTTTAGACATTTAGAAGATGCTCATCTTTACTCCCAAAAAGAAAAAAGGTTTAAGTTATATTGACAGTGAGACATCATTTTTCATGTATCAGTCAGGTCAACCAAAGAAATAGCAATCAACTTTTAAGTAGAGCAATATGGCAAAATATATCAAAATCCAAATGTAATGCACTTTAGTTAGGTCAGTCCTCTATAAATTTGTATGGGAGAATATATCACCTCCAAAATAAATATAACCTAAGATCCCTAGAGTGTTTTCTGCTTCAGTGAAGACCCAACCATCCATCTGTTCCAGCAAGAAGCCTGATCAATTCCTCTGTATCTTTTTTCCCCAACAATTGATCTATTACCAGGATCCACTGATTATACAGCTAACCACCACTCAGATATTGCATTTTTCCTCTAATTCTGCCTTTATCCTGGCCCTTAGAGTCTCCATTACAATCTGTTACTCTGTCTAGGGACAGAGCAGTGTTTCCAAACTGAAGCTAGAATATTCTTAAACTATAGATTTAATCACATTCTCTCACTTGTTTAAAATTCAGCAGCTTTCAGTTGCCTCTAGGTTAAATTCCAAACATTTAATTCATAGCTTTCAAGAAGCTGCATCATTAGGTCCTGTCCCTTTCAACCTGATCTCAATATTCTGTGCAGTTTCTAAGTAACTGGTAGAATGGTTGGACCCTGCAGGAAGCAGCAGTTATATAGAACTTTGAATCCTAAAAGAAGAAGATAATGTTATAAGTCAGTTTTTGCAGAGCTATGGAATGGTATTGAGGGCTCCTGGAATGGAAAGATGCTTGTCACTGGAGATGAAATTGGATGCAGAGCACTGGAGGGGGCCCAAGATAAAGCAGGCATCTAGTGATGGAGGAGAAAACGACTCCTGCCCAATTAATTGTTTAACACAGCTCTGGGAGAGTCTGCCTGTTGCCAATGAGGCCAGTAGGAAGCTGCATTATTGGTCAGAGTAACTCTCCTACCTGACTTCTGAGAATAGAGAGCCTTCTCCTCATCTGGTTCAACAGAACGGTCAAGGAACCTTGCCAACTAGTTCACCACTGTAAAAGAAATTTCATCTTAAGGTACTTAGGTGCTTGGGAAGCCCAACTGAACTGATATCCAGAGGCAAAAACAGGTATCAAACCATTCAAGAAATATAGTAACTTAAAGAAAGGATTTGAAGGAAAGAAAATGTATGTGTATATTTGTATACACAAATATAAATGAAATAAAAATAAAACAAACCTTAAGAACACAGCATTACAGGGCATAAAAGAGTTCCTGGAAATTAAATCTTGATTTGAGATTTTTTTTAAATCACATAAAAAATTGTAAAATAGTTATACACAAAAAACTATAGTGTGAGATCAAATAGAGATCATATTTCATAACTTAGAGAAAAAATACAAACCATGAATAAAAATATAATAAGACACTAAGATGTGTAAAGCAGACCTAATATAAAATAATATGCAGGTTAGAGGCATTTTTGGAAAAAAACACAGAGGGAAGAAGCAACATCCAATAGATTATTATTTTAAATTTTGAGGGATAATAAAATTTGAATTTTTAGATTTAAAATGGTGAGTTCCAAGAACCTTTATTTTAAAGGAGGGGCATATGTATATACATATCCTTGAGACCTATTTAAACACATATAGATTTAAAATCATATATATTTTCAAATATAATATGAAAAGTTCACTTCAAAAAAGAAAAAGAATCAGAGTGTCATCAGACTTCTTATTTGCAAATATGGAATTTAGAAAAGAGTTAAAATATTTCCAAACCTTTGAAAGATAGAGACTAGAACTCAAGAATCCTATTCTCACATCAGATTCCATTAATATTTAAGTCCATGAAGATGTTTATAACTAATTATTATAATTTTAAAACATGGCAAAGAGCTTACATGTCCAATGAAAGTGGAACAGTTAAGTGAATTAGGATACATACGTATTTTGGATTAATAGCCAATGTTTTAAATGATGGGGAAAACTTCTTATGATATAAAATTAAAAGGAAACTGAAAAAGGAAAACTGGAAATAACCCATGGATAAACAAATTATGCTATATCCATACAATGAAATATTTCTTGGCAATAAAAAAAAGTTTGAAATATAGGCAACAACATGGATAAACCTCTCTAACAACATGCTGAGCAAAGAAGCCAGGCACAAAAAATTTACTGTTTGGATGAAATTCTAGAAAAGGCAAAATTCATCTATAATGACAGAAAGCAGATTAATGGTTGCCAGGGGGTGGGAGGCAGGAATAGGAGCTTGATTATATGAGAGAACATTTTGGGGGTGATGGAAATGTCTATCTTATTAACAATGGCCTTATGCAGGTATTTATGTATTCCAGAGTCATGGAATTGTAGACTTAACAGTACACCTAAAATGTGTATGTTTTAAAGAAGTCAAACTGTCCCTGTTTGCAGATGACATGATATTGTACATAAAAAGCCCTAAATAATCCACTCCAAAACTACTAGATCTAATATCTGAATTCAACAAAGTTGCAGGATATAAAATTAATACACAGAAATCTGTTGCTTTCCTATACACTAACGGTGAACTAGAAGAAAGAGAAATCAGGAAAACAATTCCATTCACAATTGCATCCAAAAGAATAAAATACCTAGGAATAAACCTAACCAAGGAAGTGAATGACCTATACCCTGAAAACCACAAGACACTCTTAAGAGAAATTAAAGAGGATACTAAAGAGTGGAAACTCATCCCATGCTCTTGGCTAGGAAGAATTAATATTGTCAAAATGGCCATCCTGCCTAAAGCAATCTACAGATTCAATGCAATCCATATCAAAATACCAAGAACATTCTTCAATGAACTAGCTCAAATAGTCCTAAAATTCATATGGAACCACAAAAGACCCCAAATAGCCAAAGCTATCCTGAGAAGGAAGAATAAAGCAGGGGGAGTTATGCTCCCTGACTTCAAGCTCTACTACAAAGCCACAGTAATCAAGACAATTTGGTACTGGCACAAAACAGACCCACAGACCAGTGGAACAGAATAGAGAGTCCAGATATAAACCCAAGCATATATGGTCAATTAATATACGATAAAGGAGCCATGAATATACAATGGGGAACTGACAGCCTCTTCAACAGCTGGTGTTAGCAAAACTGGACAGCTACATGTAAGAGAATGAAACTGGATTATTGTCTAACCCCAAACAGAAGAGTAAACTCAAAATGGATCAAAGATCTGAATGTAAGTCATGAAACCATAAAACTCTTAGAAAAAAAAATAGGCAAAAATCTCTTAGACATAAACATGAGCAACTTCTTCATGAACATATCTCCCAAGGCAAGGGAAAGAAAAGCAAAAATGAACAAGTGGGACTATATCAAGCTGAAAAGCTTCTGTACAGCAAAGGAAAACATCAGTAGAACAAAAAGACATCCTACAGTATTGGAGAATATGTTCATAAATGACATATTTGACAAAGGGTTGACATCCAAAATATATAAAGAACTCACACACCTCAGCAAACAAAAAGCAAATAAGCCAATTAAAAATGGGCAGAGGAGCTGAACAGACACTTCTCCAAAGAAGAAATTCAGATGGCCAACAGGCACATGAAAAGATGCTCCACATTGCTAATCATCAGAGAAATGCATATTAAACCCACAATGAGATATCACCTCACACCAGTTAGTATGCCCGCCATCCAAAAGACAAACAACAAATGTTGGCGAGGGTGTGGGGAAAGGGGAACCCTCCTACACTGCTGGTGGAAATGTAAACTAGTTCTACCATTGTGGAAAGCATTTTGGAGGTTCCTCAAAAGACTCCAAATAGAAACACCATTTGACCCAGGAATTCCACTCCTAGGAATTTACCCTAAGAATACAGCAGCCCAGTTTGAACAAGACATATGAACCCCTATGTTTATTGCAGCACTATTTACAATAGCCAAGAATTGGAAGCAACCTAAGTGTCCATCAGTAGATAAATGGATAAAGAAGATGTAGTACATATACACAATGGAATATTATTCAGCCATAAGAAGAAAACAAATCCTACCATTTGCAACAGCATGGATGGAGCTAGAGGGTATTATGCTCTGTGAAATAAGCCAGGCGGAGAAAGAGAAGTATCGAATGATTTCACTCATCTGTGGAGCATAAGAACAAAGCAAAAACTGAAGGAACAAAACAGCAGCAGACTCACAGAACTCAAGAATGGCCTAACAGTTACCAAAGGGAAAGCGACTGGGGAAGATGGGTGGGAAGGGAGGGATAAGGAGGGAAAAGGGGCATTACGATTAACACACATGATGTAGTGGGTGGGCGATGTGGAAAAGGCAGTATTTACAGAGAAGACAAGTAATGATTCTATAGCATCTTACTACACTGATGGACAGTGACTGTAATGGAGTATGTGGGGGGGACTTCATAATATGGTTTAGTAACCATAATGTTCACGTGATTGTACATTAACGATGCCAAAATAATAAAAAATGTGTATGTTTTAACACATGTATATTATACCTCCAGAAAGCTGATTTTTAAAAGCTGTAGCTAATACACATATGGGGTTAAGAGTACATAGAAATTTTTTAAATGCTGTCCTTTTTTACTTCTGGTATTCTAATTTTTATTCAATGATTTTCCCAAATTTCACATATAGCTCTACCTAGTTCTTCAAATATAATATATACTAGTTTTAAAAAGATGGCAGGTCACACTTTTGCAATATTATTCTGTCTTTAAATGCATATCTGTGGAAAATATTTAGTGATACAGAAAAATGCTAATGGTCTAAGAAAGAAGAAAAACTATATACTTTAAGATCCTAATTTAATGAATACACAGATATATACATTTTCTTGTTTATATATTTTTCAAATATTTTACAATAAACATGTATTGTTTTATAATGAGAAAGGTTTTTAGGAAAGTCTTTTAGTCTGATTGTGCCACTTAGAATGGCTACTTCCTAACAACTAATATGAAAGTTTTTAATACCACTGCATTTTGAAAATTGAATGGGTTCATCTCTGGAGATATTTTAATTCTTGCCATAGCTCTGAAATTTTAAGGTAAATATTCATCAATTAGAATTTATTATTATAGCATGTGTCCTTTGGTATTGTATTTGTATGAGAGTCTGTCAGGGACGGTGTATAAACCAACATTTTAAATGCCTGAAGATGATTAAAAATCAGTAAGTGATACATGACAGCTGAGTAATTTTAACCTCTAATCTTTAGAACCAAGTAGTTAGAATAGGGCAGGAATTCACAGATTGTCTAAGTCACTTTCCCTGTTTCCTAGATGAGAAAACTAAGGGTAAATTACCAAGTCAGTTAGAGGCAAGGCAAGTTCCCATGCAGAGAGGTCACATATCAGATTTTGCTATGATATGATATGGTCTGCCTGAATGTGATGATCCTTTTTGCACTCTCCTGGGCCACAACTCTTTATTCCATCATTTGGGCAGACAGATCAGTGTAACTTCTTTCAGTTAGTTACTTGTTAATGAGTAAAGCAAAAACATTTTATGTATATTTAAGGCTCCTACTTGTGTCTTGTCTTCATCTTCCTTAGAAGATGTGTAGATGCCAAAAAAAGAAAGTGCTCATACAGACACAGGCAAAAAAAAGGAAGAAAGCAAGGCAAAAAGTGATGGAGAAAAAGGGAGATGACTTAAATGCAGCATTTAGGACATAGGAAGAATACTGAATGCTTGTTTTGCACCAGGACCATTTTTAAGTTCTTTGAAATTTTGATAAATACCCTCAACATCCTAAAGAAGTAGATATCATTATTACCACCCTTATTGTTTGAGCAAAGTCATTGAGGCCCATAGTGGGTAGATGATTTTGCTCAAGGTCACACAGCATTGCATGGGGCCCTGACAGTGTAACTCCAGAACAGAGCTTCTACCCTTAATAATAGATGCTGTATCTTTCAAAACTAATAGGTTGTCTGGTTTTGATGAAGCTGAAAATTCCTAGTTTGCCCATATTAAAACAAGAGATAAAGTATTTGCTGGTGAGCTTTCTCAGTAGCAATTATTTCAGTCAGCTTCAATAAAGCTTTGTGAATATCTCCAGTGTATAAGACCTAGTACCGAATGTGGAATGGTTTAAGGAAATATCATTTTTTTAAATAATTTATTTTGGTTCATTAATCTACAATTACATGTGCAATATTATGATTATTAAATTACCCCCTTCATCAGGTCACCCCCACCAACACCATTACAGTCACTGTCCATCAGCGTAGTGAGATGCTATAGAATCATTACTTGTCTTCTCTGAGTTGTACAGCCCTCCCCATGCCCCCCCAACATTACATCTGCTAATCATAATGCCCCTTTTTCTCTCTTATCCCTCCCTTCCCACCCATCTTCCCCAGTCCCTTTCCCTTTGGTAACTATTAGTCCGTTCTTGGGTTCTGTGAGTCTGCTGCTGTTTTGTTCCTTCAGTTTTTTTCTTTGTTCTTATACTCCACATATGAGTGAAATCATTTGATACTTGTCTTTTTCGGCTTGGCTTATTTCACTGAGCATAATACCCTCTAGCTCCATCCATGTTGTTGCAAATGGTAGGATTTGTTTTCTTCTTATGGCTGAATAATATTCCATTGTGTATATGTACCACATCTTCTTTATCCATTGTATTCATTGTAGTCTTTATTCTTTGTATTTCTGTTGGGTCTGTCGTTATTTTTCCTTTCTCATTTCTGATTCTGTTTATGTGTGTAGATTCTCTTTTTCTCTTAATGAGTCTGACTAGGGGTTTATCTATTTTTTTTATTTTTTCAAAGAACCAGCTCTTGGTTTTATTGATTTTTTTTCTATTGTTTTATTCTTCTCAATTTTATTTATTTCTTCTCTGATCTTTATTATGTCCCTCCTTCTGGTGACTTTGGGCCTCATTTGTTCTTCTTTTTCCAATTTCAGTAATTGTGTCTTTAGACTATTCCTTTGGGAATGTTCTTCCTTCTTTAAATAGGCCTGGATTGCAATATACTTTCCTCTTAGAACTGCCTTTGCTGCGTCCCACAGAAGTTGTGGCTTTGTGTTGTTGTTGTCATTAGTCTCCATATATTCTTTGATTTCTGTTTTGATTTGGTCGTTAACCCATTGATTAGTTAGGAGAATGTTGTTAAGTCTCCATGTATTTGTGAGCCTTTTTGATTTCTTTCTAAAATTTATTTCTAGTTTTATACCTTGGTGATCTGAGAAGTTGGTTGGTAGGATTTCAATATTTTTGAATTTACTGAGGTTCTTTTTGTGGCCTAGTATGTGGTCTATTCTGGAAAATGTTCCATGTGCACTTGAGAAGAATGTGTGTCCTGCTGCTTTTGGGTGTAGAGTTCTGTAGATGTCTGTTAGGTCCATCTGTTCTAGTGTGTTGTTCAGTGCCTCTGTGTCTTTACTTATTTTCTGTCTGGTTGATCTGTCCTTTGGAGTGAGTGGTGTGTTGAAGTCTCCTAAAATGAATGCATTGCTGTCTGTTTCCTCCTTTAATTCAGTTAGTATTTGTTTCACATATGCTGGCACTCCTGTGTTGGGTGCATATATATTTATAATGGTTATATCTTCTTGTTGGACTGACCCCTTTATCATTATGTAATGTCTTTCTTTATCTCTTGCTACTTTCTTCGTTTTGAAGTCTATTTTGTCTGATACAAGTACTGCAACACCTGCTTTTTTCTCCTTGTTGTTTGCATGAAATATCTTTTTCCATCCCTTCACTTTTAGTCTGTATATGTCTTTGGGTTTAAAGTGAGTCTCTTGAAGGCAGCATATAGATGGGTCTTGTTTTTTTATCCATTCAGTGACTCTATGTCTTTTGACTGGTGCATTCAGTCCATTTACATTTACGGTGATTATGGATAGGTATGTACTTATTGGCATTGCAGGCTTCAGATTCATGGTTACCAAAGGTTCAAGGTTAACTTCCCTACTATCTAAAAGTGTAACAACTAACTTAATATGCTATTACAAACACAATCTAAAGTTTCTTTGTTTGTTTGTTTCCTCCTTTTTCTTTCTATTCCATTCTTTACATATTAGGTATCATATTCTGTACTGTTTGTCTATCCCTTGATTGATTTTGGGAATAGTTAATTTAATTTTGCATTTTCTTAGTAATTAGCTGTTCTATTTTCTTTACTGTGGTTTTATTACCTCTGGTGACAGCTATTAATTTGTAGGAACACTTCCATCTATAGCAGTCCCTCCAAAATACACTGGAGAGAAGGTTTGTGGGAGGCAAATTCTCTCAGCTTTTGCTTATCTGGGAATTGTTTAATCCCTCCTTCAAATTTAAATGATAATCTTGCTGGATAAAGTAATCTTGGTTCAAGGTCCTTCTGCTTCATTGCATTAAATACATCATGCCACTCCCTTCTGGCTTGTAAGGTTTCTGCTGAGAAGTCTGATGATAGCCTGATGGGTTTTCCTTTGTATGTGATCCTATTTCTCTCTCTCTGGCTGCTTTTAATAGTCTATCCTTATCCTTGATCTTTGCCATTTTAATTACTATATGTCTTGGTGTTGTCTTCCTTGGGTCCCTTGTGTTGGGAGATCTGCACACCTCCGTGGCCTGAGAGACTATCTCCTTCCTCAGATTGGGAAAGTTTTCAGCAATCACCTCCTCAAAAATGCTTTCTATCCCTTTTTCTCTCTCTTCTTCCTCTGGTACCCCTATAATGCGAATATTGTTCCGTTTGGATTGGTCACACAGTTCTCTCAATATTCTTTCATTCGTAGACATCCTTTTTTCTCTCTGTGCCTCAGCTTCTTTGTATTCCTCTTCTCTAGTTTCTATTTCATTTATTGTCTCCTCCACCATATCCAATCTGCTTTTAATACCGTCCATGGTGTTCTTCAATGATTGGATCTCTGACCGGAATTCATTCCTGAGTTCTTGAATATCTTTCCGTACCTCCATGAGCATGTTAATGATTTTTATTTTGAACTCCCTTTCAGGGAGAATCATAAGGTCCATATCATTTAAATCTTTCTCAGGAGTTGTGTTCATAATTTTACTCTGGACCAGGTTCCTTTGGCGTTTCATATTTGTGTATGGTGCCCTCTAGTGCTCAGCAGCTCTACTCTCTGGAGCTGCTCAGCCCCTGAAGCAATGCAGGGATTGTAGGGGAGTGGTATTGGTGCCTCCGGGGAGGAAAGGGCTGTTTGCTGGTTCCTGGCTGCTATGCCTGTCTCCACTGCCTGAACCAGTGGGCTGAGCACACAGATATAAGCCTCTGTGCTTTGCGTTTTTAGTTGCTGTAGACAGATCTTCCCTCTGGCTGGCCTAACACCAGGGAAGGATTTCCCGGTTTGCAAGCCCAGTGGGGCTGGCCAGAAGAAAGGCGCACAAGTCTGCCTGTCACAGAAGGGGTTCTTGGAGCTGTGTAGGCAGCCAGGGAGCTGGAGCACCTGAAGATCGTGAAAGCTCCCAACCTGCTGGGCAGAGTGCACCCGGACAATTTTGTCTGCCTGTCCTTTCTCCTGAGCAGTAAGCTCCGTGCAATCCTTTCCCCTTTAGCAGCCCTCTTGCTAAGGGCTTCTTTGTTAGGAAGTCTCTCAGACTGCCCACCCTTCTTTTGTCCCTGAGCAGCTGGGTATGGATCCCTACTTTCACAAGCAGCTGGATTCTTAGTCTCTCCAGGAATTCTGCCTATCTTAGCTTTCCAGCCCCCTAATTACAAGAGTATCATGCAAGCACCATGTAATGTAGGTTTGTGCTCCCAGAGCAGATCTCCAGAGTTAGGTATTTAGCAGTCCCACATCTCCACTCCCTCCCTGCTCCGTTCCTGTTCCTCTTGCCTGTGAGCTGGGGTGGGGGAAGGGCTTGGGTCCCGCAGGACCATAGCTTTAGTAAGTTCCCCTTTTCTGTGAGGGCTGCTCTTGTCTCCAGGTGTATGCAGTTTGTTGCCATCCTCTTTCCCGTTGCTCTTTCAAGAGTAGTTGTAGTAACTTTATTTTCATATTATATGAGGTTTTAGGAGGAAGCCTCTGTCTCACCTCTCACGCCGCCATCTTTAACCCTATCAAAAAACGGAAATATCATTCTTTAAGGCTTTTTGGAGGAAGAGTTTTTTTTGATAAAAGCAGAAAGTGCTATTGGTTTTAGGGTATTTTTGTCTCACAATTCTAGGTCACACATTAATAATCTACCATTAAAGATGAAGGCCTTTATTACAGTGTAGAAAATCATGTCTATCTGTGCAATATCTCATGTAATTATCCTAATAATCCTAAAATGGATTGTATTATTATTTTTAATTTTAACTACTATGATTTTGCTATAATTTAGAAATATGGTTCTGCAAGTTTAGTGTGCATCAGAAGCACCTGCAGGGCTTTTGAAACACAGATCATGGGACCTATCCTCTATTTGGTGGGCTTGGGGTTGCACCTAAGAATGTGCATTTCTAAGTTTTCAGTTGATGCTTATGCTGCTGGCAAGCACCACAGTGAGAACTACTGGTTAAAAAATTCTGACTTAAGGAATCTTGTTTCTTGCCTCGAACTACTTCTAAGAAGCAGGTTTGAACCAGGTTTCTGTTTCTAGAAGCAAATGCCCACCTTAGTATACCACTGTTATCTCTCATCTCCACCTTTGCACCATAGTTTCACTATTAACAGCTTTTCAAATCTCCCTTAGAAGTCTTCATTTGTGTGCCTCCCAGGGATTTCTGGTGAGCTTTTCATAATTAAAATTGGGCTTTCAGTTTGCAGGGTTCCCCATGCCCTAATATGGCCAATTATAGCTTTTCAAAGGAGATTTGGGAGAGAGTTCATGTAATGTGAAATGTTAATTTAGTGAAATATTTATTATATTTAATTTTGAAATACTAATTTAGTTAAAAAGATCTATATGAAATAAGTTCGCTGAATAATACATCTTAGAAATCACTCCAGTTCATAGTGATTGTCCTCGTTCACTTTTTATTTCTCCATAGTATTCCAATGTATAGGTGTACCACTATTTTCTCCTATGCTGGGGTGTTAATAGTTTTCAATATTTTGCAATTACAAATAATGCTGCAATTAATACCTTTGAGAATATGTATTTTCTTATTGTTGAACTGTACTTTCGGGATAAATTCACAGAAGTGGAATTGCTGTGTTGAAGGGTAAATATATTTGTAATTTTGTTAAATATTGGCAATTTCCCTTATAGAAAGAATATATCATTTTGCATTCCTACGAGAAGTGCCCGTTTCCCCACAGCTCTGCCAACATAACATATTGTTGAGCTTTTGATGTTTTCTGTTTTGTCAGTTTGATGGGACAAATGGTATCTCTTGCAGTTTCCTAACTATGAGTGAAAATCACCATCTTTTCGTAGACTATTTATAATATTTTTGTGAATGATATATTAAAATCTTTGCCTATTTTTCTATGGGTTTTTGGTGTTTTTTGTTCAATTAAAAATTCTTTGTATGTTAGATCTTTTAAAGTGATGGAAGTTGCAATTATTTTCTCCCAGTTTGTCTGTCTTTTGTCTTGCTTAAGGTTCTTAGGCCATGAAAATTATTTTAACTTTTAAGTGATATTTTTTGGTATTTGGATTTTGAAATCATGGTTAGAAAGCCTCTTCCTACTCCCAGGTTATAGAATAAGTCACCTTCAAAAATAATACTTGTATAGTTTCATTTTATATATTTAGATCTCTTTGTTGTTAGGTCCATAATTCAGTAGGTAGAAGGATATAAAATTAACATGTAAGTCACTAAGTATTTAAGTACATAAGTCATAACTAGTTAGAACATATGTTTGTTTTATTGGTGTGAAGTTATATGGGGAGATCTGAAATCAAATGGCCACTATTGCTTGCTGGTTAGAGATCTGATACATTTATTTTTAACAGATTTAGGAATTCTTTAATGGATAATATGCTCTTTGTGGTTGTAGTTCAGAGAATGATACAGAAAAATTAAGGGAATGCCTCTATATTAAAACAATAAACTGCAACTTATTCTGCAGTAATAAACACAAATGAAAATGTGGCTTATATTATCAACAATTTTAATCTTAGGGCTGATGAAAGTATTTCACTCTACTAAGAGGATGGTCAGGAGAAAATTTTTCAATTAAGTAAAGTCCCCCCAGTTTATGTAAAATAATATTAAACTGATTTAAATTTCAGAAAAGAAGTATCATCCATATATCCTCTGGGTTTTTTTTTTTTTGAGGTCGATGGGGTATCTTCTCATTTGGTCTTTGTATGCAAACATGACTTCACATAGTTTACATGTGCTGCTCAATTTGATGCTCTGTGTTTTTGTCAGTTAACATTGTATCCTAAAAATTTTCAGTATTTGTGTACAGCCTTCATAATCATTATTGTTAGTAGCTGCTTAGAATTCCATTAGGCTGTTTTAGCAGATTTTACTGAGCCCTCCCTTTATTGCAACAATAGCTCTTCTGACTGCTCTACTTCCACTTTGCCTATATTTAATCAGTTTTGCAGACATTAGCCTAAGTAATTGTTTAGAAATGACAGCAGATCCCCATATTCCACTGATTGAAATTATTTCACATATTTCCTTTGCACTTTGAATAAAATTCATCCTCCTTACCAAGACCTACAGAATCATGCACAATTTAATTTCCATCTGCCTATTTTGATTTCTTACCACATTTTCATCTTTCCCCATGACAGACTAGCCACAAAAGAGCCTCTTGGAGCTTCCCAGAAGAACCAGTCTTTTTGCCTCAGGATCCTACCTCTTGCTATTCCACTCTATGTAGTAGTCCTTCCAGGTAATTCTGATACATAGTAAAATTTGAGAACCGTTGGTTTAGGAAATTGCTTCAATAAAAATATAATCTGAGTTAGGAAATTGAGGTCAATGAAAATATGCCCTGAGCTACTCATGTAGTTTAAGTAATTTAGCACAGCCATGTTAAAATAGTAAATGAAAGAGGTGAGATTAAAGATATATTTAATTTATCTTAATCAATCCAAAATATTGCAACATGTAATCAATATAAATGATTACTGATGAGATTATTTTATATTATTTTTATATGAAGTCTTCAAGATCCTGTGTGCATTTTACACTTACTAGCCTATTTCAGTTCAGATACTAAATTTCCATCAGAAAACCTGATCTGGATTTTGACTTCATAAAATTTACAGTTGAACAAGTAAATACACACCTACACAAAAAGTAGATACCAAAATTGTTCCAAATATTCTTAAAAGTTTTCCAGTAATGGAATGAAACAACTGTTTTAAAATATTAAATTTATTTTATCGGTTGCACTAGCCACATTCTGAGTCTCCAAGAGACTGGCTATTAGCTACCCTACTGGATGATGCAAATCTATAAGATGCCCAAATTATACCATGCGGCTGCTTAACTGAGGATTCCACATCCTGGACACCAAGTTCTGTTATAGCAATGCCTACTACTGGTGCCTCCCTGGCCTGGACGACTGTGCCACCTTCACAGAAAGTAGATTCTGGTGTGCTTTCTCCTTCTTGGCACTTTTTTTCGATATTTAACCTCTTAGCGATGCTTGTGATTGGAAAGGCCGTCACGTGCCTCATGCTGTAGTTGCAACAGAGGCCGGATATTGGGTTTTTTGGCATTCTTCCTTGGGGAAGCAGTCCTGTTTAGATGGATAATTTGCAAAACATTGGAAGGGTATCCAAAGCGTTCTGGGCAGCCACCAAGGTTCTGGTAAACAGTCACTACATGTCCCCACTACAATGTAAGTGCCCCAAAGGCAGGGACTACATTTGTTCTATTTTTGACTATTTTAGCCATAGCTTTAATCATGGTTTGGCTCAAATGGTGGTGCAATAATTTTTAGTTTAATAAATGACTTTATGATTCACACCAGTGAACTAAGAAATACAAAACATATGTTTTTTTCAGTGTCTTGGGGAAATCAGTTTCAGTCTTACACTGTTGTGAGGAAGACATATACTTATCTATTTGCTTTTGGTCTCTGCTGTGGCCAGGACAATTTTTTTTGATATCTTCCAGGGATTTCTCCAGATGATAAACTAAAAATGGAATATGAATGATAGCAGAGCTGAAGGGTAGGTAGAATGACCTTGAGTACACAGCAAAGGGTGATTCAGCAGGTATTTCAGGAGATATGTCAGTCATGAAGCCTGCTTACCCACGAACTCTTTAAAGAGATGCTGACTTGATTGCAGTCCTGGTCGTGGGAAACTGCAGGCAGGTATTTTGGCACTAACTGACTTTTTTCTGTTGTAGACTTTTTTATTAGATTAGAAAGGGCATCTGATCCAAGAGAAGTGAATCCTCAGACTGGCCAGCCATTTATGGCATTACTTGGAACAACAAGATGTGTTCAGCCCGTCAAGTGAATTCAAATGAGGAAATACCAAAATAGTGAGGCAGGTAATAGTGGGAGCAGAAAATGGAGGAGGGAGGTTTAGGAGAGAACAGGCAACTCTAACGGCCATTGCTGGCCTACGTTAATGAGAGCAGAACAACTATGAATAAACAGAAATAAGGAGTAGAGAAAATTTTAATTTAGGGGTGTGTGTGTGTGTGTGTGTGTGTGTGTATTGTGTTAGTCTGTTCAGGCTGCTGTAATTAAAAATACCACAGACTTCATGGCTTATAAACAATAAAATTTATTTCTCACAGATCTGGAGGTCCAAGATCAAGGTGCCAGGAGATTCAGTGAGTGGTGAGGGCCCACTTCCTCACTGGCTCTTTTCACTGTATCCTCACATGGTAGAAGTAGCTACGGAGCTCTGTGGGTCTCTTTTATAAGGGCACTAATCCCATTCCTGAAGGCTTCACCCCCATGACCTGATCACCCCCCAAAGGCCCCATGTCCTAATATCATCACCTTTGGAGGTTAGGATTTCAACATAAGATTATTGGCAGGGGGACACAAACATTCAGACCATAGTGCATGTGCACACACACACACACACACACACACACACACGGCACTGGCTCTTTCCTTCCAGTGAAAAGCCCTCTTCCTAGGTCTGCATATGGGAAACCCTTAATTATCTCCTCTAATTACCTTTCAGGTCTTGAGTCAGATGCCACCTCTTTAGTGGGTCTTCCTTGACTTCCCAGTCTAATCTTGCCTTCTTTGCCTCTTTCCCCACCATTTATTTCTAACACATTGCAGTCTATTATTTTTTATATCACACTTATCACCGCTTGAGTTAACTTTTTTTTTATTAATCAATTTACTGTTTACTATCAATTGCCCCACAAAAATGTAAACTCCATGGAGGTAGGGGCTCTAAGTATTACATACACTGCTGTACGTGAACCCTATGGTCCCTAACATACTGTGGGTGGGAAATAAGTATTTGTGCAGAGAACATATGATAAATATACATTTATATATGACATTTATTGGAAGGTTGGTAGACAGAAAAGTACGGAGAGGTACCGAGATGCTGAGTACTGTAAATAGTGAAATACTTGTGTGTAGGCCAAAGGAGCCCACCACAGATCTCTTCTGAGCCACCTGGCTCCTTCCTTTCCCACTACTCCTGTGGTCTGTCTTCTTTTTCTTGAGATTGTGTAGTAATTTATGGCCCAAAGTATTTTTTTCACTGAGGTATAATTGACATATTTGTTAGCATCAGGTGTACGACATGATGGTTTGATATTTGTATACATCGCAAAACGATCACCACAATAGGTCTAGTGGCATCTGTAACTATACAAAGTTACAAAAAATTTCTTTTCTTGGGATGACAACTTCTATGATCCTCTTACCACCTGTCAACTACACAGTACAGAACTATCAACAGTCATCGTGCTGTCCATTACACCCCATGACTTATTTAATTCCTAATTTGAAGTTTGTCTCCTTTGATAGGGTCAAAAGTATTAGGATATGTCTTGTGGCAAGGTTTACCAAGTCTCATTTTTGTTAATTAAACTAGGAGTAGAGGATTTTTCTTGTGTTTATCATCTCCTCTTCGTTACTCTGGTAACAGTGCTCTAATTTTTCTCTTAATCAGTGGTTCTCAGACAGGGAAAATCCACCCTACTCTTGCCCTCTGCTGAAGACATTTGATATTTGGAGACATTTTATTTGTCATGACTGGAAGGGTGCATAGTGAGCAGGGATGCTGCTAAAATCCTGCAGGGCACAGGACAGTGCCCCACAACAAAGAGTTATCCAGTCCCAAATGTCAACAGTGCTGAGGCTGAGAAACACGGCTCTAAACTGTCCCTCCATTCATGAGTCTTATACGATGATATAGTTTTACTTTGCCCCATGTCCATAGATTTTCTGCCACTTAAATAGAAGAGTTGGTATAGAAAAATAGAGTTAATGCTAGGGATACCTCTTATTAACCAGGTTGATTGATTATATGTATGTAACTGCTCTCCCTCCCAAATTTTACTAAAGAACAATAAAAAATTAGATGTATGTTAATTCATAAGGTCCAACACAATAGGAGAGAAGACATCTGTGGATAAAAGATTTTGGAAGCTAGAAAACAGTTGAGAAATACCTGATGTAACAGAGGGAAGACACCTCAATTTAAGTATCTGCAAAAGGTGATCCAGTTGCATTGCTCAAAAGTTGGAGGCCTCAGGTAGAATGGAAGGCAATGATGGGAAGTGGGAGTGAAGCAAGAAGTACTTGTTTAAAGAGGATTTATAAAAGTGGATGGGCTCCAGGTCTCCTTCACAACCATGAAATGCCAGTTGCTATGCTTCCCTTATCCTCTCCCTCCATCTCCACTTCTTTTCCCCCCTACTTTCAACAGCATCTCATATCTGGACTCTGGAAAATTTGAAGGAGAGAGTTTCTGCAGTCATGACTCCAAGCATGACTGGGTAAATATAAATAACAGGGTAGCGGTTGGACTCAAGCCTTGTTAGTCTTGGAAGACCATCATGAAAAGTTCAAAATTCATTCTAAATATGTCAGGGAGACTTTGAGAGTTTCAAGAAGAAAAATGTCATGATTTGGTTTATCCTTTTAAACAATTATTCTGATTGCTATATGGAAAATAAGTTATAGAGACACAATGACATAAGCGGGGAGATAATTTTGGAGGCTATTTTTGTATTCCATGGTGGCTTGGACCTTTGTGTTGCAGAATAGATGAGGAAAATGGATGATTCATCTCCAACCATGGAGATGTAAGAAAAAGAAAAAGCTTGTGTTGCATGTAGGATATATGTAGGAGCTGAGGGCAAGAAAGGAACAACAGATGATTTTTAGATTTTCAAGTTGAACAATGAGGTGGATGTCAGCCCTATTCACTGAAATGAAGAAGATTTGGGGGGTTGGAACAGTCGGTAGGTTTTGCACATATTGTGATGCCTATTTGGACGTCCAAGTAGAGATGCCAAGCAAGCAAGTGGGAAGTCGCTCAGGATCAATACCAGAGATACAAACTTGGGAATCATCACTCTGTGGATGGTGCTATGAGTTGCATTACACTTTCCCCCCAAAATATGTTGAAGTCATAATCCCCAGGGCCTTACAGTGTAAATTTTCTTGGAAATGTGGCCATCACAGATGTAATTACTCAAGTTAAGATGAGGTCATACTGGAGTAGGGTGGGCTCCAAATCTAATATGACTGAAGTCCTTATAGGAAGAGAAACGACAAGAAACAGACACATGAGGGGAGAACACTATACGGTGATGGAGGCAGAGATTGGAATTATGCGGCTTCAAACCGAGGAAAGCCAAGGACTGCCAGTAAACCACCAGAAGCTTGGAAGAAGTAAGGACCTTGTTCCTCTGCACAGGTTTCAGGTTTCAGAGAGAACATGGCCTTGCTGACAACTTGATTTTGTGCCTCTAGCCTCCAGAACTACGAGACTACATTTTAGTTCATGGTAGTCAGCTATGGTAGCACCAGGAAACTAATACAATGGTATTTAAGGGCATGGACCTGGATGAAAACATTCAAGGAGAGAATAAATAAAGAAAAGAGGGCCAAAAACTGAGTCATGAGGCACCCCAGCCAGGAGGTTTATGGCATTGCCCCAGTTTCTGACTGGCTCCTGACCCCAGCAGTATCTAAGTGCTTCCTCCTGCATGGACAAGCTTGTGATATCCTCCCTAGTCCCTCCACATAGCAGATCCTGCTGTTCTCCGGCGATGTCTTTGTGCTTCTGTCTTTTACAGTGACTCATACCAGTGCTGCCTCACTAAGACAAGACAGAAATAGGTTGGCAACCTTGTGGGGTACCACTTTTATTACCATCTTGTTAAAGGGATTTACAGATGTGTCACAAATGGTGGAGCCAGATAGTAAGATCAGAGCATTTCAAAAGTAATTTTCTTTCCACTTTAACCTATTGTGCCAATTCTGAGAGGAGGTAGCCTTACAATATGATGAACATGGGGATATTATAGACTCCCCTTTATAGCATCTGATGCAATCCATTTTCTCTATCATAGACCTAATTATTAAACTACCTTCAATATGAGACATTCAAGCTAACAAGGAGAGAATCTTGCCTTCTGTCTCCTGGAATTAATGCCTCTGCTCTGTAATTATCCAGCAAGTATATAAGCATGTATCTCATACATTTTCCCTCTTGATTATTAACAGATACTGCATTTGCCATGTTCCATTTCTCTATGACCATCTTCTATTTCTATTTCTTAATGTGAGAAGTAAATAGGAGTGTGATACTACTACTCTTTTATAAAGTGAATTCAAATTTAGGAAGGTGAAGAGAGTTATTACTAACCACCCAGGAGTTAATTGTGGAATTGAAATAAATTCAGCATTTTATCCTTTCTATTCCCCAGATCAATTAGAGTTTTCAGTTTCAGTGTGCGACTTTCCCCACACTTCTATTGCCAAGCCTCCACCACCTTTTCCTTCTATACAAGGTTATTCCATCCACTTAGGTTCCAACTTCCACCTCCTTCTATGCCCTAATTATAATCCTCCTAAGAGAACTTTTTCTGCATGTGTCTCTTATTCTGCATTTTAGCATCTCATTCTTTCTTCTCTGGCTCTTTTGCTCAGTATGTAAACATGACTGCAGATGTTATAAACTGAGAAGCTATGTAGTCCCTTTGGTAATTTTAATTTTAACTGTTGTGCCTAAGTTTTTGGCAAAGCTCTGTCTCTACAGATTTTGTTGCTGCTTTGAGAGATGTGTTTCTGCTTTATGAATATATTTATAATGTCTGCTTGTGTACTATAATTTATTCTTTGAGATTGCATGTATTCTTGCTTGAGCAGCTGTTTTCTGGGATGAGGATCTCAGATGAAGGGAGTTCAGGAGAAGATACAGACATAATTTTAAACTTACACTGGAAAGAAACCGGGAAAGAAGGGTATTTTTGTGTGTTAATACTTTTGTGGACCTTTGATTTCCTAGCAGTGGGGTTGCCAAAGACTGAATGTACTGAATGCTGAGAAATGACTACATACCCACAGTGCTCAGATATGATGGTCCTGTTGGGGCCATAGGAACAGTCCGTATCTTCGTAGGGATTAGAGGCGGGGGGTCTTTCTTTAAGGGAGAAGAGAGCCCCTCAGTTAATCAACAGGAAATGAAGATCTTGTGACAAGAAGACAAAGCTGGCAGTAGGGTGAAAGGGAGAGTTTTCTTTCAGTTGGGGTTTTGGGACAGTAGAAACGACTCAGAGGTGTGCTGGTGGTCAGGACTCTGTGTAGAGGTGTGAGTTGGCACTGCCGTGTTGAGTGTGGTCAGCAACTAGGAATACTGCAGGACCCTGAGAGTGGGTGTGAACCCGGGGGCTCTGAGGTCCTGTGTGTACAGCAGAGGCTGATAGTTATTCTTCATGTTGCAGTTTTCCCCGTTGTCACTGAATATTCAGTAAGAACTAAGAGATCCAGACTGGTATTGGCTCTGTGGCTTAGGATGTGGTCATATGTGTTTAGCACAGTGGCAGCAGCCAGGAAGCCTGGAGAGGGCAATCCTATGCCAAAGCTGCGGTGGCCAACTCCACGAAAAGGCCAGCACATTTAGAAAGGATCTAGGAAACTCATAGATATGATTAGAATATTATTACGTCTCCAAGAGGGTAGAGTCAAGGCATTTTGTGGCATTCATACAAGTGACCTTCAAGCTTAGTGAATACAACACTGTCTTCAATAATTCATCTTCCCTCCTGTCTCACAAGAAAAAATGTGTCTTTCCTCTAACTCTGAGAATATTCAATGATAGATTATACTTTGAATCATTGACATTTGAATATTAAAATGATGTCAAGAACAGTATTAACTTTTATTTGAAAAATATCATAACACCTTTCTTCAAAAAATAATTTAACCTCCTTTAATTTCATATAACTTAAAGAATTACCTTTGAAGGAAAGATATCTGAGAGAAGGATGTACAGTGCTACCCTGTGTTATAGGAAACTAATCTATTTCCACAAACATCTTTTCATTAACTGAGCAAAACAAAAAGAGAGAGAATATGAGAGGGAGAGGTGATTTATCTTTGGACACAGCTAGTTTGTTTGGAATAAAAAATATTTTGTGGTATCATACATTTTGGAAACTGTTGTGAGACTAGCTCACAGAAGCATGCTGATGACCAGACATATAGAGCTGTTCATAAGAACTGATAAAAATCCACTTGGGACAAATAATCATTACTGCTAATTCTATAAAATTCTGTGACCTGCTTTTGTTTCATTTTGTTTTGTTTTTATTTTGCTATTATTAATATACAGTTACATGAGCAACGTTATGGTTACTAGACTCTCCCTATTATCAAGTGCCCACCACATACTCCCATTGCAGTCACTGTCCATCAGCGTAGAAGGATGTTATAGAGTCACTACTTGTCTTCTCTGTGTTATACTGCCTTCCCTGTATCCCCCTACCCCATCCCCACCCCCGCTACATTATGTGTGCTAATTTTAATAGCCCTTTTTCCCCCTTATCCCTCCCTTCCCACCTATCTTCCCCAGTCCCTTTCCCTTTGGTAACTGTTAGTCCATTCTTGGGTTCTGTGAATCGGATGCTGCTTTCTTCCTTCAGTTTTTTCTTTGTTCTTATACTCCACATATGAGTGAAATCATTTGGTACTTGTCTTTCTCCACCTGGCTTATTTCACTGAGCATAATACCCTCTAGCTCCATCCATGTTGTTGCAAATGGTAGAATTTGTTTTCTTTTTATGGCTGAATAATATTCCATTGTGTATATGTACCACATCTTCTTTATCCATTCATCTACTGATGGACACTTAGGTTGCTTCCATTTCTTGACTATTGTAAATAGTGCTGCGATAAACATAGGGGCGCATATGTCTTTTTCAAACTGGGCTGCCGCATTCTTAGGGTAAATTCCTTTTTGTTTTGTTTTTAAAAAGGAAGATTCACATCAAACCTAATGTGTAATATTAATGTATGAACATATGCATCTTTAAGCTGTCAAATAACAAGACTACAGGTAACGCATTTTGTATGCTATGTTGACTAACTATACTCTTGAGTTTTGCCACTGTTCTGGGAGGTGAAGTGGGTTTAGATGGTGTCCTTCCCTGCATTAAGTTTGCTGGTGACTATTTCAATATGGCTTCAAGTCATGTGCCTTTTGTTCGCTTGGAATAAATATACCCTGAATGACCGTCTTGATTCTTAGAATCATCAGTGATTGTAATTGATTCTTAGGATGGCTGAAATATTATTAGCTAGTCTTAAAGATCGAGGATAAATTTAACTTACTGATGTTTTATGCAGGAGTGCTTACCAGGTATCCATTTTGGTGGTTACTACATTTTTAAGCACCCTCGCCACTTTCAGACTGCGTCTCCCCATTCTCAACCAGCAAGTGAATGGGGAATTAAAACCAATTTTTATACTACAAAGCAAAATGTAATTAAGAAAATTTGTAAAAAAAAAAAAAATTAAAAAGCTGCAATCCTCACAATGCAATGCAAAGCTAAATAGAAATGATTTTTTAATTATATGTTCATTTGAGTTACATGCCACAGCTTCCCAAGAGAGGTGTCTGTTTAAATCCAAGTACCAGCCTCAATACTTCATTTCTGCACAATGGGGGTGGTGTAAAATTAAGCAAATTGCCCTAGTCCCTTCTCCTCCCCTTTCTCTTGTCGAGGCATGGGGATAGAATATGGTAAAAATGTTACTTTTGCTCTTCACAATTCAACATGGATTCCTCTTCTCAAGAGTGCGTTCAATTCTGGGGCACTGGGTGGGGGAAGTTCTATTATTGAACTGCTTCCTATAGCGAATCTCAGTCACCCCTCCTGTTTGGAGCCCCATCTGCCCAGCACATTCAGTTCCTCTGCTGTTTTGTAGTTCTGTAGGGCCGGCAGATTTGCTCTTGGGAGCCGCGGGTAGCTTTATGCTTTCCCTAGCCAGTTAAATCCTTTATCACTCATCTGACTGGTTTTCTATCTCTAAATTTTTTTTTGACTTGTCTGCTCTTGTCTCATCTCCTACTGTCTTTATCCTTGTGGGATTATGACTTTTACCTTCTTTTATCTCTGCTGTCATTTTGGGTAGATCCCTGAAGGGAGCAAGGGAAAATTCATCTGTGCAATCTGCCATTCTTAAACAGATGTCCCTGAGACAGGATTTTGAATGAGGGGGAAATAAGTCTTTGATCTTTGCCTTTCTCTCTCCTTTCTGCTTTATTCCCATCTCACTTATACCTTGAAAGGTACTATAAAGTTCTCAACCAGCTGTCAATTCATCTCCACCAAGGCATTAGTTGATAGCAGCTTCAAGAATTAGAGTTTGTATGAACACTGCATATATTTTTTTCATACTCCAAAAGGAATACATTCTCTTTGCAGCAAGAAGAACAATGTGAAAAGGTTACAAAGAAATAGTGGGATTTCTTTTAAATGGGTGTCTGAAAGAGTAAAAAGACTTTCAGACTATCAATAAATAAATAAATCTTGATTGAAATTTCAGGCTAAGCCAGTTGTTTAGGAATAGAAGATAATCTCCAGTCTATTCTGATTATAACCTGGGTGGATTCAGACAACCTGCTCCACTCTGAGATTTAAGCATCAGGCATGATATTAACCAAAAAGCTTACCATTGCAGATAAGCAACTAAGTGAATCAAAACAAGATCATAAAAGGAGCACATCTGTTTTCCCCAAAGCCAGTATATTTTTTACACTGGGGCTACTTTTAAATTGATTAACCTAGAGGACTTTTCTAAGTAGTGTATATACTCCAAAATATTAGGGAGAAAAAACTTTTTTTGGTAAAAATTTCTGTCAGTTCAAATTTATGAAAAATACATTTTAAAAGAGCATTTCAGTTGGGAGCATAATGACAGGTTAAGAAAAAAACCTGACAGCAAATTATGTGAGGTCTCTGAGAAAAATTACTAAAGGAGTTCCCTTTTGTATTATTTGTGTTCTGTATTCTGTAAAGCCTTCAGTTACAGAGACCCTGGAACCAACATAAGAAACAACTCCTTGAATGTGTTCATAAACCCTTGAAAAATAAATTGAGTGTATTATTTCTTCATAGAGTAGACAGAAAATGAAACAAATCTCCCAAATCCCAAGGAAAAATTAATAAGTAATTAAAAATCTATTATTAAACAGTAAGAACAGCAAAATTTATTTTTATGGCTCTCTGGAAATAATAGAAGTGTTTTTTAAAGCTATATATGTAGTAATATTTACATAATATTGTAAGCCAGTTCCATGTACAGAACATTCCCAAATGAAAATTTTAGAAATTTTATCTGATGTTAAATCTTTAACAAAGAAGTCAACATAGTAATATTCTTACATCCCTCTAGGAAATTCACATTGTTCAGACTTCATTCGGTTTTACCTTAAAAAAGAAACTTCATAGTTTTTATCTAGGGCTAATGAAAAAGTTTTCACATTGAATACCATCACTTAGTGACTATAGGTGTCTCGGGTACTGAGCTAGAGATAATGAGACCCAAAACAAAAATTCTGATTTAATCACAGAATTTCCCACATTATTTGAAATTTTAATCTTATCACAAAGTATTTCTTGATTTGCCTTTAGAAGTAAACCTCAAGCAGGCTTGAAGTCTGGATGGGCTTAGTGGAGAGCCTGGAAAATTGACCCCTTTCTCTCAGGAAATGTTTAGAAACTTGTTAGGGTTGCTTTATGCTGGATTCATGCAAGTGTTAAGCAGGCAGAGCTGTTCTCAGGCTTTCCAACAATTCAGTGGTGAGAAGGAGGGGCAAGAGGGCCTAAAACCTCTATGTGGGTGAATGAGAAACTTCTTTCATGTGATTGTATTCTTTCTCCTCATAGATGGAATCATGCACACTTGTGCATCCCTAGCTTTTTCCATGGTAGTTCTGGGAGCTGAGAAACTGTACCTCTGTGTAATCGTCTCCATATGTAACCACATCCATAAATATCTGTATCTTTTGGTATCAGCTTAGCTCTTTAGAGTTTGTTGAGTTCTTTCCATCCAGGACATCACCACTTCACTGTAATAACAACACACTATCACCCACTGAGATTATTCTATCCTTGGAGCATTTTATTGGAAACAGATCTGCTTTCCAAACGGATAAGATTTAGCCTTTGAAATTCAGGAAAAGTCACAAACTTCTGCTCTAAGGATGGGAAAGACCATTAAAATTTTCACTAAGGTTCTACTTTTCTATTCTTTCTTCAGTGTATTTGTTGGATCACTCTGTGGTAGTCTGATCATTGGGAAAATCCCAGTATCACCTTGGGTAAGTGGGTGACTTCCACTGTGTCTGCCCTCTCCAGTCGCTAGGGGAAGTCTTCCATGACATCTGTCTCCCACAGTGAAGTGCCAGAGCTGGCTCATACCACTGACTGTGCTCATCTTTTCCCAGCTTTGCAATCATCAAAGGCAAGTTGAAAACATAAGTCAACCATAGTGGGAGTGTTTACACCACTGGAATTGACCATCACTACAAATCACATTTTATTGCCCTCTTCTCCCTGAGAAGGTTGTTTAACATTTGCCAGCATACCATGATGTCCCTGAATTATCTACATGTTCACATACAGCCTGATCTATTTAAATGTTATGTTTTATCATAAACAGTAAAAAGGACCAAACTGAAATGTCTACAGATCAACTTCTCCAGTTCTGCAAAAAGATCAGATACTATTCGGTGGTGACCCAGCCCTCACCTATCATGTTTAGCTGTTTGCAATGCTGATTCACAGCATCAGGAAACTGGAAGTTCAGCTGCTTCAGTGTCTCCTAAACATTCTGGCTTAAACTACCTTTATTCTGATAAACTTTCTGAAATCATGTGTTCACTTCTGAGTGGTTTAGTACCCTGAAAGAAAATGTATTATTATTGCTAAATATTTCAGACATAATACAAGACCCAAAGGATATTATAATGACCACTCATGTATCTGCAGCCCAGCTTAAAGAAAATTCATTGTTCTTTCAGTTTTTGCTTTGTTCTTATCCTCCACAGATGAGTGAAATCATTGGATACTTGTCTTTCTCCGCCTGGCTTATTTCACTGAGCATAATACCCTCTAGTTCCATCCATATTGTCTCTTATCCCCTTTCATTTCTGCAGAGGTAACTGTTATCCTTCATTTGATGTTTACCATTTCTATATATTTACTCATACATTTCCTACATAATATATGCTACTCTTTTATTGCTTTAAATGTGTTTAAAAAGAATCATATTCTTTTAAACTTGCCCCCTTTTTTGCTCAATATTCCATTTGTGAGAAATAGACACAAGTTGCTCATATTTAGTTATTTTCATTGCTATATAACATTCAGTTGAGGACATATATCATAGTTTATCCATTCTTCTGTTGACAACACATTTATGCTTTTTGGACTTTCTGTTTTTATAAAAAAAATACTGCTGGAACATTTTTGTAGATGTCTACTGAGGCACTTATTAAAGAAACTCTCTTTAATATAACTCAAGATCGAATTATTGAAAAGAAATGCACCTCTACAACTTCCTTAAATATTACATTTCCCCCTCAAGTGATTATTATACTTTACACTCCATCTAAAAGAACAGAGTTCTGGTTGCTACATAATGTACCCTAAATGTGCCACTTAAATTTTGCTGGACTCAAATTTTGGCCAGTATGATGGATAAGAAATTACCAAAGTATTTTTAAGTAAAAACATTTTAGATCAATATAGTACTAAACACAAAGTAGCAGAGCCAAAAACTGGAAAATTTCAAATGTACTTCAATAAGAGAATGGGCAAACAAACAATAGTATACTCATGAAACAGAACACCACGTAGCAATAAAAAGGAACACAGTACTGCTACATGAAAAAATGGACAAATCACAAATGATTATAGAAAATATCACCCAGGTTGGCTATATTCATTGTGGGGAGCCAGCTGACAAGGGTGCAAGGGAGCTTTCTGGGGTAATGCAGCTATTTTTTATAGCTTGAATATTGGAATTTGTTCATGCAGATGTGTATATTTGTCAAGAATCATCAAACTGTATGCTTACAATCTGTACATTTTATAGACTGAAAATTATACATCAGTTTTTAAAATTGGAACAACATAAAAGTGTAGCTATCAAAGAAATATCATTGAATATGATTATTCATAGCTTTTCCCCATCTCCACATTAAGAGAAAGATAGTGAAGTAGCTCCCAGGGTTGCCTTTTTATTTTTTATTTTATTTATTTATTTATTTATTTTTAATTTGGATATATTTTTATTTTTATTTATTTTATTTTTATTTTTTATAATTTATTTTGGTATCATTAATCTACAATTACATGTGCAATATAAGTTAATCAGATCAGTGTAAGCAGCTGATTTAGGAAGAAAGAATTTTGGAGAAGCAGGATGCAAAGAGAAGGTACATTGGGAGAAACTACCTTGCCACATTGTGTAAGATACTGAAAGACTTAGATAAGGAGATTTTAACACATTTTGCTTAGAGTTAAAAATATATTCCCTCTTTAATGCTTTCCAAAAGCAGCAGTAAAATTTTTAATTGCTTTCCAATTTCTCCTGGATGTCACACTGATGCTTCATCTAAATATGTTCTCTTTGCTGAGATAGACCAGGAAACAGGGCCTCCTGAGACACACTGATATAATATGTTAAATTTGGGTACATTTTTATGACTGTTCTTAAGACATATAAGACAAGTGTTAGCTTCTTTCAGGTGGTAAGTGACATCCAATGGTTAATTTATAAAAATTAATTATATAGGAAAAATATGATTTAAAAATAAATACAAAGAAAATAAAATATCTTTTACTTTGGATGTCAAATGTATATGGAATATTAAGTATTATATAAGTATTATTAAATATATACAAAAGCAGCTTTCATTTTCTGCTACTGGCGAATTTGCAATTTGTAAATTTTTTCTATAATATTGTTTTAGAACAAATAGGAGAGGCCATTTAAAGTCATTTCAATCATGCTTTGAAATATACTTTGTGAGTTTAGGTAATCATTATTCTAAAAGTTGGATGTATTCCATCCATGAGTTTTGTTGTTATTTACATTGATTTTTTTAAACTTGATGAATCATTTAAAAATATTAGTTGAGAATTTTGATTAGCTGGATCTAGTAAAGATTACCCTGAAGTGAAATTGTAGAGTTTTGTCCTTTGTATGCCTGTCACTATATTCCACTTAAAATCATTGTTCCTTATGCTTCTTGTTTTTTAATCTATGGTTTAATATGGGTACACATTACATAGGATGTGACCAAAATTAAAAATTGTAAAAAAAAAAAACAATTACATCTTTATACCCCTCAAAATTACCTTGGTGTCCGGTCAGGTACAATTGAGTCACAAATCCATGAATAACTATCAAGAACATAATAGACCACTCACTTGATCTCTACACGCTCCCTCCATGGTCCAGCATAAAGAGAACTGTTTACATTTTGCTTTATTAATTGCTTAACAATGGAGAAATGGAAACAGTTGTCATGAACTCTCTGGAAGGCTTTGACACACTGCTCATCGTTCACAAATCACAGGTTGTGTACAGCTAATGTAGTTCATGCTCTCAGTCTTGGTCAAGACAAAATCAGCCCAATAGATAACACATCTCCTATCCCATTTTCCTAAGATATATAACAGCATATGCACAAACATCATGACATTGTAACCATAATCCAAGTGAGTATATTTTCCAATTAATAAGGATATTAAGGCATGTATATAAGGCTAATCAATGAACAGGACAATTCATAAGAAGAGGTACTTCTGGGTATCTATCCAAAAAAATTGAAAACTGGATCTTGAAGAGATATTTGAATTTCCATGTTCATTGCAGCATTATTCGCAATACCTAAGAGATACATCATACATCAATAATTTTATGAGTCCACAAGCAGGATCCATGGAAGGATGAATGGATAAAGAAAATGTGTATACACACAATGGAATACTATTTGGCCTTGAAAATGAAAGAAATCTTGTCACATGCGACAACATGGAAGACTCTGGAGGAACGTTATGTTAAGTGAAATAAGCCAATCACAGAAATACAAATCTGTATGATTCCACTAATCTCAGGGATCTAAAGTAGTTACACTCATAGAAATATAAAGTAGAATAGTGATTACCAGGGTCCAGGGACAGGGGAAATGTGTAATGTATCATGCAAGAAGAAAAAGTTCTTGACATCTGGTATAAAACAAAGTTCATATAGTTAGTAATCCTGTAACGGTCACTTAAAACTTTGCTAATATGGTAATTCATGTTATGTATTTATTAACACAATAAAAAATGCTTTAATATATGTTATAAATATGATTTTGTGTTAATTATTTCTGGACAGATCTACAATTACATGTGCAATATTATGGTTATTAAACTACCCCGTACATCAGGTCCCCCCACCAACCCCATTACAGTCACCGTTCATCAGCGTAGTGAGATGCTATAGAATCACTACTTGTCTTCTTTGAGATGTACAGCACACCCCTTGCACCCCCAACATTGTGTCTGCTAATCTTAATTCCTCTTTTTCCCCCTTGTCCCTCCCTTCCCACCCATCCTCCCCAGTCCCTTTCCCTTTGGTAACTGTTAGTCCATTCTTGGGTTCTGTGAGTCTGCTGCTGTTTTGTTCCTTCCGTTTTTTTCTTTGTTCTTATACTCCACAGATGAGTGAAATCATTTGATACTTGTCTTTTTCCGCCTGGCTTATTTCACTGAGCATAATACCCTCCAGCTCCATCCATGTTGTTGCAAATGTCTGGATTTGTTTTCTTCTTATGACTGAATAATATTCCATTGTGTGTATGTACCACATCTTCTTTATCCATTCATCTACTGATGGACACTTAGGTTGCTTCCATTTCTTGGCTATTGTAAATAGTGCTGCAATAAACATAGGGGTGCATCTGTCTTTTTCAAATTGGGCTGCTGCATTCTTAGGGTAAATTCCTAGGAGTGGAATTCCTGGGTCAAATGGTAGTTCTATTTTGAGTTTTTTGAGGAACCTCCATACTGCTTTCCACAATGGTTGAACTAATTTGCAGTCCCACCAGCAGTGTAGGAGGGTTCCCTTTTCTCCACATCCTCGCCAACATTTGTTGTTGTTTGTGTTTTGGATGTTGGCCATCCTCACTGGTGTGAGGTGATATCTCATTGTGGTTTTAATCTGCATTTCTCTGATGATTAGTGATGTGGAGCATCTTTTCATGTGCCTGTTGGGCATCTGAATTTCTTCTTTGGAGAAGTGTCTATTCATATACTCTGCCCATTTCTTAATTGGCTTACTTTTTGTTTGTTGAGGTGCGTGAGTTCTTTATATATTTTGGATGTCAACCCCTTATCGGATATGTCATTTATGAATATATTCTCCCAAACTGTAGGATGTCTTTTTGTTCTACTGATGGTGTCCTTTGCTGTGCAGAAGCTTTTCAGCTTGATATAGTCCCACTTGTTCATTTTTGCTTTTGTTTCTCTTGCCTGGGGAGATATGTTCATGAAGAAGTCACTCATGTTTATGTCCAAGAGATTTTTGCCTATTTTTTTTTCTAAGAGTTTTATGGTTTCATGACTTACATTCAGGTCTTTGATACATTTTGAGTTTACTTTTGTGTATGGGCTTCGACAGTAGTCCAGTTTCATTCTCTTACATGCAGCTGCCCAGTTTTGCCAACACCAGTTGCTAAAGAGGCTGTCATCTCCTCATTGCATGTTCCAGGCTCCTTTATCATATATTAATTGACCATGTATGCTTGGGTTTATATCTGGACTCTCTAGTCAGTTCCATTGGTCTATGGGTCTGTTCTTGTGCCAGTACCAAATTGTCTTGATTACTGTGACTTTGTAGTAGAGCTTGAAGTCAGGGAGTTTATTTCCCCCTGCTTTATTCTTCCTTCTCACGTTTGCTTTGCCTCTTCAGGGTCTTTTGTGCTTCCATATTTATTTTAGAACTATTTGCTCTAGTTCCTTGAAGAATGTTGTAGGTATTTTGATAGGGATTGCATTGAATCTGTAGATTGCTTTAGGCAGGATGGCCATTTTGGCAATATTACTTCTTCCTATCCATGAGCACTGGATGCATTTCCATTTATTGGTATCTTCTTTAATTTCTCTCATGAGTGTCTTGTAGTTTTCAGAGTATTAGTCTTTCACTTCCTTGCTTAGGTTTATTCCAAGGTATTTTATTCTTTTTGATGTGATTTTGAATGGAATTGTTTTCCTGATTTCTCTCTCTGCTAGTTCATTGTTAGTGTATAGAAATGCCACAGATTTCTGCATATTAATTTTGTATCCTGCAGCTTTGCTGAATACACATATTAGATCTAGTAGTTTTGGAGTGGACTTTTAGGGTTTTTTATGTACAATATCATGTCATCTAAAAACAGGGAAAATTTGACTTATTCCTTGCAAATCTGGATGCCTTTTATTTCTTTGTGTTGTGTGATTGCCATGGTTAGTACCTCCAGAACTATGTTGAATAAAAGTGGGGAGAGTGGGCATCCTTGTCTTATTCCTCATCTTAAAGGAAAAGCTTTCAGCTTCTCAGTGTTAAGTATAATGTTGACTGTGGGTTTGTCATATATGGCCTTTATTATGTTGAGGTACTTGCACTCTACACTCATTTTGTTGAGAGTTTTTGTCATAAATGGATGTTGAATTTTGTCAAATGCTTTTTCAGCATCTATGGAGATGATCATGTGGTTTTTGTCCTTCTTTTTGTTGATGTGGTGGATGATGTTGACGGATTTTCCAATGTGTACCATCCTTACATCCCTGGGAAGAATCCGACTTGATCATGATTGATGATCTTTTTGATATATTTTTGAATTTGATTTGCTAATATTTTGTTGAGTATTTTTGCATCTATGTTCATCAGGGATATTGGTCAGTAATTTTCTTTTTTTGTGGTGTCTTTGCCAGGTTTTAGTATTAGAGTGATGCTGACCTCATAGAATGAGTTTGGAAGTATTTCCTCATCTACTCTTTGGAAAACTTTAATGAATATGGGTATTAGGTGTTCCCTAAAAGTTTGATAAAATTCAGTGGTGAAGCCATCTGGACCAGGCGTTTTGTTCTTAGGTAAGTTTTTGATTACCAATTCAATTTCGTTGCTGGTAATAGGTCTATTGAGATTTTCTGCTTCTTTCTGGGTCAGCCTTGGGGGTTGTATTTTTTTAGAAAGTTGTCCATTTCTTCTAGGTTATCCAGTTTGTTAGCATATTATTTTTTATAGTATTCTCTAATAATTCTTTGTATTTCTCTGGTGTCTGTAGTGATTTTTCCTTTCTCATTTCTGTTTCTTTTCATGTGCATAGGCTCTTTTTTTCTTGATAAGTCTGGCTAGAGGTTTATCTATTTTGTTTATTTTCTCAAAGATCCAGCTCCTGCTTTCATTGATTCTTTCTATTGTTTAATTCTTCTCGATTTTATTTATTTCTTCTCTGATCTTTATTATGTTCCTCCTTCTACTGACTTTGGGCCTCATTTGTTCTTCCTTTTCTGGTTTCATTAATAGTGAGTTTACACTGCTCATATGGGATTGTTCTTCTGTCCTGAGGTAGGCCTGTATTACAATGTATTTCCCTCTTAGCACGGCCTTCACTGTGTCCCACAGATTTTGTGGTGTGGAATTATTGTTATCATTTATCTCCATATATTGTTTGATCTCTGTTTTTATTTGGTCATTGATCCATTGATTATTTAGGAGCATGTTATTAGGCCTCCATGTGTTTGTGGGCTTTTTTGTTTTCTTTGTGTAATTTATTTCTAGTTTCACACCTTTGTGATCTGAGAAGCTGGTTGATATAATTTCAATCTTTTTCAATTTCCTGATGCTCTTTTTGTGGCCTAGTATATGATCTATTCTTGCAAATGTTCCATGTACACTTGAGAAGAATGTGTATCCTGTTGCATTTGAATGTCCATTAGGTCCATCTGTTCTAATATGTTGTTCAATGCCTCTGTCTCTTTGCTTATTTTCTGTCTGGTTGATCTGTCCTTTGGAGAGAGTGGTGTGTTGAAGTCTCCTAAAACGAATGTGTTGCGAATTTCCCTGTTTAATTCTGTTAGTATTTGTTTCACATATGTAGGTGATCCTGCATTGGGTGCATAGATATTTATAATAGTTATATCCTCTTTTTGAGCTGACCCCTTTATCATTAGGTAATGTCCTTCTTTGTCTCTTGTGACTTTCTTTGTTTTGAAGTCCATTTTGTCTGATACAAATACTGCAACTCCTGTTTTTTTCTCCCTATTAGTAACATGAAATATCTATTTCCATCCCTTCACTTTCAGTCTGTGTATATCTTTGGGTGTGAAGTGAGACTCTTGTAGGCAGCATATAGACATGTCTTGTTTTTTTATCCATTCAGTGACTCTATGTCTTCTGATTGGTGCATTCAGGCCATTTAGATTTAGGGTGATTATTGATAGGTATGTACTTATTGCCATTGCAGTCTTTATATTCGTGGTTACCAAAGGTTCAAGGGAAATTCCCTTAGTATCTAACAGTCTAATTTAACACACTTTGTATGCTATTACAAACACAACCTAAAGGATCTTTTTTTTTTCCCTCCTTTTTCTTCCCCTCTTTTCTTTATATGTTAGGTATCATATTCTGAATTCTTTGTTGACTTTGGAGGTAGTTGATTTGATTTTGCATCTGCTTAGTAAATAACTGTTCTACTTTGCCATGGTTTTATTTCCCTTGGTGACATCTATTTATCCTTCAGAATATTTCCATCTATAGCAGTCCCACCAAAATGCAGTGTATAGACGGTTTGTGGGAGGTAAATTCTCTCAGCTTTTGCTTATCTGGAAATTGTTTAATTCCTCCTTCAAATTTAAATGATAACCTTGCCAGGTAGAGTATTCATGGTTCAAGGCCCTTCTGTGTCATTGCATTAAATATATCATACCACTCCCTTCTGGCCTGTAAGGTTTCTGTTGAGAAATCTGATGATATCCTGATAGCCTGATGGGTTTTCCTTTGTATGTGATCTCTTTTCTATCTCTAGCTTCTTTTATAAGTCTGTCTTTATCCTTGATCTTTGCCATTTTAATTATTGTGTCTTGTGTCTTCCTTGGGTCCCTTGTGTTGGGAGATCTGTGCATCTCCACGGCTTGAGAGACAATTTCCTTCCCCAGATTGGGGAAATTTTAAGCAATTACTTCCTCAATGACACTTTCTATCCCCCTTTCTCCCTCTTCTTCTGGTACCCCTATAATGCTAATATTGTTCCATTTGGATTGTTCGCACAGTTGTCTCAATAATCTTTCATTCTTGGAGATCGTTTTTCTCTCTGTGCCTCAGCTTCTTTGTATTCCTCTTCTCTAATTTCTATTCCATTTACTGTCTCTTCTACTACATCTAATCGGCTTTTAAATCCCTACATTCTATGTTTCATTACGGGTGTGGAATTTCTTAATGATTGAATCTATGTCTTTTATTTGATACTGAGTTCTTGAATATTTTTCAGTACCTCCATGAGCATGTTTATGATTTTTATTTTGAACTCTCTTTCAGGAAGATTGGTGAGTTCAGTTTCATTTCGCCCTTTTTCTAGGGTTTGTGAGATTTTGGTCTGACTCAGGTTCTTTATATTTATTTTTATTTTATTTTAATTTTTTATTAAGGTATTATTGACATACACTCTTATGAAGGTTTCACATGACAAAAGAATGTAGTGACTACTTTCACCCATATTATTAAGTCCACACCCGTACCCCAATTCAGTCACTGTCCATCAGTGTAGTAAGATGCCACAGATTAACTGTTTGCCTTCTCTGTGCTATACTGTTTTCCCCGTGACCCCCCAACCATGTGTACTTAACATAATACCCCTCAATTCCCTTCTCCCTCTCTCTCGACCTGCCCTCCCACACCCCTCCCCTTTGGTAACCGCTACTCCGTTCCTGGCATCTGTGAGTCTGCTGCTATTTTGTTCCTTCAATTTTGCAGCGTTGTTATACTCCACAAATGAGGGAAATCATTTGGCACTTGTCTTTCTCCAGCTGGCTTATTTCACTGAGCATAATATCCTCCAGCTCCATCCATGTTGTTGGAAATGGTAGGATTTGTTTCTTTCCAATGGCTGAATAGTATTCCATTGTGTATATGAACCACCTCTTCTTTATCCATTCATCTACTGATGGACACTTAGGTTGCTTCCATATCTTGGCTATTGTAAATAGTGCTGCGATAAACATAGGGGTGCATGTGTCTTTTTGAATCGGAGAAGTATTCTTTGGGTAAATTCCAAGGACTGGGATTCCCAGATCAATGGTATTTCTATTTTTAGTTTTTTGAGGAACCTCCATATTGCTTTCCACAATCATTGAACTAGCTTACATTCCCACCAGCAATGTAGGAGGGTTCCCCTTTCTCCGCATCCTCGCCAGCATTTATTGTTCTTAGTCTTTTCGATGCTGGCCATCCTTACTGGTGTGAGGTGATATCTCATTGTGGTTTTAATTTGCATTTCTCTGATGATTAGTGATGTGGAGCATCTTTTCATGTGTCTGTTGGCCATCTGAATTTCTTCTTTAGAGAATTGTCTGTTTATATCCTCTGCCCATTTTTTTAATCAGGTTATTTGCTTTTTGGTTGTTGACATGTGTGAGTTCTTTATATATTTTGGATGTTAACCCCTTGTCGGATATGTCATTTACAATATATTCTCCGGTACTTTTTTTTCTGTTGATGGTGTCCTTTGCCAAACAGAAGCTTTTTAGTTTGATGTAGACACATGTGTTCAGTTTTTGCTTTTGTTTCCCTTGCTCAAGCACATGCGTTCAGGAAGAAGTTGCTCGTGCTTATATTGAGGAAATTTTTGCCTATGTTGTCTTCTAAGACTTTTATGGTATCATGACTTACATTCAGGTCTTTAATCCATTTTGAATTAACTTTTGTGTATGGGGTTAAACAATAATCCAGTTTCATTTTCTTGCATGTAGCTGTCCAGTTTTGCCAACACCGGTTGTTGAAGAGGCTGTCATTTCCCCATTGTACGTCCATGGCTCCTTTATCGTATATTAATTGACCAGATATGGTTGGGTTTACATAAGGGCTCTCTAGTCTGTTCCATTGTTCTATGGGTCTGTTCTTGTGCCAGTACCAAATTGTCTTGATTACTGTGACTTTGTAGTAGATCTTGAAGTCAGGAAGTGTATTTCCCCCTGCTTTATTCCTTCTCAGGATTGCTTTGGCTCTTCAGGGTCTTTTGTGGTTCCATATGAATTTTAGAACTATTTGCTCTAGTTCACTGAAGAATGCTACATGTAAGAGAATGAAACTGGGTTACTGTCTAATCCCATACACAAAAGTAAACTCAAAATGGATCAAAGACCTTAATGCAAGTCATGAAATGATACAACTCTTAGAAAAAAACATAGGCAAAAATCTCATGGACATAAACATGAGCAACTTCTTCATTAACATATCTCCCTGGGCAAGGGAAACAAAAATAAAAATGAACAGATGGGACTATATTGGTACAGCAAAGACATCATCAGAACAAAAAGACTTCCTACAGTATGGGAGAATATATTCATAAATGACATATCCAATAAGGGGTTGACATACAAAGTATATAAATAGCTCATGCACCTCAACAAACAGAAAGCAAATGATCCAATTAAAAATGGGCAGAGGATGTGAACAGACACTTCTCCAAAGAAGAAATTCAGATGGCCAACAGGCACATGAAAAGATGCTCCACATCGCTAATCATCAGAGAAATGCAAATTAAAACCACAATGAGATATCACCTCACACCAGTTAGGATGGCCAACATACAAAAGACAAACAACAACAAATGTTTGCGAGGATGTGGAGAAAGGAGAGTCCTCCTACACTGCTGGTGGGAATGTAAATTACTTCAACCATTGTGGAAAACAGTATGGAGGTTCCTCAAAAAACTAAAAACATAAATACCATTTGACCCAAGAATTCAACTCCTAGGAATTTACCCTAAGAAGGCAGCAGCCCTGTTTGAAAAGACATATGCATCCCTATGTTTATCGCAGCACTATTTACAATAGCCAAGATATGGAAACAACATAAGTGTCCGTTAGATAAGATGAATGGATAAAGAAGATGTGGTACATATACACAATGGAATATTATTCAGCCATAAGAAGAAAACAAGTCCTACCATTTGCAACAACATGGATGGAGCTAGAGGGTATTATGCTCAGTGAAATAAGCCAGGCAGAGAAAGACAAGTATCAAATGATTTCACTCATCTGTGGAGTATAAGAACGAAGGAAAAACTGAAGAAACAAAACAGCAGCACACTCACAGAACCCAAGAATGGCCTAACAGTTACCAAAGGGAGAGGGACTGGAGACGATGGATGCGAAGGGGAGGTCAAGGGGGAAAAAGGGGCATTACGATTAGCACATGTAATGCAGCAGTGGGGGACACAGGAAAGGTAATATTTACAGAGAAGGCAAGTACTGATTCTATAGCATGTTACTACCCTGATGGACAGTGACTGTAGTGGGGTATGTGGGGGGGACTTGATTATAGGGGGTCTTTTAACCATAATGTTTTTCAAGTGATTGTACATTAATGATACCAAAAAAAAAGTTTCCCAAGGAGTAGAAAAAGAGGGACTACTTCCAACCTCATTCTATGAGGCCAGCATCAGTCTAATACCAAAACGCGGCAAAGACACCACAAAAAAAGAAAATTACAGACCAATATCCCTGATGAATATAGATGCAAAAATACTCAACAAAATATTAGCAAATCAAATTCAAAAATACATCAAAAAGATCATCCATCATGATCAAGTAGGATTTATTCCAGGGATGCAAGGATGGTACAACATTCGAAAATCCGTCAACATCATCCACCACATCAACAAAAAGAAGGACAAAAACCACATGATCATCTCCATAGATGCTGAAAAAGCATTTGACAAAATTCAACATCCATTTATGACAAAACTTTCAACAAAATGAGTGTAGAGGGCAAGTACCTCAACATAATAAATACCGTTTATGACAAACCCACAGCCAACATTAAACTTAACACTGAGAAGCTGAAAGCTTTTTCTTTAAGATAGGGAACAAGACAAGGATGCCCACTCTCTCCACTTCTACTCAGTGTAGTACTGGAGGTCCTAGCCACGGCAATCAGACAACACAAGTAAATGCCAGGCATCCAGATTGGCAAGGAAGAAGTTAAACCATACCTGTTTACAGGTGACATGATATTGTACATAAAAAACCCTAAAGAATCCACTCCAAAACTACTAGATCTAATATCTGAATTCAGCAAAGTTGCGGGATACAAAATTAATATGCAGAAATCTGTAGCATTCCTATACACTAACAATGAACTAGCAGAGAGAAAAATCAGGAGAACAATTCCATTCACAGTTGCATCAAAAAGAATAAAGAACTTAGGATTAAACCTAACCAAAGAAGTGAAAGACCTATACTCTGAAAACTACAAGACACTCATGGCAGAAATTAAAGAAGATACCAATAAATGGAAACATATCCTGTGCTCATGAATAGGAAGAATTAATATTGTCAAAATGGCCATCCTGCCTAAAGCAATCTACTGGTTAAATGCAACTCCTATCAAAATACCAACAGCATTCTTCAAAGAACTAGAGAAAATCGTTCTCAAATTCATATGAAATCCAAAAAGACCCCGAATAGCCAAAGCGATCTTGAGAAGAAGAATAAAGCTGGGGGGATTATCCTCCCCAACTTCAAGCTCTACTACAAAGCCACAGTAAGCAAGACAATTTGGTACTGGCACAAGAACAGACCCATAGACCAATGGAACAGACTAGAGAGCCCTTATATAAACCCAACCATATCTGGTCAATTAATATACGATAAAGGAGCCATGGACATACAATGGGGAAATGACAACCTCTTCAACAGCTGATGTTGGCAAAACTGGACAGCTACATGCAAGAGAATGAAACTGGATTATTGTTTAACCCCATACACAAAAGTAAACTCGAAATGGATCAAGGACATGTATGTAAGTTATGAAACCATAAAACCCTTAGAAGACAACATAGGCAAAAATTTCCTGAATATAAGCATGAGCAACTTCTTCCTGAACTCATCTTCTTGAGCAAGGGATACAAAATAAAAAATGAACTCATGGGGCTACATCCAACTAAAAAGTTTCTGTACAGCAAAGGACACCTTCAACAAAACAAAAAGGCATTCTACAGTATGGGAGAATATATTTGTAAATGACATATCCAACAAGGGGTTAACATCCAAAATATACAAAGAACTCACACATGTCAACACCCAAAAAACAAATAACCTGTTTAAAAAAATGGGCAGAGTATGTGAAGAGGCAGTTCTCCAAAGAAGAAATTCAGTTGGCCAACAGACACTTGAAAAGATGCTCCACATCACTAATCACCAGGGAAATGCAAATTAAAACCACAATGAGATATCACCTCACACCAGTAAGGATGGCCAGCATCGAAAAGACTAAGAACAACAAATGCTTGCGAGGATGCAGAGAGAGGGTAACCCTCCCACACTCCTGGTGGCGATGTAAGCTAGTTCAATGATTGTGGAAAGCAATATGGAGGTTCCTCAAAAAAGTAAAAATAGAAATACCATTTGACCTGGGAATCCCACTCCTTGGAATTTACCCAAAGAATACAACTTCTCAGATTCAAAAAGACACATGCACCCCTATGCTTATTGCAGCACTATTTACAATAGCCAAGGTATGGAAGCAACCTAAGTGTCCATCAGTAGATGAATGGATAAAGAAGAAGTGATACATATACACAATGGAATGCTATCCAGCCATAAGAAAGAAACAAATCCTACCATTTCCAACAACATGGATGGAGCTGGAGGATATTATGCTCAGTGAAATAAGCCAGGCAGAGAAAGCCAGGTGCCAAATGATTTCTCTCATTTGTGGAGTATAACGCTAAAGCAAAACTGAAGGAACAAAATAGCAGAAGACTCAGAGACTCCAAGAAGGGACTAGTGGTTACCAAAGGGGAGGGGTGTGGGAGGGTGGTGAGGAGAGTGGGAAATGGGTATTGAGTGGTATTTTTTTTAGTATAGTACACATGGTGTGGGTGATCACGGGGAAAACAGTGTAGCACAGAGAAGGCGAACAGTTAATCTGTGGCATCTTACTACACTGATGGACAATGGCTGCATTGGGGTATGAGTGGGGAATTTATAATATGGGTAAATGTAGTGACCACATTGTTTTTTCATGTGAAACCTTCATAAGAGTGTATACCAATAATACCTTTATAAAAATCAATAATAAGAAAAAAAGATACTCCAGGACCTACTGTGGAGAAAACCCCACTGCTTTAGGGTCCTTCAAACTTATCTGGAAGTTTTCAGCAAATTCACCTTTTGCAGAGGCCTGAACAGGAACATCATGACCTTCTGTGCAGTCTTTTCCCTCTTCTGTCCTCAGGCTCCAGGGGTGACTTGGAAGTCTCTCCCACGTCCCTTTTTGTCTGGCAGGGACTTCTCCTGTGTTAATTCTGTCCTCTAACTTCCCAAAGTGGGTTTCATCTTCTCCATTCCCTGGAGGCAAGATGGTTATCAATAAAAAAGCTACATTAGGTAGTATTTGAAACATGTCATTCCTGCTACTAAAGAATGTGGTTAAATTCCCTCAAAACTGAAAGGCAAGTTGCTGCATCTTCTATTGACGAGAAGGAAAAATGCTTCATAGATCCTGCTAATTTAGATGGCAATGGACATAACACTGGCAGAGGGGGTGGGGCGCTGATCAGATTCACTCACTGGGTGACTCTTTGGGCTGCTGGGCTTAAGTGTGATCCAGAGAAGCTTCTTCAGCAAATCCTTCAGGGCAGGCAGCTCTGCCATTCGGACCTTTTGAACCAGCAGAATCAATTTCACTTGAACTTTCTGTAGCTCATTGGATTGTTCTCTGGGTCCTTCAGTAAATCCCAAGAGAAGAATTACTGTTAGGCCTCCAGGGCAGTGTATTCAAACTGTGCGATGTGACCCATTAATGAATTGTGAAACCCATTTAACAGGTCTTAAGCAGCATTGTAAAAATATGAAAGAGGATAAAATAAAAAGGAAAATGTCAGACTACATTGCCTACAGAACAGACAACATTTACTAAAGGTTGTTTATTTTACTCAAAATCTTCTGAATGTGTTGTACTTGATTACAAATTAAAATGCATTTCTTACAGAGTCCAGTGGCCACAGTTTTTAAAAGGCACTTCTTCAGGATGTTTGAGCAAAGTCATGCTTGCTTGGTCAAATAACTTGTTTCTTTTTAAGAAACAGCTCTTGGCTTAGTACCAGGAACTGGAAGATAGAGGCTCCATTTCTGCAGGTAACACTAGAGGACCGTAGGGCTCTTCATGAGCTGAGTGTTATCCGATCCACCAGTCTGTAACGTAGGGCCTGGCCAGCACTGCACCGTCCGATGGAAGTGGCATATGTGAGACAGACACTCACTGATCCAGAGCACATGCCTAAATCATAGGGTCAGATGCTCACCCCCAGGTTCCGTCAGCTGCACAGCCAATGCCCATTCCACTCTTCACAGGTGGAGTCTCCTCCGGGGTTCCATTTCATCTGTTGACTGAAGAAAAAAGGAAGAAATCCATGTTTACAGATGGTTCCTCCCAAAATTCTAAAACTGGCTGTAACTAGATGGCAAAATTACAAGCCCACCAACTACGATGATGAAGGATGGTGGAAAATGAAATTCTTTCCAGAGAGAAGGAAGTTGGCAGAGCGTTGCACCAACTGTCCATTTTGCCAGGAAGAGGAGTCTGACGTGAAGGGCGATATTACTTCCTTGGTTTTGCTGGTTGGGTTGGGATATGAAGACTGGGGACAAGGAAGGCTAGGGAAGAGATATGCCGATGATCTTTGAATATGAGGTTATTTGTTTCCATGTGAATGCCACTGCTACGGACTCGGTGTGTATGCCCCACCCCATTCATATGCTGAAGTCTTGATGTGATGGTGGTTGGAAGTGAGGCCTTTGGGAGGTAATTAGGTCATGAGCGTGGAGGCCTCATGCTGGGATTAAGATCCTTATAATAATAAGAAGAGAGCTAGCCTTCTCTCTACTTCTTCCATGTGAGGACACAGCAAGGAGACAGCCACCTGCAGTCAGGAAGAGGGCCCTCTCTAGACCTGGTATCTGCTGTACCTTGATCTTAGACTTCCCAGCCTCCAGAACTGAGAGAAATTAATGTTTGCTGTTTAAGCCCCCCAGTGTGTGGTAATTTGTTGTAGCAGTCCAAACTGACAAAGACACTCACCCAGGGGCCTTTTCTGAAGAGACAGTTCTTAATAGTTAGGTGGACAAGACTATCTGCTATGTGGATGTCAGTCAGTTCCATTCTCCAACACAAGGCCAACACTTGCTCAGTGCTATTAAGGGGGTTAAGGCAGAAACACATGCATTTAATAATATGGACATCTCCTTATCAAGGCTTACCTGACCATTGAAGAACCAATTGGCCATCAGCAGAAATAAAACCTGAGCCCATATGGCAGATATTGTTGATTGCTTGCTCAATAGTTAAATCCTGAGAGAAGAGCGATAAACATATGAAATAAATATCTGCTCTTTCTGTCTGCCTTTGGGTATCATCAGAGCATACAGCATGAAGATGAGAACCATGGCAGCTGTTTTAACACCTGGGGAGGAGAGCCAAGAGTTTCACAGGAGAATCTGATTCAGGGACCTGGACATCTTTGAGCAGATGAATTAACCCTGGGTTGTTGTGCTACAGGAGGATAAATCTTTATTTTTCAAGCCACTCTGTATTGGGTGTACTAGTTTCATATGGCCGCTGTAAGAAAGAACCACAAACTTGGGGTGATTTATAAAAACAAACATTTGTTCTCTTACAGTTGTGGCATTTTACCAGGCTGAAATCAAGGTGTGGGCCAGGTCATACTCTGCTGGATGATCTAGGGGAGAATCAGTTTCCTTCCCTTTTCCAGCTTCTACAGCTGCATTTTTTTTTGCATTCCTTGGCTTATGGCCCCTTCCTCCATCTTCAAAGCCAGCAGTGTAGAATCTTCAAATCTTGCTGAGTCTTCACATTGCCTTCTGTCACTGAGGCCACTGTCTCCCTCTTAGGACACTTGAATATAGTTAGAGCCCTTCTGGATAATCCAGAATAATCTCCCATGACAAGGACCTAAACTTAATCACATCTGAGAAGTCCCTTTTTGCCGTATAAATACACTCACAGGTTCTAGGGTATCTATTAGTACCTGGATATCATTAGGGATTATTATTCAGCCGACCATGTCGTGTATTCTATAACTTTCATGTGAAAGTTTTCCAATGGATATGCCCTTTAATGTAGAACCATACATGGTGGTGGGGGTGTAGTACCGGCAATGCCCCAGGAAGGTTGATTACTTTGGGCTCCTTACATGATAAAGATTAAAAATAATTTATCCTCCTTGATTTATGCTCTCATTCAGGATTTGGATTTCCTATAGTTTCCTACTGTGCCATTAATACCTTCATCCTTGAATTTGCTGAATGTCTCAAGGCTTCCTCATAGCAACGACGCAAGTTTGCTGTTGACAAAATTCATTTTATAGAAAAAAAAGAAGAAAGTGGGGGCTGAGGATCATAGGATTCAGTCTTATCTTGTCCCCTGCAAATTAGAAGCTCTGGTCCTCCTGAATAAAGGAAAGGATTACTGTGACCTAGTTATAGGCCAGCTGGGAGACTATTTTTGCAAGCTAGAGCATGAATCAGAAGCTAATATATACTGCTGGTTCTCCCATTGCCAGAATACACTGACTCTGGGAGCAAGGCATACAAGTGAAGCTGGCAATTCTCTTACTTACACATGTACACAAAGTGGTGCTTCTGTCCCCCAGTGCTGGATTATATTGGTTTGAAGATTTTAGAGACCAATAAATGATCTCATCATGAGATACAAAAGAAAACATAGTTTCTTCAAATGGAGACTGGCTATTTCAGACATTTTTAGCAACTGGGTTAACAGCCAAGAAAAAAAAAAAAGAACAGAAATGGTAGTATTTCGTGAGGTGACTTATCCTATCAAAGGGAAATAGGATTGTAATACAAATTTATATTTCTTTACTTGCTGTGTAATGTGTATTTATATATTATTTTATGTACAACATCCCCACCCCAACCTCTTGTGGTTAAAATGTAAGTCAGGTCATACGTTGAGGAATTATCAAAAGAAAACTGTGACCCAACTAGAGAAGGTCTGCAATGTCCCAGAGGTCCTGTACATAATAGGCCTGGTAAAAATGATAAGTCTGACACATATATTTTATAGAAGTTACGGTTTTGGCTGATAAGTTAAGAGGACAAATTTGCAGCAAAGCATATGAGGGGCTTTTAGGCTGGAGGATGCTCAGTGATCATGGCCCCCTTGAGTCTACTCAGGTCTTCACTGGAGCAGATCTGTTGAGGGAGCATATGCCAGTTAAACATAAACATGAGCTTGTACCAGCAATAATTTCTGCATAATCACATTGTTCATTGTATATAACTTCAAGGTAAAATTCATTTATAAAATAAAGCAATGTATAAATTACAGTGTTCAGCCATTTTGGGGAAATTTGAAAATACTTTATAAATTAGAAGTTATACAGTGATTCAAACACATTAAATTTGTTAGAAGTCATATCTTGTCCAAGATATATTTACTCTCCCTGTCCTGAAGAATTAGTGACATGAAGGCAAAGAGGCATGCATGAAGCCTAAAAAAATATATAGAAGTGCAATAACTGTGGAAGTTCCATAGATGGATACTCAGCTGGTAGGTTTAAGAGAGAATAAGGTTGTTTGGTGAAAGTTTTTCAGAAGATATAAGATCTGTGCTGCTGTCTAAAAGAAGAGAGGAATGCAAAGATGGCTGGCTGGATGCAAAAAAGATGCTTCAAGTGATGTGGGATTCAGAGGGAGACTAATGTGGGATAGGTGGAGAGTGAGAAATGTATACAGAGGACCCATAACAAGTTAGGCTGATACTGAAGGTGTTTTGGGGGTTAGTAAAATGATAGATATTGGAACAAATGGATAGAGTGAGAAATATCAACAGAGATAAGTAAATGTGATACCTTTCCTGTTGATACAAAAGAAATTTTTGTTTGATTCAGTGATATAAAAGATAAAGTGTTAGATGGTTTTAAATAGCAAACATGTATTAAAGTAAAAGAAACATGATTAAGCTTACAGAATATTCTAGAGCCATACACTGGTAAAACTCTGCTACAATGACGTAAGCAACAAACAGATAATATTCATTCAAAGATAAATAATATTTGACTTCTTTTGATCCTTTAATATCACAGGAAGTGTTGACATATGTAAATATTCCATATTTAAGTGAGGATATCATTAAAATTAGATATTTATGTTTATTTAACATAGTTTTAACTTGTAAAAGTCGTTTGTCTTTAGGAGCTCAGTTTACACTAATGGCTTTGTATTTGTTTAGAATTTTTAGTTATTGTCAGTTTTGCTCTGTTTCTATGACCATAAGCTTTTCCCATCAACCAAACGTTTGTTGTGGACAAGTATATGAGTCTTCTCAGAATATGTCTTCTCGTACTTGGGGCAAAAGGAATAAAAGCTGTATTTATGTCTAGAAGCTATGTAATTGATATTGTACATCTTAATAAAATGTATAGCTGCTGCATAATGTCCTTCTAACAGCATTAGTGCCGTTATTTTCAAGCAAATAACAAAAAGAAAAACATTGTATTGGAGGGCCTGTTAAGGTCTGTACTATATGCTTGAGTCTCATACTTTCTTCTGCATTTTTGTATTTGTAATTGATACAATTAGAAATATTTTATATACAAAATAATTACTTAACTGAAAACAAAGTATATGTTCATCAGTATCACTCTAGTTTGCCTGATGCATGGAGTGATTGGTTTAAAAGCAACTGCAGAAAAACTTCTCACCTAATTATGCATTTAGTCAATGGACCATGAAAATGCCAAAGAGACTCATTCTGGTTTATCGAGTATATAGGTATTTATTCTTGATGGAGTTATTCCTTTCTCTTGGGTGAAAGTTTATTTTAGAATTTTTCCAAAAAAAATTTAAATGCACTTACATAATTGTAAAACAATTATAATCTTAAAATGCAGTTTCACATTAAAGCCAAAGACATATTAGGTATTCAGTGTTTGCATACTGAGAAGAGAGAATTTAAAGTTAGTAAGGAATTTTACTTTTTCTAGGGATAGTTCCTTACATAACCTGGTAAGAAAGGAATTATTACCAGTTGTTCCCTTCATTTCTTCTTCCACTGTTATCTTTCATGAAGGAAAAAAGATTCTCATTTTTAAAGCAACAGTACCTAGAGGGATAATATAAATACATTTTTATTAATGAAAAATTATTAAAGCTATAACCATTCTCCTTCTAAACTTAATCCTCAAAGCAACTGGAAAAACAGAAAGAGGCCAAACATTTCCCTAGCTGTTTGGTCATACAAATTGGATTTTATTGACTCTTAATTCCTTTGTTGGATTTACACAGTCATGTATAAATAACTAGCTCCTAATTTCTCAGAGTGAGGGTCAAGTATTATGTTTCTAATTTTGGGTGTAGTTCCCCTCAGATTTATCCCAAATCTTCTACCAATGTACATTTCTATAAGAAACCTGGTTAAGAGTATTATTCCACTTAAATATGGAGCCATCTTTTATGTCCATAAAGATCCTTTTGAATGCATTCAGACCTGTGTGAGAGTAGAGGATAAATGGAATATGGGGAAAAAATGATAATCTGACCCTCAGCTTTTCCGTTAAAAAATAAAATAAAATGCAGCATCTCTGTGCCTTGTGAAAATGATGTTGCTATGGAGACTGCCTTTATGAATCCCAGTGAAATTGATGTTAGCAATATTCTTCTGATTTTGACTGCCCAATGAGTTAAGGCTGCTTCTCATTCCCTAAACCTTTTTATTCTTTGTTGAATGTGCATCTCTAGGCAGTAGAGCAAGTCATGTAAATATGTAGGACAGTCATCTTTTTCCATAACAAAGTAGAAAATATGGAGATAAGATATTGGCATTTTCAAGGAAAAGGATGCATTTACACATTTTAAGGAGAATATTCATAAAAGTTTTTCGTACTTGGGGCAAAAGGAATAAAAGCATAGGAAGTTTGGAGATTTAATTCTGTGTGTTTTTACAACTTTTTATGTGGAAAGACTGCATAAATAATATTTAAAAAGGTTAATTTCATCTGTTGATTTACAAAAAATATAGCATACACTGAATTATGCTCAATAACCATTTTTTTAAGTTTAACAATAAGAAGTTGTATTATTTAAGAAGATGAGAGCAAAACTCAAAACTGAACTTACCCAAACCAAACCAAAATGAAAGCCTGTTTCTTTAATGTAAAGACACTAATGACAAAGGTGAGAAAGAGCAAAATATCTTCCTTTGATTAGGGTTAATAGAGCATCCTATTTTAATTTATGAAGTGCTAATTTTTAAATGTATTGTCTTTTTTGTAAAGCTGGCTATTTAATTAATACAAATATACCACTTTGGGCATTTTGTCCCCTAAGCTCACAGAGCATCTTGTACACTCCTTAGCATGCTGGCCCATTACAGTGACAATTTGCTTCCTTCTCTGTGTCTTCTATGACGGGGAGATGTTGGATGCTGCCTCTGTGTTCTCATTGTCCTTCTGCCCCCGGCAAACTGCACAGTGCCTGGAAAATGGGAGGCACTCAGTCTTTACTGAACAAACACGAATCAAGTCCCTGCTAAAAACTTGGTGAAATTTTCCCATCTTTTTTTTTTGAAAGGTCTCTAGTCAGGGAGAATGTGAATTGTCTGGAGTTTCATTAAATATACGGCTGCCGACTTCTTCAAATTCCTCTCCTCAGGATTGATGAGAGGACTTGTTTGGTCTTCTAGTTTTTTTCTTCACCCATTTTTCTGATTACAGACTTTCCTCAGAGTTCTGCTCAAATACATTTCCCTTCTAACTCTGAATTCTCTTTATAAATACTGCATCCATTTTTCTGTTAAAAAAATTTTTCTTTTACTGTACTTATGCTGATATCCTAAGAATCTGCCCTCTGATTCTTCCAAGACTCTTAAAACTTAACTCATCATTCTTGTCCAAATCTCTCACTCTCTTTTGTCTGCACTCCAAATCTGTGGTTAGGGAATCTCCATCCACCCAGCCACATGGAATCCAAGAGTCCTCAGCCTTCGCCTTCTCCCTTAACCTACTCTTCCAAGTTCTCCCAATTTAATTTCTTAAGTATTTCTAGAATCTTGTCCTTATCCACCATCTGTTTGAGATTTTCATTGCTTCTCTTACCCGAAATTACACTCTTTAATTGGTCTCCCCTTTTCCAAGCTTGACATTTCGGAAATACCTCCACCAACTGGAAGAAACTGTGCCCAATAAATCTGACCTTTAAAGAAATCTAAGGATGCTCATTCTCTGTCCCTGTCACATAAGGTCCCTGTGACCTGGCCCTTGTCACCTCAAGAGCTTCATCCTTTCATTGTGCCTGATGTTTTACTCCTTGCACTTGTTCTGTGACTAAAGAGTTTTTATTTCTCAAACATACATGCTCAGCTTGTTCTCTCTGCCTGGAATGTCTTTCTTGGTCTAAAAAAATGTGGCTTGTTCTTATTTATCCTTCCATACTCAACTAAGGTGTTACTTTCTTTTTGAAATTTTCATTTATCACCTTGTTGGATTAAGTTTCCATGCTTTTGGGAATTCCTATAACTTATCATTTGTTATGTTATATGACAATTATATTTTCTTCCCTACTGGACAATTTTCTTGAGGGCCAAAAGTATTTATTTGCCTATCACAGTGTCTAATACATAGTAGGAGTTCAGTAAATGTTTTACACTAAACTGGGTTTAAAGAAGGACAAAAAATGCTTGGTTAATATCTATCATTGTAGGTAATGCTTTGTGCAAGCCCCAGAAAGGCTGTCCTTTGGGGGCATGTAATACGGCTCGCTGCTCTGCTAGATGCTACACATAAAATGTTAGTTAAACTGTTATCCCCACTACAAACCTGGGAGAGGTAGTTCTTTTACTACCACTTTAGAAATGAGGGGAAAAAGAAATGGAATATCACATACCTAATAAGGGGCAACTCTGAAATTTATACAGAGATCAATTCTCACTGATACGGCCTACTGTGGGTAGTGGGTGAGAGAATCTTGTGCTTAAGGTGGGCATGCATCTTCCAGCAGTTGTATATGTGTGTGTGGTTTGTGGTAGTTTGGGTGGCTCCCTCTTTATTTCTTTACCTAACAGAGTTTAAAAACTAAAATGTATCGCTTCTCCTCCAGAGATGAGCTTTCTGAAGTATTGCTATAATGTGTAGAAAAGTGGTCAACTGGGATTATGCAAAATACCAAGCTAAATTGGCATGTGTTTCTTTGATCATTTAAACAATTTCTACATGATTGATTATTCTCCATGGAAGTTTGCTATAACAACTTTGGATTAATGACCTTTTATGCTAGCTAAACTCCCAGTTCTCCGGCAGTTTTGGAAACTGGAAAACTCTAGAAAGAAGAAAACGTTGTGCCAGTTAACCTGCTCTTTCCATCTTAAATAAATATTTTAATGTTTCATTGTTTCTCTATAGGATAACAGAGATAAAATAGAAAAGAATAATCATTTTATATGCTACACTTTTTTAAAGTGCATTTTTATTTCGGAAAATAATCACATAGTCTTGTCTATTGAGAATAACAGATTTTTTTCTATGGTGCATTTTTCTTACCAACTTTGTATTCATATTCTGTGCGATTATACTACTGCAGAGAAAATGATACCAAAATCATTAGAAAAGCAAAAGGAATGCCAATGGCATGAAAGTAATTCAGATCATCTCCTGTTAAAATTTTATCAGTTAAGCATTCAACTGAATACCACATTTTAATAATACTCTAGTTTGGGGACTTTGATTTTTAAGATGTTAAAATAAAATTGAAAAGTAGAATATATGCATATGAAAACTTCCTTTCTGCCTCAGTCTTAAGAGATAAGATAAATTTTGTGAGTGGCTGCCCATGTGGTCATGTTGCTCTGAAGGGGTAAGATAAAATCAAAAGGCTTTACCTCACAAAATTCTAACCCTACCACGATGATTATTAACTTTAGAAGGTGATTACATCCTGACAGTTATCCACGGTGATATGCATAACTCTAGTTCATGTGTTTTTAATGGCTGTCTTGCATTACTTCAGTGTGTGAACATACCACCATTTCTTTATTCATTCTTCTGCTAATAAAATATTCAGGTCATTTTGTTGTTGTTTTGTTTTTCCTTGCTAGAGACAGTGATGTAAGGAATCAACAACCTCATCATAATTCCTGGGCATAAGTGTCACAGTTCCTCTAGATCACACACCTTGAAGTAGAATTGCTAGACCTTAGGGTAGGATGTTTGTATGTTCAATATTATGAGATATTGCTAAATTGCTTTCCAGGTTGCCTGGGGCTATTTTGTATGATATCAACAATGTATGAGGGTTCCAGTTGTTCCAGTCTTGACCAACTGTGATGGTCATATTTTTTTTTTCTTTTTAATTTTGCTTATCTGAGCAGGTTAAATATTACCTGGGTGTTGTTCAAAAGTGTTTTTCTCAATTTTATAACATTGATCTTATTTTCTCACACACACTCTTTGGAATTTTATTGTCATATCCATTAGCTATTTTTCTGTTGCATTGTTTGTACTTACTGGTTTACCTAATTTGGGGGCACATTCTGTATTCAAATATTTTTTTAATCAATTATGTGTATTTCAGAGATCATATTCAAGCTGTTACTAGGCATTGGATTGTGGAATTAATTGGTTCTTGTGTTCTTGAAGCAAAGAATTTAGTTGAGAGACCCAATGGAGAGTTAAAGTCTCAAAGGGTATTTTGTTTAGCAAGTGAAAGGAAAGTACACTCCAAAGAAGACAGAGGAGACTGACCCTGAGGGTGGGTTTTTACATTGTTTCTTTTTATGGGCGTTTATTTCGTTTCCTTCCTCTCACTTGGTCCTCCTTACATCATCCTTTGGTTCCTCCCCTTCAGCCCCTTTGCCCAAGTTTGTGTTCTTCATTTTCCTCATGAGCTCCTAAGCAGAACCCCCTGTGGGACCAAAACTGCAATGTTAATGACATTATAATGGCCTCAGGGTTATTAGCGGACAAGCTCTTAAGTGCACATGCTCCAAAATTGGGAAAGTCCTAGTTACACATAGCTTTTGCTTATCAGTTCGTGCTGGACCTCAAAAGGGGTTGGTCTAAGGGAGACAGGGCAGTCTTTGGGAGAGACTGGCCAGAGGCTGGGTGGTCTGCGACCCTCCTTTCTCCCCTCCTGCTCCTGTCTAACTGCCTACTCTATCTAACAAAGCCAGGAGCTTGCAGTTTTGCTTTTTAAATGGTATCTTTTGATACAAAGAAGATCTTAAACTTAATGCAGTCTAATTTAACCCATTATGGTTCACACTTTGCCTTTTTTTTTTACTAGAAAAACCCATCCATACTTTGGTTTCAATTCTTTTATATTTTCTTTTATACTTTCCCCATGTTGCTTTTTCACTTCAAGTCTTTTAATCCATCTTGAAGGATGTATGTGTGTGTGTGTGTGTGTGGACATGCATGCATTTCTGTAAGGTGTTACAGAAATTAATTTTGTTCCATTTGAATAATTAATTGTGCTAGCACCATTTACTGAATTGTCCTGTTATTTCTGCCTCATTTATAATTTTATTATCAACTCTGGCTAAAATCAATTTATGATATTCATTTAAGTCTCTTTTTTTCCTGGGATTTCTATTTTATGTAGTTAATCTATTGTTTATTCCTATGTCAAGACTATATCATCTTTATTGCTATAGTTTTATCTTGAGCCTTGATATTAGTCAGGGAAACAGTCACTTCACCAGTCAAAACTAGTATTTCTTCAAAATTGTCTTGGACATGCTTTCTAAATATATTCTTTAATTAGTTTGTTAAACATCTAAAATTCTGTTCTAATTTTTACAATTATATTCAATTTATTCATAATTTATTGGCCTGTTATCTTTATGATATTATACCTTCTTATCCATCACTGCATTTCCATTTGATTTATAACTTGTTAAAAGTGTTTTTAATAAAGTTTTGTTATTTTCCATGTGATTCTACTACATATTTTGATACACTTCTTTCTAGAAACCTTCTATTATTTGTTATAATTATAAAAAATGTCTTTTAAGGCCAACCTTTCTATTATTATTAATTCATAGACAAATGAATAATTTTCATGTTAGAATCTTATTTTCAGCAAATTTCCTGATTCTTATTCCTTCTAATAATGTTTCTGTTTGTCATAGATTTTTCATGTACCTAATCATATCATTTGTGACATTGATTTATTTCTGTTTCATCTTTGTTCTTTTATCTTGTCTTACTAGTCAAGCTGGTAATGGAAAAATGTAATTTATAAACAGAAAGTTATATGTTCAGTCAGATTTGACACATTTTATTTTTCTAATACTGCAATTCATTTCAAATTTCAAATTTATTTGTATAAAATTGTTCAATGTATTATTTTGTCAGATTGTATTTCTACTCCTATATTGTTTATGCCTGACTTTGCTTTTGCTTTCTTAAAAAGTTTTGTTAGAGGTTTATTTACCTAAGTAGACTTTTCAAACAAATAGTTTTTGGGTATGTTTGTTGAGTTTATTTTATTTTTCATCTGTATTTAAAAAAAAATTAGGCTCTTATTTTTAATTAGGGTCACCATGTTGTTCTTTTTCTTACTTCTTCAGTTGTATGTTTTGCTGACAGTTTTGTTTCTGTAAGAATTTAAACTATACATTCCTTTCTAAGAACTGAATTACCCAAGTTCCATAAATTTCGATGTGAATATTTTCAGTTTGAATATTTTCAGTAAGTATTGTATCATTGCCACTATGATTCTTCTTCAGCTCAAAAGTTATATATGTATGTGTTTTATAACTTCAAATGTTTGCAATTTCTCACATCTTCTTTTATTAATTTTTAACTTAAAGTCATGTTTTATGTAATGGCAATGTTTTTCCTTTGTTTAAATAAGTTTTGAATTCTAAAATGTGGTCTGTTCCTAAGCTTTATGTGCATTCTGTATACATAAGATGCAACCATTTATATATATGTAAAGCTTGCTCATTATGCTAATCAAATCTTCTGTATCTTTACTAGTAATATGTCTGTTTGATTAATTACTATAACTGGATACTTGTCTAAACTCCCATTATGTGAATTGTCCTTCTGTTCTTGCTAATTCCATAAAAATTTGCTACATTTTAAAGGCTGCTTTAGTATGTGTACATAGTTTATAGCTGCTATTTGTTCTGGGACATACTGTTTTTATCATTACGAAGTAACTTCTTTTACCCTATTGTTTGTTTTTGTCACATATATTCTACCTTGGCTGATAGTTCAGGCATACTGTTTTGTTGCAGTTTGCTTTATTGTACTTCAAAGATATGTATACATCTCTAAATTTTAGGAGTAATTCTTGAAGTTTTAACTTGTAATTTGGCTTAAAATTATAAAATTTATTGTCATCTGTATCTTTTCAAATGAACAATTCAAGTACCCTAAATTGCTTTAATTCTGAAAAACTCTCCACTTTCGTGGGACCATTTTCATCTCTAACTTTTGGGACTTTGATCACATAAGAATAGGATATGAAATGGTGGTATTGTATTCCAGTTATATTCAGATTAAACATGAGAAAACATAAAATATACATATGCACATATATATAAAAGATAAAAAATGAATTGCATTACATAAATCTGTGAAAATATATTTAAAACACACATATAATGTATGCTTTTTAAGAAAAATGCAAATTATCAATATTAAGACCAGAGGGGGAGAAAAAAAGTAGCTAAAAGAAATGGAAGGAAAGAGGATATTTGTCTAGGAGCTGACATATACCACAAGAAAATATTAAGGCCATATAGTTTCACAAGGCAATTCTTTCTCAGCATTAAGGAAAAGATCCTTCTAAATCTACCTAAACATTCCAGAGCACAGAAAAAGAAGGAAACTCAGTTCTTTCACATAATCAGCATGGTTTCTTCTTTACCTTGAGTCTATATTTAATATAGCCATCCTATCTTCTTAAATGCATTAATTTGAGAAGCACTTCCATAAATTGTGGATAGACTTGATTACATTAAAATCATTTTTATGGCACAAACAGGCAAAAATCATTTTAAAATGTAAGTGCAAGCAACGAAATAGGGAAATTATTTTGTATTTGACATGGTAGAGAAATGGCAAAATTGATTAACTCACAAGGAACTCAGAAGTCAATATGAAAAAGACCAACAACTCCATAAATTCTGTCAGTCTATAAATGAACAGTTAAAAACAGACATAAAATGACCTGTTGTCATTAGTGAAGTTTTCTGAATTCTCTAATGATTTTTAAAATGGAAATTTAAAAAAGATACACCATTGCTCACCTATTAGAGTGGAGAGATTAAAGCAGTTTATATTACCTACTGTTGTCAAGGAGGAAGGTGGGAAATGGGCATACACTGGTGCAGGCTTCTTAGAGAACAATAAGGTAATATTTTTCAAAATAAATGTGAGTATGCCCTTTGTCAATTATTTCACTTTGAGAAAATTACAGATACTTTTGCACAGGTACATCTGAGATATAGATACAAAGATACTCAATCAAGTATTGTGTAAAAGTGCCGAAAATGGAAGCAGTCTAAATGTCCAATGATAAGGACCACTTAAATTATGGTATGGCTTATTTAATAGAATAAAGACAGTCATAAAAAGAACAAGATAATGATAAATGACTTTGAAAAAATATGCATGTCAAAAAATTACATGGGGAAAAGATAAGCCCTCAAACACGAATCACTTTTACATGTATATTTCTATGCAATGGCAGGTACATTTATTTATGGAAGAAAAAACATATACCAAATTGTTAACAGCAGTTACTAGTTAGGAATGGGGTGAGGAGCTAGGAAAACAGTTACATCATCATCTTTCATTTATACAGCTCTATAGTTTGATATTTTTATGGTCAGTATAGATTAGTTTTTTAATGACAAGTTTTAAAAGTATGGCTGTGAAGGATTAAGGCAAAGCATAGGTGGTTAGGTAAGTTTGACTTAGTTGTACATCTGTTCTAGACTACATGGAGATTGTTGAACAATAGGAGAACAGCTAAAAGTTTCTGAGTGGGAAAGTTGTGTGCTCAATGCTGTTGTGTGGCTGTAGATTGAATGTTTGTGTCCCTACAAAATTCATATGTTAAAAGCGAATCCCCTCTTGTGATGGCATTTTGGAGGTAAGGACTTTGGGAGGGAGGGGTTAATGACCTTATAAAAGAGATCCTAGAGGGGTCCCTTACCGTTTTTACTGTGTAGAATTCAAGTAAAAAGACTGCTTTATGCCAGGAAGGGGGCTCACACCAGGCAATGAATCCGGTGGCATCTTGATCTTGAACTTTCCAGCCTCCAGAACTGTAAGAGATCAATTTCCATGGTTTAGAAGCCACTCAGTCTATGTTATTTTGTTATCTCTGCCCAAATGGACTAAGACACAGTGTTTAGCAAGATCAGTGCTGCAGCCCTTAGGAGCATTAGAGCTGTGGGGATCAGGAGTTTCAAAAATAATGCAGAGATGAGATGTGTACCTGGTGACAATTTTGAACTATGTGACAACTTAGGGAATGGACAGAAGGGGATGAATACTGAAATGTGTCTGAAGTATAATTGCAGGAAATAACTGATTAAATGTTGGGAGTGACAGAGAGGGATAAGTCAATGATAACTGTACCTTACACCATATAGATATATTAGAAATGGACCTAGAAAGGCTGAATGAAGGTCAGAATAACTTTCATGGAATTTATTTTACTGTCTTATGATGTTCGCTCTTTTAAGCACTTTTCATGACATATTTTTTTCTGAAACACAAAAACTCAATAAGCATAATCCATATTTCTTTTCATATTTTTTCCCCCATGATATCTACTTTCAGAAGATGCATATCTTGCAGGACTTGTTACCAGAGCAATATCAGGGTGGGTAAAAATTTTAACATCATAAAATGAGAGTGAGGAATAAGGAACATTTTTCTCCATTTATCTTGAGGTTGATAGGGTTGAAATAATTACCTTACTTTATGTATCTATTTCATAGATATATGTATCTATTTCATACATACATATATATATTTAAAGTCACCATATAAAAGGGTCTCTTAGAATATCAAGAATAAGGTAATAACAAGATAAAATAGAAGTTCTTTTTCCTTCTAAGTTTATTAAGCATTCAGTTAGTAGAAGGTCACTGAAGCAGTTAAATTAATAAATCTTATCTTGTGATTTTAGTCTAGCCCAAAGGAAGCAGCTTTATTTTGGATGGGTGCAGTCAACAAAAAAGCTAGTATTGTTCATATTTGGTAATTTCCCTGTAGTGTGTTTTAGCTGAGATTTAAGTATAAGAGCTGCTTTTGGAAAAACAGAAGGGGAAAGAAAGTCTCTCATCACATAATGGATCCAGAATCATCTCTTTAGTTCTACACACACACACACACACACACACACACACACACACACACACAAGTCCCTGACAGGATAAAGAATAAAAGACATCAGTCCAATAAAAAAATAAGGTAAGCACACAGGAAAATGCATGCTATACATCACCCACTTCACAATATTTAGAGGGGAGCCATGAACTTGTAAAGCAATGGAAGGTGTAATTGAGTTATGGCATTCAGATGTTTTTTTAATTAATGTAAAATTCACAGATTGTGAAATGCACATGTATTAGGGATTAAATGCAATAAACTTTCACAAATGGATACACCTATATAAATGGCATGACACTGAACATTATTATTATCCCCCAAATTCTCTTATAACTCCATTCAGGCAATTCCTCACAATCACTATAGTGATTTTCATCAACACGAGTTAGTTTTGCCTGTTTCTGAACCTCACAAAAATGGGTATTTTCATAGAGAGTTACTCTTTGGAGTGTACTTTAATGTAAGATAAAATTTTTACATTCATTTATGTTGCTGCATGTATCAGTTTTCATGCTTTTTTTGTACTGATTGATAAGCATAACCGTTTTATTAGATGAATATAACAACATTTGTTTATCCATTCTCTTTTGATGGACATTATTAAGTTTTTCCATGTTTGGGACTATTGCGAATGATACTGCTCTATTCTGGTGTAAGTCTTTCTGTGGGAATACATTGATATAAGTTTATAGGACTGGTTCTGTGAGTCTATGACCTGAAGGAAGTAGAGAGGAAGCTGGAAGTGCAGGCAGTTTGGGCATCTGGCACTACCCCAGGGAACACTGTCAGCCTACACTCAAGTCCTCTCCCTTTCCTGGGGCAGTCAAAGGGGGCCCTTGCTCCATCAGGGTAGGCTCTGCTGTATCAAGAAGCATCATGCTGCCGCCGACTCTGATGGCCATGGCCACACTTGCCCTCCCATGGCGCCCCTTCCTGATTGCTTTGATCCACAGTGTGGAAGAGATCTTGGAGGCATTGTCCCCACTTAACTGTCAGCCATCCTCAGCTCCACATTTTTTTCCCCATGTTATAGGAAGTTGCTTTATCTCTGCCAGGATTTCCCTTAGGCATTTTCTCCTTCCCTTGCTTTCTTGGAAGAAGGAGTTACGAGTTGGCTCTTAGGCAAATCTTTTATTCTCACCCCAACTGGAGTATTTATATTAGAAATAACACTAATATCCTAGCATGTCATTTGGTACACTTCTGCCATGTCTAGTGCTGATGTAGATTTTCTCTTATTTTTGTATTCTTTTAGTCCTTTCGTTGAGGTGCTGGGAGGAAAGAGTTAGATGCTATATTCTAATCATGGTCTTATCCAAACTGACCCTCTTTACTCAGCATTTTTTTCTTTAATATTTCTTTGAAAGTTTAGAATTTAAGCAGTAGTATTTCCAAGTTAACAAAGAATGAAGGCAAAAGAGCCAACACATTAAATTTTGAGTGTTTTCAAGTTCTTGAGTAATAGCCATGTTCTGAATGCCACTATGTTACAGATTTCTGACTCTGGTTGATTCTGAGCAGTACCCTTGAGTAGGGATTACATGGCCTCTTTGCTATGTCATACTTTGCATGTGGCATTTGATAGTATTTTGTGATGTTAGGGTTTAAAAAGTTGACAAGAATTTTAATGAGGAAAGATAAAAAGCTTCAGCTTAAGAATTCTGCTTGACTGGTTGGACTATGGAAGAAAAAGACAAGTCATAGCTTTTATTTAGATAATTAGAAAATAGGCAAAGTTTAGATAATGAGAAAAATCTATAAAATCAAGTTGTTAATTTTCATTTATAAGATAATCTACATTTTTAAAGTACCAACCTTGGCATTCAGTAAGGTTAAATTAATATTAAAAGTCTTGACGTCCAACTCTCCACTATTAAGGAATCCCCCTATCTGTGTTGTCCCTCAGCTTCCTCCACCTACTTCTGAGAGACTTTAGAATTACCTTCATAAGAGGCTTTCAATAATTTTTCTTTTTCAAATCACCCTATGTCAGCTTGATATACCGAAGTCCTCTCAGTCTTTACAGAACTTGTATGTGCCTCCTATGTTCTATCAGAAAACACAAGGGGCCCATTGTTGAGTCACTGCTCATGGCCGCTATTGCCTCTGATGGTGGCTGAAGCTGTGGCCACCTTCCAAGGTCAACAGTGAGATCAAAGTATAGCAGTGTCCACCGCTGGCTGGCGCTCTCTCCGTCAGCTGTTAGTGCTGAACACGGGCTATCAGCAGGGCTCGTCAGGGTGCTGTTTCCTTCTGTGCCCATCGGACAGTGCTGTAGTGTGCCAGTGCTTCTGTTCCAAAGCAAGAGAAAGTTCTTCCACTAACAGCACAAAGTTACCCAGCTCCAGAAAGAGAGCAACCTTGTACCTCTGTTACACTGTGTGCTTGCGTACGAGTGTTTATTCAGTTTTTGCTTCTATCCCATTTCTCTTACTGCTTGGATAGTTGTCTGAGAGGCAGGGGGACACTGGGCCAGAAGACAACGTGAATCTCAGTTATCTGTGATATTTCTGCTAATGGTCTCTTTAGTTAGATTGTGGTTCTTGGGGAGATTCCTCTGGCCTCACTCACCAGTGTTCCAGGCAGACCAAGATAGATTTAAATTCCAGTGGTAACCACAGTTTAGGCTTAAGCTCTTAATTACCCTTATCCTATTATCTACATAATGTTTTCGAAATTAAGATTCTGTTCCTTCTTCCAGAGTTGCAGAGTGCAACTTTCATAAAGTGACCAAATCTATAGAAGAAGCAGCCCAGATGTCCCCTCATGCCTCCTTTCAGAAATTCTTCCTCCAACCAGAGGACACTTACTATCTGTACTTCTCACACCATAACTTATCATTGCTTTGTTTTTGAATTGCATAAAGATGTCACTATACTCTATGCCATGTTTTGTGTTTGGCTTCTTTTATTCAACAATGTGTTTATGAGATTGATCTTTATTGATGAATATTGTGGCAATTCACTTATTTTTCATTGCTGAATGGCATTCTGTTCTGTGGATATACCAGAATTCATAGACATTTGGATTGGTGAACATTTGCATTGTTTTGAGTTTGGGCTGTTGGAAACAGAACTGCAATGAATATTTAGGAATGAGAATAGGAGCTTCAACAGTGCTGGGAGGTACATCCTTGCACAGGTCTTCTGGTGTGTGTAAGTACCGTATTCTGTCGGTTATTTACTAAGTTGTGTAATTGCTTGGTCATAAGGCATGGCTTTGTTGAGCATTAGTAGCTACTACCAGTTTTCCAAAGTAGGTATAAATTGTCCTTTCTGTTCACAGAGGATGATGGTTGCCGTTGCTTCACATCCTAGCCAGCACTCGGTATTGCCCATCTTGGTAATTTTGGTTAGCATGTGCTATTTTATATTGTATGTCTATTCATTTCTTTGGTATTTGTGAAGCCAAGAAACTTTTTATATGTTTATTCATCATTTGAGAAATCTCCATTCAAATCTTTTGCTTATTTTCTTTTGTATTCTCAATCTTTACCTTATTGATTTTTAAAGTTTAAAAAAGTACACTCCAGATAAAGTCCTTTGTTGGTTATAGATTTTAGAAATATCTCTTCCATTCTACAATTTGTATTTTCACTCTATTAATGATGTCTTTTGGTTAACATATGTTCCTCACTTTACTGTACTCCATTTTTATTAAACTTTAATTTTACTTAAACTTAAACTTTATTGATAACTTGATAGGAAATCTTTACCAGCCCAAGGTCAAGAAAATACTCTCCTATGTTCTAATCAGAACTTTATTGTTTTACCTTTTATTCTTAGATCTATAATACACCTGGTATTGATTTTTGTATGCAGTGTGGTAGGAGGAGGCAAGGATTATTTCTTTCCATGTAGATTTCCCATTGATCCAACACAATTTATTGAAAAGCTGATATTTCCCCAATGCTCCTTACTGTTGTCTTTGTCATATCCAAGGGTCCTTATATATGTGGGTCTGTTTCCACATCTTTTCATCTGTTTTGCTTGTTTATTTGTATTTCACTGTGCCAAAATCTCATGTCTTAATTATTAAATATTTAACCATCTTGCTAACAGAGCTCAAGTCTCTCCAGCTTTGTCCTTTTCATTCTTTCAAGATTTTCTTGGATATTTTTAGTTGTATTCAGTTCTATATAAATCTTAAAATTAGCTTGTCATTTTCCAAAAACCATCTGCTTAGATTTTGATTGGAATTGTACTGATTGATAGATCATTCGGTGATACTTGCATTTTTAAATATTTAGTCTTTCCTTCCATGAACATAGCACGTCCCTGTATTTGTTTAGGTAAACTTTAATTTTGTTAATAATGTTTTATAGAGTTTTGTAGAGTTCTTAAATGCTTTGAAAAGATTTGTTCCTACCTACTTGTAGTTTTGACGCTATCATTAATAATGTATTTTAAGAGATTCTTTTTCTAATGGTCTGTTGCTAAAATGTAAAGGCTTTTTGTATACTGACCGTATATAGAGTGATCTTTTTAAAATTTAATTAAATATGAGATAATAATTTGAAAATTGTTCATCTCAAAGAAGAATTTATTTGTTTAGTTATTAACAACAGTATTTTACAATTCTAATACACTGATTTTTCAAGACGGAAACTCATTTAAAAATATTTTTACTTAAAAATAGGCATGTGTTCACCTATATAGTTTTCCCTCCAAGCATTGATAATATTTCTTTTGGGAAGAAAATATGTTTTGATGACATGAAATGTAAAATTTCTAATTTTTTAAAAGACCTCCCAGTACAGAATTTTTAAAACTGTTAAAGGAAAAGATAGTGATCTTGATAAATTCCCTTATTAATTCTAATAGTTTATCTGTACATTATTTTGGATTTTCTATATATGCAATACTTAATCATGGCCAGCAATGAGTCTCTTGCCTTTGTTTTTGATGAATACCTATATTGGCTATACAGTTTTGGTTTGAAATTATTTCTGAAATTACTTGAAATTTGAAGATGCCATTCTTGTGTTTTCTGGCTTTCACTGTCAATTTTAAGAAGTCAGTTGTCAGTATTGTTTTGCTCCTTTGATGTCAAGATGCCTTTTTCCCTCTGGCTACTTTTCTACATATTGTTTACTTTCTTTTTCTGTACTTTTACTATGAGATGCCAGGTGGTGTTTTATTTATGTTTATTTTCTTTGGGGTTCATAGAACTCTTGTGTCTGTGACTTTATGTATTTTGTGAGTTTTGATATATTCTTGGCTATTAGCTCTGTTCCACTTATCCTTTCTCTTTTTCTGAAACTCTCACCTCTATAAGCAGCTGACCTTTCTTGAACACTTAAGCAGTGTCTCATATGTATTTTATGCTCTTTTTTCGGTTTGTTTTCCATTCCTTTTCTCTCTGTGCTTCAGTTTAGATAATTCTAGTCCTGAACTTTCTAGTTTGCTTTTAATGTCTAATCTGCTATTAACCTCTCCATTGAATTACAAATTTCATTATTATTTCATCTCTAATTGTATTTTATGTTTCTATGAATTCCTTTTCTCAAGTTTTAGTTTTCTGAAATTCTATGTCATGTCTTTTAATTTCATAATAATTTTTGTTAGATGTAGTAGTTTGGTTTAATATAATGGTTATTTTAAATAATACATAATAAAATAATAACAATTATTTTAAGACCCATACTCAACAATAACAATACCTGGATCTCTATGGTTCTGATTCTACTTTCTCTTGTTTTTTTTTAAATATTTTGTCTTTATAGATCTAGTTATTTTTTGACTGATGCCAGATCTAGTATATAAAAAATGTAAACATAATTTGAGTTTCTGAATTACTGTTTTCTCTAGACAGGATTTAATTTTGCTACTGGCAGGTTCTTGAGCTATTGGCGCATGACTGTAATCTAATGAATCTAATTAGGGATTGAGCAGGTTAGAATCTGGGTTTCAGTCCTGACAGTGTTAGTGTATTTTTGGTATACACACTCCTGGGCTGTAGTCCTTTGGTGTTTCAGCTGAAAGCCTTGGGTGTTTACCAAGGGTTCCTTTTCCTTGACAAGTCTAGAATTCTAAATTAGTGTCACTATTTCTATGAGGCTGCAAACATCTCTGCTCACCTTCTCACTTTGTCAATTGCTATTTTCAAAAAAGGTAAATGTTCACGGGGCAAAGGTACATTAAATATTAGGCTTAGCCCTTTGGACATTCTCTCAGCCCCACAAATCCTTGCTGGCTTGGCGGACTGCTATTGTCTTCAAGTATATATATATATATTAATACCAAAATCTTCTTCAGTATCTCTAGTTGTTCTCAGTGGGAATATTGACTAGAAACGGGCTAGTGTTCTATTGCTTGAAGAGAATATGAAGTCATCTTGTTATGTTCAAAATATTTGCTACCACCTAGACCTCTGTTAAAAGTTAAACATAAAAGAAATTGGATTGGAAAAAGTGTGTGACAATATCTTTTAGGTGAAAAAAAATCCATCCAATAAATGACAGTTCAAAAATACTAATAATTAACTGCTCTTCATATACCTTGTCCACAAATGAGGTACAATGAGAAAGAAGATGAGATTCAAACTAATAAGAGGCTACACAACATTGTTTGGATAACAAATATATAGAAACTGATGTTATAAGGACTATATACTATAAAGATTATTAATGGCAATAGTCAAGAGGGCAATTTAAAAATTCTTTGTGTAAAAGCAGAAAAATATCTGAGATATTTAGATCTAGTTCAGTGCATTTAACAGAAAGATACAACTAATAAATAGGAACAATGAAATCATAAGTTTTTCTTCCCTAGGCAACTAGGTTTCTAAGGTCAATATGTATTTTATCCAGTTGCCTAAATTTCTATATCTATAGATAATCATAAAAGTTAGGGTTGTCTATCAGTAATGTCTACATTATATTTCATATGATGACTTAACAAGTTGAAGAAATACACAATTACTTTTAAAAGCTATCAAAGAAAAATAAGTACAAAAAAGAGGATATTCCAATCATTTGGATAATTAATTTACCTAGAATAATGCATTCCCCTATAGAACTGGATGTTTGGGGTTTTATTAAAGCATTCCATAAATATGTTTCCATTTGGGGACAAGTCTCTGTATGTGGTGTTGAGGTGTTTGTCACAAAATATCTGGAAAGAAAATTGTGTGTTTATTTTATTACAACAATAAAGGCTAACAGGAGATGTATTATGACCAAATTTAATATGTCATTTATGAAAGAAAGATATATACAGGCAGTTGGGAACTGATTTCCACAGTGCAAGAATGGGAAAAAGTACTCTTTTTCTCAGCTGTCTATTATCTCTGAGATATTATATGCAGTGGTAATAAAAACCAACACAAGACACTCTGGGCTTAGAACAGTTCAGCAGAAATTTTTCCAGTCAGAACCCCGCCAGCATGAAGGGATCTGGTGACCTCCAGCCCCCCATCCTCTTCCTGGCTTCTTAGAAGCTGTGGTTTGCAGTGGGTTGCTGGCTACTGTGTTTTGGTGCAACATTCTTCAAATATGCAATGGGAATCCAACTGACTCACTCAAGTACTTGCCCACTTGCTATCATTCTGCTTCCAGGACTGTTGCCATCACTGACTAGATGACACTTAGGTCCGCTGCATTCTCATGCCTGTCTCTTTTGTAAAGGCAAATTTTGATGCCTGATGGAATAACAAAGTGTTGCTGTGGAGAAAATGGTCAATGACTTTACAATTCTAGAGCCTCCAGCAACTGTAAGGAGGACTGGATAAATTGCATTTGTGGGTTGCTAGACAGCTGATTTGCACAAAGGACGCCATAGGCTATGGTGGAATAATGTGTTCTACTTGTGTCAGGCATGCTTGGAATAAAAACACAAAATGCTGTATTCTCAAGAAGGCAGTGTAGGAACTATGGCAGAAATTAAATGGAGAACGTCTCTTGGCCTTTTAATATACATTCACTAAAGTATGTTACAGAATTGCTCTACAAGGAGGAAAGCTTTTTAAAAGGGTTTCATAGGTTTTTATTAGGTAATATGGAAAGTTGCATTTGTGTCTAACTACAATGAAAAATATTATTACAAAATTTATTTTTCTTATTATACAAGAAAAACATATTTAAGAAGGTATAAACAAATCAAACAGAAAATAAAAATAACCCACCATCCCAGAAATAATTTATTTCTTCCACATCAATATATACATAATTTTTGATAGATATGTTATTTGTATAGATATTATTTTAAATGAAGGTATACTGTATTGGGATATGCCTTTTTTGTTCATTTAACCACGTATGGTTAATATTTATGTTAATCAAAACATTCTATAATAGTCATTTGAATGGTGGCCAAGAATTAGTTTTATAGATGGATCATTTATGTAATCACTCCTTTGGTGATAAGCACTGAAACATTTTCTTTCTTTTCTCCCCCTCCCACTTTCTTTTGTGTTCTTATTTATTTTTGGTATAAGCTATGTTATAAAAAATATCCTAACAGCTACATATGTGATCCATATATGATTATCCTCTTTTATCAAATAACTGGAAATATAAGTGATGAGTCAAAGATATGTGCCATGGCATAGAGATCAGTTGATATTTTAAAAATATCAACAGGGCATCAACAAATAACATCTCTATTCTTTCCACTGCTATCCTTTAAACTTCTCTTGAGAACTAGTTCTTTTGTTATGCAACTGGATGAGATCTTAGGCAGGTTTTTGATCTTTTCATGACACTCAGTTAATAAACAGATCCTTTGCTTGATATTAAAAAGAATTACCCAAAATCTGGAAGAATTTTATGGTCTAATGTGATTAGGTGTTCCTTCTCAAAGTAATTATTGTTCTTGATAAAATTCCTCAGCAATTGTCTGATAGGCATTAATAAATTTAAGATTCCGCCTCACAGCCCTCAGAAGGAACTAGCTTTGCAGACTCCTTGATCTAGGACTTCCAGACTCCAGAATTTATTGTGAAACAATAAACTTCTATGGCTTAAGCCACACAGTTTATGGCCGTTTGTTACAGCAGCCCAGGAAATTAATAAAAAAAAAAACAGTAATTCTAAAAAGTGGTTTGAAATAGAACAAATAGATTTATTCTCACAGCATGCTAGCATTATGTATGCAGCACAGGTAGAACAAAATGTGTTCTACAGGAAATATTGACAAAAAGGCTGAAGCTGATGCAAAGGGGAAAACCTTATTTTTAAAAATAGATGTCATAATTGTATCATAAAACCAGTTTAAATTACCTTAGCTTGTTATGTTTCTTTAAATAAAGAGGTGTTAAAATACAGTATTGAGATGTAAATGACACTGATTACGAGCAAAATGTGAAGTACAGAAATATAGTTTATCATTAATTGGGTTCTACCATTAGTATCTTGCATTTTACTGGCTCAGAAACAGCAAGATGTCACGTCCAAAGGGTTTAGATCTAACTCAGAATATCTTTAGATTATAACAAGAAGATCTATGTAATTCAAACGTTCTCTCTGTTCTTCTCTAGTCTTTAAGACTAATGGAATTGGTTGGTGAATTATTATTAAAGTGTATTTCAAGATTGAGGCATTTCCCAGCAAGTTATTCAGAATGCATGTTGTTATCTTCTTACAGTTTTCATGTGGGTCAGTGACTAAGATGTAGGATTCTCTGTAAGTCAAAGTAAGTTCAACATAAAAGATGTTAAGAAAGCAAAATCACGTGCCAAGCACATCTTTATCTTAATTAGCTGCTAGAACATAAAGTGTTTGCTTCCGTGCCTAAAAAGTAGCACAGCTGCATAGTTATGTGTAGTCTTTTTGCACAACCCAATACAGATTTTTTTCCATAGGTCACCGGAGATCTGACATTTTAGAGGAGAAAAATAAACAATCTTCTTGGACGCAACATATTCTTCAGAAGAGTGAGGTGTGTGCATTTTCATCACAGTATGAGCTTACCTGCTTTTAAAAATATCACATTGATGCTTAAAATTTGAGACCACAATTTCAAATAGCAGTTATTACAGGCAATTCATCTTTGTGGGGGCAGAAAAAAGATTTCTTGCGTCTATTTCTCCCTGAAGCTGGCTGGCACTACTTTTTTTCATAGTGAAATTGAGAAGAGGAGTTTCTGAATTTCTACTGAACATTTTCATCCATATCATTTTAACACTGTGAGACAATGTGACAGCAAAACTACAAACTCTTCCATGAGGCTTTCAAAATGAATTCATTTGACAGAGGGGTTTGCTGCTGACCTCGCCTCTTCTGAATACGGCAGCAATCACACTGCCTCGGTCATAACTGTTAAAATACTGCTTTCTGTAGGATTTGTCCAAATTTGGCATATCATTGCATGTGGGTATATGACTGTTCTTGGAACTTTGAAACACTGCTTATGGAAACTCCCATGAGATAAAAGGCTCACAGCAGTGGTAGAGAACATAGGAGGAAAGTTGTTCCGTGACTCTACAAGATACTGAGATTTTACTATACACGTGACTGTGACTAAGACCATGTAGGAGCTACAAAGACAAATTGTTTCAGAAACTGATGTATAGGTATGGTAAGAGATTGTGCAAGTTGAATCCCAAAGACACTGCTTGTAGCATCCCACGTCTAGAATGCTGTGCTACAGCTCAAGTTTTTCTGCTTCGGACAGAAAGATGTGTCTCGTGCCTGCCATGTTTCCTCACATAGTTACCATTTTCAAGTGTAGAAGCCATGCTCAATATTTTCCGTTCATTCCACTTCTAGTTCCCCTCTCATTCTACTCATGCCCCAGGGTGTTAATCTATATAGTATGTTCCCTGTCCTCTATATTCAGATTGGATTCAGCCAACGGCACGTACAGGTAAGAGAGTGATGTTAGACTCTATAGTCCTCTTTGGTCCCTCCGTTGGTGTTGGCTATCTCCCTCTACTGAAGGTCAATGATTCTCTCAGGAATCCTTTCCATACCAATGCCCTTTTCAAGTTCAAGTCGCTCCTTGCTCCTACTCTTTCCCTCCTGACTGAGGGAGAACAGCTTTCTCAGTTGTTGGCCTCGGATTCAATACCATTCCTTGTTAAATTTCCCTAAACCTGGACCATCTTTGTAAATGACCCTTTTATTAAACTGTCTTCAAATAACTCAGTTTGAGCCTGGCATCTTTTGCTACCAGGACCCTGGCTGATACAGCAATTCTATGGTTTGATATGCATCTATAAAGCCCAAACTTTCAAGCTAGTAGGCTTGTATTGTATTATTATAAACATAAGGATTACCTGAATAGAAGAAGATACAGAAATGTGACTGTGACTGAGATACTCAGCTCATGGTCTTTGAGCACTCAGTGATTGCAGGGGGAGCTAGGCTGATGTTGTTCACATTTTTCCTAATTATCAGAGATCCATCGGAAAGAGATTGGGATGACAGGCTAACTTCATGGTCTGATTTCTGGGAATGCTTCCTGGTTTATTCAACCAGGGTAGAATGAATGTTAAAAATAGTTTGCTATATAAATGTATAATGATTTTATGGGTTTTAAGAATATGAGATGAGAAGTGTGAGTGTGTGTGTATACACAGGGTAGACAAAGAGGATTATAGTTTATCTGAGTTTGTTGGTATGGAAACATAAAGAACTATTTAGTAACATGCAAATATATGCTGTGTTGTTTGACATCTCAACCAAAATATTTTCCAAATCCTGGTGCTTTGAGAACAGATTGGACTATCTGTGTGAGCACAAGGTGAAAGGGTTTAAGAATCACCTCTTTTCTTTCTAACTCATTAGTAAAAATGATAAATTGCTAGATAGAAAGAAAACAATAATCCAAGAAGGATGTCCAAAAGGCAATTTTGAAAAAGTAAAGCAATATCAAGTAAAGCATTATCAAGAAGTCAATAAGTAGAAAAATACAACACTTAAAAGAAGAGTTATTAGGTTCTATACCACTTTAACTTTTTTTCAGGAGGGTGATTCCAGAGCTGCTTAAGCAGTAGTGCCCAGTGTCACAGAGAACAAAAGGACAGTATGGTGGGTGGAGGAAAGGTAATTCTAGTCACTCAGGAAAGAACTATGGTTACTGATGAGTTTCTGCGGAGTGGTGGAGAATTGGCAAAGCATATTTAACAGACGACCCATCTCACTTAAGTGTCTGATATGCAGCAAAGAAACTTCTGAGAACTTACAAATGCATTGAAACTCCCATGTCAGCTGATTTATATAGCAACAAGTTCTGTTATCAGAATGAACTAGAAATATTATGGAAATTAAAATCTTTGGAAGACAATTGATGACTGACACCACAAGGAAATCTTTTACTTTATCTCTCAAGGAAAATGAAAATTCTCTACAAAGTTGATATAAAAAATGGAATTTGGTTTTCTGGTCTCTAATCTATGATTCCAAGAGGAGTGTCTTTTGAGTGGGGTAGTCCATCTCATGAGTTCTGGGAAGAAGGTGTTTGACAGGAAATTTGCTTATCTGGTTAAAAGGACTACTCAATGGAGTAGGAGACAAAATAAATAACATTTTAAAAACTCCAAATATGAGTCTGGAGCCCATAGAAAAACACAGCTAATTCATAAAAAAGTAACAATATGCCTGATTTGAATCAATCTGTTGGTGGAATCATAATGTCGAGCTTCTGCACAATCAAAGGTAGGTTTTCTGCTTTCATGAACCAGTGATGTTTTCACAATAAATAATCAGGAAACCTTCTCTCCATCTATGTGACATTAGTGAGCTTGGCCAAGAAATGGCCTGGATCTAATTGGAGCTGTATTTCCCTTTCTATAAACTTCTTAATCATTTTTCAAAATGTAATGATCTACAGGTTTACCCTTGAACTGCATAGGTTTGAACTGTGAGTGTCCACTTACACATGGAATTTTTTCAATAAATACATTGGAAAAATTTTGGGAGATTTGCAACAATTTGAAAAAAAACATTTTGTTTTCTCTAGCTTACTCTATGGTAAGAATACAGTATATAACACATAAACCATACACAGTATGTATTAATCAACTGTATATGTTCTAGTAAGACTTCTGGTCAGTAGTAGGCTATTGGTAGTTATGTTTTTGAGGAGTTAAAAGTTACGTGCAAATTTCTGACTGCTTGGGGGTCAGTGCTCCTGGCCTCTCGAGTTGTTCCAGGGTTAGCTGTATATTCAAAAATGGGTAGAGACTAGAGTTTCAATGAGTAAATATAGCTTATTTCTTCAGGTGACTGCTATCTGTGGCCGCAGCTTAATCACTGATCTTTCAGACTTCTCATGTCCTTTACACCTTCACAACATCCCATGTACCTCAGACTTCTCACCTTAAAATGACAGTTTGAAGCTTCAGAGGGAAAATTATTTTGTGGAAGAGCAGTTTCACTACTTACTGTGATTCTACATAAAACTATTCTTAAGTATACTGGCATAATTATAGTATGGCAGCAGTTTATGTTTGTGTTTTAAGTTATAATATCACAAAAGATCTATTTATAATTTTGCAAAACTATAAGAAAAAATGTTCTGCTTAGTTTCTTTTTAGATTCCGACAGAACATATGGTCAGAAAAGAGCAGTGGCACTGAGCTGTTTTTATTTGTAATTGATTTCTTTGGAGAGGTGCCATTTTCTTCAAAAACACAGTTTATCAATCTTGTCAGAAGGTATCAGCTGCTTTCTTGAGCAACTGGCTTATTCTTATTTATGGTCTGCGATCCATTGTAACCAATGATCCAGTTATCAGAACCATAGTGATGCAATCATGTGATCCCTGTTTCTTTGCAGAGTAGAAATCTGAGATCCCAATTAAGGTCTCATCTTTAGCCAGTGGAAAACTCCCACAAAATGCATTTTAGTCCATTATCTTCACACATGGCTTCAGATTATTTTTCCCAAATTCATATTCTTTTCCCTTCATATATTAAATGTTTAGAATCTCATTGTGCTGTGTCTATTTTTGTAAACCAACTTAAATCCTTTCTGAGTCCAAGCTAGCATATAAATAAATTAGACAGGTAGATGATAGATAGGTGTATAGGTAAGAGATAATTTAGAACTTAGTCTTTATTAAATATCACAACTGCAAAGATGTGTGGCGCAGTGGAGAGATTAACAAACTACTTCACAGGAGAACTGATGCTTGGTTCCCATTCCACCCTTGATAATTTGGAAAAGTCGTTGCATTTCTGTAAGTGTGGATGTTCTTATTTATCATGAGCAAGAGTGATTAGATGATATGAAAATTACATTGCAACTTTCATAATTTATGGGACTGAAAAATAGCACCAGCCAAAGCTTATAGAAAGTTCTCATGCAGAAGCATGCCATTGCTAATTACTACTGTGTAAAACTTAACTGCTGTTTGCTTATTGCAGTGAAGTTTTCTTATGTAGAGGATAGAGCTATCAGATGAGCGAAGACAGTGCCTCAAGCTAATGGGCTTGAGCAACTTCCTGGCTTCAGGCTCTCTCTTATTCTTTTTTGCTCTTTTAACAATTCCCATTCTTTTTGTTCCACCAGCCTTTTCAATCCATTGTGAACCATTTCTTATATTAAACCCCCACTGTTAACAATACCCTAAAGTAGTTTTCTCTTCTCTCAACAGGATCTTGACAAATAAATTAGCTAATATTTACATACTACTTCGTCTAAATCAGGAATTATTATATAAAAGTTAACTCTTTACCTTAAACACCAATCTGTGAGGCAATATGATTTTATACATGAGGACACTGAAGCAAAAAAAGTAATGTGTCTAAGGTCACATGGCTGGTGAGCGGCAGAGCTGGACTTGGAACCCAGGCAGTTGGTATCCCGACTTCATACTCTGTCCTGTGTATTAGGGTATATCAGAGTCCTCCTGGGTGTCAGCTTTCTGGTATCCATCTGTTATGGACTGAATGATTGTATCCCTTCGAAATTCATGTGTTGAAATCCTAATCCTGATATGATGGTATTAGGAGGAGGGCCTTGGTGAGGTGATTAGGCCATGCGTGGAGCCCTCTTGAATGAGATGAGTGCCCTTATAAAAGGCACTCCCTTGCCCTTTCTGCCTCGTGAGGACACAGAAAGAAGCTGACAAGTCTGCAGTCTGGCAGAGGGCTTCCAACAAACCCCAATCATATGCGCACCCTGGTCTTTGACTTCTAGCCTCCCAAACTGTGAGAAATACATTTCTATTGTTTCTGAGCCACTTAGTCTCGGGACTTTGTTATAGCAGACTGAACTGGCTAAGACAACTCATTCCTTCACCATTTACAAGTATGTGCAAATCACAAAAGATTTAAATGTTTTGTGTAGATTCACTGTACTTTCTTTCATGCCTTCAGCTTTATTTGAAATACCAAAGAGCATGATGCTGGCTTAACCATCGAAGAGTTGTTCATTCTCAGGACTTTGTTGGCTGAAATAAATCCACTTCCTACATAGTATCGATGCAATGAAGCAAAATAGTATTGAAAATCTTAAGAAAATGTGTGTAAATTTATTTATTTTGGTGCCAGTTTTTTAGAGACAGATGTTCCAAACAAATGAAGGAATGAATATTAAAAACTACACAATATCGACAGTTTGCGTAATCAGTTTGTCAATTTTATAGTCAATTTTTTTATCTGATTTTCCGCAGCCACATTTTTCCTTCTGAAATGCAGTAAACTTTAAGGTCACAAAAGACTTTATTCTCTTTTAAATAATAATGAGGAAAGGAGAAGGGGTTGTTTTTCAATCTTCTAATATCCCATTTAGTAAATATTAAACCATATTTACCTGTGTCAGTGATGAACAGGATTAACATTACACATTCCTTAGCCAAATAAAATGTTTCTATTAGAACTCCATTTTCTAGCTAGAAAAATCATTTACATTTTCTGTTACTCATTTTCACATCTGAAAACTGAAGGAGACAATAAAGCCATCTCATAACATCTCATGACGTTGCTGCACAATGATTAAGATACAATATATAAAACACTTGCCTGACAGAAGAAAACGATACATGTATTAGCTATTATGTCCTTCCATCCTCCTTCCTTTCTATTTCTCTCCCAATCCCACAAACCTGTATTTTAGACCTGTTTTCAATCAAAGTTCTCAAGTTAGGGGCATTTAAGTCTCCAGCAGACTCCATCTAGAAGACACCTTCAGTGATTACTGGCCTCACGACCTTGGCACATCTGTTCAGGACTTTAATTTGTAGGAGTTGAATGCCAGGAAGGTTGGCTTTTAGATACACTCTCGTTGGCTTCATTGTTTTGGTGTTTTAGTACTGCTGTTTGCCAGCAAATGTCAGAAGAACATCCACACCGCCACAACTGCACAGCCAGAGGGTGACAGAATGTCACTCCCTAAGTCACAGGATACTAAGCTAAGAACTCTCCCAAGCACACAGCACTGAGCAGCAGTCTGTAAAAGGGTTACCAGGGAGAGCGCACGGCTACCCAGACACTCAAGCCTATTTTTGCTTCAATCCCTAAGTGTAGTTTTTTCTCTTCAGTTTTTTTAAAAGAAGGCCCTGATAACTCTATTGTTTCTACATAGTAAACGTGGAATAAATGAAAGCAGTTCAAGTTTTAAAATACACCAGAATGAAAACATGAAAGTGTAGAGGAATCATTCATCCTTACATTGCAAGACCTTCATGTTTTACATCGATGATAAAGCCCAGTATATCCTCCCTTCAGGGAGAAAGCTCAGTGCAGCTCACATCAGGATGAAAATTATATTTCTTTACTTAATTTTCATAAACATATTTGGCCGATTATTTAAATTAATGAAACAAGGGGCAAACTTCAGTCTGCATTGCAAATGGAGCAGAGAAATACATGATTTAGCAGGAAAATAGACTTAATAGCTATGAACATAAACCATATCACTTTAAAGGTCTGAATAGTGTTTTCTCTTCCCATAAAATAAAGAATCAAAATATCAGTAAAGGCATCCTTCTGCTATTCCTAGATCATGCCATAAACAGGAAGACAACTTGGAGTAAGTATTATTTTTTAAAGTCATTCTTTTTCTGACCCTGAATTAAAAAAGGACGGTTACTTATACAGACACCTAATTACTTACAAGGAGAACTTTAGGCCTGTGGAAATCTTTCTTTAAAATTGTCAGCATGTATTATATTAAAATAACATGAAGGTTAAAAAGAAAACTTGTTCAAATTTGTATTATCCATTTGTATTTCCCACTTGCTTCATTTGTATTATCCATTTTGTTAAGTTTTTCTAAAGTTTCTCTATTGAATATGCTAAAGAGAAGTATTTGGAACCTAGAAGATTGGTATGACCCCAAATAAAACTACAATCTATCTATATAGCTCAAATAATTGGCATATTTTGTGCTTAGGAAGAATCTGAAATAATTAGAAATATTTTTAAGAGGTTGTTTTAATAACCCAAAATGTGAAACAAAAAGGTTTTCCCAAATTAAGCCAAAATAAGCTGTTTTAAAACTCCTTTCCTTGCATAATATAAAATTACACATCCAATTAAGTTAAATAAAAAGAAATAAAAATGAGCTAGGGTTCGGCTTTACTAATCTTAAAAGTCGGCCACTTGAGCATAACCAGGTTTAGAAGTTCAATCAGCACATGCTTGACTGATTTCTCCTGACCTGAAGGCCAACATAATTAAGAGAATATGAAACTCATTTCAATATTTCTTCCCCCATATTATAGGCTTGAATGGAAGAGCATAACCTGAGGAAAGGTGAGACAAGCATCCTATCTGGTTTTGAAAAATGAGCTATTATCCCCATCAGAACATAGACATTATTTCTGTTTTAAGTACCTGAAGATACTTCACTAAATCACTATCCAAACATCAGCTAAACAGAATGAATCTATTAACATAAAGCAGCCTATGGTGTCCTGGTTGATACCCTCTAGCAGAAAAAGGCAGAAGATCATTAACATATAAGCCAGAATGTATTATCCTTGACCATGTCTTACTTTAATTAATCTGGATCAACTGCCTTCTGTGTGCTTTTATCTTCAGTGATTTCTGATTTCAAACCCTTAGCTTCAGAATCATAGGGCCTCAGGAAACACTACATTTCCTTCTTTATTTCCATTTCCTAACCCATGGGATAAATTGTACTATCTTAGTTCTTAGGCATTAAAGGGTAAGATCTTTGATTCTTAATTAATTCCCTTCCTCCCTCCCTGACCCTCCTGTCCATTCTTTCCCTTTAGTTCTAGATTTCACCATTTTGTCTTCTCCAGGTTATATTTCTCAATTTCTATGCCAGATCATTTTGGATTTAGCTCAGATATGAAGAGGGTTTAGTTTTACTTTGAACTATGGTTTTTCTTTTTACTTTAACTTCTCAGCCATCCTCCAAAGAGAACCCCAAAATGCCCTGCCTTACCATTTAGAAATGGCAAACATCCTCCTCTCTAAACCATTTTGTGTGACTTTATTTCATGCAGAATCATCTCCAGATTTTTGTCTTTCTGTATTCTTTCACATTCTTTCAATTGAATCTAGTCTTTGCTTTGATTCTCCCCTTACTTTTGCTTCCTGTAGGTCATTTTCAAAATAGGTTTTTATGGTTTTCTCTGTTCCTTTCCCCGTAGAAGGCTCAGCTCAACTCCATCAATGGTCAGAAAACTTTGAAAATAGTGTTAAGAAAATCTTTTGTTGTTCCTCTTAAAGCAACAGCAATCCAATCTTTCCAACTAGGGGGTAATGCATAAGTAACTGTCAAAAAGTCACAGGACCTTGGCGCATGGAGAGATCATGGGTGTACGCGTCAGTGGATGCCAACAAAGCCGACCTGTTACTCTTCTGACTCTGTGATTTCCAGCAACTAAAACACTTTTTAAAATTTCAGCTTATGCATAACATTGGGGTACTAATGTCATATTGCTCACCTTTTAAGGTACTTTGAAGAACTGACTGAAAATAGGGCCTGGGAAAGCAATTCGTTAGTCATCAAAGTTGTACAAATGCAAGTTATTATGCTTAATTTTTTATTTAAATCATTCCTCTTGTTATGAAAACATACTTTCCAGTAGGTTTCCTTTTGTAAAATTACAGTAGCAATGGTTATGAAATACTGAAGAATGGCTTTAGGTATCCATGTTTAGGAAATCAGGCTGAGAAGGCTTACCTGGGGGTTGCAGTGTGATACTGAATGTGAGCGCGTGGCAGGAGGGAGTAACGATGAGGTTGTCATATGCTTCTGGCCTCATTAGTCCGGAAGAACTTTCTTTTCCTTAATGCATGTATGCAATTCCTTGGCCGTTAATTAAAGTGTTGTGTGCCCAATGAGGGGAGAAGAGAACTAAGATTAAAAACCAACACCAACGATGCACATTTAATGAACTGGTCTTACAGTTTCATGCACTACTTTAAGATTCTGACTTTTTTTTAAAGGTTACATTAGCAGTGTCTATTTGGGGCCCAGGAGAAGTTCAAATGGAAGGAAATACTTGGTTGAAAAATAAAGGGTGGTTAGTTTCCACTGCAAACAAAAGCATCTGGTTTGGAAGCCATTCTTTGAAAATTCATAATTTCAATGATAGAGAAACGTGGGCATATGACTAGCAAAGATTCTTCTGCAGTGTTCCTTGTGCACCATGCATTTTGCTCATCCATGTCTAATCTTTATTTTTGTGATTTTGTTACATTTTTGAGTTGGGAGAGTGGCTGAGGTTTTTGTCAATTATGAGATCATCTGATTTTCCCTGCACTATCATTTTGATGCTTTCTACTGTTTGGAAAACCCTACTCAGTGTGGCATCATTCAACATTGGCATAATGAGGTCAAAACCCTATTACTGTATTTTACCATGTTACACTAATCTACCACATTTCAAAAACTTACAGTGGAGAACTAACATTTTTTAAATTAATGTATCATTGATATACAATCTTATGTTGGTTTCAAATATACAACACAGTGGTTCAACAGTAACCATATTATTAAATCCTCCCCCCCTCTAGTGTGGTCCCTATCCATCAGTGTAGTAAGATGTTACACAATCATTGACTGTGTTCATGGAGAGCTATCATTTGATCTCTTCTGGATGATTCAGTATCTCAGTGGGACATCTTTTCTCACAATATACCCATAATGTGGCTGGTAACATCATTCCACTTAAAAGTTATATTGAGAAAAACTAGGAAAGTAAATAATGTATCACAGAGGCAGTTATCAATAACTACATTCTCTATTCTTTTAGACAAGCTATGGCATGTCCCTTACTTCAGTTACCAAGGATTCTTGAGAGATGAATGTCATCATACTTACACTCAACATAAATTAAAAAAAATTATTACCACATTCCTTGAGGTGATAAGTTTTGAAGCATTTTTCTTAAAGTATGATCTTCGACCACTGACCTCAGAATTCTCTGGATGCTTTTGAAGAGATGTTTCCTGATCACCAATTCTGGAATCCTCTGAAATGGACAAGAAGGGTGTTAAATACTTTAAATTTCTTTTGGTCAAACATGTAACCAATAAGTAGCCATATAAAGAAATAAACATTCATGAAATGCATGAATATCACTAGGCACTAAAACTCATCAATTTTTATTTTATGTGTGTATTAGAAAGGACATTGACAGACGGAATGTAGACCCATGCTTTTGCCTTATGGGTTGCAAAATATATTATGAATATTACATTTTTGATAGTTCCATAAGCAATTTTTCATCTTAAAAAGGTGCTGGGAAACAAATCATTTAATATCAAATTTGAAATGATTTATCTTCTTTATGTGTAGTAAGTTCCAAATATATTTATTCTCTTAAAATCATATTATTTTTTTAGCATGACCTATTATTCTTTCCCAAGCCCATATTTTTTTAAAATCCAGATTCTTGCTGTTTCACTTTTACAGAAAATAAGTAGCCTTTTAATTTTTCTTCTTGGTGTTAAAAATTTCTAATGCTGTGGTCACCTGTGTCAGTCACAAAGTCTTTGGTCTCAGGAGTTTTTCTTGGCAGCCATAATTTTATTTTACTTAATCCAAAGTATTGGTCTTTTATTTTCACAAGAAACATTTAAGGGCTACCAGTGCGGATTTCTGTGATTTCACAGTAAATAGCAGAAAATGAAATAACTTCAGCTTTAATTATCTTAAATTGTATTTTTTTATTTTCTCTCTTTTTTTTCAATTCTTACAATAAGGGGGAGAAGGAAGAGAGATGAGGAAGAGAGCAAATTCTATTTTGCATATAAGTGTTTACGATTCAGCCTTTATGGTGTTCCTTCAACAGTTCTTCCTTACTCTAATGCAGTCATTAGATGATTATCTTGTCCATTCAGTACTAAGTACAAATTCTTTATCATTTTATTTCTAATTGTCTACCTTTAAGTGATGAGGCAAGCAATTTTACTTTACCTAAACTCAGTATTGTGCTTCTACTGGAAAGTAATGGGATGCGCATGCCTCATATGAAACTTTTACAATATAGAGAGATTTTAATTTAAAAATACCTTCCTTACCAGAGCTTGCACTATATTCATATTCAGTAGTTATTAACAAGGTGATACAAGTATCAACAGAAAATTGCTATGGTAGATGCTCATTTGATTTTGCATTCAGATCGTATCTTCTATTTCCATTTCAAAATACTTGAACCATTCAGGATCTGGTTTATGAGGCACTTTTCTGTGACTGTTACAAGTAGAGACCCATAACAATATAACCGAGGACTTGAAATTGCTTTATGCTAATATTTTAACGTGTGGGACTATACTTTCTCTTCCTCTCATTTTGAAATGTATATCTTCACAGAGATGTGTAACTTTTACCTACTCATTCTTAGCAAAAGAAAATGAGATTGCCAGTATAGTGGGAAATGCTGAATAAGTTAAGGAATTAAGGGAATAGCAGTCTCTTATCCAACACTGGGATTGTAACCACTCTTACCTCCTATTCCAGTAATTTTCTCCATTGATGTTTTGTAAATGGTTTGCTTCACAGTACGGATGTTTTTATAGATCAGCACCTGCATATTTATGCTCATTTTAATCTTTATTTACGTGACAGCCATCATTCTGAAATCAAAGGGTTTTGAATCATAAATTGGGATAAACTCAATTAACTACATCAAGGAAGTTGGATAGCAGAAGTGCTCCAGAAACTCTTAGACACAGAAACTGAAGGAGTCATTGAGTTTTATACATAATCCCTGCCTCTTACGTAACCAAATGGTAATGGCAAAAAAAAGTAATTCAAAATAAAAGGCTAAAGCAGAGTCTCTGTCCTAAATGATTTTGTAAAGAAATCAGGAATTTAAAGCCCACATGATACATTCTATTTATGGCACAGAGATCTGAAAGGGCTTAGTGTTGGCTGACGCAGTTGAGGAAGGCTTCTTGCAGGAGTAGAGAGAGGTATACAGTAGTGAAAGACAAAGGTTTGTTAAATTTGAACAGTAAAAAGAGAAAGGCTATTTTTGACTGAAAACATCATGATGGTAGAAAATAGATCTGTTCACTATTATGTGCCAAGTACTTACCACACACGTTTACTGAATTATTTTGATGGAAGTTTGGGTAGCACAGAACAAAACTTATGGAGTGTGGAGGAAATGCAAAAATTGACCTGTATCAAATGGAAGGTGTATTCTGGAGTGATTAATTTGGATGTAGGGGGTAGGGCATGATATAGACTATATTATAAAAGCTGAAACATCAATACAGAGTAATTATAAACAACTTAAAGCAAAAGTGATCACTGGGTGTTTTTTGAGTGAAATGCTGGGTTTATCTGGTTGTACAGGAGTATGCATGATTGGTTGTTTTTTTATGGACTAAGCTGTACTGCAACTCTGTAGGGGCAGAAGTTAGGTTGTAGAAAACTGATGGTATGCAAATAAATTTTGCTAAAATTGGTTCCTGCTCTGTGGAAAAGAGGAGCTCAAGCATCACATCATATTGTCTTATAGGATCATTAATCAGTTTTGCATCAATTAGCAACTTCTGTTTAACATTCATGATTATATATTTCTACATACACACATGTGTATACATGTGCATACATACATGTACACATATATGTATCTATGCAATGTATTCTGTTCTCCCTTGAACTACTTTTAACAGCTTCCTGATTCCCTCAGTCATTAATTCCCTCATTTTGATGCTTGTTCGTAGGTCATAATTTTGTCTTTTTGAAAATTTTACATTAGAGCAGGATGGATTGTTTGGGGGGGAATTGTGAAGCCTAGAGACCAATCAAGATTATTATACGGAGTTATATTCCTCAGTTCTCAAGGTATGAGGCTGAGGTCTTAGATTTGGATAACCACAGTATTTTGGAAAAGAGTAGAAACAGCTGAGCCATTTTGAAAACAAGACTAGAACAGAATTTAGTGGTATTTTAAGAGAGGACCTAAAGGATACTTACCCTATGAAATGGAGATTGAAGTGACTTACCCCACTGGCCTCTCTCCTCTGGCAGCATCCCACCCTTGGCATTGTGCGGAGGAGAAATCTGGGCCAGATTCTGACAGTTGCGTGGGTAGTTTGCAATTGAGGAGATAGATGATAAACAAATCTGAGAAAAGCCTTGGGAAGCAGTAACCAAAGGGTGAACCTGCAACAAAAATGTATTTAAAAAAATTCTATTTACTCTTTGTCAACCAATGCTCCTTTAAATATACAAATTAACTTTTAAATATGTTACTGAGATAGAAAGAATGCAAGCAGCCTAAGTGGTCAGTGAGAATAAGAAATAAATGATAGCATTTTCACTCAATGCAGTATTATTTGTTCATGGAAAAGTATGCTTGGGATTGATATTTTAACAACAGATTGTGAATTGATTCATATAGCAGATTGTTAAATGGCAGGTAAAATTTTGATCTCAATTAAGTAGGTAGACAAACAAATAAAAATATAGGCCTACTAATTGAGATTCTTCTGCATCAGGCCCAGGAATCTATATTTGTAAATTTCCTTCAGATAATTTTGTTCAGCAGTCCGATTTTTGGAACCATTAATCAAATTCAGTGGTTTCTGACTCACAATAATTTCTTTGGGAATCTCCTGTTTTCCTGCCTGCTAGTATATTTGTCATTCCCGAGACAGAGAGCAACTTGAATGCTTTAATTAGGAAAACTTTTTGGAAAATTCTAATCTCTTGAACATTGATTCAGTAAATACCGTTGCGCATCCACTTTGCGTCAGACATGGTCTCAGGCCCTGGGGATACATCAACAGACTAAAAGAACATAAGTAACACTGATCCCTTTGTTTAAACTAAGTCACTAGAATGTAAGTTAATATAATGTAAACACATTCTAGTGACTTAAATCCCAGCGACTCAGTGTAAATAAATAAAAAGGATAATTTTACATTTTAATGGCCTTTTTCTAAAGGAATAACTTCTGTGTATGGCAAAATAGTTTTCCTATGTCCTTATCCAGTTCTAGCAATCTAGCAAATACTTCAATAACGTTATGTGCCCTACACTATTCTAAGCATTTTATATGCATCAAGGTATGAATGACAGCATGTTATAACAGATTAACAGATTACAGAATAATATACTCTGTTTTCACCAGCCCTTCACCGGAACTCAGTTTCTTACCCACTTACAGACAAGGATGCTGACCAAAGCCCTGGCTGTACTCAACAGTCTCTCTACTTCTGCTGTGCTGGAAAGACTCGGCCTCTTTCCCCCATGTGTTCTCCTTATCCTGTTCTCTTCTTTTCCATTCCCAGCATGCATGCTGCTCTAAGCGGCGGGCTCTCCCCTTCATTATCTCACACAGACATGGCAGCACATCTGTGAAGGAGGAACTGATACAGTGTTATGCAGAGCAAGGCCTAGAGGGTTTACAAGTTCAGAAGTAACCCCAAAGTCTGAATCACGGTCAACTTCTATGTGCGATTTACAAGTCATACAAACAGGCTTTTGATTCATTTTCTTAAAATGTGGGATCCTGAGAACCTCCGGGCTGGTGAGATAGGGCTATTAGATGACTAGGAAGGAACACTGAAGCAGCTGGAAGTTTTGGTTCGGGTCTCGTTATTGGCGTGGATGAAACGCTCATGAGTGCTCGTTAACCTGTTATGCTTTATAACTGACATATAATTACTTAATATTATGTATATAGCGATTAAAACAGGCAAAGGAAAACAGCAACAAAAACAATACAAAATGCCCGTTTAAAGATCTGGGTAGAATAAACAATAAAACTGGTTGATGACCTTAGCGTATATTTGAAAAATACACAAATTCTAAGATTCAGTCTGGTCACTTTCCCCCCATTCCTTAAATCACCATGCTGTAGGAGCACTAGTTTTTCACGTGGACTTCTACCAGCAAAAATTTCGGTTGCACTAGGTTATTAATAATTAAACAGGTTTCTTTATTGCTTGATATGTTATTTACAGTGTAGGATAACCTGCAAAACTACAGTGGCTTAAACAAGATATGAATGTATTTCTCTCCCGTATTTGACTCAGAATTGGGCAGGAGATTCAGGGCAGGGGGAGGTTCTGGACTTCATCGCTGAGTCTAGATTAGATGCTTTTTACCTCCTTCCTGACTTCAGAAAAGGGGCAATGAAAAGGGGAAATTAAAGTAAAGGAAGGCAGCATCCTTTCTAAAGAAGTGGTCCAGAAGGTGCGTGCATCACCTCTGACCACATGCCATTGGTCACATGGCCACAACCAGATGCAAGGGAGCAGTTTTTGCAGTAGGGGTGACAGGCACTCACAAAAGCTCAGAGGATTCTGTAATTACAGTGAGGAAGTAAAAAATGGATATTGGAAGATAATTGGCAATCTTTGCCCAAATATCTAAAAGCCTTAATATGCTAATGTGTATGGTGCGTATCCTGGCATGATGGATGGGATTGAAGTGGTCCATGGACTGGAATTTGACATGCAGATTTCTCAAACTGATTTAACTGCTTCTTTGTAGTAGTTAGGTGTGATGTGCCAGTAATGTAGCCTGGGACTGGCTTCAACTTGGAAGTGAAGTCAACATGACAGGGGGTGTTGAACCTTCCACCTTCGAGTACCCGTATGGATAGAACAGCTTTCTAGGAGTGTAAAAGGGCAAAATATTCATTACCTGTATGGCAAAGGATGTGGACCTCAGTCTTCTAGGCCAGATCTGGACTGGCTGTGAGATGGCTTTTATATCTGTGAAGTAATAAGGACAAGGAAGGAGGAGTTTACCCCAGTCCTTTCAGACCATGCACACGGACAGGTAAGATTGAGTTCGCACAAGCTGTTAACAGTGCAAGGAGGCTGGTTTACCATGTGCAGTAAACAAAGTAAAAAGCAGTGGCACCAAATACCTCTTCTCCCCAAGCTCGTATTATTACCCAATCTTGGTTCCAGGACATTCTCATGGTTTGCACATTCTGCACCAAAGAGAGTATGACTGGTGAAATATGATAATAATAGTTCATTTAAGACTGTGACAAAGTTAGATTGGATTTCTGCCAAATACTCCCATCTGAAAGAATAGAATTAGGTCTCAGGGTGTCATCTTGTTCAAACAATGTGGTTTGCAAACTGGACGCACCTCATGCTGTGGCTACATTTCAGGTCTATTTATAAAGCACCCTTCAAGCTCTTTAATGAGAAGTATGGTGTCTTAATAATAGTCTTAATAAAGCAAGGTTTTTTTCTCATTGTCCTTTCTATTCATAAGAGATTGTGTGTGTGTGTGTGTGTGTGTGTGTGTGTGTGTGTGTGTGTGTGTGTGCATGTGCTCTATGGCTTTATTTTGCTTGGATATAAAAGTAAAATAATGCTAGGAATTGGAATGCCTTTGAAATGAGCTACGACAGTGTGAGCGCACCACTTTTGCTATGTTGTCAAATTCATAGTGTATGCAATCAGTGCTTGCTCTCCTTCCACACTGACCAAATATGATGATTATAAGCATGGCTTAAGGGAATGTCATATGCTAAGCTCCAGGAAATATCATGGAATTTGTGCATCAGCAATGCTGCAAGTGTCATCACCTTGCACAAGGCTGGTGGGCTCAGGCCAGTGTCCTCCTGAGGGATGCTTTTGGAGGTAAGTTGTTGTACCTAGTGAGTGAGCAACCTAAGAGTAAGAAGAACAAAAAATTTTTAATTAGGAGGAAATGGTAAGGGATTTAGCATTGGAGGAATAGTATAAACATCATGGGAAGTAGACTGAATTATGTTCAAGATCTAAATATATTTGAAGTTATAATTCTGTTTCCTTCTTCCTCCTAAACAGGGTGCTACCCTTAGACAGCAATTTACATGAAACTACTTTTATATAATAAGGTTTGTTTATTCCTTCTTCCCGGTGAATTGCTTTAGACTAACAATCAAATCTGTAATTTTCTTACCTGCATTGTTTCATTGTCCTATGACAGAAATAGAATTTTCCTAGCTTATAAACAAATTTTAGCTAGTATAAAATATTTGAAGTTTTATTTGGGTTTAAAATTAGTGTAGGAAATGTCTACATCCAAAATTAATTAGTAAACAGTGTTTTACAGCATGGAGTACCAGAAAAAAAATGTTTTTCTAGTTTATGATAGCATATGAGTAGTTTTGCTAATGGGGGCGAATGTGGGAAAAGATTTGAGAGAATGGAGAACTTTTGGTCAGGACTGATGTATAAAATGGTCACAAAAATTCGTATGTTTAAAGTCAGGTTGCAAGAGAGTAAATTATGCTACCATAGGATCCTCTGGACATCCTGAGTTCAAGAATAATACTAAGATCCTTTGAATCATATTACACTTTCTCTTCTCTCTATAAGCCCTGATAAACACATGAGTTAAGACTGCTGTGAGCAGTGAGGAAGAGAACTGGTGAGGAATACTGAGAGCTTCTCAACAATTCTGGATGATTCTAGGGTAGCTCTAGGACATAGTTGCTTCTGTTTAGTTTTTTTGTTTATTCAGCTGTTTATTCAGTTGCACAAGTGAGTATTTGCAAAGATTTCAGGACTTCAAGATCCAAGATCACCCATTCTAAAAGAAACTAAAAACAGATAAGATGCAGTTGCATAGGACATCTCCATTCTAGCCAATTTCTCTGTTTGTAAAAATTACTCCTCAACCTTAAAAGATTTCTCTCAACCATATTGTCTTCACTGTTTTTTTCTTTTAGAAAGCACCATTTCCCTGTTTATTTGTTTTCAAATCAATTCTGCATTAACTAAAAACTGTCTAATTACCTTTCTAATAATGAGCCTCTTTCATAAACTGCGGTTGGTATAAATGACTTTTTCAACCAGTTGCATATTTTACTAATAAGAATTTCATTTTGAATAGTAAAAAAAGTTAGCATTTAGAGAGGTTTAAGGTAGCAGTATAACAGTTCACATTATATGTCTTCTCAACAGTTGTTATCTTATTCTTGAGAAGAATTAAAAACTATTTCTCAATAGTGATGCTTTCAGAGTAGAATTATTTTGTGTTAAAGCATAATGGGGTATTTTCCGAAACCAGAACCTTTTGCTATACTGTTGGGATTAAAAATCTCATTTATTTGAGAGCACCATGACTTGTTCCATTATACAATTAGGGTAATTTGTAAAAGAAACTATGAAAAATCCCCTTGATAGAATGTTATGCTTTTTAGCATGCCTTGCTGAAGCAGTTTTGCTATTAATTTTTTAACATTGCATGAATTTGTATATAAAAAATGAGAAAGCTTATGGAAGACACTATATTTGTGGCATATTTAATATTATAATATTACTTCTTAAACATAATAAGCTACCATGCCATATAAAATAATATGTTTGGGGAAAAAAAACAACTTATAAACTTAGTTACACTTCAACGCAAACTAACTTCCTTTCCTCAAAGCTAATTGAAGATTTTCAAATGCTATCAAACACCATCTTGTCTTGTACAAAATATGCAAATTTAGAGGCCCAGCTGAAAATTAGTTTGGGTTAATACAAATTAAATTTTAGCAACTAGAGAGTTAAATAAAAATTTTTAAAGGAACTTTGTATAGCCTTAACACTTTGTGATTAAAATGCTTTCATGTTTTTCTCCCTTTCACTTATGATCCTTGGAAGTCACTTGAGTTCTTGTTAAAAACTTTCATTTTCATTTCTATAGCTTATCACCACTGCTTATAATTTAGTGATTCATAATATTTCACAATATTCTCTTAAGAAATTTGGCATATATTCCTATTGTCATCGTACTTATAAAATTAAGGGTAAATTGAAAGCCCGGTAGAATCTGATATAGATAGGCAAGTTTGTTCTTTCTTACCCAACAGCTGCCTATGATATTTAGAGTTACGTTAGATCAACCCTAAACTGCCATTCTGAGCAAAAATTGCATGTGATTTCCCCATTCTCTCATGCTCCTAACCTGTGAAACAGGAACTTATAAAGTTATTCTTCTTAAGGCAAGCATATTAATTTAAAACCTTCTCCTTTGCTGAACAAATCAGAAATGAACACCCCTATGGAAATGCAGTTGCATAGGCATGAACCATCTTACTGCTTACTCCAGACTGCCTCATATCTGCTTGTGTATATTGTTAAGACAAATCACTGAATGGCATCACTCAATGGTTTTCAGGGTAGCTCACTGTCTTCTAGACCACACTTATAAAGTACACTTAACCAAAGGATCTCAGAGCCTTCCCAAGAGTTTTGCTGAGCCAGGAGAGCGACTGTATCATAGATGAAAAGAACCAACATGATTCACTTGGCAAAAGGCTGGCTTAGTGTTCATGAACTTGCCCATCTCTCCTCCAACGAGGTGTTTCACTCAGAGAGCCCTGGAAAAGCATTCATTTGTTGTTATGAGCAAATTGCTTTAGAAGAGCCCTAACATTCGTAGAAAATAAAATTTTCCTACACACGCACATGCACACACACACACACAGTAAGCTATGTCCCAATTTATTTGCTCAGTAATGGAAAGAAATACTTTCTTTTTGTCACATAATTCAGTTCCTTTTCAGAACTGGGGCTGAGAGAACAAAAGCAGCAGAGCTGGGGAAAAAACAAGATAAACCATATAAAGGATCTGATGTAGGAATAACGGAACTTGATTTAGTGGGCTGTGAGATAGAAACCTGCCAGGACAGTTTAGTTGTAGAAGACTACAGACTGAATAAGCTTTACAATTGACATGAGCTACCAGAAACTACAGGGTTTTACAGAGGCAAATGGCAGTGAGAAAAAAGAAATGTTTACATCCACTCCTCAAAGAACAAGGTGGCACTGTAGTTGGGAACTGGGCATTTGGTATGAATCTGTTATTTGTTTCACTTCTTTTTATATATGTACAATGGAAATAAGACAAGTATTTAGCACAAAATGCTGTTGTGAGATTTGAGTGAGATAAGTCCATGTAAAATGCCTAGCCCAGTGCTGGGCACATAGTAAACTCTCAGTAAATATTAACTTTGACTATCCTCATAAGCACTCTACCTTCAACTCTGGGATTTTTGAATTATAAAATGGGAAGGTATTCATTCATTATATATTCAATGAAGATATATGCTGTGCTTTAAAAAATAAGACCATAAGGGATGGTGAGTTAAACATGAAATACAGAAAAGCAATGCCTTTTCCCCTAATATTATGTCCTGGATTGTGCTGTGCCAGAAAACAGACTCAACTTCTCTAAATCAGTTGGCTGTTTTGTAAGGATATGTGGCTTTTCACAAGGGAGTCTGGATTAATACCAATTCATCACCTTCATTCACTTATTTATCTGAGAAATAGCCCTTTATTTCACACCCACCACTTCTCAGACCAATACTAAGGGCTGAGAACACAAGGACTAAATCACACAAAATCTCTGACTTCAAGAAACTAAAGAGGTCATAGTGTGAAAAGATATGTAAAGTTAAATTACAATTAATTAACACAACATGTGCTATATTGGGGGAGTAAACCAAATGCTGGGCTTTCAAGAATTGGGCTTGGATAGGCAGGTAAACAAGGAAAGGCATCCTTGCAGTGTGAACACATGACCCAAGGAAGGAGGTGTGCATGGAGAGGCCAAACTTGGAAATGAACAGAAGCTTAGTACAGCCAACCTGAGACCATATCAGGAAGGGGCTTCAATGTCAAGCTAAGAAATTTGTGCTTTTGAAAATCAGTAGGAACCAGGGGGGATTTGAAGCAGGGAATGACTTCATAGCAGTGAAGAGAATGAACTAGAAGGGAGGAAGTTGATATAACTCTGATAAAGAGACTGGCCAGAAAGTGGTTGCAGTATTTCAGGTGAGAGATAACAGGGATGGAAATGCTGAAAGGGAATAAAAAAAAAAAATCTTTGAAAGTGAGTTAGTAGTGGAATCTTCAGGACCAAAGGCTCACATACATTTCACTAGATGATTTAGTGATTATTATTATTATTACAACCTCTAAAATTAAGGTTCTTATATTCTGATACAAAATCATAAGTGCAAAAGTTTGATATAGATATTTGGAATTTGATTTATTTGTAAAGTAGCTTATACAATGGATTTATCTTAGAAGCAAAAATGGCATTTTTCTTTTAGTCAGGGTTTTGGAACCCATATGTGAAAGATGCACTTCTTCACTTTCCACTCAGCTTTGCAGGAATGTATATACGATGGAAAACCAGGTGGTCATATTGCAATGTTTTTTCCCTACAATTTTGTGGAAAACCCATGATCTATTTGGGCTTATATTATCTTTCTCATAAATATATATGAGAATAATGTCTCAAACCTCCTATTTAATGCATTTGTGAAAAATTTTCACTTTCTGGCAAGCCTTTCTTTCACAGTCACTGCCTGGAAATACTTATGATCTCTGAGGAGAAGCTTTGAACATGAATATGCACTTTGTAAAATGGTACATTGTTAGGCAACTAAAAATCTAAAGCTCAACACAATGGCATCATCATCTTGTCAGAGGCGTGAACTGGCTCTGCTGTATTCAGGCTTTCAGAACTTGGGAACGTTATCCTCATCTGTAAAATGCGGGTGCCATTCCTATTTTGTTAAGTTGTGGTGAAAGAAAAGCACTGAGTAAGTAAGTAATCAGTGACATTTCTTTTCCTTTACCCCATTTTCTACTCAAGTAACATATTACCTAGCCAGGTAATTCTTGGTAGAACGCCAATTTAGTAGGATACTGGTTTTTAATTATTTCAGGACTATATGGCAATGCTCATCTTGAACTTGCACTTGAATTGGTTTTTAAAATTAGTGATATTCTTTATATGTCATAAAGACTAGTTGATAGGCGAACCCCACGTCATAATTCAGAGCTCTCAATGTTGTTTGTTTATATTCATTGAGATTCATCTGGCCCTGGCTGACTACTCATTATCCAGGCAGGGCATGAGATGGGCCAGAGAGAGCTCTCCCAGGTGCAAGTGCCCTGGCTGTGGCCAGTCTGGCTGATGGACAAACGTGAGCCCCAAGGACTTCAAGCATCTCCATCCACAGTCCAGTTGGGAAGAGGCAAGATGACAAGATAAAGTTCCAGATGTTTGAAGGAAGGAAAGTTCCAAAGAAGGTGATTACTGAGAGCTCAGTTAGCCAAGCTCTCAGCATCTCCAAGCTTTGTCACCAGCCTGCTGACTCCAGACCCCAGGCTGGCACTCAGAAGAACCTCTCGCTGCCTCGAGGGGCAGCACTTGGGCGTTTTGTACTGGGTGCCCTGAGCCAGATGCTCTCAGCTTGAGGTGTCAGAGCATCCCTGCCTTTCTGTAGCTCTCAGTGACTAAAAGTCATGCTCTGTTCTCTGCAGAGATTCTCTCTCTCCCAGTTCTGAGGGCATCTTGTCAAGTTGGGCCTCATCAAGATTCAACCTCAAATTTCTTCTCCATGGGGCTTTTCGGAACACTCTTGCTTTCATAAAGCCGCCTGTTTTCTGAAGTCCTATTATATACCGCATATGTGCCATTATGAAACTACCCTGTGTTTTCCTTCCATTTTTCCTAAGTGTCAGTCTTGTCTGCCTAAGGAGGTTGCAAGCTCCTTGGAGGCAGCGTCATGTTTTATATCTCCAAGGCCTCATACCATTTGAATATACAGCAGGCAGGCACAAAAGAGAAACTTAGTGCTTCATTTATTGAACTTGAACGATAAATTCTGCTTATTACAGAGTTGCTGCTATGAATTTGTCTATTCTCAGGCTTTCTGAATGAAAATAAATGTCAGTATTCTTTCATATTCTTTTCTTCTGCTGACGTGAATTATCAGAATTTAGGTCTCAGATATTTAGTTCTAGCAGATATTGAGTTCACCACATATTTTAGGGAGAAAGATTTTGGAGAAAGCTGACTTATTTACTCCATTTTCCTATTTTATATATTGGGATTTGTCCATGAGGTACTGCTAAAGCAGGAAGAAAGCGTCTTGGACTGCAGCGCAGCTCTACAGGGTCCCGGGGACAAACTCACTATCAGGAGGAATCTCCTTTCTATCAGGAATGGGCGTGCCTTAGCAAGGCTGTCAATCATTGGCTGGGAGCAGCTGGTGGGAAGTGTGAGTGCAAACACAGCAATGGATTCAGAGCTGGGGACTTTGTCAGTTAGATTTCCTGCAGTGGAGAACTGGGAAACCCATCTCAGTACAGCCACACAGGCAATACAAGGGCATTGACTTAAATAAGTACTTTGTGGACACCAAAACACAGCTTCAAGACATGTCATGAGCACTGATTCCTATGGATGGAGGGCAGCACTGGGGCTGCTGCATATGTAGACAATATGGGGAGACGGTTCATTTGAATACAAATCCTAGGTTTAGACGGAAGAGTTGCAGTCCAATACACATCCTGGGAGTTGTTTGGTTCATCAGAATACAACCTGAAGATCCCTGATGGAGGAAGGGCCTTCAATGAATTAGATAATTTGATGAAAATGTTCCATATTCTTTATTAGGACTAAAAATATATACAAGATATAATATTGATATGCAGTGAATTGTGCCCTCTCCCATTCATTTATTGAAGTTTTATGCCCAATGTGATGCTACTTAAAGATGGGCCTGTGGGAGGCAGTTAGGATTAGATGAGGTCCTGAGGCCAGGTCCTTCATGGTAAGATTAGTGGCTTTATAAGATCAGAAAGAGAGCATCTCTTTCTGCCATGTGATGACACAATGAGAAGGCCACTGTCTACAAATCAAGACGTGGGATCTCATCAGCAGCTGAATCTGCCAGCTCCTTGGTATTGGACTTGCCAGCTTCCAGAACTGTGGGAAACTAATGTCCGTTGTTTAGGCCACCCAGTCTAAATGGTAATTTGTTATAGCAGCCTGAGCAGGCTAATACAAATATTTAATAGAGAAAGCTCAAGGACAAAATGAATACACTTCAGTTTTACAGTGAAATGCTTCTGAGGAATCACATGCTCCCAGGTCTCAAATATCTCAATATGTTCCTTGCTCTATGTTGCTTCTCCTGATGGTTGGCCAGCTCTGAAGTTGGTCTGTCAATCATAGTTCTTTGTTTCAAGCAGTAGAAGTCTACTGGGTAAAAAAGGAAAACAACACATTTATTATGAACATCTGGAGTAGCTCACTGAACTTAGTGAGTTGGAAATCATTGATGAATTGGAAAGTGGGGCTCAGAGTCCTGGAAGACTTCCTTAAACTCTGCTGAGAAACCACTCCAGTTGCGTTTACTTCTGTATAGGGTTCAGTCCCACAGCCACTGCCACTGTCATCATTGCCCAACAGAAAGGCGATCCCCCTCTTCTTTCTTTTTATGTTACTAGCTCCAACTGGCAGAGCCTAACTTACATCCTGTGGCTAGCTGCAAGGGAGACTGGAAATACTGACCATTCTTGGCACTTCTAGGGGAAGAAAGTCTGTGTGCACTCCTAGGACTCAACACTGAGAATTAGGAAGATATTCAGTTGTTGGGTCATCAAAACTGACTACACTACAGGTGAGTGCCATCTCTCTCCTCATCTGTATTGCATCTTCAGTGACTCGAAGTGTCACCTCAATAAATATTTCTTGAACAAAGCGATGTTTATAGAGAAAGTGCATCAATTTTAAACAATATTAAATCATAATTCAAAGAAGAGAATGTTTTATACCAACTCAGGTGTTTTATTCTTTTATATGACACTTCCAGGTAGAAATTAAAATTGACAATTTTATCAGACAATTATTGGCCAAAACTCTCACTGGACAGAATCTTTCTTCTTACCTCTTGTTCACAAAGACATTTGGAAAAGCCCAAATGTCTTTGTCACTAGCTGCCACTGACCTGATTAGCTAATTCCTGCTCATTTTTCAAGCCTTTGGTTCACTTGGTTTTCTCCAGTGAGTCTCCAAGCCTAGTTGGTATCCTGCCCTTGACTGTATTTATGTCACACTTGACTATAATCTGTTTGAGGTCAGGAACTGTGTGTCTGGCTTCCTGATGTATACAGCACCCTGCAAAATTATGGATTTAGCGCACATTTGTTGAACAAATGCATAAAATCAATGTCTATAGGCACTACTCTACTTAACAACAAATTGAAGAGACGATGAAATGCATAGCTACTATAGACATTTATATGGTATAGAGCAGACCTAATTTTCCATTGTGTAGTTTGTTTGCTGAAAATGTATATATCCGATCCTCTTCTTGAGTGAGATTCACATGCACCTATTTTATGAATGTATTCATATTATCTCAGAGCACAAAAAGATGACAAAGAACATATAATGGTTGTCGATTTCCTTAAAAAAGCAGTAATTATAAGCAACTATTTTTACATTGTTCTTTTTATAAGCAATGCAAGAGCTCTGCATTAAAATAGGAAAATTGAGTGAATTCTGAAATCAGCACTTAATCTATTTCTAGGTCGTTATAATTCACTCAAAAGGAGACTTAATTCTATATTCCTGCAGATATTACATGGAGTCTCCAAATCAAGGATGCCAACCTGTTAGGGATGGAAAGTATAAAGGTGGCTTGGATTTGTTTGTGCGATTTAGGGGGGTAGGTAGAAAAGGTAGAACGAGACCAATTCAAGTTAACCATGCCATTAAATCTTTTCTGCTGACATAGCTTTTGCCCTGTATCTGTAATACCCTCTTTTCTCATTTCTTAGCCTGTGGCACTAAGCTCCCCTGTTATGACATCAGCAATAGGCTAAATCTGAAGTATATGAAATCTGCTGCTGGGTGCATTCATGCTGACCTTTGCCCTCTGTACTCTCTTTGATCATCTTCCTCATTGTTTTACTATCCCAAACACTTTTCCATATCAGCTGGCTTATGGACACGGACACCCATGCCTGCTGGTGAGGCAAAACCCCTCACATTGACATTCTTCTAGTGTTTGACATCCATGTCTAGAGTTTTATTGCTGAATGCTTCTCTGCTCTCCAGAGGCCCAGTGTTACAGGAAGCTGCTCTCAGCAAGCTGTCAAGTTAAAAAGGAAATAATGAATCATTAGCCAAAGAGTAAATACCTGATAAGGCTCAATGTGCCAGCCTTCACAGCAGGGCTTGTAGTTTCCTCTGGGAGTGGTTACTTGTGGGGGAAGAGTGATAGTATTTAAGGTCAGAGAGGCAGGATAGTAAAGATTTTGGAAACAAATGGAGCTTCTTGATAACAAGAAGGCCACATCTAAGCTGCTTTACAGCGTAATACCACCCTTGAAATTTTGTGATGATTCAGTCAAAATGAAAAAGTAAACTGAAAATGAGCGGACATTTCAAAAAGTTATCCAACTCAGTTTCTTTTTTGAGTGACTGGACAACCAGAGTCCCATTAATCGTGCATGTGAATATAGCTTTAGTTGTTCATTGGGAATTTTGAATATAATTAAATATGAATATAATAAAGCTAAAAGGCCTTTATTTTATAAGGGATTTCCTCTCTTCTTTCATCATAATAATGATAGAAACAATCTTCTAGCTAAAAATGACTAAAACACAATTAAAGGATATATGTCCAATTTCTAAACTTCTAAATTAGAATTAAAATATTCCCTCTTCTTTTTTTCTTCATTCCATGCTGCCAGAAGTTATTTAAAACTAGACACAAACATGAAACCCCACAGCTCATATAACCTGCATATAAATAGAGAATACATGTCAACTTTGGACTTAAAGATTCAGCAAGTAAATGGTAAACTTTTAATGATTTCAACACTAGGGAGGAAATGTCTTAACCACCATAAAGTTAGTGTCATTGGAAAAACAATCTATTTTACATCTTGATATGAGCAGTACTATTTGCAGTATTTTTATACTTTTTCATAACCCAAAAAATGTGGCTACTTGAGATTATTATTAGTTGCAAGCAAACATTTTTTTTAAACATAGAATATAGTTTACTGTGTAACGTGCATCCAAAATGAAGTCTAGAAAAGAAAATCATTCATTAATAGTGTCACTTGTTATTGCAGCCATAATCAATAGAGCATTAAACATCACATTCTATTGCAATGAATGGGGAATAAACAATAAGACCACAGTGCACTCCTGTAAGTGGTAGGGCTTGTAAATGTCAGTGAGGACTTATTTAACACTAAAAGGCTATAAAAATTTGCAAGGGGAGTTTTAAAATTCATCCAAAACAGCTGAAGGTTACATGAGGAAAGGGCAGCTATATATATAGCATGCACACACATAGGTAATGTAAAATAGGAATGGCAAAAAAGAACCAAACTCAATTCCAAATGGAGTGTTCATTATATTTGGTATTCTAGAAAGTGCATGTATTGAAGTCTACAAGTTTGGAATTATGAATATTTTATTGCACACCTTGTTTTATATTCACAGAAAGTAGGCTTTCTTTCTTTCCAACATAGCAGTATATATATATATATATATATAAATATATGTGTGTGTGTGTGTGTGTGTATATATATATATATATATATATGTATAGGTAGAGAGCAAAAAGCAGCCTGCCAGATAGATGCAGCAGAGAATGCATCTTTCAGATGGACTGTAATCACTTCCTGGGACATTGTTTGAAAGTTTATAATATGCAACATTTAGCTGCACCACGTTTTCATCTCTCTACCCAACCAAGGCAAATTTGGCTTGATTGTTCTGGGTGTTGCTCGACAAACATGATAATCAAGAGGGACATTCTCAGGAATTTTCCCAGCCCCACATTTTTATTTGAAGAGCTTCCTGTAGGACAGTCAGGACGTTCTGGCACGGGAGGAGAATCAACATTATATGATAATAGGAGCCCCTGTGGCTTAAATCGACAGGGAAATGGATGCAATGGGTTATGAAAACCATATCTGCGAGATGGCCTGGCTATTTTCAAAGCAAAATTCTCTTTTAAGGGACTAGTTTCAGTTTCTCTCTATGGATCTACTTCAAGCTAGAGAAACTCCATGGAAAAGACAGGGATTGCATTCTGAATAGGCTGTAGCAGATAAAAATGCAGTATTACAATTTTTACAATATAAGTTAGCATTCTTCAGAAGAAAAATAATGAGAGCAAGCCTGGGAGTGTTTCTTTTTCAAACCAAAAAAAAAATTCATTGCAGTATACAGGCATTTTTAGGAATGAAAAAGAAAGGAAGGAGGAACTCTAATGCATGTCATCAGCTTCCAAATCCATCACAATATTAGCAGTCCAATTTCCTATATGAATTGATACAATAATTTAGCATTTCTTTTTGTTTTTTAGGGAAAACTGTTGCCTCTACCATAAGCAGTGTCATCAAAACAGTGCAATTGCTTTCTGAGTCGAATAATTTCTAAAACAGAGTAGAGTATTCTGGGGTTTATCCCGCATTCCATAACTGAAAATGATACCAATAGAATAGAACATTCATTTTCACACAATACTAGAATTAAACAGTGGCAAGGTAACAAAATATATAAAGCAAGTCTAAGGTAGAATAAGAAAAATGTTAGATAATAATAACGAAAATAATGCTGTATCACAGGCATCGTGTTAAGATTTTTATACGTGCTCTATTTGTTCCCTGTTGTTGCTGTGACAGATTATATGGATTCGGTGGCTTAAACAGCACGAGTTTCTTATTTGACAGGTCTGGAGGTCAGAAGTCTGAAATGGGTCACAGGGCTGTGTTCCTTCCGGAAGCTCAGGGGGAATCTTTTTCCTTGCCTTTTCTAGGTCCTAGAAGCAGCCCCTATTCCTTGGTTCATGGCCCAGCATATAATTCTCACCTCTGTTTTCTTCATTACAGCTCCTTCTGTGATTTGACCTCCTGCCTGGCTGTTGTACTAAGCAGCCCTTGTGGTTCCACTGGGCTCACCCAGGACACTTTCCCCTTCTCAAGGTCCTCAACTTAAATACATCTGCAAGGTCCCTTTTTTTTGTGTAAGGTTGTCCAGGCATTATCATGCGGACATATTCACTTGTCCAGGCATTAACATGCTGACATCTTTGGTGACCATTATTTTGTCTACCACATATGGATATTATGGAAGTCTTGTATCATTCTGGCCCTACGGCATATCTACTAGTTGACCTTTATGATCGATTGCTTTGAAACTTCCTTTTCAGTCCTGGTGGGGAGAGGGGAGTAGGTCAGCTCAATTAACTACTGGATATGCAGGGAGCAAGAATGACATCATTTTACAAAGAACTTCCAACTCCATCCATACAAATCTTTCTTCGGTATATCCAACATATAGCAAAATTGATTCCAAAATAAAAGGATTGATTTTAATTTTCTCTCCCGTTCAGTTCCAACATGCTTGTTTCTTGCAAAGGTGCAAATGAGCTATGAAATGGTGGGCTTGTTAGGCAGCATTTCTGAGACAGAAGAGAAGTTGGAGAATTGATTCACCTGTAAGATCATAAAACTGTGATTACTATGGGACAATATATGTCCATTAAGGAACAGTGGGATTGTAATTCTGAATTATCTCTGAGGACAAGGATCACCCAGTGGAAGCACATGGCAATCATGGCAGGATGGTGTCTTGACATCCTGCTCACCATCTTACCTTGGCAGGACTTGTTTTAACTCTGGAAGAGACATGATGTTACTTGGAACTCTTTGAGGGGAAGGAAAAAGCAGAAAATTATTTAGGATTTTTTTTTTAGTCTCATTTCCTATTATCCTGTGTACACTGACATTTCACAGTAATGAAATTCTAAGTACTCATGTCTGTGCCTTCTGGGTTACTAAACCAATGACATAATGAAGTTCTCCTATTCTGGGCTGATTTTGTGAAAGAAAGAAATCAGTACATAAGTCTGTACTCTCACATTTCACATTCTACTGAAAATCATTCAAAATAAGATCCAGTTTTAGTATATGAAAATAGTTCTCATGTGTCCACTCTGTATTGAAACTAATTTTGAATCTTATATCTTCCATCTTGGTTGCAAAGAAATTTTTATATGTTTAAGTAATTACTAGTAGGTTCTCATTCAGGTTAATTAACTTAGTTTCTCTCCTGTAAAGGCCAGTCTTTCACGTATGCTCTGGATGTGAACTTGTCCTACATCCCCCAGGACTTTACCCTTTGCTTTAACATGTCTTGGTCATCACCCTTAAATTCGCCCTTTCTGCAGGATAATTTCCTTCAGCAGAGAAATAACTTGTAGTATCATCAATACTAAAAAACTGGAACAAAACTAAAAATAAACTTTCCCTTGATACCCATCTTCCCAGTGCAAATTCTCTCCACTCCTCTATAGCCAAACACTGTCCAGGGTTTGTCTACATTCACTGCCCATTCAGTCTTTTTTTGTTGCTGGTAGTACATATGTTAGGCAGCAAGAAAAATATGGAGAATTATATGATGGACACTCATGTACTTCCCACCTCATTTTGTGAAATGTTAACATTTTGAAAAAATTTGCTTCATAGTTTTTAAAGTAAAATAATTCAATAGAGACAAACCCTTCTTATACTTCCCAAATCCACTCCTCCCTTACAAAGGCATCAGTGCTGTTCTGAATTTAGTCTACCACTTATCTTCTCTCTAGATAGCTTTCTCTTTTCAATGCCTTCTGACTTCTCCACTTTGAAGTCTCATAAGCATCTCAAATTTAACATATCAAAAATTGGACTCTTAGCCCTTATAACTTGGTTCTCTTTCTCTTTGTCATTTCTAAGTCAATGTTATCATATCTACTTAGTTGTTAAAGTCAGAAACAGTAGTGTCTTTTGTGACTGTACATTTCTGCTTCTCTTTCCACTTAATCTGTTAAAGTTCCAGATCCTATCTTCAAAGCACACTTGCTGGTTCCTGGTCTGTCCATCATTGCTCTGCCCTCCACTGTAGGTGGATGATTCCTGCAGTCTAAATTTTCTGGGCTCCAGTGTAAGCTGGCTTCCAGCTGGACTTTGTCAATGGGAAGCAGTGTGGGGTGACCGACAGTGGAACACAGTCTTTTTTACTTCAGAGCCTTGGTGCATGCTGCTCCCTCTTCTTGAAATGCTGTTCCCCTTTCTGATTCCTGGCTGAAGGTGTCTCATCCTTCAGGCTTTAGTTTAAATCATCACCTCACAGATTTTCTCTGATCATGCAAACGAAAGCACATTTTTTTATTAGGCTTTTAGAGAAACTGTATCTTTTTTTTCTTCCGAGAATGTCATCACAATTTATATTCACGTAGCCACTCATGAATTCATTGGCTCAGTGTCCTTCTGCACAAGTTGAAAGCTCAGTGAATCTGGACTCATGATGGGTCCCCACCATTTCCTCAGTGCCCCCAAAAGTATCTGACACAGAGAAGATCTTCATAAATATTTGTAAATAGGTGCTAAATGCATAAATAGAGGGATTCTTAAAGTATTTTTTTCAACTAAATTGACAAATAATTAGTTTGGGTTTGAAATTGAACATACTTGAGAATAGCTCATGATTCTGCCCGTATTGGTTGATGTTTTCCTCACAGACCTGAAATGGGATTTGGTTTGGTTTGGGGTTGCCTAAGCTGTGTCCCTGCTTTTGCCCAGACGCTTCTCCTGAACTGCTGCATTTGATATCCATAGAAAGCAGAACGAAACCAAAATCTGAGCTAACTCTCTTGGAAAGGGATTTTCTGGATGGGAAAAAGGTCCTTTTCAATAAGACGCCAGGAAAGTGTGTTTTCCTTACCATTTCCATGGTTCTCCTTCTCTGCAGTCTCTCCTAAAAATAGTCACTGTCTGCAGCTGGAAACAAGCCCTGCAGAGTGGAGGCCAATGACGCAGAGCGAGGCGGCGTAAGCTGGGGCAGGGCTGGTATGCAGGTGCAGGTCTGGCTGGGATGAAGAAATCATCAGCAGACTGTACGTTAAACGGAAGGTGCTATGCTTCAGTCCAAAATTCCATTTAAAACTAGACACATGCAAGGATTCACATATCACTTTATTTCTTGCAAATATCCTTCTTCCTTAAGTACAGAAGACCAAATATACCATGGTCTATAATTATCTACCTTTCTTTCTGTTTGAACAAGGCCTTGTTGCCTAGGCAATGGGGTAATAGGTATGCCATAAATACATCTTCAAGTCATCTTCTTTTTTCTGGATCAATGTTTTTCCCCACACTGCTTCTATTGTTATGAAGTTTCATTAGAATACATGCCCTGTTCTGCATTTGTTTGTCCAGGATATGTACAAACTGTGTATGCTCAATTAGGTGTGAATAAAATATTCTAGTTTCCATTTGTCTTTCAATTTATTATTTGACATAACTTGGCTTCTGTGAAAAGCAACTAATTATGTATCAAGAAAAATATACAGTTAAAAGGTGATTTTTCTAGTATCACATGGAGCTTTTCTGTTTCTCCCACACATAGGCCAATGAAAAAGAATGTTTGTAATGATGATATAGAACAAATAATGACCCTTAATCATTGTAAAATCAGCCAACTAATCCAATCCCATATTTTGTGCACCATAGAAGAGAGCCTCTGAGAGATTATCTGCCCCCAAATCTATGGTAAGCAATGGGCCTGGGACTGGATTTTGTATGTTCTGATACCCTTGTAGAGGTAAGTATTCAATATCTCATTACTTACCTGCAATTTCTACCCCTCCACAAATGTTGTTTATTTTCAGTTATTATCAGTTGTCAATCTCTCAGTTAAAGCCAAAAATTATTTCTATGGTTTTGTATGTCAAAGTATTTTCACATCTTGATTTTCAAATCATATTTATCTTGCTACTTAGTCACAGTGATTGCTCATTTAATAAGCTCGGATGACAAATCCCTTTCAAACCACCTATATTGAATCATCTATACTGGATATTATTTTCCTTTCATTAAACCTTTTATTATGCTATATTTCCCTGCAAAGAGAATATATAGAAGTATGTGTATGTTAGGTAGGTATGGGAAAAGCGGAAGTTCCTATGGCCAGGATCCTCACCGGACCCTAAACTACTTGATGACGTAATTGGCCTACTGCTAGGCTACTGCTTCCACACCCGTAGGCAATAAGCTATTACTGACTGAGTCACTAAAGAGTTCTGCCCAGTGCTCTGAGGGGAGGCAGAGACAGAGGTGGATTACGAACCTGCAGACTGCTGGATGCAGATGTGATTCTAGTGCTTGACCTACTCCTGGGAAATAAAGCCAGGTATGAATGCTTTTACCCCAAGAATGTTCTTTTGTCATTTCTGGGTCTCACTGAATCCATAGTGAACTTGCCTGGGGCTGAAACCCTCAGGAAAGACAGTAGGTAATAATCATACAAACATTCACATGTTCATCACGTAATGAAAGGACTTGCACATAACCCATTTATCTGAAGCTACCTTTGTGTGTCCCTCTTCCCTCTCAGGATGAAGCATCTTTGTTTTCTTGAGTCTTCAAAAATTCCTAATTTCTGCAGGGTACAAAGTAACTCTGTCCAGTGCAATTAAACAGGAAAAATGTCCTCCCATTATACTGCATTCATGGATTAATGCATTCATTGAAACTATTATTCATTCATTCAACCTTTAATGAATACTGATGCTCTACCAGGTACTGTGTAGGAGATAAGGAGGGACATTATACCACATTGGGTAACATAATTTTATGCATTGTAGAATAGACTATATATAACTGATTTCTGTATTTTTCCCAAGATATTTTAACTATTATCGAGGGCACAATGTTCAACAAGACATAATACATTTTTTTGGCCTTTAAATTGTAATAATGTCCATCATTACTTTAAATAGTAATTATATCCATTATTGAATATTTATTCCATGCTAGGCACCCTGTTATCACCATCTCTTTTAATCCTTTTGAGGTGGTGTATTATTTGGGGTATGTGAATTCATATGTGCCATACAAAGGACCCCAAAAATCTCAGTAATTAACAAAGGCAGATTTATTTCTAGCTCATTTTACTTTACTTCAAGCTGTGATTCCAAAATCCAGTAGTTCTGGGCGTCCTCACGCTAGTATCTATGCATCTCCACTCTAAGGCTCCACTTCTTCCACTGGGTCATTTGTGTGCATCTGACCAACCAGTGAAGAGAGCATATGGAAGGGCTGCTGGAACATTTCAAGGGCCAGGCCTGGAAACGATGGCATACACCTATCATGTTCATACACCATTGGTCAGAAGTAGTAACTGAATCAATTTGATTCAAAGGGAGCTGAGACCTGGGAAGCCTACAGGTGTGCCCATAGAAAATGAAATTGAAAAACCCCTAGTATTCTCTCTGCCACACTTATTCTGTTATTATTATTATTCCCACTTTATAGTTGAGAAAGGCAAGGATTAGAAAGATAAAATGATTGGTAGTAAATTGCTGAGCTGAGAATCTAACCCAAAGGCCACACCCTTACTCACTTGCACAGTACTGCCTCCTAGCTGGATCTTGGACAAGTCAATGTTAATTGGGGACTTTGCTTTCTTAACACAGCCCAACCAAGAGGGAAGACACAAATGGATTTCTTTTGGAAACTGAATGATTGCTGTACTTTTCTAAAAATGAACCAGCATACCTACCTCTTGCCTTTTTTATTTTCTGAGTCATTGACTTCCAAGCAAATGATTTTCATTGCTCATAAATCAGATGGAAACTAATTATTTGTTTAAACCACATCAGTTACAATTAATTATTGGGCAATCTGAGCTTTTTTTATTTTGTTCTGTGGAATTTAGAGTCAGAGTTAAATATAACCTCCCTTAGTGATGACTAAATTAAAAGAAATTACGGCTGTCTCATCTCCATGGATAATTGGGCCATCCACATGAGGTGCTTCCAGTTTTGAATTAATTTAATGCTTTTTTTCCTCCATAAACTATGTTGATGCTTTTCAACAACTTAGGACTAACTAAACTGATAGATAAAAAAATCAATTTCTTCATTTTCATGATAGCACCATACACTTCATTTCAGTTTTGGCACAAATCCTGGTTTATTACAACGTAGTTGAATATATTTCAAGCATAACCTGTTATCTATAAATGTTATATGGGACAATCCTTCTTCACCTAAGGACCATATAAAATGTCATAACTTCTTAATATTCCCAGAATTTTAGCACCAGCAAAGGATAATCTGGACCTGGTCAAATGAAAGGTAGAGTTCAAGCAAGCACATATTCCTTCTTCTACCAAAATTATTCAAGGTATCTCTTTGGTAAGTCTAAGTTCATAATGTGACTTTTGAAGTAATCATCTGGCAACATTATTCACTATTATTTGATTCATAGACCTGTTCTGAAGTTTTTTGTTTTTGTTTTTATGTTTTACGAAGGGGGAGTGTCATAAAGAGAGCAAATTTTTCCCCTAACTCGATATAAAGTCTTTGAAATATCACTGAACACCTCATAGGCTCCTTGGCTGGCAAGTGTGGGATAACTATATCAGCTTATGTGTTTCAGAGAACTTGAGAAAACAAAATTAGCTAGCCAGAGTGAAAATGCCTTGAAAAACAACACAAATGCTACAAAGCATTGTTAAAAAAAATACATATGATTTGGCACTGGGCACTCCTCAGCCAAAATTCTAGCAAGGCTTTATAGGCTTGAATTGTCACCCCCTAAAAAGATACGTTGAAGTCCTAACCTTGTATTGCGAATGTGACCTAACTTGGAAGGAAATAGGGTCTTTGCAGTTACAAACAAATTAACATACAGTGAGCCATAATCCTATGTGATTGGTGCCTTCCAAGAAGAGGGAAGATTGATTCCAAGACAGACTCAAAGGGAAAGAATGCCGTGTGATAACAGAGGCAGAGACTGGAATGATGTAGCTGCAAGCAGAGACCACCCCCACAAGAAGAAGGATTCTACCCAGAGCGTCAGAGGGACCAGGATCCTGCTGACACCTTCCTTTTGGATGTCTAGGCTCCGGAACTGTGAAAGAGTAAATTTTTTTTCTGTCATTTTAATCCATTCTCCTTTGTGGTACTTTGTTATAAGCAGCCTCAGGAAAATAATACAGATGGCTGTAAGTAGATACGGAAAAGAGAAAAATCTCACTTACTTCTCCTGTATCCACTCCCCGCCGGACTGGGGCTGTCTGCAGAGCCTGAGGCTCGGCCAGCGCTGAGTCGTTGGAATGGCTCATCGGGTAGCTCCAGGGAAGTGGTGGGATCAATATCTGATTAAAAAGCCGCAAAATACAGTGGATTGACGACCTAAGTGTCCCCTCCTCTCCTGTCATTGTGATGATGGTGATGGGGGTGTGGTGGGATTGGTAATAAAGTTGGCTGTTTTACAAAGCTTTTGTGGGGAATTAAAAGTTGCGTCTGCTCCCTTCACCCACAAATTGTGTCTCACTTTCCTGTTAGGTGCCTGTGGGCCTCTCCACTGCCTGGGAAGCCGGGTCATATACTCCTGTCCAGACCCAAGGTTTGCGGGATATGAGAGAGCCCTGGGAAGCCTTGGGACCAGCATCTAAGCTTCAGAACAGTACTGTCAAGAAACTGCAATAGCACTTGCGAGCGCTAGGTGGCACCACGGCAGAGCCTGCAAGGCTTCAGGCTCCATTCCAGACAAGGCCACCCTGAGCTGAGGAGTTGAGTTCTGCCTTGGTGAGCACCTCTTGCTGTCAGTAGCCTGCACCTCGCCCACGCGGCAGAAATGATGCTCTTTCGTGGTCTGAGGCAGTGTTCAGCCCTAATTGAACATTAGGCTAATTCCGAGCGAATTCACAAAGCTGCCGAAGCAGAAGAGGGAGACAGCCACAGCTAGATGATACGGTGCTGCAGTAGAAAAGGAAGCCCCAATGCCTATGTTTTGAGTCACTTCAAGATGTCCCAACACCTCCTCCCAGGGAAGACAGTCTGGTACTCCCGCTGCCTTCTCTGCACCATATATCCAACGGAACTCTCCCCCACAATCCCTTTAGGGTGCCAGTTGCTCTTCTGAGGATGCTTTTGATATTCAGTTTGGTTAGTTTTCATCAGGAGGCATCCAGTGTGATTTTCTCCAGCTCACAAAATGTGGCCCCTGCAATGCCATCCTGCTCTCTGTTCCTGGGGACTGTCCACCGGGTTGATATGGCCCATCTTGTGTCTTAGTGCTCTCCATAATCTCATACCCTAGCGCTAGATATCAGGGATGAAGCCCACGTCTCTTACTTAAATTGACCACTTCCTTTTATAGACAAGACCATATAGGTCGGCTACAACCCGTGCTTTAAACACATTCAAGATACGTTATTTTTTGTTTTCACATAATCAACATCCACTCAGGTGAAATTAGTCCTCTTTAAAGACCTCTGGTTCAGAAAGGGTTTTTATCATTTCTATTAAATATAATACCTTACCTTTGAAAGGCAGTCTTCAAAGAAATAGAATAATAAACATTGATTTAATAAAATTATGAAACTTAGATTAAAGGTTCCTTCTGAGTCAATAGCAACAGAAAATCCAGGTTTGTTGTTTTATTTGCACCTGCTGCATATAAAAAATATTTCCATTTCAAAATGTTGGCTTACATAAATCTGTCAGTTGGTACATTAAGTTGCCTGGGATTATTTACAGTTTGGCCATTAAGATTTTTTAAAATGCAGCTCATTAGAAATTATACCCCACTATAGCTATGACATTTTATTTTAATATTGAGAATTTTAAGACACGGTATTCTCTTTTATTTCAGCTTTAGATTCGTTCCCCAAACAGTAAAAATGCTTGCATAAAAATAAATTACTGATTTGGTAGTAACTGATTTTGGGTTAAATGCGCCACCTCGTGGTTACATATGGAAGTTCATTTTAACGTAAAATTTCTAATAAATGTGCCTTTTCGTTCTTCTACATTAGAAGAAACCGCTGCTGCTGGTGAAATTATCCATAATGTGTATATAGATCCATGAAGATGCCACGATCTGATGATTGCAGATGCCATACTTTGGGGTTTGCAGGAGACAGCAAATGACACTGGGTGCTTCCTGGTAGAATATGACCAAAAGGAAAATCAGGTTAGTAGCCTAAAGGCTCTACCTCTGTTTAGATACCTTTCCTAAATCATTATACATACTAAATTAATACCATGCAACTGATAACAGTGCATACAGTCCAGAAATAAATAAAATGGAGAGGGGTGTGTGTGTGTGCTTGTGTGTGTGTGAGAGTGTGTAGATGGGGTGGGGTGGGGGGATGAAACTTACAGCCCTAAAGGAAAAACCAGCTAAAAAGGAATGGCCCATGCCTCTACTCCCAGGATTCCCTCCAGTCCCTCCAGCTGCCTATAGATCCCATTTTCTTGGAGAATGCAGGAAGGAATACGGGTTCCATCAGTACCGAATGAAAACTCACTAGCACTTGCTTTGTGGATGAAACAGTTCCAGCCTCATCAGCTTCCTCCAGACCGCAGGACCTTCTCAGTCTGCCAGAATTCTTTCAGCAGAGTCCTCCCTACAGATGCTTTCTCCCTTCTAAGCAAAGGCCATCTCCCATGCCTCATCCAACTTTCAGAAGCTTTTTTCTCCTTTTGCCACAAAAATTCCAGAGGTACATTTTTTGGTCACATTAATTTTAGCTAATATTTATTGCCTTCAAGATTATCTGTTTCCAGTGCCTACTTGTCTACTTTTAGCAAAAGAACTTCTGACAGTGAAGTGAGGAGTCATGATAGGCTCCCTTAATTTAAGGAGAGAGTTGTGTGGCTTGTTCTTCTGTGTATATCTTGTTGTCTTTTCCTTGATAACGTAAGACTTAGAAGGAAGACCCACACCTCAGCCTCTCCCGACCCTTTGCAAGGAGAACAGGGGTCTGCCGATGCCTGATTCCCTGTGGGGGGAAAGACATCCCTACAGCCCCGCTTAACTTCTTTAGCACAGGAACAGAAAGAAACCTTTTTGCTAAATTCATTTACCTGTAATATTTTAAAGGTGGTATTTAACATAATGTCACATATATAGAACATCAGATCGAGAAAATTATGACCGTTGGCAGTCTGGCTGGGAGAGTGCAGCTGTAAAGTGGTGATAAAGATAGCGTTTTTGGAACCTTAACTATGTGCACAGTGATTTGTTAAGCTTTCCAATAATCTCAACCCAACACGATGGAACTACAGTCACCCCCACTTAACAGCTGAAGGAACTGAGTGAGCCACAGGCGTGTTGTAGACCTTGTCTAGCATCACACAGCTGGAAAGTGGAGGAGTCAGGATCTGAGCCCCAGGTCCTTCTGCCTGCAGCCTCCATGCTCTTTATCTCAGCACTGTCCTATATTTGGTGGTAACAGCAGAAAATCAATATTGCTCCAAACTGCTATTAATTCAGCAAACATTTGTGAATGCTAGGTGTCTGGCCCTGTGATGAGCACTGAGGGTAGAGATGGCTGGCCAGTCCTGTCTGTCAAGCCTCTAATGAGTCATTTTCAACATTTGAAAACAGCTGTGAGAAACTTCCAGCACCACAGCTTTCGCCCACCAAGCAGTTCCAACAAATGGTGTCTAGACACCACATACCATCAAGCCGCTGCCTTGCCAGCAATGAGGTCACACAGCTCAGCCAGTCACCAGCATAGAGGCTGGCTTGGCGGCGTCTCACGCTCGCTAATTGGGACAGGTGCAGAGAGTGATGACAGCAGGCCACCCACGGAGCCCTGGCACCACGAGCAGAGGCATGAGGAGCAGGAGGAGAAATGAGATGAAGCCTGAATGCAGCCTAGCAGTGATGGCTGGCAAACAAAACCACACAGGCAAGAGACCATCCTGGGACGCACCAAAAAGAAAAAGCTGGTCATGCTTAGACTGGGAATTCCCTAAATTCTAAAGCAAACTGTAGTCTCAGGAAATGAGAGACTCTGGAAATATATACAAATATATAGCCACAAACCTGCCAAAAGAAATAGAGAATTTGCCTTTCCTCACCCCCACCCCCCAGTAATCATGGTAGAAACTGTGGCTTTTCCCAGGGAGTAGAGGGAGATTCTGTTTCAGGAAGAGTCTTTTTGATAGTGCCATTTCAAGTGGATAGACAAGAATTAGGGATAAACTTTAAGAAGCACTGTCTCAATTACCACTTAAGAGTTGGTTAGAAGAGACCATGAAAATGTTAAAGGGAAAGTAAAAGAATTGGGTTGCTCACCGAGAGAGGCAAGTAAAGAAATAAATTTGAGTTTCTTGGATTCTGAAGGTATAACTTCATGAAGTGAGTTCATTTAGTGTTGTAAGCATTGGCAGCAATGTTTTAGAACGCCAAGACGAATGAGAAAAAGTCACTTGATTCCAGGAATTTACAGTATATTGGAACAGGGCAAATAACTGAGAGGTTGAGAAATGTCCAAAATTTTTGTGGGAAGATGTCCATTTTAGGTGAACTAGTGGATGTTAATTTGCTTTGCAATGTATAATAACTGACATTGAATTTAAATCCTATAATTACATGAAGCATGCACTCCTGGTATGTTATGATTTGAGTGGGATATTTGAACATAAAAGACAGAAATATGACTTAATGAGCTATAACTATGAAAATAGTGTACATATTCAACTTTTTTAAAGTTAGGAGTTGATAACAATTGCTTACTTAATCTGTGTATTGCAATTACATCATGAATTGAATATCTGATACTTATTCATTTTCTTCCACATCAAAAATTATAGGTAAGTTGGACATACTTAGAACATTATAATAAGTCACTTTCCTTTATCTAAAAAGCTTCCACTTTGTGATGTGACAACTACTCTGTCTCATTTGGATTTTGCAAGAATGAAATTAAGATAATATTCATGAAGTCTTTTGAGACCCTTGTTGCAGAGATTTCTGATAAATGTTTCATTGTAATTAAAAGAAGTGAAAGTGATTTACCAAAACCCTACAGAATTTATTTTTCAATTGTGGAAACGAAAGCTATTTGGTTTCTGTAATAATTGTAACACTCAGATTAAGCACAAAAAGTCAGAGATAAATTAATTCATTACTTTGTTAATTTGTTAATATTTGAATTCCTGTGTGTGTGCATGTGCGTTAGGATGAATAATGCCCCACGAAGACATCCAGGTCCCAGGCTCTGTGAATGTTACCTTACATGATAAAAAAGATTTTGCAGATGTGATTAAGTTAAAGGTTTTAAGATGAGGAAATTAATCTGGATTATCTGGGTTGGCCCAATGTAATCACAAGGGTCCTTATATTAGTGTGTGTATATATATATATGAATTTGCACATATGGTAATGGAGGCTGAGAAGTCTAGACCCAGGAAAGCCAATGGTATAGTTCTAGTTTAAGTCCAAAGTCCTTAGAACCAGAAAAGATGGTGTAAGTTCCAGTTCAAGTCTAAGCCTGAAGTCAGGAGAAGACGATGTCCTGGCTTGAAGAGAGGCAGAGAGAGAGAATTCCTTCTACCCTGGACATCTGTCCCATTAGGTCTTCAACTGATTGGATGGGGCCCACCCACTTTGGGAAGGGCAATCTGCTCTCCTTAGTCTACTCATTCAAATGTTAATCTCACCCAGAAATACCCTCAAAGACACACCTGAAATCATATTTCACCAATATCTGAGCACACCGTGACTCAGTCAAGTGAACACATTAAGAAAAAGCATCTCAGTCCCTACCAAAGGGAAGCAGGAGGATTAGAGTCAGTAGTAGATGTGATGATGGAAGCAGGAGACTGAGCGATGTGGGGAGGGACACCTGAGTCAGCCACACAGGCTGAGGGACAGAGAAAGGTGTTCTCCCCTGGCCCTCCAGGAACAGCCAGCCCTGTCGGCACCTTGTGAGACTGATTTTGGACTTCTGATCTCCAGAAGTATAAGACAGTAAATTTGAGTTGTTTTAAGCCAGTAAACACTGGTAAGTTGTTATAGCAGCAACAGGAGACTAATATTGTGTGTGTGTGTGTGTGTGTGTGTGTGTATGTGTGTGTGTGTGTGTGAGATTCCTGTTTTTAAGATACTTTTGCCCATGATGGTGTGGTTTCTATAAAAAACAAAAACAAGAGTCAGTTCTCCTCCTGAAGGGCATTATTATTTGTTGAAACTTTCATCATTAATATTCTTTGGAAACCCCTAGAAGGGAGGCTTAGGTATTTGGGGTAATGTGTTAATGTAAAAGAACTGAGACGGTAGCTCAGCCTCACCTACAGAAAAGCTGCTGCGCCTCAGTGCACGCCTGGCCCTGCGCTCGCTTGGCCCATGCAGAAAACAAGGGCGGGCAGCTCTCAGGGCAAACTGCGGGTTGAGAAAATTCAGTTTTAGGGCCTTCCCAGACGTCTTTCCTCTGTAAGCTTCCAGAGAACAAAGCCAGGGCATTTCGGGGTTCTAATATCCAGCTCCTATTAAATGAAAAGAGCATGACAATGGAGTTACTTTTAGACAGGAACTAACTGATAATAATGAGAGAATAGGTTAGGTTTTAATTTGCATGTTTAGTTCTCCTCAATGTTGGAGGATTTTTAGGCTATGACTAGCAATAGGTAAAGCAAAGCGGGAGGCTTTTACATGACCAAGTTGTGCCTGAGATTGGTCCTGAAGTCCGGCTAACCTCATTTTAGGGTGCGTTGGCAGGTGTCCTCAGAAAGTGAACATCCTAGAGACTAATGTCAGTCTTTGTGTGGTGTTCCCATGCAGGCTAGCAAGAGCTGATTGATAAAAATCTAACAGTTCTTAAAACTGGTTTTTAAATCATTGGGAGCTTAAAATTGGCCATAAGAGAGTTTTACAGCACAGAAATTGTCAAGAGCTACAAATCAGGGTTTTTTGTTCTCCTTCCCCTAGGGAGCTGGTTTACCCGCTCATCACTGTTTATTTCCCTTCTTTTCTTAAAAATAATCTTTCTTTTCTTCTCTCTAAGCAGCAAGTCTTTTCCATCATGGACTTAGGGTTCAGTCCCACTGCAGTTTCTTCTCTGACTCCTGCTATTTACTCCAGTGACAGCTAACTTACCCAATAGGCAGTACAGACACTGTGCCCAGGGGCCCACAGAAAGTTTCTTTTAAAGCAGATGTAAACTATGAATGTAATAATGGTAATACATAGTAATGAATTCATCCTGGATTATATTCATCTACATACCAACATAGTCATAAGATATAACTTTTGATATTCTTTCTGATGTAGAGAGGAGACTATGAAGGCAAAAGTTCCTAGAGCTCACAGAAGTCATAACACCAACCAGCTCACTGTTCTCTTCAGCCTCATGCCCAGAGCTGATGTGGAAACAAGCCTCTCCTTTCAGCTACCCTAGCTTATAAATGATTGCCAACATGATATACTGCACATTGGCTGAACGACTTCAGATACCTTTGAGAGGGCACTCCATTACCCCAGACACCTGAGTTAAACCCCCATTTGCATGTGTTTCTCCCTGAGTTTATCTACTTTTGACTAATACAGTGTCACCATCTTGGATTGTGACTCTTTCCAAAAGAAGGCAAAGAACAATATATCCAATATTTGGATTCCAGTGAATAGAACATCTGCTGCCTTTGTCTTATATTTCATATTCATGCTCAGTTTTTTGCTAAGCTTGCAATCATTCAAGCCAATAAAAAGAATTTTCTTGAACTCTGCTTCCTTTGATACGTTCTGGTTTATTCATATATAAGTTCCCATAGGATTTAGGTTTGTTTTTTGTTTTGTTTTGGAATCTGATCTTGACTAAAGTCTTGACACTTGAACATTTATCAGGGGTGCCAACTGGAGCTGGTAATCTGTCGTAGGCTTTGAGGGAGGGATGCTGTGGAATCCTTTCCCTCAATACCTAGCTCAACAGATCTAACAAAGAACTCAGAACAGCCCCATCAGATGAGTCCTTCAGGCCACAGCCATTTTCTCTGTATTCAGATCCTTCCTCCACTATCTCCCAAACTGCTATCCTTTCAATCCCCCATTCCTTAATCCCATACAGACATTATAGCTCAAATTTTAATGTGCAAAAAATCACCAGATGAGTTTTTTAGAATGCAACTATCTGAGCTGCACAAATCAGCAGACTTAGGGTAGAACTTGGGACCACATTTTTACCAGGCCCTGCAGTACCCTGATGCAGTCAGGGAGGAGGTGCCTTACATTCTTGGTGGCTTACCCAAAAATGGGTCTTTATTTTTAAGGTATTTCACAAATTTCAATAAGCCCAGAACCAAGTGTTAGAAATGACTAAAGAAGACAGTCTAGGTTGCACAAGTAAATTGTATTTAGCATTTGATGAAGAGTCTCATTCTCAAGGGTCCAGAAGACTATAAAATGAGGTGGAAGGCTAGAAGAATTTATAGGATGAAAAATAAGGAATAAAGAAGAGAAAAATAGAAAATGAATAAGGAATTAAGTACAGACCCAGAGTTGGCTTGGTATTTAGGAAATGGCTGACTGGATATACTGTGTTTCTGGTTAAGCAGAGCATTTACAGGGACACAAATTATGTAAATTTTGGATTTTTGATGTGGTCCTAGGGGTGAGAATGGTTCTATCTTGGGCCTAGAAATTTATTTCAACACAAGCTCTAAGAAATTTAAAAGTCTATGGAGGGAGACAATGAAATAAAATATTAATTGTTGCCATTAACTGATAGCATACAATGTGCTTGGCATTTAATACCTGCTCATTTTAATCATCATAGTAGTCACAGAGGATAAGTGCTGTTATCACCCTTTCACAATTAGAGGGAGACCAAGAAGGATGGGTAAATTGCCCATTTTTTCACACAGTAAGTAGTTCAGATGGAATATGAATACCGATGTAATCCCAAAGTCTTTGCTTTGGAGAAGGGAGAAAGTTTATCTACTGACCCTGATACCAACTCGTGGCTAAGGTCATTTCTCTACCTGGTAATTCTTAGTCCCTCATTGAACCTAGAGGACATCCCAAGTCAATTTTAAAGGATTTTATATGTTTATCTGTTGAATTGTTCTTTAATACTTTCAGCTAATTTTGAGGTCCTTCTTTCTTTGATTTGAACCCGAAGGAGAATATGTCCATCCCTGGGTTTACTGAAAAGGCAAGTGCCTCTTCTATGGGATTTGACTAAATTGATCTGGTCACTTACCACTGTTCTCTGCTCTGCCACCAACGAACCACCTTTAAACAATCTCCAAGTCTTGCTTAGGCTATTGCCATAGCCCCTAAACTAAATTGTTATAATCTGCTCTCTGCCCTTCTTCAGGCAGCCAGGGTGAGGTCTTCAAGCATAAATGCTATTATGTCACTCTTGCTCTTCCCTACTCTCTCCCCTTCTCCAGTATGATTTGTTTTAAATTACTCTATGATAAAAAAGTGTAGGTCATTAGCAGGGTCTACGAGCCCTCCGCTCCCCTGCCCCTGTTCTGTCTTCTCTGCCACATGGCTGCAGGCCGTCCTTCCCTCCACTTCAGGCCACACTGCTGCTTTCACTTGAACTTCCTGCCCAGCCTGTGTAGTCCCCGTGGCGGTTTCACAGCAGGAATCTTGCTTTGCCCTAAGCCTGGGGTATGCTTCTCACCCTTCATTGCCTAGTTACTTCTTCTTCCCCCTGCAGGTCCCAGCCCACGCATCACTTCCCTCATTTACTCATTGAAATGTCTGGTCTCAAGCACCCACAGAACCACGTTCCTCTCCTTCGTAATTTTGTTACTGTGGCATGTTCACATTTGCAGGTATGATGATTTGCTTGTATCTGCCTCCTGCTCCAGACGGAAGCTCTTTGGGGCAGAAATTGCATCTGTTTTTGATCACCATTCTATCCTGAGCTTCTAGAATAATGGCATAGAGTAGATGTTCCATTAATATTTGTTGAGCATGCAACCTTATAAAGGAAAGCAATTAGAATGTATGAACTTACAAACTATGGATACTAATGTTTAATAATTATATAAATGTATACATATGTAAAATATTACATTTTGGCATGTTTTAAGGAGTCACCAGCATACAATTTTCCATATAAACAAAATGTCATTTCAATATTCTGATTAGCACAAGTAAGGTGAAATTTCTTAAGACTTAAATTTTTGATACTGGGTTTTTGAATTACACATCATGTATATTCAGGCATATATATATTGCTTAAAATATAAAAAATACATTAAATTTTATTCAATTAAATGGAGTGATCATAATAGAGATCCTTTAAAAGGTTTAATTTAGTGAAATTCTTAAAATGTTCCAAATCATGGGAGCTTAATGTGTTAGGATGTTGTGTACTTGAAACCAATAAAATATTGTACATTGACTATACTTTAATTAAAAAAAACACAATGCTGCAAATTAGGTATTTTTGTTACTCTCATTTTACAGATTAGTAAAATAATGTGTCTGAATCCAGAGCCTTTTCATTTTCCAATGTACCATGTTAAACAAGTATCAGTAATCTCTATGAATTAATTTAGATTCATTTGAGAAAAAAATGAATGTTTCACACTTAATTGGTGTGAAAAAAATAACATGTGTTAGCTGAAACTGTAATTTCTAGATCCTTAGCTAACTTTAAGGCTTACCTTATACAATATGGTAGCCACTAGCTACTAACTTGCAATCTGGCTAGATCATACAGATGACTATAAATATAAAATGTACACCAGATTTTGAAGACTTAGTACAATAAAAATTAAAAGAATGTAAACTGTCTTGTTAATAATTTTTGTACTGTTTATATATTCAACTGATAACATTTTGGATATATTGGTTTAAAATATATTTCTATTGGGCAGAGTTGGCTTAGAAAAATGCTTAAGTAAATTAAAATAATTTTTAGATGACTGGAGAATTTCTAAGTTAAATAGATACAAAACACTGATTAGAATTGTGATTTATCCTAATTTTTTAGAAAGTGTGTAGGTGAATAAAATATGAACATTTCTTTAGCATATATTCTTTGCATGTAGGAAGGTACAGTTCACACTTGAACAACTGGGGATTCGGTGTGCTGACCCTCCACGTGGTCAAAAATCTGGAGACGTTTGACTCCCCAAAACCTAACTACAAATATGCTATTATTGACTGTTAGTCTTGCTAATAATGTAAACAATTAACAAATATTTTGTATGTTATATGTATTATATACTATATTCTTACAATAAAGTAAGCTAAAAAAAGAAAATAATTTTTAAATTGTTGCAAATTTCCCATAAACATTTCCAATGTATTTTTGAAAAAAAACCATGTTAAATGAAACCGAGCAGATCAAATCTGTGTTGTTCAACAGTCAACTGTATATGTACCACTTAAAATTGTTAGGATGACATGAGACAACTTTCACAGAGCAAAAGGGCTAAACAGTTCTTGCTCTTTTTTTTTTTCCTTGTTCTCCAGTTTTCTCTTGTTTCTGGAGAAAAAAAATTGGTTATTTCGGTCAAAGATAGTAATATAAGCGGCTTTCCAGAGAAATATAAATATGTGCATATGATAATGGATATGCTCTTCCATTTTTTTCATTAAGAAAATTATTACCACTTACAGAGATAGTAAATTGAATATAACATATGTTTTGTTTTGCTTAACATGCTGATGGGCTAATTAAATTTTAAAGATATAGCTAAATGCTTTAAATTTATCAGTTGATTGTATATTTATATATTTGTGTATGTCTAATACATTCAAAGGTGTATAAACAAATATTTACCACAAATTGTTAAATAAATAATGTACAAAAGGCATGTAATTAAAATTAGGGTTCTTTTTCTGTAAAATGACTAAATCAGCAGAGGTTTCTTAAGTTCCCAAAATAGTCTGCTAACACTTATGTTTAAGTGTGAGACAGGTAAAATAAATGACTATGAAAAATGCTGTTTTTAGGATTATTGATTTATAAACATCTTTTATTCTTTTTTTTCTTGTCTGATGAGTGTAAACCAATCAAGATAACTTATTTATTGAGCCCAACACTTGTTCATCAAGTTTCACGTCCAATTCAAAGCTGTGTCCACCCATCCGAAACTACTATTTCACATGAACTTTACCCAGTTCCAAATAGTTTTCTGCCTTTATAGACTCACTTTAAAATCTTCTAGCCCAGCACCCAAACCCAGTAAATATCCTCCTCTTATTTCCCTCTCTATGACACTGCTAAGATTCTTAGGTTTCTTTTAAGCTGTATTTCCCCTATCTGAAGCACATCTAGTAAACTTAGTTTTGCTTGATCGGTAGGGTTTTCTGATGATCTTTATGAGGAAACTGACAGTCAACAGGTGAAAGAAGCAAATTCTCTGAGAGTCCAATAAATGCCTCCATCTTCGATGCGTATCAGTTGTCCTCCTCCTTTCCAGCTGGGAAATGTCTGACATTCCCTGGCATAGATTGTTCCTTCTGTTGGCACCATTTCCAACAGTCATTTAAAGCTGAGAGGCACCTTCCCTATACTTGCCCCTCTTGCCCTGACGGAGAGAGCAGCGTCTCGTTTTCCTTTAGGTAATATTTGTAGCATTTGAGGACTATTATGAAGTGGCTCTTCATGTTCTCATCCACTAATAACAATGTTTTGAGGAATCCTTCCTTAAAGAATACCAAAAGGTAGAGAAGAATAAGCTTTCTTTGGGGTGGAATTTCTTTACCATCTCCTGATTCATTCTTCCAAAGTGAAGTGGCTCCATCTATCCAGAGTAAAATTGACAAAAAAAAACACCAGAGTGGTTTCTGGGCCTTTATTTTATCTGCATGTCTGTGGCTATTGGTGGCAATAGTGATCTCAATCTCTGTTTTTTTTTTCTTTAGGATCTGTTTCATAAAACAATAATTATTTGGTCTCTTTTCCTTGAACTCTCCTGATCTTTTGGAATGTTCCATGCCCTCCAGGAATTATGTTCCGTCAACATTTGGAGAGCCTTCAGCTCAGATTCTGGCCACATGTGCTTCCAGCTACCTTTCGTGATCACACACCTCCGGGGAGCTCATGATTCTGTCCCGCAGTCGCACTGGTCCTCCCCAGTCCTGTTCACTCCCCATGCACGTTGACGACTGGATCCTACTCCTGAAGTGTCCAGCATGTCCTCAGGATTGGTTGATGACCATGTTCCTTGTTTCACAGTGGCTGCCCATTCCACCTTAAGGATGAGAAATGACTTTCACCTGACCAGGTTCTGCACCTCCATGTGACCTTTCTCCCTCCTCTCCTCTCCCTGGCCAGCGGCCCACCTTTTATTCTTATTCGGAAATCTAAACAGGTCATTCAGGTACTGTCTTCTCTTGGGCTGCCATAATAAGATATCACACACTGGGTGACTTAAACAACAGAAAAATATTTCCTCCCGGTTCTGGAGACGGGAAGTGTGAGATTAAGGTGCCAGCGTGGTCTGTCTGGCGAGAGCTCTCTTCCTGGCTTGCAGGTGGCCACCTCCTGTCTGTGTGCTCATACGGCCTTTCCTTGGTGCTTGTGCCTGGGGGCTGGTGGAGCGGGATGTTCAACGGTCTGGTGTCTCCGTTTATAAGGACACTAATCCTACTGGATCAGGGCCCCACCCTTATGATCTCATTTGATCATAATTCCTTCTTCACTTCACATATAGCCAAACGGGGAGCTTAGTGCTTCAGCAAACGAATTCTGTGGTGGACATGGACATTCGGTCTATAGCAGGGTACTGAGTCAATACGTAGAAATCAGAGGCAGCCCATTGACCATTTCGGTCTTTCATTAGATGCAGTTGCCAAGACATGTCTACTTCATCTAAGAGCTGGAGAAGCAGTGGCCAATCTCGTGAAAGCCTCAACTGATTGAGTTCTGGGGTCCCCGTTAAAATGAATGATTTCCTATGCAGGTTCTCTTATTGACAGACACACAGAATTTCTCAGCTACTTTCTTTCCCTTCCTCTACTACCCACCACTACAATACTCGGAATGCAGCCGCTCCCCATTCTCTCACCAGAAGGAGAATGCCATCATGATCACCTCTGTCAAGAAACTCTACAAACCATGCAAAGAACCAGTAGAGATTCTCTTGAACATCCCTAATTTAATTGTTTGTTGATGGCTTAACTTCAAAAGAAACACTGAAAATTTCCAAGCAGTTATGTTGTAACAGATCTGAATTTATTCTTGAAACATATACCACTCATGGAAATTAAATTAGTTCAAATGGCAAAATTAATTGTCCTTGCCCAGATATGCCAGCTATTAAAAGATAAAGAGCAAACATTTATACTAAAGGTAAGTATGGTTTGGACCTAGCCATGACTTCAAATACTATAGTGTTTCCAAACTTTTATAGAAAGTCTTTTGAAAACAAAGTAAAGATTTGTCAATATGATTTTCTATTGCCTAAGAAGATAGACACAATAATAGTGGAGTTTAACAATAATTCTTCAAGATATTATCCACAATAGCAGAGATAAATTGGCAGTGATATTGACTCAACATCAGTGGGGTAACTTTAAGAGTATTTCTAAGGATGTTTGCAATGTATGTCCTACCTACCAATACCATACTTCTGATATGACTGTACAAATAAGAAATGTATAGGAGCTACATGGGCTATGAGTGTGTTATGGTAATCATTTATTTTCAGAATGAACTGAGAAATTTCCTTGAGTCTCTGATATAACAGATACACTTTTTCCTAAAGGATGGGGCACCCCTTATTCCGACTGATTTCTAAGAACTGGAGCTCCACCTTCAGAAGCTATTCTAGCTCCCTATGAGGCCAGCTGCCTCTGTATGGCACAGGGGTTGTCATGGGCCACTCCTGTACTCCAGTGGGATTCCATGGCTGTGAGTCAGACATCCTATATGCCCCCAAGTAGGAAGGCTAGCTAAGATTTTGTTCAGGAAAGGCAAACCCATATCTGAATAGGTATCTGCCGTGGTGAGGACAAACCACTGGTGTTCATGATGGAAGGAGTCTAATGGAATTTATTTACCATCAAGAGTTTTATTGATATTCTTGAGGAATTGTTCTATATCAGGGTGTTACGGGTTTAATTGTGTTCCCCAAAATTTCATGTGTTGAAGTACTAAACCCCAATACTGCAGAATGTAGTCTTTGGAAAGAGGGTCATTGTAGATACAGTTAGTTAAATAAGGCCATACTTGAATAAGGTAGGCTTTAATCCAATATGATTCATGTCCTATAAGAAGGAGAAATTTGAACATACACTAAACAGAGAGAATACTATGTGCACATTAAGGCAGAGATCAGCAAATGCTTCTACAAGGCAAGAAACACTGAAGATTGCCAGAAAAACTACCAGTTTTTAATGTTGATTATGTCTTTATTTGTATGGCTATTTGTTAAGGTTGGGCCTTACAGAATTGTAAAGGCAGAGAATTGTATCAATTTTGTTCACGTTGTATTCACAAAGCTGGTGCAAAGTATGGTATTTTGCAGTCTGTAAATAAATACTTGTTGAATGAATAGAGAAGGAAAGGAATCTGAAAATGGAAAAAATAAATATTTTTGACTTACAGAAAGTTTTTAAAAATGATCATCTTTACTCTGTGAAACTCCACAAACAAATTGCACAAAGTATGGTAAGCCTCGAGTATTATCTTTCATTTATAAAGATTTACCTTAAAAACATAGCCACTGCAATGGGATATTATAGGGTCATAAAAAGGAATGACGTGCTGATACACACTACAGTATGGATGAACCTTGAAAATATCATGCTAAGTGAAAGAAGCCAGTCATGAAAGACGACATAATATATAATTCTATTTATATGAAATATCCAACAGGAAACTATGCAGAAAGTAGATTGGCGGTTGCCTAGGGCTGGAAGGCTGGGGGTTGGAAGTTTTAGCTAAAAGTATAGTTTTTGTGTGTGTAGAGTAATGAAAATATTCTAGGATTGATTGAGATGGTGGCTGTACTCCTCTGTAAAATACTAAAAACCATTGAATTGTATGGTTTGAATGAGTTAGATGAATGTAAGTATAGAAATCATATCTCAATATGTTACCAAAAAAATGACCATCCATATAACATTTCACATCCATTAGAGACAATACTCTTGATGTTTTTAATGACACAGAAACACATTATTAATATAATGCTATGTAAATGGCAAGGCACAGAAATTAATATACAATGGATGTAAAGTTTACTTATACACACACACACACACAGAGGAAATGCCCTAAAATGTTAATGCTATTTATATCTCTGCTTCAAGTGATTGTTATTTTCCATTACATAGTTTTCATATTTTCCAAATATTCCATAATGAGAAGATATTACTTATGATCAGAAAAATACTACAGAAATATTTGGCCAAAATATCGTGATTTTTGTTTTGACAGAACTCTATTGCAAAATAGAGAGAAAGCTTTTTTTATTTCAAGGTAAACATGCCTTACAGAGGACACAGGAAATATATATATGAATATGTATATATTTTTTTAAAAGGGTGTCTTTTTTCTTTCTTTGACACACAATGATCACTTTCTCAACAGAATAGCCTGGCAGGAATTAACATTTTCTCATGGCATTTGGTGGTGGCATTTGAGTCAAAATTATCCACAAAGTGAAAGACAAAACCCCAATTTTCATAACTCATCTTAAGAATAATATGTCCTTGAAGAAGACAGCATAAAATGCTTGTCATTCTATTTGTGACTTCCCCAAAATTAAAAAAAATCCTGATCTTAAAAAAGCCAAACTCTTCTTTAAAACATATTTTAAGAAAATCTCAAATGGTATATAAAAACTCTAAATGTAAAATATGTCTAACTTTTGCAGAGAAAATTTGAAAGCTGCAATGACATGTATAGAAGAAAGGGCAGATTCATTTACAGAGCGTGAAGCCAGAGAAAATGTGAGGTCTAGTGTGAGAAAGAGTGTAAGAGAAGACTAAGAATTTTGGTAAATAATATGAAAACTAACATTATATTACAGAATGTACTTGGCTGCTGATGTAGTCTTTCATAAATATACATAAGAAATAAGCAGCCCAGACCCTATCCTTAAGAAGGTTCATATTGGTTGGGGATACTAAACAAAGACAGGGTCAAAAATGCAGAAGGATACTTCTGGAACAGCATGTGGTCAGTAGCAAATTAACATTATGAAAATGAACAGACATTAAGAATACACAACAAAAGAGAGGGAAGTGGCCCTGCAATCCATCTTTTGCAAACCATGGTCATAGGAGGAGCAGATCCTGTAGCAAGACACAGAGAGGTTCTTCAGGACCCAGGAATATATTTCATTCTCCTGTGAGGGTGCTTTGAACTGGCCAGCTGCCTTAATTCATGGGTTTTTTTTATCAGAGGCATTTTAAACACTCCTCTCTGTTCACCTCTGCTTTTATTTCCTTGCTTGCTGTAACTTGGTTTTGACCCCGGTTTTCCTTCTATCTGCTTAGAACCTCAGTTTTGTAGATGCTATGGATTGAATGTTTGTGTCCCTTAAAATCCATACGTTGAAGGTCTACCCCTCAATATGAAGACATTTGGAGGTGGGCCTCTGGGGAGGTTATTGAGTTTGATGAGGTCATGAGGGTGGGGTTCTCATCATGGGATTACACCCTTACAAGAAGAGATACTGGGGAGCCTGTTTGCTCTCCTTCTGCCGTGTGAGGACGCACCTGGAAGGGCAGCCTGTGGCCCCCATGGGAGTGCTCAGCGGAACCCGACCACGCTGTCACCCTGATCTCAGAGCTCCAGCCTCCAGAACTGGGAGACAGACATTTCTGTTGGTCAGGCCATCTACTGTGTGGCACCTGTTTTGACAGCCCAAGCCAACTAATACCATAGACTTTCTCTATTGCTTCTTAAATAACTTACTTTTTAAGACATTTTAAGAATTAGGGCTTTGGTATAAAAATGTTGAGAAAATCAAAGGGTAAGAAGTTGCTTTAACTTGGTAACTGGTGTTTCTGAAAATTTTGTGGATGTGTCTGAAAATTCCACAACTGAAGGCAAGGGTGTGCCTTTTCGTGTCTCCTTTTTAATTTATAACAGATACGAATTTCATATCTTAATAGCTTGACACCAGTTTTAGATTAATTGATTGATTCTCTTAAAACAGAGATGAAGAAAAGTGTTACCTTTCTGCTGTCTGTTTTCATTACAGGAATAAACCTAAATAAATAATGGCTTTGCTAGTTTTTTTCATCTCCAAAATATTAATTAACATTAGTTTTGAAAATTTGCCTTGGTGAGACATTTTTTATGCATATTGGACTGTACTCATATAGGCAGTAAGTACAAATCACTCTTTCTACATGATTTCTTTAATCAGTTCCATAAAACTGCCTTTTGTAGAAGAAAGCTTGGCAGGCACATGGGGAGATCACATCCTTAGAACTTGGTTCTTGTTCTGTGTGTTACTGAGGCTTTTCAGCTCTCCTGGTGTGCATCTGGCTACACACGCTATGACCCTTTTCAGAGGAAAGCCATGTTTGCCATGCTTATAGTGAAGAACTCTGAATCCTCATCCATGCATGAGTACCAGAACTGGAGGAGATAGAGCTTACTTCCTAAGAAGTTGCTTGTGCCTATGAGCACCTTGGCAGCTCACCGGTCCAGGCGTTTCACACAGCTAAGAAATTTAAACTGCTGTCTTGAATTAACAGTAGAGCATACCTATTGTTCTAGTACTGGGCGAAATTATCCTGCTGTTCTGTCTGGCATAAAGCTTCTATCAAAGTCCTCGGAGAAAGAAATGACATTTTCAGAAGATAATTTAGGAGACAAGCTGTATGGCCACTTTTCCAAATAATTTAAGTGAAACCTTTGGATCAAAAGATAGTGTGATGGCAGCATAACAGCTACAGTGCCTGAGCGCATAAGAGACTCATCTTCACTGGACTGTATTCTAATGTGCAACTATGGACTTCCTAACAAAGCCATATAAATTGGGGAACTGAATTTGTTTTAATATTACTTTTATGAACATTGTGTATTGTATCACTCTAATACTCTGCCCTTAGGTCTCAGGAGAAAATGTATGTAAACATTTGTGGTACCTGAAGTCTTGGAATGGATTGAAGAACTGATATATTTCCTCTTCTCAAGTAAAGAGAGTTATAATATGTCACATTTTCCTGTTCACTTTGGATTCCAAGATGCATATTTAGGACTTGTTCCTAAGCTAAGCTACGGGGTAGTGTATTTGCTCTTCTCTTTTTAATTCTGTTATCTTCTTTCTGTGTTGCAATTTTTATTGTGCTACTCTTTCCCAATAATTGCCCTTAAATGCTGGTTTTTTTAATAATGGGAAAGTAGAAATATATGATAAATTATTTGGTTTTTAAAATCAATGTTAAAAATGATAACTGTATGAAGCCAAACTGATTTATCTCCTAAAGGGTCAAACTCGCAGATTCCTCTCAGGAAAAAGAGAAATCAGTGCAAGGTGGGCTGATCTAGTCCTCCTCACATAGACAGTACAGCAGGCTTTGCCAAATGCTGAAACTATAAGAGACAAAAGCAACTATGGCCTCCTTCTTCCTCTCAAAAAAAAAATGTATACATAGTATGGGACATGTCATGAAATCTAAAGGTAATTATAACAGTCCAATAACTTCAAGCACAGTACTCTTGAAGTTGTATTTGAATCTACACAAACCTTTAGCATACATCTTGACATTATTTCTGTAGACTTCTGAACAGGGCATGGAAAATTCTGTTTTGTTATTTTATTTAAACTTTACATACTAAGATTAAAAATTGCTAGGTTCACATACTCTTTTCAATACTGTTAAATTTCAGTGTGTTTCTATATACTTAATTTCTGATAAAAGAACACTTTGGCTTCATGCAAAGAAAGGAATTGGGATAGGATTCCTTTGTAAATAATTGTAAATAATTTGTAGATATAATTTGTGAGCAATAGACTTTCTTCTTAAAAAAAAACAGCTCACAGTAATTTGCTTCATTCAGTAGAGTTGCCCAGTAAAGACATTTTTACCATTTGTAATTTTTACTTTTTTGACATTTTCCTGAAATGTCCAAAACATTGAACATTGGTCAGAATCATCTTTTTCAAGTTCAGGGTGTTTTACTGTGGGGCTTCCCCGCAGGGGCAATTTCATTAGTACTGAGATTTGTAGAATACCCCGTCTCACACCAAGGACCTGAGATTCCGGCGAGGACGGTGAGCTGACAGAACCAAGGGCTCAGCCCTGAGCTTTCTTGAGCTCTGGGTTTGACATCTCTGCTGCCTTTTCTTCGTGTTATCCCAGAACGCTATGCTCCCTGACCAATCCTGTACTCAGCAGAGGAGTGTTGAGCCTTTCTTAACAGGGGAGCTAGATGCCAGGTGGTGGAGTTTTTAAATAGAAAGCCAGACTTAGGAGAGTTTATTTTCAGAACCAACATAACCGCCCCTCCTCACTCTATACAACAATAAAATAGGCCTCTAAGAGTATTTTCCTTATAATTGTCACAGATCTTAATGCTAGGTGTTTAGATTTCTTATAAACTGTAGTCAGTAGGGCTTAAGGCCATATTTAATTTTAGTTAGAAAAAGTAACATGCCATTTCTAGCTCCCAATTACTAGGCATTAAATTGAGATCCATGGCACTAAATTTTGAGCTATGTCTGAATTTAGTTCACTTAACTTTTTCTTTGTTGACAACTTGGGTGCATTCCCAATAATACAGGAGACACATGAAAAGAGCAAGTGTATTGAAAATAAGGGGTGGGACCTGTGGGTTCCTCTTTCTCTTGAGCTTGTTGTCATTGAACAGGCCTGAAGAACACGTTAAAAAAGATTCTTCCTTAGAAGTGTAGCTTCTTGTGTCCTCCCTGACATAATCATACTGCTGTATCCACAAAGTTTATCTTCTTCCACCGAGCAATCAATTTCAGAAGCATGTAGAATTTTAAAAGATGAAGTGGACAACTTCCTCTCTAGTCCCACTCAGAAACTGGAAACTATAGTGAGAAGACATTAAGCAATTAGGCAATATGTTTTACTCTTTTGTTTTGCTGGATCAGATCTTCCAATAGCCTTTTGAAAGGATGCAGCAAAAGGGTGCAAAAAAGTGATTTAAAAAATATTTTCTGCCTCTGAAAATGGCTATAATCTACTCCTGTACTTAATAGTTTGACTGACTATTGAATTTACTTTCAAAGACATTTTTGTTAGAGTTTGGAAGGTATCATGCTATTTATTTCCAGCTCTCAGTGTTGCTTTGAGAAGTCCTATTATAATTTTTTTATTAAGGTATTATCGATATACACTCTTATGAAGGTTTCACAGAAAAACAATGTGGTTACCACATTCACCCATATTATCGAGTCCCCCCCCATACCCCATTGCAGTCACTGTCCATCAGTGTAGTAAGATGCCACAGTCACTATTTGCCTTCTCTGTGCTACACTGTCTTCCCCATGATCCCCCCAACACCACGTGTGCCAATCATAATACCCTTCAATCCCCTTCTTCCGCTCCCCACCCTCCCTCCCCCACCCCTCCCCTTTGGTAACCGCTAGTCCCTTCTTGGAGTTTGTGAGTCTGCTGCTGTTTTGTTCCTTCAGTTTTGCTTTGTTGTTATACTCCACAAATGAGGGAAATCATTTGGTATTTGTCTTTCTCTGCCTGGCTTATTTCACTGAGCATAATACCCTCTAGCTCCATCCATGTTGTTGCAAATGGTAGGATTTCTTTCTTTCTTATGGCTGAATAGTATTCCATTGTGTATATGTGCCACATCTTCTTTTTTATCCATTCATCTACTGATGGACACTTAGGTTGCTTCCATATCTTGGCTATTGTAAATAGTGTTGCAATAAACATACCGGTGTGTATGTCTTTTTGAATCTGAGAACTTGTATTCTTTGGGTAAATTTCTAGGAGTTGAATTCCCAGGTCAAATGGTATTTCTATTTTTAGGTTTTTGAGGAACTTCCATATTGCTTTCCACAATGGTTGAACTCATTTACACTCTCACCAACAGTGTAGGAAGGTTCCCCTTCGTCCACATCCTCACCAACATTTGTTGTTCCTTGTTTTTTGGACATTGGCCATCCTAACTGGTATGAGGTGATATCTCATTGTGGTTTTAATTTGCATTTCCCTGATAATTAGCAATGTGGAGCATCTTTTCATGTGCCCATTGGCCATCTGAATTTCTTCTTTGGAGAATTGTCTGTTTATATCCTCTGCCCATTTTTAAGAGGGTTATATGCTTTTGGGTGTTGAGATGTGTGAGTTCTTTATATATTTTGGATGTTAATCCCTTGTCGGATGTCGTTTACAAATATATTCTTCCATACTGAAGGATGCTTTTTTGTTCTGCTGATGGTGTCCTTTGCTGTACAGAAACTTTTTAGCATTATGTAGTCCTATTTGCTCATTTTTGCTTTTGTTTCCCTTGCCCTAGGAGATGCATTCAGGAAAATGTTGCTCATGTTTATATTCAGAATATTTTTGCCTATGTTGTCTTCTAAAAGTTTTATGGTTTCATGACTTACATTTAGGTCTTTGATCCATTTCGAGTTTACTTTTGTGTATGGGTTAAACAATAATCCAGTTTCATTCTCTTGCATGTAGCTGTCCAGTTTTGCCAACACCAGTTGCTGAAGAGGCTGTCATTTCCCCATTGTATGTCCATGGTTCCTTTATCATATAATAATTGACCATATATGCTTGAGTTAATATCTGGGCTCTCTATTCTGTTCCACTGGTCTATGGTTCTGTTCTTGTGCCAGTACCAAATTGTCTTGATTACTGTGGCTTTGTAGTAGAACTTGAAGTCAGGGAGCATAATCCCCCCAGCTTTATTGAGAAGTCCTATTATAATTTATCTCAAGTGTTCTAAAATTTCACAAGCATATATATGCTTTGGTGAGATTACTCTTTTATTTGTTGTCCTTGGACTTTCTGATGAGCCCTTTAAATCTATTCCATGCCCTTCAATTCTGAAGACTTTGCTCAGATTGTTTTCTAATATCATTTTTCTTGTCATGAACTGGACATTTGACTTCCTGGACTGATCATCTAATTTTCTTAAAATTTTGCATCTTTATTTATGTTTATCAACATAAATATTTATGTTTTATCAGGTTTGTTGTTCAATAATCTTATTAATTTTTAAAATTCTTGTTATCATATTTTTTTAATTTCCAGGAGACCCTTCTTTTTAAAATTTTGCTTTTTCTTTACTATTCCTTATATTCAGTATTAATGTTCTTCTAATCTTCTGATCTCTAAATTTCTTTCATATTTTCATTTGTCTTTTAGAGCTGCATTTTGTGCAAATTACTTGTTACATATGAGACAATAAAAAAGAACACCTGAAAAATAATATAATATTGTATGTTAACTACACTTCCATAAAAAACAAAGCAAAACATGTCATTGCTGATCTTTGCTATTGTGTTTGGGGATTATTAATTTCTGCTCCTTTCCTTTCCTTTTAGTTTGTTTTTCTGGTTATTTTTCTAGTGCTTAAGAAGGTTATTCAGTTTGTTAATTTTCAGTCACCTAATTAAAAGATATGCTCTTGATGAAATGCAAATAATAAAGAAACCTTAAATTGACTTCAACTTTAACAGATGCAGAGGAAGCGTTTGGTAAAACTCAACATCAATTCAAGGCTTAAAAAGAAAAACAAAGCAAAATTAGAGATAGAAGTTAACATCCTCAACCTAGAAAATTATATCTGTGATTCATTATTTGGCAAGCATCATACTTAATAGTCATATATTGAAAGTATTCCCTTAAGATCAACAATAAAACAAGAGTGACAACTGGCACAATTTATTCAACATTATTCTACAGAAGCCAGTGCAGCAAGAAAATATTAGCCATAACAGGATAAAAAATATAAAGTTACTCATTGTATATCCCTTATAACTAAATAAATTGAAAATAGATCAATTCAATATTTAAACAAAAATATGAAAGTCTGAAAAATTATAAGATCATTTCTTTATGACCTCAGAGTAAAGAAAGTCTTTTAAAGTAAGCTTTAAAATTCAGCGGTAACGAACACATTAATAAGCTTAACCACATTAAAATGGAAATCATCTGTATGGCAGAAAAAAAGTTAATTAAAATTGACCCAGCATTTTTGCCGTTAGAATCTATGCTATAGCTAAATCTGTGATCTCCAAATGACATTCTGACATTTGTAATACTAAAATCTTGGATGTGTGAATTAAAATGGAAAAATTATTATTATCAAAAAGTATGAGAGTGCTCCAAGATGACATTTATGTTCAGGTTATACTAAATGAATCAATCAAGATGCAGGATAGTGTATATAACAAGCAATTATTTTGTGCAAGAAAAGGAAAAATTAAGAATGCATTTGTTGTGTTTCTCTATGATTGCATAAGGAAACATTGAAAGAATACAACAAAATAAAAGTAGTTACTTATAGAAGGTGGAAGTGGACAGGATGTGAAAGACTTCTCAAGGTACACCTTTTTATATTATTTTGATTTTTGTACCATATTAATGTATATCCCATTTATTCATTAAAAACATTAAATACAAGTTAAATTAAAATAGGCAATAAGGTTCTAACAAATCAGTGCAAAACCTTTATGGAGAAAGTTATATAAATTATTAGAATAAATAAATGAGTATATTGTATTCATGAAGAAAATACTCAGTATCATGTAGTCAGTTCTGTAGACCCAGAAGCACAGATCTTGCATCCTCATCACCACTACTGGTCCTGCACTGGTAGCTGGGTTCTGTAACTATGATCTCCCACCACCAATTCCATATTCCCTTTGCCTTCAGCAGGCAACTCACTTGGTCATGGTTTTTCACTTGGTGGAGTGACCTAAATCTTCATTCCTGTAGGATCTGAGTCAATAGTGCTCCTACCTGCATGGGGTGGTTTCAGTTGTCCACTGACCTTTATCATGGGACATGACGATACCGAGAGATGCCCCACAGGATCTCCAGTGGTCAAGGCATACTCATCCTTACCTCTGTTGTGGAGTAGCTGTCCAGTTTCCCACTTGTGCTCAGGATCGCTCCTCCGGACCAGCACAGTGACTCCCTTCATGGCCTGTTGGTTCAGAGGCAGGAGGAACCCAAAGTGGCCACAGTCCAGTTCAGTGGAAACATTGTTATGTGTCCTGGTGGGCGCACTCCACACTTTGGAGCTCACTCCTCGGCCTAACTACTAGTCAGCAGAGCATAAAGTCAAGGGTAGGAACTGGAGGAAAAAATGTTGCTAGTGTGTCTCTAAGGGTAATAGTGGGTGGTGTCACTCTCATTTCCACCCCTTGATTCCTGGACCTGTGAATCCTGGCTATGGGGGAAAGAGCCCCTTTCTGGTTGTAAGCCACATTCAACAATTATCCTTTACCTTGGAAGGGATATGTCCACATGCCCCTCACCACTGGGCCTCTAGAAATTTCACTGAGGCAGAAGACCCTTGAATTTTGTTGAATTTATTTTCCACCCTCTGACATGCAGATGTCTTACCAGTAAGTCTAGAGTAGTTGCTACTTCTTGTTCACTGGATCTAATTAGTATGTCATTAATGTAGTGGACCACTGTGTTTTCTTATGGAAGAAGAAGGCAGTCAAGATCCCTGTGAACTAAATTATGACACAAGACTGGAAAGCTGATATAGGTCACTGATGTGGGTCAGTGAAGGTGCATTACTGACCTTGCTAGCTGAAAGCAAACTGTTTCTTATGTTTTTTACTAGCAAATATCAAGAAAAAAAGCATTTGCCAGATCAAGAGCTACATACTATGTATGAGGGGATGTGTTAATTTGCTCAAGCAACGAAACCACATCTAGTACAGCTGCTGCGGTTGGACTCACCACCTAGTTAGGCTTATGATAATCCACTGACATTCTCCAAGATCTGTCTTCTGCACAGGTCAAATAGGCAGTTGAATAGGTATGCCATGGGCATCCTACCCTGTATCTTTCAAATTCTTGATGGTGGGATTAATCTCTGAAATCATTCTGGGAATGTGACATTGCTTTTGGTTTACTATTTTCATAGGTGGTGGCATTTTAGAGGCTTCTACTTGGCCTTTCCCACCATAAAGGCCCTCACTCCATAGGTCAGGGAACCAATATAGGGTCTCTGCCAGTTGCTGAATATATCTATTCCAGTTATGCACTTCAGAATTGGGGGAAATAACCTTAGATGGTATCGGGGACCTACTGGGCCCACTGTGAGATGGACCTGAGCAACTGATGAGTGGCAGGCCACAGTGACATTTCAGAGCTGGAATCAATGTCACTACAGAGCTGGTGCCCAGTAGTCCCGAAGAGATCTGATTATTTATTTTTTCTCAGTGCAAGTTACCCTTTTGAAAGGCTGTAAGTCCCTTTGGAGAATGTTGGGAAAAAGATTAACAGTGTAATTTTGGCAGTGAATCAGGGGCCTTCCTCAAGGGGACCTGGTCAGCCTCCTCTTCATCCAAAAGTTTTGGGCCTGGAAAAAATGACTCAAGTCTCAAAATTGATTAAGAGGGTGTGACTGTCTACTTTTAATGAATCAACTTGGACATTTTTTTTACTTGACCTAGAGCTTTTCTGCTTACACAGATCAAGTAAGAATAAAATTGGCTTCCTATCTCTTTCCCTTCTAGGAACACTGTGATTAACTAACCCCCACTATAGGTCTGACTGAGTCCGACTGTTCTGATGGCTGCTTTGACTCTGCTGTCCATTACAGCAATCATGCCCACCTGCCTTAGGTGGCTGAGTGCTGCCACTTCGCTCCCACTACCCTAGGATCCGACTGCATTTAGATTTCCCAGTGCAGAGACTGTGTTCTTGCTGAACAGTCTGGTCCACAGAAGAAAGCCATCACAGAGTTCTTCAAGGATGTTAGAGCTCCCCTCACAAAATTTCACAATAGTGGTGATGGCTTATCTTCTAGACACTCCCAGTGGGAGTGAGTAGGTCTTAAATGACGAGTCTTATTCTAACCTTTCAATCTCCCCAAGCCTTTGAATCCCTTCCTTTACATTAAACCAAAGAAGGTCTGGAATTTCCAGTTTGCTCACTGTGGGCCATCTTTTCATCCACATTTCAGCCAACTGACCAAACACAGTTAGAGCCCTTCCTAACTTCCTGAGCTGCAATATTAAACGCACAGCCTCTGCTTAGTGAACACCTACCAACAAATTTGGCTTTATTCAACTTTTTGTTCCTTCTACCATTATCTCACACCCTTAATATCCATTAATATCTTCACATCCTTAATATCCATTCCCACACAAGTTCCTTGGATTTCTGTCCATATAAATCAGAAAACTCAAGTAGCTCTTTTGGAGTATAGTATACTTCCTCATGTTGTGTCTCACCTTTAGGGACCTGCTAGAACTTGATTCTAGTTATACATCTAGAAGCCAAGAGCAGTGATAAGGATGGGTCCTGAGAATCAGCATTGCCTCGCATGGCAACTGCTTCAGAGGAGGCCATTACATTTTTCTCTGGCAATGAAAGGCTTATCCCAGACAGGGGTGGGTAAAGATGATGCTATTCCTGGGGGTGGGGAAACTTATTACCTCTGGGGTTGAGGAGGCTGCTTCCACTGGTGAAGAAAACTTACCAGAGTTTAGGGGCCCACTATCCCAAGCTCCATCAGGGTCTCCCCACACATCTCCATTCCAAATCACAGGATCCCATACTTTTCTGCCAATACCCTCACTTCAAAAGTAGACATCCTATCTGGCTCAGAGTTCAACTCCTGTTGTAATTCAGCCAGTCACAGGAGAAGTGTCTGCTTTTGGTTTTCAATAATCCCAATCCTCATGAGGTTAGGGTCACCTTCAGGGCACACATAGAAACTTGTAGGTCATTTATGTGACTCTTGACCTGAAAATTTGAATCTCTGAACTTGTCTTTTTGTTTCATCACTTTGTCCAGTGGCATTAGGAGCAACCAGGTCTTGTTACATTCATTAGCTTTTCAAAAGTGTTTTTAGGTGTCATATACACAATGACCAAGCTCAAGAGTAATGGAGATATTTTATGTATCTCTATTGCCAGATTATGCCAAGGGCTATTTGTGCTCTCTTTATAACTGGAGTTAGAGTCATTAGTATCTTTGAATCTAATCAGTTTAGACATCCCATTTCAGAAACCCCAAACAAATACAGAAAACTCATTCTTAATATTCTGTTCCTCTAGAACTACTCTCAGTACTATAATCTGTATTATGCAGGGTTCTCCAGAGAAACAGAATCAGTAGAGATCTATATCTGTATCATCTACATCAATATCTGTATCTGTGTCAACTATCTATCAAAAGGGATTTACTGTGAGGAATTGGTTCATATGATTATGGAGGGTGAGAAGTCCCAAATCTTCAGTTGGCAAGCTGGAGATGCCGGACAGCCAGTAGGATAGGTCCAGTCTGAGCCCAAAGGCCTGAGAGCCGGGAGAGCCAATGCTGTAAGGTCCAGTTTGAGTCAGTCCAAGGATGGGAGAAGACTAATGTCCTAGCTTAAAGATAATCAAGCAAGAGAATGAATTCTTCCTCACTGGTCCTTCCATGCTGGGGTGCACAATCTGTTTAACTTAGTGGACCAATTCAGATGTTAGTCTCGTTGAGTCTGCCAATTCAAGCACACTCACAGACACACCCAGAACAATGTCTAATGAAATATCTAGACACCGCATAGCCCAGTCAAAGTGACACACAGACTTAACCATCATAGCTTTTTATTTGATAATTTGATATGCATGCTGTTTTTCCACAATTATCTTGGAATTATACAAATTTGAATGGGCAAGTGATGATTGCTCACAAATGTTCTAGGCAAAGAATTCTTTATTAATGCTGTTTGCCTGTTATCTCATCACATTTCATTACTTGGTACATAAAAGATTTTTTACCATAATGTTTTCACATAACTTGATCTTTTAATAATATGAAATGATTTACTTTATTTCCTTTAGTGATTTTTAACCTTAAACATTTTGTCTGATATTAATTTCATTTGTGCTTTCCTTTGTTAGTGTTTTCTTGATAGACATTTTGCTATTTATTTCTAAATTATGCATGTAATTTTTAATGACTATTCTTTTAAAAAGCACTTAATTTAATTATCAAATTTCGCTCCTTTTAATGGGTAATATATTTCACTATCCAAATTTACTATCAAAACAGTATGGTTGAATTTACTTCTGCTGTTTTGTTTTATTTACTTTGTATTGTATTTCATTTTGTTTCATTTTATCTTGCTGTTTTGGTCCATTTCTGCTTTTATTATGTAAACTCTCTTGTTTATGGTTATTATACTTAGCAATTTAGAGGATAAAGATCTTGCCTTGAATTGTACAAGTTGTTCACCATAGTTTTTCAAAGCAGTTGTTACTCTTGGTGGTGGTAGTAGTGTGTGTGTGTGTGTGTGGTGTATAAAGATAATAATGAAGGGACTATTTCTATAGATTCTGGGACTTATACAAGGATTAAGACTCATCAAAAAAGCAAATGATCTGGTGAGCAAATCTTGGTTTTGTGAGAGGCTTCAGTGGACTCTATCCCTGAGGGTCTGGAAAAAATAAGGTGAACCGTTAGTAGGTATGATCTGCTTCAAAGCATAGCTGCTGGTTGCTAAATTCATTCCACAGGCCCGGCTGCAGCATGAGTTTGATTGTAGGTAAAAAAGACTCTACATGCTTTTTAGGTATCATGGGGCAGAATAATATTTGGGTCTTTAAAATTTCGAAGCATACAGTTTTGATGTGCTATAGTGTTCTGGCAACATGCTGACTTTATATGGTTAAGCCAGGTTTGAGTAGGCAAGAATACACTTTGCTGCCTGAAATTCTGCATTTGTGTTAATAATCGCGGAAGAAACTGTAGAGAGGCTAACCTTTGATTCATGAGGTTTGTCTACAGCTCTAATCATCCACTACATGGTCTAGAGTGACCTTGGAATTGACCAAATCAACCGGAAGAAGAAACCTTCCTTAGGAGACAGGTTTCTCAGACATAAGCAATATCTTATAAAGAGGCAACTGAATGAGACACAGGGCACAGGACTGAAAATGTACGCCCAAGACAAACTTGTGGAGCTGGTGACACAGATGCATAGCAAACTCCTAGTCGTAGCTAAAAGAGAGCAATGGATCAAATGAGACTGAAAGAGGTACAACATGGACAAGGAGCTTGTCCCCGGGCATGGCAAATGTACACGCAATTACACAAGAAAGGAATTAACTTCAAACTAGGAGGATCTCTCTTTCCTCTTCAGTGTACGTTCTCAGGTTCTGTATTCTTGGCCTCTGGCATTGACTAACTGGCATCCAGTTGTGGCTGAAGTCAATATGGTTTTCTCCTTCCCTCTGACATTTTGTGTGCCTGCTCTGGCTTCTGACAACACGGATGTAGGATCTTAGGAAGAGAATTCTGGCTAGGATGATAACTAAGGAGCTAGGAATGGCTTGTTTTCTAAACATTGCTAGTGTGGGGTTAGTGATGAGATAATATCTGTCTTTTATTAGATCTTTAAATGCTTTATAAACAAGGCTCATGGGGTATGTGGCATTAAATTAATCCAAGCTGTGAGGCCCTGGAAAAGATTGCACACATTCCAGTAGGAAAGAGCCGGGCTGCTGAAAGTACTTCACCACCACCCAGGCTAAGGGAACTGCTCTCCCTGAAACTGAGGAAAATAAGAAATTTGAGGGGATAATTATTAAACTTTAAACTGAAAATTTCTGAATTCTGAAATTTTACTTGTGAGACTAAGAATATTTGATTTTGGATTTTCACTCTTTTGGATTTTAATGTCCTTGTGCTTAATTTGGAAGAATAAGATCTAAACTTTTAAATGCCTATTTGGGAGCTTAATAATGGGAGGAGATTCCCTTGGCATCTCCAGAAGGTCAAAATTTTTATTGTTAGGATGACTTTATATCTATTTTAGTATTGAGTTTTGCAATATTGTTCAATTTCCTTCCAGACAGTGGCTTCTGGGTGATGGGTACATAAATCTCACAGGCATAAGTTCATTGACTTGGTCCTTTTACTACCAAAAAAAGTGTTGACCAAGTGTACTGTTTGGTGAGCTGAGCCAATATGATGATGAATGAGGCACTGGCTAAGTCAGCAGATGGTGACCATGAAAGAAGCCTAGTGAGTGGGGAAGGCAAAGTCACATCCAGAGTGTTATGAGGACAAACTGAAGCCCTTTCCATAATGGAAGAGACCAAATGTAATAAGACTTCCTCTCATTAACTGGCTGCTGCCATCTTGTTATGGTGCCAATTTTTGAAAGTCAGCATTGGCTTCTGCTATTGGCCATTTGTATAATTAGAACTGGTGGTAGTTAGATCTGCTGTGGAAGAGGTAATTCTTGTCATTGTGCCCACGGATAACCTCTGGCTCTGGCATCACTGCCACTTTGTCCGTGAGCCCATGGAGCAGGCACTGACTGGCTCGGGAAAGAGACTAATGCAGATCCACAGAACAGATCATCTTTTGCAGCACTTTGCTGAGAAGATGCTGTGCAGGTGGTATCCTGTGGGGAGTGTTTACATGAGACATAATTCTCCCTTGTGGATAAAGTCCAAGTCCACCAATGTGTCAGATGTCTTTGCAACACATACAGTCATCCTTCCCTTCCAAATCCCTAACTATGTGGTCAAGCCATTAGTCACTGTCCATGAATCAATGTAGGGCCTTCTAATCTAAGAAGTAGCCCTGAAATGCTGAATCATTGCCAAGATGGTGCTCACCGGATAGGCATAGGGCGGCGCCTGAGCGTGCTTCTGAAATGAAACAAGTTTGCTACCTGTGTTCCTGATTACTCCCTATTGGTGGCTTGAGTCTTCCGTGAACGTGATCAGCTCGTGGACACCGTTTGCTTGCATTATGTGCCTTCCTGCGTGAAGAGCTTATGACTGCTTGACCTTTATGCTGATTGGCCCATGAATGTTATATATACTCTGCTGTTTCCGCAATAAACTAGTTCCTGCTTTGACTGAGCTCTCTGTAGCTTCTGTTTGTCTCCGGCCTCGAGCAGCGAGGCAGAGGATGGTGTTTGGGCAGACAGTCGGCACTCACTCTTACCGGTCCTGCCTTGCCGGGGCGTGTCTCCTTCTTCCCGTCCTCTCCGCAGGTTTGGAGGGGGCTCGGGGGAGGCTAAAAACCCCGGCAAATCAATATAGATACATAATCCTTCCCACCTTTCTTTTCATGTAAAGTATACAGCCAGATGAAAGATTTGTTCCGTCCAACCTCCCTCTTCAAGTATATCTGTGATCCTATAGTACTCCTTGTCTTCCTTTGTTCTGAACTATTTATAAACCAGATTCAATTTTTTTTCTGTATTAATTGGTCATGGAGAACTGACCATTAAGCCATACATGTGTAGTAAAAAGACACGGCACAGCAATAGATGTAAGAGCCAATTGCTCATAAAAATTACTTGTGTCTTCAGAACTAGCTTTATCCTGCCCCTGGTTATAGCTGTTATCCTTGAGGATGGGGCACTGCTATATTCACATTCAACTTATAACTTAGAGAATCAGATAAGGGCCAGTTCATGACAGGCAGCACAGGTTACATGGTCATGTAATATCCCATGGTCAGGAATTCAGTCTCTTCAAGGCCTCAATAGTGAGCCAGGAGCTGTTTCAGAGAAGGGTGGAGGAGTATTTGTTTGAAGAAAGGAAAACGGATTCTCCCAAGTCCCTAGGGTTCTGCACTGTGGTTCTCCGACTCAGGTTTGCCATAGGCTACGGAAAATTCTGTTACCACAGAAAATTTGAACATTATTTTACTTGCTTGGTTATGAAGCCAAATGGCAGAATAGTTTTCATTGTAGCCTGGATTGACTAGAGAGATTTTTCTTGATTTGAGCCCCCATTTAAAGCTGCCATCCTCATAAGATGTTTGGTAAATGGGTCTAAACAACTCACTCAAATTTGTTTGCAACTGAAATCTAAAGAAGCACAAAAAGCATTATGCCTCTTTCTTAGAGGAAAGGGGTACAGTATAGAATAAATTCTATTTCACATTGTATTGGTGTAACTTTCTTTTCTCCAAGTCTCTAGACCTTCTAAAACTTCCCTGAAGTGACAGACTTCTGATTTTTATATTTTGTGAAATTCTACACCACCTTGTATTTGTCTTACCAAGCAATCAAGGGTGTGTTCTACTTTTTGTTCACCAGGTATTGTTAGGTCTATTTCATCAAGAGAGTGAACCAGACTGTGTCTTGTGGGATGATGAGACAATCAAGGCCCTAGTAGAGAAGTAAATAGTAACAGAGTCAGAGAATGGATATAGTCCTAACCAGCATAGGGAAGATGCATTGCTATCATAAAAGAAATTGCTTTTATGGCCTTTACTGATAGATATAGAGAAATAATTGCATAGCCAGGATATGCAACTATGTTGATTTATTAGTGAAAGCACCAAATCTGGACTCCTATTACAGTTTAGGTCATCATCTAATTTCATTTCAGGGAAACCTACTTTCATTCCCCTACTACACCTGCCAGCTGTACATGCCATCCAGGCAAATTAAATTGAGGATATATAGGAATTATTAAAGATTCATCTCTTAAGCTTTTGAAGGATGTAGTCTTGTTTTGACTTATTTATCTTGTGGGGGAACGGAATTCTGTGAGCTCTCCCACCATAATGGCTCTTGCTCCATGTTTCAGGGAGCCAGTAGAGTCTAGAGATTTTATTTTTATGCATTTAGGATCTGGGATCTTCATCCTGTAGGATACAATGAAAAAATTAATGGACTTCCTGATCCCACTCTAAAATGGGCTTAAGGAAGAATATGCACGAAGTCCAACTCTAATTTGTGGACCATGGTGGTGTCTGGGTCTGTAAAGATTGGCATTAGCTCAAGTTTAACAGTTACTGAAAGGTACCTGTATTTCCCTTTACTATTGTATGTAGACCTTATGAGATAGCTGCCAGTCTCTTTGGGAAAGGCCAGAAGGAAGGTTAATAGCACACAGTTACGGCAATGTCACAGGATCCTAGGGTATCCAGATTTTTCTTTATTCAAGGGTCTCTAGGCTTGTTATACTGTATAAATCTAGAAACTGGGTTATAGGCTGGGCCTCTTTATCATTACAATTCAAATATTACCTCCTTTCAGTAGACCTAGAGATTAGATATTTTCAGTTACTTAAAGTAGGACTTTCAGGTACTTCCCATTCAATTCAGTTTCAAGGATCCATAATTAATTTAACTGCTGTGAAAAATCCCAGAGGTTAAAATATTGTGGTTACCACTGTGGTCTCACTACTAACCACAGTAACTACAGTCACCTTGTCTCTAACAGTTACATGTTGTCACTTGGCCTCTCTCTCCTAGACCAATTTCCACTGGAAACATGGAGCCCAATTCAATGACAACATTCCCAGCTGAGGCATATGTTGCCATATATATTTGCTGACCTCTAACCTTGAAGGGCAAAGGTGTTCGAGGTTAGGATAAAGTAAGAAGATCCCTCAGTGATGGCTTTGAAAGGGTTGGAGTGTCCATAACCTATTTTTATTTGCTTCATGGTGCATGAATGAGTTAGCCATGATTAAAGGCACAAACTGGAGGATATCAGGCTACTTCTATTACCTGAATATTGGCAAAACTTATGGAATAAAGGCAAACTCACAAGTTATACCTCAAAAGCAACAGAACTAACCCATGGATTGAATACATCAGAAGCTCCAAAAGATATCTAAAATTATTAAAGTCAGCAAGTTACTGCATAGATATGTGCCCAGAGCTAGAGTCATAGCAACTAAAGAAGATCCACATCTGTTATCAGCAGGGTTATCTCATGTTATCAGTTGGCAGGCTTGGCATTGAGTGCCATGACATAAGGCTTGAAAATACCTCAGATACTAGCCTATAGCGTATAGACTGGTATTTCTCAAAGGTGGTGGTTTACTTCATAATAGTGTCACAAGTTTCTACAGCACCACCCATTCTAACCCCACTCTTTTGACACAGAGAATATACAATATTGTATATTGTACTTGCCTGGGATTGACTTTCGGAATTAATTTACCTTCTTGAGTGCGAGATGATGTAAAGTCAAATGTTTGTTCAAGGAGTCACAGAATCCCTGAAAATAGATATGAAAGGCTAATCTGGTTCAGTCCTCTGATAACAGCACAAAGATGAGAAAGCATTTTCCAAAGGTGAGTTTGAATTATGTACCCCTTATGTGCATTTTCCTCAATTTTTTGCTCCATGTTTTAGTTGAGAAAAGTAGAAAATATACAATCAAACTGATGGATGAGTTTTATCATGTTACACTGAGGAGCATAACACTTTTATTTTAGGATCAGCAAAACTGATAAAAGAAATGTACTGGTTGTACTGAGTTATGCATACTATAGACCATATGAGACCAATAGATACACAATTTTGATAAAATGTTAAGATCATTTCTAAAATGGAGATAGAGGAATTCTTTAATGACAAAGTTTCTAATAAATTATATTCTCTATTATTTTACATGTTGTGTAACAATTTACCTCAATTTAGTTGCTTAAAACAACACACATCTATTATCTCAGTTTCTGTGGACCAGGAGTGCATGGGTTAACCAGGCCCCCTGCAAGACTGCAATCAAGATGCTGGCCAGGGGGGGTTCTCATCCAGGGGCTTATTAGGGTAGGATCCACTTGAAGCTCACTCACATTGCTGGCAGAATTAATTTCCTTGGGACTGTAGGACTCACAGCAGCTTGCTTCTTCAAAGTGAGCATAGATGAGCGTGATGGTTAATTTTATGTTTCAGTCTGAATAGTGTTTTTGGGTGAGATTAACATTTAAATCAGTGATCTTTGGGTAAAGCAGATGGTTCTCCATAATGTGAGTAGGCTTATCCAGTCAGATGAAGGCCTGGATAGAACAGAAAGACTGGCCTTCCCTGAGCAAGAGGGAATTCTTCAGCAGACCACCTTCTAACTTCATCTGCACCATATGCTCACTTGGTCTCTGGCCTGCTGGCCCATACTACAGATTTGGACTTGCCAGTCTTCATAATTGCATGTGCCAACTCCCCATAATAAATCTCTCTTCATGTATATGTATTTTCTTTTGTTTTTATCTTTGAAGAATCCTGATAGATAGAAACTTTAAAGCCAGTCAGCTACCAAGATGGAATCTTATGTATGGTAATCAAAAGAGTAACTTCCCATTACATTTGTTGTATCTTACTGACTAGCAGCAAGTCCCAGGCCCCACCCACATCCTGTAGGAGGGGACCATACAAGGATGTGAACGTCAGAGATGGAGATCTCTGTGGCCACCTTAAAGTTTATCTGCCACATCCTCTATACTCTTAAGTTTAAAACAGTATGGACCAATCTAGAAAGCCTGGACATGGGATACAGCCATGAACTTATATTCTGGGACCTCAGTTTAGTGTCTACATCACCTTCAGTGCTAGTCAGCATGGCAACGGGCCTTCCAAAGAGAGGAACCAAATCTGCCATCTCAGTGGGGGTGACTGACTTGGTGATAATCTACAGGAACGCAGGAATCTGTAGTTGAAGATGAGGGCGATATAGTAGGGAGATGGAGTGAACCTCCCCCGTGGAAAAGTGTGGACATGAGGTAGGAAGCCCGACCCACCATCTCTACTAGGAAGGATAGTGCCTTAAGCACACTCAGGCCTCAGAGTACAGAGATTCCAGGAGGCTAAAAGACTTTGAGTTGCAGGGTGGGGAGGAGAGTGAATCCTGCTAGATGTTCCCAGCTTTAAGGATCATGGAACTTGCTTCCTGTCCAGACTCTGGGATAAAGGACTCTATGGTGGCAGTGTGGTTCCAGAGCAGACTCAGGCTCCGCTGTGAAGAGGTCCATCTCAGGGATGGCATGGAGGCCCAAACAGCAAGAAAATAAGGTGACGAAAAGAGCACCAAACCTGGTGGCACTGAGAGAGGTGGTCAAATTCCCATCGTTGAAGACAGAGGAGAGGTTAGAATGAGACTCTAGCCATCTGTTCAACACTTTTCCAGCAGAGGCTTCCCCAGAAATTTGGTTTTGTTTCCAATAGTGGAATTATCCATAAACTCTGTATTATACTTCTCCAGGCTGTTGGAAAATATGAAATCTTATCTCAAAGGATTGTTATGAGGATACAACAAAATAGAGTCTAAAAAAAGTTTCCAGCATATATTTTGTACTTGGTAATTACCATTTTCATTTCCAATTGATGAAAAGAAACAAAGTGGCTTCTACATGACAGTCCTAAATTCTTTTTGAAGTTGAGATTATTGAATTAACATCTTTCCACTTAAAATAGGATTTCAGCACATTCAAGAGCCAAAGCCATCCACACATTTTTTTAATTCTAATCTAAGCTCTTCTGATTCCTTTATGATTTGCATGTGGCTGGAAACTGATTGTCAGATAGGCAAAATATGTGTAATCAAAGGCATATTTTTTGTCTTGTTCCTACTGAAGTGGGCAGGGGAGAGAGAGTGAGAACCTGAAATGGGATAGGATCTTGAGAGGCCAAACAAACTGACTTACTGTGGACATTGATCTAAAGCTACCCAAGAGCACGTGTAATTCAGAGACTGAATTCTTATTAGAAAAGATGTGGCAGGGTAGTGTTCAAGGGATATTAACCAGTATGATGAATGGGTTGTCACCAGTGACTGAGAAAGGAGTAGGGAGCTAACTAGAACAAAATCCTGTGGAAAAACACAGCGAAACCATCCAGGCAAGGGCAGCTTCTGGGTGTGCAACCCAGACAGTCACACAGGGACCCGCACTAACAAAGGCCCCATGCTTCGTTTTATGTTCTGCCATTCTCTTCTTGAATTTCTTAACAATTTTTCAATAAGAGGCCTCTTGTTTTCATTTTGTACTAGACCGTACAAATTTTGCAGCCAGTCCTGGATCCAGGCCCCAGGCCTTTGACCAAGTTGAGGCATTGGGGATGGAATCTTCTAGCGGGATGGCCTCATGGGCAGCTGGAGCAAAGGAGAGAGCTATGCGGGCACTGGTAATAGGAATGTGACAATTCACCATGAGGGACCTGCTAAGTGTTCAGGGTCCAGAATTTCCAATCAGAAAGTTGTCAGAGTCAAAGACTTATACCTGTACTTTATGGGTTTATTTTTTTATTGTTGCTACTATTAAGTTGGATAGTCCTTTTAAAAGTTTTTTTTTTTAATGATTGCCACTCTCTAGCCTCCCAGAAGTCATTTGTGACTGTTTATTAATCTCCTTATGAACCTGCCAGACTAAAAGGGAAGATCTGTGAATGTATTAAAGGTAGAATCAGTTTTAAGTGCGTGCACATGCACGTGAGCACACACACACACACACACACACACCCTGTGTTAATATCCTGGACACAGAATTCTGTTTCTTTCAATATAGTACACAAATGAAAGTTTATTAATAAGTAAAACAACACTGTGTATAGATTTGTCCAGTGTTTTGTGAAAACAAAATTTGCTGTCTAGGTGTAGGCATGGTTTCCAAAGGTCCAGACATTGTCTAGAAAAGATGGTAAAAAACGATATTTAGGCAACAATAAAAACAAATGAAATAAATGGACTTATTTTACTATACAGACATTGCCAGTGGCAATTCACAATTATATACAATCTATTCTGAAAAGTTGTAAATGTTAATACTACTCTTCTCACAAGTCTTTTACTAGGCTTGTTTTCCCTCCCTTTCTCCATCTCTCCTTCCCTCCCTCTTTCTCTGTCTCTCTCTCTCACACACACACACACACACACACACACACACACACACACACACACACACACTGATGCACACCAACTCTCAGAGCCTCACACACATACATTTTTATAGTTCATCTCTCTTCCCCTGTCAGCCCTATTTACTAGCCTGAGCCAGCAATGGAAAAACAATAGGAAAAAGTGGTCCTTCAGCGAGAACCCATAAACACAGATTTATGTTTTCCATTTGAAGTCAGGAAATAGCACAACGTTTGCCTGCTGTGCTGAGAAGAGCGGCTCCCTCAGGTGATGCTCCCCTGCTGTCCCAGTGGGTGGAGGCGGGTTGTTTGGATGCAGCATGTCACCATGCTCACCTCTTACCTCTAATGGTCCCACCCACTGAGGTGACCTGAATTAGCCTCATGAGACAGAGCAAGGGCGGACTATGTATGTGGTCGTAATTTCATGCCTTGATAAGTACATACTTAACGAGTCTCATTACCTCATCTAATTATTTTTCTAAATCAACAAATAAATGTTTTACCTAGTGTACTGTCTAGCTGAAGAGACAAGGGTTCATTATACTAGATTAAAAAAAAGTCAATTGCAATCACCAACACAAAACAAAAGCAACATGCCTCAACCAGATAAATAACAAAACACACAACAGTTATTTCAGTTAGAAAGATACAAAGCTAGTGCCCTGAACCCTCTGTAGAATGTGTGGATGCTCTGCACGGCTCCCCTTTGAGGGAGTGAGCTCTCTGCAGCCAGTATGGAGCAGCAGCCCTCACTGTGTGCGTGTTTCTGAGTCATCATAGCAGCACATAGCCCATGAAGCTGTAGCTGGTTGAGAGAAGATTCTTAATCTGCTTCTTGCCTGAACGAGTTTGTTAATAATATTTCCTATGAGATGAAGTCTATGCTCAGTCATCAATTTAAAAAAAATGGATACTTACTTCCAAATGGCTGTGAAATATCTTTTCATGGGGAGACCAATGTCATCTCAGCACAGCCCGCCGCACCTTTGTTCTGTCTTCTCTGTCTACGTGCTTTCTTACATGTTCTCCCATTAGCTCTAACAGTGTGGTCTCAGCGCTGAAGATAATTTTGGAGATATTCTGGTGAATTACAAACGTTCTTTGATTTCCAGAACCAAATTGGAACAACTCTTTTAGTTAATGTAGCAATGAACAATATGTCATTTTATGGTGATTCCCCCTTTTCATAAATCTTCTTAGCACTTACTAGAATATGAAGATATCAAAAGTTACTGATATTTGGACTTGAGATGTTTCCTAATTCATGAAGGCTAAAATAAGTGTTTCTAATATTTAGTCATATTTAAGCATTAAATATTTTGGAGGTTTCTCCTTACTAGAACTTGCCTTTGTAAAAACTTGACAGTTTTAATTTGAATAAATGATAACTTACAGAGAGAAGATTACATACATACTTGTGTTCACACATGCACACACATATGTTGCAATACATAATAATATGTAATGTTATTTGTGTTATATATAATGTCTAGAGTTTTCTAGGTTAGTTCCTCTTTCTAGTATCTGTTCTATAGGATAAGATCATGTGTCAGGCCATGTGTCACAAAAATTGGTTCAGAAAGCAGGTTCACTGTCAAGCCTTATAGGTCAAGTTTAGCCATTAGTGTGTGAAGGCCTGGGGCCAGCACCAAGGCTGACTTTGCCCATGAACTTGCTGTAGTGTGTCTGGTAGTTGCTGAAGTTCAGGGCTCCAGTTTTTACATCTCAAAGACATGGATATACATTTTTTAATTTATATATTTCAGAGGATTATTTTGAGAAACAAGGAAAAGGTTTTACATGAAAACAGTCTGAATCTATAAAACGTTTCACAAGTGCAGCTTTCATTGTCCACAGCTATATCTATTATTTTGAGAAAAAGAAAGTGGTTCAATGTAAACATAAATCAATCAATGGAATATTTGTTTTTTCACAATGTTAATGTGAAATCAGAGCAGAGAGGAAAAAGTAAAGGTCATTCTAATCATAGGAACATGGTTTCTTAGAAGACAGAGATTGTATTTTAAATATACAATAATGTTTCACAGATACTCATAAATATTAACCAACTTTTCAATTTTTATAGAATAACAGCATATCTAAAATTAGACTAAGAAATGAAGATAGTTTTCTTAAATGCGCTTTACCACAGAAAATCAAACACAAGAGGGCATCCCTGCATTTATTTAAAAAGATTCCCCAATGGATTTCATATACAACATATGTGTTTTTCACTTGATCTAAAGCTCCTTATATGGGTAAAACAGAGAACACTTTCTAAAATATTTAGCATCAAATATAACAATTTTTCACATAAACTATCCCTTCTATCCATAAGAAACTCTCTTTCACGATTCCATAACTCCTTTTTTTGGTTTAAAAATACATCATACTTAGTGACTTAAAGGTAGGTAAATATAACAAAAAAGACTAATATGTAAATAACTCTGAATTGTAAAGCTTTGAAAGACAAACCCAGGAATTGGGGTCAGGATGGCAGCATAGAAAGATCCTGAGTCACTCAGTTACATGGATAAAACAAATATGCAAATACACATGGAATAATTTCCTCTGAAAAAGACCTGAAAACTAGATGAACAGAGCCTCCATAGTGAGCAACAAAAAAGAATAACAGATGGGTAGGAAAGGCAGAGACACCATCTCACAAAAAACAAACAACCCTGACCCCCCCCAAAAAACATTCCATGTATGGTGATTGCAAGTGAAGAGACCTCAAAAGGAACTTTTCCCTGAGGAATGAAGGGTTTGTGCTCCACATCAAGCACACCAACCCTAAGATCCTACATGAGAGAGACAATCCCTCTAAATTCTGAACTTTGAAAACCAGTAGGGCTTACATGCAGGAAAGCCACAGAACTCTAGGGAAAGGAGATCCCACTTCTAAAGAGACTCACTTGCCCCAGGACTCAATACAGAAACACCAATTTGAAAAGTGCCTGAACTATATGTGAAGAAGACCTACTTACTAATCTTAAAGTGTCTGCCATACAGGCAGGAAACAGTTGGGATTTGGTCCAAAGATGGAGAAACTGGTGGGCACCGTATTTGTGACCTCATCCTACCCTGTTAAAGTCAACACTGAGGGACATGATTTTGGAACTATCCTTTTAACCTGTTAGAGCCTGTGAGTGCACACACCTGATAACCCTGCCCACCTCCCCAGTGCAGCCGTGTGTGTCAGTCCTGCCCACGTCCACACTGCAGCACAGCTGTGAGGTGCGACCCCGCTGAACGCTAGCACCACCCTCCTGCACTCTGCAGATGTGACCCTGCTGTAGCAGATGGGTGTGCACAGTTTACACAGGGGATGCCCTTGGGAATCTAGCTTTGGTGATCAGAGAGGATTGCACTTTTATGCTCCATGCGACATCTATACAAGGCTGTTTCTTCAAGACTGGGAGAGGTGGATAATTTGCTAATACATAGAAACAAACCCCGAGAGTCAGGCAAAATTAAGAGAGGGAGGAAATATGTCCCAAATGAAAGAACAAGACAAAACATCAGAAAGACGTTACTGAAATTGAGATATGCAACCTACCTGATAAAGAGTTTGAAGTAATGTAATGATGATCATTGAACTTGGGAGAAAATAGATGAACTATGTAAGATCTTCAACAATGATATAGAAATATAAGAAAGTTCCAAACAGAAGTTCAGAGCTTAAGAATACAGTAACTGAACTGAAAAATAAACTAGAGGGTTTTCACAGCAGACTCGATGAAGTCAATGATCAGATCAGTGAACTGTAGGACAAAGCAATAGAACTCACCCAAACAGAGAAGCAAAAATAAAAATAAAATAATTTCAAAAAATGAAGATAACTTGAGGGACAACATCAAGTGTATCTAAACATACCACTAAAGAAAGCCACTAAACCAAAAGGGAAGAGAGAAAGAGAAGAAAGGGACAGAAAGGAACTACAAAACAGCCAGAAAACAATTAACAAAATGGCAATAAGAACATACCTTTAAATTTTACTTTGAGTGTTAATGGACAAAACTCACCAACCAAAAGACACAGAATGGCTGAATGAATTAAAAAAACAAGCCCCATCTATATGCTGTCTACAAGAGATTCACTTCAGAAGTAAAGACACACACATACTGCAAGTGAAGAAGAGAAAGGTATTCCATGCAAATGGAAAGAAAAAGAAAGCTGGTGTATCTATATTCATAGCAGACAAAACAGACTCTAAAACATACGTTGTACTAATAGACAAAGAAGGACATTACATAATGATAAAGGAGTCAATCCAACAAGAAGACATAACATTCATTAATATGAATTATATGCACCCAACATTGCAGCAGCAAGATATATACAGCAAATATTAACAGACCTAAAGGGAGTGATTGATAGCAATACAATAATAGTAGGAGATTTTAATACCCTACTTACATCAATGGATAGATCATCTGAACAAAAAATTTATAAGGAAGTGGCATTAAATTATACACTAGATTAGATGGACTTAATAGATATATACAGATCATTCCATCTGAAAACAATAGAACACACATCCTTCTCAAGCACACATGGCCATTCCCCAAGATAGGTCACATGTTAGGCCAAAAATTGTTTCAAGAAAATCAAAAAGAGTGAATATCAGGCATTTCCTCCAACTATAATGTTATGAAACTAGAAGTCAGTTATAAGAAAATTGGAAAAACCACAAAAATATGGAGATTAAACAATATGTTATTGCACAACCAATGGGTCATCAAAGAAATCAAAGAAGAAATAAAAAATACCTAGAAACATATGAAAACAGAAATACAACATACCAAAATCCTTGAGATGTAGCAAAAGAAGTTCTAAGAGGGAAGATCATAACAGTACATGTTTACTTCAAGATATAAGAAAACTCTCAAAGAAGGAATCTAACATTATACTTAATGAAGCCTAAACCTGGTAGAAGAGAGGAAATAATAAAGGTCAGAGTAGAAATAAATGAAATAGAAACTAAAAAAATAAAACAAAAGGTCAGTGAAAGTAAGAGCTGGTCATTAAAAAGATAAACAAAATTGGCAAACCTTTATATAGATTAACTAAGAAAAAAAGAAAGAGGGTTAATAAATAAAATCAGAAATGAAAGAGGAACAATTATTACTGACTCCACAGAAATACAAAGGATCAGGAGAGACTACTACAAATAACTATGTACCAATAGATTGGACAATCAAGGAATGGATAAATTCCTAGAAACATAAAATCTTCCAATACTAAATCAGGAAAAAATACAAAATGCAAAATCTGAATAGACTTATTACTTAAAAGGAGATTTAATCAGTAATCAAAACCCTCCCCAAAAATCCAATCCAGGACCAGACAGTATCACTAGTGAATTCTACCAAACATTTAGAGAAAATGCAATACCTATTCTTAAACTTTTCCAAAAAATGGAAGAGAAGGAACTAAACTAATTTTATGAGGCCAGCATTACCCTGATACCAAAACCAGTCAAGGACACCGCAAAAAAAGAAAATTACAGGCCAATTTCCTTGATAAGCATGGGTGAAAAAATTATCAACAAAATATTAGCAAATTTAATTCAACAATACATTAAAAATATCACACATCATGATGAAGTATTATTTATTCCAGGGATGGTTCAACATTCACAAATCAATCAATGTGATAACACCACATTAACAAAATTAGGGATAAAAACCATATGGTTACTTCAATAGATGCAGAAAAAGCATTTGACAAAATTCAACACCGATTTATGATAAAAACTCTCAACAAAGTGGGTTACAGGGAATGTACCTATAATAATAAAGGTCATATATGACAAACCTATGGCTAACATACTCAGTGGTGAAAAGCTGAAGGCTTTGTCTCTAAAATCAGGGAAAAGGCAGGGAAGCCCATCTCACCACTCTTATTCAAATCAATATTGGAAGTCCTAACCAGAGAAATTAAGCAAGAATAAGAGACAACCCAACTGGAAAGGAAGAAGAAAAACTCACTATTTGCAGGTGATATGATGCTATATATGTATATATAAAATCCAAAAGACTCCACCAAAAAACTGTTAGAACTAATAAATTAATTCAGTAAAATAGCAGGATACAAAATCAACATTTAAGAATCTGTGATATTTCTATACACCAATAGCAAATTATTGAAAAGAGAAATTAAGGAAACAATCCCATGTACAATTGCATTAAAAATAATAAAATACCTAGGAATACTTTTAACCAAAAAGGTGAAAATCTATATACTAAAGAAATATATTTCACTAATGAAAGAAAATTGAAGAAGACACAAATAAATGGAAAGATATTCTGTGCTCACAGATTGGAAGAATTTATATTGTTAACATGTCCAAACTTCCCAAAGCAATCTACAGATTCAATGCAATACCTATCAAAACCCCAATAGTATTTTTCACAGAACTAGAACAAATAATTCTAAAATTTGTATGGAACTACAACCGATCCTGAATAGCCAAAGCAATCTTGAGAAAGACAAACAAAGTTGGAGATATAATTCTCCCTGATTTCAATGGATATTATAATGCTGTATTAACTAAAACAGCATAGAATTGGCATAAAAACACATACACAGATCTATGGAACAGAATTGAGAGCCCATAAATAAACCCATCCATATAGGGACAATTAATTTACAACAAAGGTGTTAAAAACACTGAATGAAGAAAAGGCAATCTTTTCAATTAAGGTGTTGAGAAAACTGAACGCCACATACAAAAGAATGAAACTAGACCACTACTTTATACCATACACAATAGTTAACTCAAAATGGATTAAGTACATGAATGTAAGACCTGAAAATAAAAATTTTTAGAATAAAACATTGGTGGTAAGTTCCTTGACATCAGTTGGTGTTATTTTTGCAGATCTGACACCAAAGTCAAGGGAAGCAACAGCAAAAATAAACAATAGGAATGCATCAAACTAAAAAAGCTTCTGCACAGTGAAAGAAAACCATCCTCAAAATGAAAAGACAGCCTACTGAATGGGAGAAGATTTTTGCAAATCATGTATCTGACAAGGGATTAATATCCAAAATATGTAAGTAACTCATATGACTTAACAACAAAAACCCAAACAACTCAATTAAAAATTGGGCAGAAGATCTGAATAGATATTTTCCCAAAGAAAACATACAGATGGCTAACAGCCACATGAAAAGATGTCCAACATCACTAATTCTTAGGGAACTGCAAATCAAAACCACAATGAAGTATCTCCTCACACCAGCTAGAATGGCTATTATCAAAAAGACAGGAAATAACAAGTGTTGACAATGATGGGGAGAAAAAATGTATATCACACATTGGTGGTGGGAATGTAAATTAGTATAGCCACTATGGGAAACAGTATGAAGACTCCTCAAACAATTGAGAAGGAAACTATGATATGATCCAACTATTCCACTTCTGGGTATTTATCCAAAAAATACAAAAATGCTGATTTGAAAAGATCAATGTACCTCTATCCTATGTTCATTGCAGCATAATTTATAACAGCCAAGAAATAGAAACAACCTGAATGCCCATTGATGGTTAAATGGATAAAGAAGATGTCATGTGTGTATATATGTATATATATATATATATACACACACACAATAAAATACTACTCACACATAAAAAAGAATGAAATCTTGCCATTTGGGACAACTTGGAGGGTCCTTGAAGGTATGATAAGTGAAATAAGTCAGATAGAAAATCATATTTCACTTACATGTAGAGCCAAACAAGTGAACAAATAAAACAAAAACTCATAGATACAGAGGAAAGACTGGTGGGTTCCCAGATTCCCAAAGGGGAAGCAGGGTGAGGAGTATGGGAAATGGGTGAAGTGGTTCAACTGTATGGTGATGGATGGTAACTAGACTTTTAGTAGTGATCTTCATAGTGTATACAAATGTTGAATTATAATGTTTTACACCTGAAACTTATATAAATTTATATACCAATTTTACCTCAAAAGAAAAAAAGAAGTGAAACAGAAAATTCATTGAATGAATAAACAAGCAAACAAATAAGCTTATTTGAGACCATCAGGCTAATACATTCTGGGGACCTTGTGCTCTAGAACCGACACTACTCTCCTCTGCATGCTTCTGCTTCTGGTTGCCAGTATAAGTTGCCTGACACCCTTGCAAAGTCAGAAACTCCCAACCAGCATACAGTCAAGGAGACATTTGTTTGTACGAGGCTACGTATTTGAAATAAGAGGTTTGTATTGGGAGATTGTGGATGAATGATCATGACACTAATACCACCTATGATGTAGTGCAACTTGGAGGAGTTCAGTGTTGAAAGAGTGGTCAGCGAGCTGATCTCCTTATAGACCAGACTACATGCAAAGCCCCAAGAAGCAGGTAATAAGGATTTGCCCCTGATCTCAAGAAGGCTCAGAAGACACATGCTGATGGGCTGGCACAAATCCATCTTTAGCACTGGAGAATTAGCCATAAACCCAGATCCTACCAACAGATATACTAGCCTCTGCTTCACCCCTTAACCAGAGCATAGAAAGTCACCTCCATCCTTTCAGCTCATTTCAGTAATGATCTGCCAGTCAGGATGGCATGGGGTATTTTCACCACATATAGCCTAAATCCTTTGTTTTAATTGGTCCCTGACATTTTCACTTTTAGATCTTCCTTCACTTGCCTGATTTAAAAAGTCAATCTCTACATCATCCATTAGGACCCCAGAAAATAGATAAGATAGCGAGACTAATCTATAGCATTAGTGTTTAACGGTTAGATATTAACTGACTTTTTAAAAAGCGTAAATCAGTCCATTTTCAGTCTTTGTAATTTGTTCTCATTAATGAAGAGGCAATACTCATCAACAGCTCTGCACTACACATCACCTTGTAAAACATATCTATTTATTTATTTAAAAAATAAAATTGATTTATTAAAAATTTAAATATCAAAAGTCATTAAAATAATGATTAAAGATACAAAAGCAAGCACAATAAGAGTTCCAAGATAATAAACTATATTTTAATGTACACTGATTCTCCTAATGATTTGTTCTATGCATCTTTAGGGTCAAATCAATGCCTGTATCTCCTCAAAATATTCAATTAAATTATATTCACTATATCTTTAAAAACAACAATGACAAAGATAAATCTACCAAATATTTCAAATGTCTCTCTTACCTATACCTTTCTCCTATTTTGCCCAGCTATTGTCCAAATCCTGATTCTCTCAACAGGCCCAGTGGAACATAGTTTGACTTAAGAAGCTTCCTGGATCTCTGAGGAGGATCTGCAGTCAAAATCCTACCTAGACTGCGGTGCGTGAGGAGCAACCACACTAAGGTTGAGCTAAAATTTTAAAAAATCACAGAAGGCTTATCCTCTGCCTCGTATCTGGAATGAAACTTTGGAATATACAGGCTACACATTTTAATGGAGAAAGATAGACTGTGTGTGTGTGTAATGTTAGTGGTGGTTAAGTGCTAAGGAATGAAGAAGGTAATGTGAGACATTGTGATAAAGGGTGCTATTTTGGGCAGATTGTTGAAGGCCTTTCCACTGAAATGTATTGTAAATAACTGTGATAGTATTCAAGACAGTAGAAATATAAGGTTTAAAAATATTGAAGTTGTAGCATTTTTTTATCTTTGAAGAACAAGCAAGTGCCCATGTAGCTAGGGCTGAGTGAGGGAGCAGAGCCCAAGTAGCGTATATCAGAGAAGTACCCGGGAGCAAATCAGACAGGGCATTGTGGTTCCTTGTACGGATGTGGCCTTTATTCTGTATGAAAAAAAAAAAACCAGTGGAGGATTTTGAGGAGATGAGTGACTTGCTCTGACACTTGCTTTTAAAAGATTGCTCTAGATCAAGTGCAGTTGATTGATTCCAGGCAGATGCAAAAAATCCATTAGGAGACTATTGTGTTGCAGGAGAGAAATGATGATGGATTAGATCCAGTTAGTAGCAGTGGAGATAATGAGAAGTGGTTGGATTCGGGATAGAGTCAAAAGGATTTTTTTGAGGGATTAGATGTAGAAAGTGAAAGAATTGGAGAAGTCAAGAGTGATCCTAGTGCCTTAGCCCAAGAAACTGGAAAAATGGAGATGCCATATACCAAGAGTGGTATAAATAGAAGGGATAGATTTAAAGCAGAAGATAAGGAATTTGGGGTTTTGAAATGCCTATTAGGCATCCAAGTGATGTATTAAGTAGACAAATGAATATATTAGTGAGGAGTTTGGGGATGAAGCTAAGCCTAGAGATTTAAATAAGTCAAATGTATAAAGACTGAATTTAAAATCGTTTGGACTGGATAAAATCTGGGATTTGAGACAGAAAATAGGGGTCTTAGTGCTTGGAAAATGAAGGGAATCCTGCCAAGGAAAGTAAAATGATCGCTGAGATAGGTGGAGAACTAGAAGAGAGAAAAATCCTACATGTCAAGTAACAAAAGTTTCAGAGAAGACAGTGATTAGTGGTATAAATGTGTCATATTGGTCAACTAAGATGGGGACTTGCAATGGGGAGATCACTGATGAATTTGTCCAGGGAAGTTTTGGAATTTTGGTGTGAGAAAAGCCATCAGCTTCTCTTCACTGGAGGACTCTGTCCTGGAAGGGAGCCTATGATGCAGTTCTCAGAGGCCACGTGGTCCCAGCTACTTCATCTTTGTATGATGGATGCCCTGCACTCAAGGCTATCACCGTTGGCAAAATTCCTTCCCAATTTCAGCTGCTGTTGGCAAACTGGTCTTCCCCGCTTTCATGTAAATACTCGCTGGATATTTTCAAATTTTTCTCTTCTCACGTAAGGTAGATGCTATTTCTTCCCTGTTCTTCCTACACAAATGCTGAAACTCTGAAGTCTCATTCCTGTGAAAGGTTTCTTTTTATGTGTTTGAGTTTTGGGGCTACCCTGACACTTCTACTGAAAGGGTTGTACATGGGATTTTAGATTTGCAATCTAGTTGCTCTTTCTAGTTTTACATGGAGATTCATGCAGATCCAGAAACTCTGCTTCTACCAATGCTGCCAGCTGCCCAGAGGCAGGGATCAAGTTTTTCAAGGGAAAAGGAGAATTTATTAATGGGACTTTAATATTTGCATGAATGTAATCATGAAAGTGGTTCAACTTTAAATTGTGAGCATTTTAATATTGCTGAATTTTTATTATTTGCTATTTGGGCTATTATTCTTGGTGAGCAAGAATGGACAGAAGAGCTGGGGTAATTTACGATGAGAAATAAAATAGGGGTCATAAATTGGCTTTCTAAGCTTATTTAAGAAGGTTTTAAAGAAAATGGCTGAACTGTCACACTATACCTGGCCCATTTCATTAATTTTAGAAATATACACAGAAGAGCAAAGGTGACCGAGTGGCTTCATGCTCCCCTGTTGGGGAAAGCAAGTGGCTCTTGTTGACCAAGCCTCATATAATAGACTCTACACTAAGGCCTTGTAACATTGGACTCCCTGTTACACAGAGCAGTGTTAGCTTGATTGTTCCTATTTATGTCTTCAACTTAAGCCTGGAATCTACTCTGCAGCATACACAGAATCCATTACAGACCTTCTGTATTTTGAAGGCCATTTTTTTAGTTGGTTGCACACAGGTTTGGCTGACATTTCAAATTCTATGTATACTTAATACTGTGTTAATTAGGGTTTTCCATCCTCAATGTTCTCAATGTTTGTTCTTCTAGTACCAAAGTCTGTATTAATTAGGGTTCTTCAGAGAAACAGAGCCAATAGGGTGTGCATATAAGCAGAATATTTATTATAAGGAATTGACTTGCATGTGTATCACAACTGGTAAACCAAATCTGCAGCATGGGCCAGCAGGCTGGAGTCTCAGCAAAGCTAACCATGCAGACAAATTTTGAAGGCAGTCTGCCGGAGAATTTTCCTCTTGCTCAGGAAAATTGTTTTTCTTTTTTTGTGCTATTCGGGCCTTCAATTCATTGGATGAGGCCCATCGGCATTATGGAGGGCAATGAGCTTTCTCAAAGTTCGCCAACTGAAATGTTAATCTCATCCAAAACATCCTCCAAGTTGACACATAAGGTTAATTACCACATTTATCTTGTGCTAAATTAAACTTGTAGACTGGGTATCCTCCCCAGTACCTAACTAGGAAATTAATTAGTAAAACAAGATAAAACTTCAGGATTCTCAATTAAAGGGTGATTTGTCTTTCATTTACAACTGAATCATTTCCATAGGGAATCAGGAGAGAGTGACCCAAGGGTGGTTCTCAAACTCCATATAATTCCTTTAAATTGTTTTAATTATGCACTTATCTTGGGCTAATGCACAAAAACTTGTGATCCCACATTTGGTGGTTATAAGTTCATATGATAGAAATTATGGATTTTTGTTTCTGAGACAATAAACTCAAATTATTATGTAATGGTGTTATTATATTTTAAATACACTCCAGATCTTATTTTTCATGTTTTAAAGATCTACACAGTCATGTACTTCTTTCCCTAAATTTGCATCATTTTCTTATTTTGTATATGTGCACTGATTTCTGTGAAAATGTTAAATCTCTTCTTTTTAAGATCCTCTAAAACAACATCAATTTATGTTTTGTTTACATGTTAGTTCTTATACATTATTGCCCTGTAATGAAGAAGAATAATGCTCTGAGATCAAGGAGGCAGTATTGATTCAAATAACAAGCAGCATTGTGTACCAGTTTAAATAGCTATCAAATGCTAACCATCCTCATCCTGACCATTTCCATGAATTCCCCTCATGTATGGGTGGCTGAACTGCAGGAGTTGATGGAACAGAGGGTTTGGGGAAAAAGTAGTTTGAGGCTCATTTTGAAGCTTAAGTGCTACCTATCTTCCTAATGCTACTATTGTCATCAGTGTAATGGTACTTGATGGATTTGGTCCTCAAATAAGAGGACAGACTATATACTTATCTCTAGTTTTGTTTTGGTGGCTCCTCTGCCAACCAGCCACATATTTGATGCCAAACTAAACATTCAGTGTGATTGATGGGGGAAGGAGTATCTAAGGAGTAAGATAATTTATTAGGAAACCAACTAGAATAAACAAACGAAACAACTGAATTTTATCCAGTTCATGTGATATAGATCCAGGAAAATAAATCATCTCCTAAAATATAGAAAATTGTATATATTTGGAAGCCATCATAGTTTATTTCTGCTCCATTAATTTGAAATATTCTCCCTAACAGACTCACCATTATGTTTTTAGTGTTTGCTGATTCATCTTTTATATTATCTGTTGGGGAAAAAACATGTTTGATGTGCTGCATCCGAATGAATTGTTTCAGATTAATGAAGTTAAGTATAATTAATCTACATGAAATAATTCAATTATGAGAAAGCACATTTGGGTGAATCCAGGAAGTTTACTATTTATTTTTCTTAATTAATTTAGTGCCTAAAGTGTTTCTTATAAGATTTATGAGACACTATGAACTCAATAGCTTTTCCCAGATCCCAAAAATGTATAGCAAGTGTATCTTCCACGAAGAATTGAAATTGTTTTGCTCATTTTGATGTACAACAGTGATATTTATCAGACTCTGTTTTGCAGTTCTACAGTATATTTTGCTTCATGAGCACTCTTTGCTGATGGTGATTAGCCACATTCCTGCCATTTTAAAGTAATTTAAAAATGATATATATAATACGCATTTTTGGTCCAGTTCAAAATAATGAATGAGAGAATGTTACTATTCTTATTTAGTACATTTTGGCAGAATGATTTCATAAGCATGCAAACATTCCATCTTCAAAGTAGTATTAGAAATCACTGAAGGGTCAGCATTTGTGTAGTCCCCCTATACATATCCATTGCTACAAATTGAAGGAACCAGAGTTTGGATTTCTTTTAATCTGTTAATGTCTCAAAAAAACAGAGTCAAAGATTATTTAAAATATTAGTACTTATTAAAAGATCCCAAAGAAACGCTCTCTGGCCTTTAGGGATTTCTTAAGCCCAAATTTCATGGTTAAAGCTGGAGTCAATTTGAAACTAAAAAGTTGGTCAAAAGAAGGTCTTATTCATAACTATGCCCTGGTTGAAAGTGAATTCACATATGCCATGCCAACTTGCAGAGCACATTTTTTGTGATATTGAAAACCAGTTTTATTTCTTTGGCTTTAAATGTTTCAATCACCTAACCTACTGACTAATATGCCAAAGGATTTGGATTTTTGTCAAACTGAGAACTCTTCAGCTGTTCCCCTTGCCAAACAAGTTTTAATTTCTAAAGACTTTCAGTTATCTTTTACTTAATTAATAAGCTTCTTATATCAGTTAGTTATTGCTGAATAACAAATTACCCTGAAACTCAGTGTCTTAAAATAACAAATATTTATTATTTCTCACTTATTTATGGGTTGGCTGGTGAAGCCTACTGATCTTCCTGGGCTTGGCTGTCCAACACCAGACTCTTACCTTAAATAGAAAACAAATGCACAATTGCTCCCATCTCAGGGTGTTCATCTGGGACTCATCACATATCTCTGATGATTAGCTGACTTAACACGGCCTCAAGTGGGGAAATTTCTCTGCATCGTGTGGTCTTTCATTCCTCAGTACGGCTCTCTGTGCTGGGGCTCCCATGACCACTCCCCAGATTCAGTGATTCACTGGGAGAAGTCAAAGGACTCAGAGCATAGCCAGACTCATGGTTATGATTTATTACAGCAAAAGGATCCAAAGCAAAGTCAGCAAAAGCAAAGGCATGTGGGGCAACGTCCTGAGGAAGCCCGGCTTCAAGGAGTCCTCTCTCAGCAGCCCAGGCTGTGCTCAGTCCTTCCGGCAGTGACCTGTGACAACGCATCTGAAACGTTGTCTAGCAGCAAACGCCCAGGGTTTGTGTCAGGGGCTGGTCACACAAGTACCTCTACCTGGCACATACCAGAAGTCTAGACTCTCTGAACAAAAGCAGGTGTCCAGCATAAACCATATTGTTTGCACAAACAGTTTAGACAGAGTGAACCACCCTTATCAGTTGGAGTGGTTGGAACATTCAAGATATTCAAGGTTCCAGGTACCAGCTCAAGGTCTATCTTGCAGGTACAAGTGGGTCTTTCTTTCCAAGGACAGCGATCTCAGGCCTGCTATGTTAACTTTTTTTCTGGATACTGTCCCATGCTTGTTCTCCAGTAAAGGCTAAAATTCCAAGAAGGCAAGAGGAAATTCAAAAGGCCTTTTTAAAAGTAGGCTAAAAATTGGTACACACTCACTTCTGACATAGTATATTGAATAAAGTGTGTTCCAAGAGTCAAAAGCAGAAAATATAGACTTCATTTCTTTATGGGATGGCTGCAAGTTCTCATCACAAAGGGCATTGATAGTCATTAATTGGGACCATGAAGGTAGTCAACCTACTTTGACTGGAACAGTAACCCCCTAAAAAACACTTTGGTTTTGGAGTGCAGCAATATCCTATCCTACAGGCTTCCCAAATGTCTATCCTTGTCTTAGAAGGTTGTGAGAAGCTTATGACTTACTCAACACAGTCCCAACCTGTAATGAACATCTACCGCAATTCCTTTCCAATCATCTCTGGATGAGATTCTTGCCATTTTCCAAAAACTAATTCTCAACCTCAGTTCTCTTATGTTGTCTCTCACAAAGCTGAATCCATTGGACAAGCTGCTTGGGTTCTTCAATTTCTTTCTTCACCCTTAATGTGTGGGTTTGCAGTAAGACAGCTGCTACTTCTCAGGGCTTTGGGAGATTACTCTTTAGGCAATGAAGAATGAATCTCCATCAACTCCAGCTCCAGAGACTCAGAGTTTCTATACCCCACTGATGAACTGCAGTTGCTGTCACACCCAAGAGGTCTGAAACTCAACTGGACTCAGTCCACTACAGAGCAGCCAAATCCATCTTTGGGAGTCCAATTCATAACTTTCCAAGAGCACATCCAGAGCTTCTCAGGCAGCTGGTGGAGAATACTTCAGGGAAAATTCCAGGACAGTCAAATACTGATCCCAAATTATGGGTTTGGGGGAGAATAATTACATGGAAATTAGAAATAATTGATGCCTAAGACTCATTCCCCTTGACATTTTCAGGCTAGCTATGATCAAACCAGAGCATGTCACTGGTGGGAGACCTTCATGGCTTTTATTGGTAAAATGTCACAGCTGTAACAGTTTTGTTTCAGTGGAGTACAGTCTTAATGCCCAAAATAGCAGATTTTAGCATGGACTTTAAAGGAACATTCCTCTTAGGACTCTTTCCCGGACAATATAATTCCTCCCCACGACATTTCCTTGGCAGGACAATCTGACCAACTTTTTCTCGGCCCAGACATGACAACACTAACTTCTCTTTCTTATGAGCTAATGAACTGCTCTCTCTGATTACCTTCTTCCCTCATTCATTTGTCCTGACTTTTAAAGCTAATTCAATATTCATGCCTGATAGGATGATTTTGAATAGAACACTGTTCTTTTAAATGAAGAAGTGCTTATAATATTTGTAAAGGTTGAAATTTTGGGGTGAATTTTGAGAAAAAGGCTTTCATGTTGTGCACAAACACCATAAATGTGTAATTTAATGTACAAAGCAAATATGCACAACTGAAAAGATATTTGTATTTGATCTAAACCAGTCTATTTTCAGGTAAGACTTCAAAAGGATGAAATGAATCGTTTTTTTAAATCTAAATTCACAATATTACAAAATACTCTTTTCTAAATTGTCCAAAAGACAGTATTTTTTTCAGATTCTGTTAGAAATAAATTATTTAAAGGTAACTAAATAGCTAGCTTACTTTTGAGTGCTTATTATAGGAAAGGCACTATATAGAAGAATATATATTTTATCATATATTAGCCATAAATCAAACAACCTTGCTTAAAGCTATCGTTTCACAGACGAAAAGCTAGGGCAGAGGTTTAGTGGCTTAGCAAAAAACGTACCGATGTTGAGCAGCAGGGTCGGCACTGGAATTCAGTTCCATCTGGTTCAAGAGACCAAGCCTGATTTAACGTAGTCAGTGAACTTAGATACCAAATACCAACACATGGGCATGCATGCACATACACATGCACACATTTAGATTGTATTTGGAAACTTGAAACTTAAAAACTTGAAACACTTAAAAACTTTAAAAAGTAATCCCAAAATGACTTTATAATCTTCACAAATATTATTTAATACCTTAATCACACGCCATAACTGGAATGAAGCCACCAAAATATGCTATACTGACTATATCCTGGAATGTTCCCTCAGATTCTAAGACTTAGAAGATTGTTGTTATGATTTTTTTTTCCAAAATGATGGTTTTTGGCAGGCAGAGTATGATTTTAGTCACAGGAACATTGTCTTAGGGAATTTTCTCAGTAGGAAAATTTTGAGGAGAATTTATAGAAAACACTACTCAGAAAACTCCCTTTTCAAGGCAGTCTGTAAGAAGGCTAGTCCTGTCAGAAAAAATGCCCAAGAAAAGATTCCAAAATGAATCATGGAGACTTCCTCAAAAAGATTCTAGTAAATATTAAGAATATACACCCTAACTTGGAGATAAATTTAACTTTATTCAATGGAATTTTATCAACAGCATTATAGAGAGATATGTTACTATAGTTTCTTTGTTTCTTAACTATATTTATCATGTCTTGTGCTAGGATTTGAGTAGTGGGAGGCCTGAGTAGGGGGAAAATACATTTTGATTTAACCAGAATAATTATGGGTGGGTTGGCCATTACCTGAACAGGTATCCATCACGTCTCACAAAGATATTTTCAAAAGGTAAAAATGTCTGTGTGGAGATGAGTTTGTTTGGAATCTGTGTTTGTTTGGGTGCTAGGTAAATCTTCCTCGTAGTTCATATCCCTGGAAGAAGCAGGAAGAGTAACCCCCCAAAAAACACTTTGGTTTTGGAGTGCATCAATTTCCTATTCTAGAGAACATCCAAGACTCAGAGCCACTGTTAATGGAAGACCCTCTAGTGCACAGGGCATCCTCCCACCCATCACACTATCCTGCCCCTCAAATAAAACCAGAACTGATGGGATTGAGCACACATCCTCAGAATCACCTTTCACAAGGAGAGGTCCAATGGACTCTCCATCATATCAAAGAGCCACTTAATGACTCTAGACAGGTCCTACCATTAAGAAGAGAGGAAGAAACTAGGAAGAACTGGACACTCTCACTAAACCAAAATTGATATTGCTGCAATGACAATTCCTGTAGTATGAACTTCATTAGTGCAGAATGAGTAGCCCCTAGAGAAATGATGTATTAGATTCCAAATCTTTCCCAAATCTTGCCCAAACCCCTATGTCACCAGCAAGAAGCTAGAAAGAGAACTCCAGATGAAAATTAGTGCTCTCTGAACCACATCCATCATATTACTACACTTCTTATCATTCTCTTCTTTTCCTCTCCTTTCTCTTCTTCTCAGGATGGTTTGTGTCTTGCTAATTCTCTTTCCAAAGTCCTCTCCTTGGGCCAATTATAAAAAAGTATTATTAAATGTATTTCACCACACTGGCACTGTGAAAGACACCAATCAGAACATAGAGTCCTTAGGCTGTCTCTTTTTCTTCTAGTATTTTCTTTTGCCCTTATGAGGATTGTTTTCAACCCTATTCTTGCCTTGACTGCTTTCTGTGCCAGTCCCTCACTTCTGCCCATATCCCATCTTCAGAACTTAAAGCTTAGAATTATTTGCTTGAGCGAAGGATTCTCAAAAAACACTTCATCTGTTAACAATGAGGTAACAAATTCAATGATCAGGAAGCAACCAAAAATAAACTGAACTTTCTAGACATAATCCTATACTAAGAAAATCTGATGTGGAGCATACTGAGACATGTGACACACTTATTCACCCTCATCAGTCACAGCCATTTGGAGACACCTTTAGGTGTAATTTACAACTGTTAGTGGGATGGGTGTTAGGAAAGTCCCCTCGGAGGACTATGGGTTGTGCTCTTTGTTAGCATGCTGCTCTAAGTCTCAGTGTATCTATTCACATTACTTTGCTAAGAATTTTGTCCTTGCCTACATAAAGATATTTTTTTCTATAACTTCTGGATCATTCAATTTATTTTTTTATTTTTATTTTTTTCTGTTTGAATCTGTTTTTATTTTTTTATTTTTCATTTTCTTAATATAATTAATTTTATTATCATTAATTTACAATTACATGTGCAATATTATGATTATTAAACAACCCCTTCATCAGGTCCCCCCCACCAACCCCATTACAGTCACTGTCCATCAGCGTAGTGAGATGCTATAGAATCACTACTTGTCTTCTCTGAGTTGTACTGCCTTCACGTGCCCCCCCAACATTACATCTGCTAATCGTAATGCCCCTTTTTCCCTCTTATCCCTCCCTTCCGGCCCATTTTCCCCAGTCCCTTTCTCTTTGGTAACTATTAGTCCATTCTTAGGTTCTGTGAGTCTGCTACTGTTTTGTTCCTTCAGTTTTTTTCTTTGTTCTTATACTCCACATATGAGTGAAATCATTTGATACTTGTCTTTTTCGGCTTGGCTTATTTCACTGAGCATAATACCTCTAGCTCCATCCATGTTGTTGCAAATGGTAGGATTTGTTTTCTTCTTATGGCTGAATAATATTCCATTGTGTATATGTACCACATCTTCTTTATCCATTCATCTACTGATGGACACTTAGGTTGCTTCCATTTCTTGGCTATTGTAAATAGTGCTGCAATAAACATAGGGGTGCATCTGTCCTTTTCAAATTGGGCTGCTGCATTCTTAGGGTAAATTCCTAGGAGTGGAATTCCTGGGTCAAATGGTATTTCTATTTTGAGTTTTTTGAGGAACCTCCATACTGCTTTCCACAAAGGTTGAACTAATTTGCAGTCCCACCAGCAGTGTAGGAGGGTTCCCTTTTCTCCACATCCTCGCCATCATTTGTTGTTGTTTGTGTTTGGATGTTGGCCATCCTCATTGGTGTGAGGTGATATCTCATTGTGGTTTTAATCTGCATTTCTCTGATGATTAGCGATGTGGAGCATCTTTTCATGTGCCTGTTGGCCATCTGAATTTCTTCTTTGGAGAAGTGTCTATTCATGTCCTCTGCCCATTTCTTAATTGGATTATTTGCTTTCTGTTTGTTAAGATGCATGAGTTCTTTATATATTTTGGATGTCAACCCTTTATCAGATACGTTTTTTATGAATATATTCTCCCATACTGTAGGATGTCTTTTTGTTCTACTGATGGTGTCCTTTGCTGTACAGAAGCTTTTCAGCTTGATATAGTCCCACTTGTTCATTTTTGCTGTTGTTTCCCTTGCCCGGGGAGATATGTTCATGAAGAAGTTGCTCATGTTTATGTCCAAGAGATTTTTGCCTATGTTTTTTTCTAAGAGTTTTATGGTTTCATGACTTACATTCAAGTCTTTGATCCACCTTGAGTTTACATTTGTGTATGGGGCTAGACAGTAGTCCAGTTTCATTCTCTTACATGTAGCTGTCCAGTTTTTCCAACACCAGCTGCTGAAGAGGCTGTCATCTCCCCATTGTATATCCAAGGCACTTTTATCAAATATTAATTGACTGTATATGTTTGGGTTAATGTTTGGATTTTCTATTCTGTTCCACTGGTCTGTGGGTCTCTTTTTGTGCCAATACCAAATTGTCTTGATTACTGTGGCTTTGTAGTAGAGCTTGAAGTCAGGGAGTGTAATTCCCCCTGTTTTATTCCTCCTTCTCAGGATTGCTTTGGCTATTCGGGGTCTTTTGTGGTTCCATATGAATTTTAGAATTATTTGTTCCAGTTCATTGAAGAAAGCTGTTGGTTGTTTGATAGGGATTGCATTGAATCTGTAGATTGCTTTAGGTAGTATAGCCATTTTGACAATATTTATTCTTCCTAGCCAAGAGCATGGGATGCATTTCCATTTGTTAGTGTCCTCTTTAATTTCTCTTAGGAGTGTCTTGTAGTTTTCAGAGTACAGGTCTTTCACTTCCTTCGTTAGGTTTATTCCTAGGTATTTTATTCTTTTTGATGCAATTGTGAATGGAATTGTTTTTCTGATTTCTCTTTCTGTTAGTTCATCATTAGTGTATAGGAAAGCAACAGATTTCTGTGTGTTAATTTTGTATCCTGCAGCTTTGCTGAATTCAGATATTAGTTCTAGTAGTTTTGGAGTGGAGTCTTTAGGGTTTTTTATGTACAGTATCATGTCATCTGCAAATAGTGACAATCTGACTTCTTCTTTACCAATCTGGATGCCTTGTATGTCTTTGTTTTGTCTGATTGTTGTGGCTAGGACCTCCAGTACTATGCTGAATAACAGCAGAGAGAGTGGGCATCCCTGTCTTGTTCCCGATCTTAGATGAAAAGCTTTCAGCATCTCTCCGTTAAATATGATGTTAGCTGTGGGTTTGTCATATACAGCCTTTATGATGTTGAGGTACTTGCCGTCTATACCCATTTTGTTGAGAGTTTTAATCAGGAATGGATGCTGAATTTTGTCAAATGCTTTTTCAGCATCTATGGAGATGATCATGTGGTTTTTGTTCTTCTTTTTGTTGATGTGGTGGATGATGTTGATGGATTTTCGAATGTTGTACCATCCTTGCATCCCTGGGATGAATCCCACTTGATCATGGTGTATGATCCTCTTGATGTATTTTTGAATTCGGTTTGCTAATATTTTGTTGAGTATTTTTGCATCTACGTTCATCAGGGATATTGGTCTGTAATTTTCTTTTTTGGTGAGGTCTTTGCCAGGTTTTGGTATTAGAGTGATGCTGGCTTCATAGAATGAGTTTGGAAATACTCCCTCCTCTTCTGTTTTTTGGAAAACTTTAAGGAGAATCGGTGTTATTTCTTCTCTATATGTCTCGTAGAATTCAGAGGTGAATCCATCAGGCCCAGGGGTTTTGTTCCTGGGTAGTTTTTTGATTACCAATTCGATTTCGTCACTGGTGATTGGTCTGTTTTGTTTTTCTGTTTCTTGCTTGGTCAGTCTTGGAAGGTTGTATTTTTCTAAGAAGTTGTCCATTTCTTCTATGTTTTCCAGCTTGTTAGCATATAGATTCTCATAATATTCTCTTATGATTCTTTGTATTTCTGTGGGGTCCGTCGTGATTTTTCCTTTCTCATTTCTGATTGTGTTTATGTGTGTAGATTCTCTTTTTCTCTTAATGAGTCTGGCTAGGGGTTTATCTATTTTGTTTATTTTTTCAAAGAACCAGCTCTTGGTTTTATTGATTTTTTCTATTGTTTTATTCTTCTCAATTTTATTTATTTCTTCTCTAATCTTTATTATGTCCCTCCTTCTGGTGACTTTGGGCCTCATTTGTTCTTCTTTTTCCAATTTCAGTAATTGTGTCTTTAGACTATTCATTTGGGAATGTTCTTCCTTCTTTAAATAGGCCTGGATTGCAATATACTTTCCTCTTAGAACTGCCTTTGCTGCGTCCCACAGAAGTTGTGGCTTTGTGTTGTTGTTGTCATTAGTCTCCATATATTCTTTGATTTCTGTTTTGATTTGGTCGTTAACCCATTGATTAATTAGGAGAGTGTTGTTAAGTCTCCATGTATTTGTGAGCCTTTTTGATTTCTTTCTAAAATTTATTTCTAGGTTTATACCTTGGTGATCTGAGAAGTTGGTTGGTAGGATTTCAATATTTTTGAAATTACTGAGGTTCTTTTTGTGGCCTAGTATGTGGTCTATTCTGGAAAATGTTCCATGTGCACTTGAGAAGAATGTGTATCCTGTTGCTTTTGGGTGTAGAGTTCTGTAGATGTCTGTTAGGTCCATCTGTTCTAGTGTGTTGTTCAGTGCCTCTGTGTCTTTACTTATTTTCTGTCTGGTTGATCTGTCCTCTGGAGTGAGTGGTGTGTTGAAGTCTCCTAAGATGAATGCATTGCTGTCTATTTCCTCCTTTAATTCTGTTAGTATTTGTCTCACATATGCTGGCGCTCCTGTGTTGGGTGCATATATATTTATAATGGTTATATCTTCTTGTTGGACTGACCCCTTTATCATTATGTAATGTCCTTCTTTATCTTTTGCTACTTTCTTCGTTTTGAAGTCTATTTTGTCTGATACAAGTACTGCAACACCTGCTTTTTTCTCTTTGTTGTTTGCATGAAATATCTTTTTCCATCCCTTCACTTTTAGTCTGTGTATATCTTTGGATTTGAGGTGAGTTTCTTGTAGGCAGCATATAGATGGGTCTTGCTTTTTTATCCATTCTGTTACTCTGTGTCTTTTGATTGGTGCATTCAGTCCATTTACATTTAGGGTGATTATTGATAGGTATGTACTTATTGCCATTGCTGGCTTTAGATTCGTGGTTACCAAGGGTTCAAGGGTTGCTTCTTTACTATCTAACAATCTAACTTAACTTTCTTGTTAAGTTATTGTAAACACAGTCTGATGTTTCTTTCTTTCTCTCCCTTCTTATTCCTCCTCCTCCATTCTTTCTATAATAGGTGTTTTATTCTTTGCCTTTAGTTGGTATTTGGATGGTCTGCTTTCTTTGCTATGATTTTTTTTTCTCTGGTGACATCTTTTTAGCCTTAGGTGTGCTTCCATCTAGAGTAGTCCATTTAAGATATCCTTTAGTGGTGGTTTATGAGAGGCAAACTCTCTTAACTTTCGTTTATCTGGAAATTGTTTAATCCCTCCATCATATTTAAATGATAATCGTGCTGGATACAATATTCTTGGTTCGAGGCCCTTCTGTTTCATAACGTTAAATATATCATGCCATTCTCTTCTGGCCTGTAAGGTTTCTGTTGAGAAGTCTGATGATAGTCTGATGGGTTTTCCTTTGTAGGTGATCTTTTTCTCTCTCTAGCTGCCTTTAATACCCTGTCTTTATCTTTGATCTTTGCCATCTTAATTATTATGTATCTTGGTGTTGTCTTCCTTGGTTCCCTTGTGTTGGGAGATCTATGAGCTTCGGTGGACTGTGAGACTACTTCCTTCCCCAGCGAGGGAAAGTTTTCAGCAATTATTTCTTCAAAGACACTTTCTATCCCTTTTTCTCTCTCTTCTTCCTCTGGTACTCCTATAATGCGAATATTGTTCCGTTTGGATTGGTCACACAGTTCTCTTAATATTCTTTCATTCCTAGAAATCCTTTTATCCCTCTCTGCCTCAGCTGCTCTGTACTCCTGTTCTCTGTTTTCTATTCCATTAACAGTCTCTTGCATCTCATCCATTCTGCTGTTAAGCCCGTCGATCGCTTGTCTGATTTCTGTATTGTCTTTCCTCAGTTCCCTCACTTCCTCCCTCAGCTCTTGCACATTTCTCTGTAGGTCCATCAGCATGGTTATGACTTTTATTCTGAATTCTTTTTCAGGGAGGCTGTGCATTTCCATCCCTTCAGACTCCCTCTCTGGGGTTGTCTGGTTGATTTTGGTCTGAACCATATTCCTCTGTCTTTTCATGGCTGTATAATTTGGTCACTGATAGTTGCCACGTATGTCAGCTGGGCTCTTTAAGACTTTAAAAAGAGAAGAAAGAAAAAAGAGAAAAAAAGATAAAAAAGAAAAAAGAGAAAGAAAAAAAGAAAAAAAGAAAGAAAAGAAAAAACAAAAACAAAACAAAAAAGAAAACAAAACAAAACAAAAAAAACAAAAAAAAATGCCCACTGGACGTAGATTCTGTGGGAATGCTCTAGGTGGCGCTATTGCCCCACTATTCCACAGCTGTGACTGTGCCGCTCTGCAGGGCCCTTTATCGCTCTGGCAGGGGTGGGAACGACTAGGAGGCTGTTGATCTCAGTGAGAAGTGTTAAGTATGGCTACGCTTCCTCAGTCGCCAGCTAAGGCGTCTGAAACTCCCCAGGACTCCCAGCCTGCTGGGCTGAGTGTGCTGGGGCGATCCGGCTCCTCCGCTGGGCTCCTGTCTCTTTAAGACCGCTGAAGAAAGCGCGCACCTTTTTTTTTTCCTTCCCGGGATCCGGCTGCAAGCACCCTGGCGCGTTCCCCGCTCAGATCCTGCCCCTCTGTCTCTCCAATCTCCGCTGCACTGCGCAATGTGGGTCAGCGCTCCCCGCGCAGATCCCCGGGGCTGGCTACTTCGCGGGGTGCACTTCCACTCCCTCCCGGCTCTGAATCCTCTCCTCCCACCGGTGCGCTGGGGTGGGGGAGTGCTCTGGTCCCGCCGGGTCTCGGCTCCGTATCTTACCCGCCTCTTGGGGTGCCGAGTCCTCTCGGGTGTAGCTGCACGCTGTGCGCTTTCCTGTGTATTCTCGTCTCTCTTTTAGGAATAGATATATTTTCTGTGTTTTTGTAGATAAGTATAGTGTTGGGAGGAGATTTCTGCCGCCCTGCTCACACCGCCATCTTCCCGGAAGTCTCGGATCATTCAATTTATGATCCTAAAGGACCGCATGTTTTAAAACTGTGTTTAGAAAATTTCCTCAGCCTTTGAGTTTTCTGTTTCCTAATTTGCAAGATGAGCAGTTAAGTCAGACCATGCCGGTTTACCAGCAGAGTCCCCACACAGGTACTTAAATTAGGTGTTAGAGTGTTAACATTGAGCATACATTTATAGAAAGTATGTTTGTGAAAGAGAAAAATGTATCCATTTACATTATTCATGTGTGCAATTACAACTACTCAAGCAACTCAGACACCTGTGTAACTGTCAATATTTTTAATGATTTTTAGGATAATTTTCTTAGGAAAACATAACTACACAGTTCTACTTTATATGCAAAGCATTTAGACTTCATTAAACACATAGGAAGCTTAAAAGTGGATGGAGTTCAATTTCTCTACCTTCCTTTTATAGTAACATAAAATTAAACTTCTAAAGGAACTAGACTCCTCTAAACTTCACAGCTCAATTTGTTTTTTTTCTGTATTTTTTTCCATGAGTTTAGAAACTTCAAGATTGGAGAGGTTTTGGAGACAACTACATGGCAAAACTTAATGCTTTGCCATCTCTCTGACTTCAATCTACTTCATCTTCCTGGGGCAACAAATTCTTTCTCATTCCTCAAGCATTCACTTCTGCCTACATTCAGCTCGTTTGGGATCTTATTTCTGTGCTAGGTAACCATTTGGGTGTTTTTTTTTTGTATCATTATTCTACAATTACATGTGCAAGATTATGGTTACTAGACTCCCCACATCATCTAGGCCCCCCCCACATACCCCATTACAGTCACTGACCATCAGCGTAGTGAGATGCTATAGAATCACTACTTGTCTTGTCTGAGTTGTACAACCCTCCCTGTGCCCTCCCCTACATTATGTCTGCTAATTGTAATGCCCCTTTTCCCCCCTTGTCCCTCCCTTCCCACCCATCCTCCCCAGTCCCTTTCCCTTTGGTAACTGTTAGTCCATTCTTGGGTTCTGTGAGTCTGCTGCTGTTTTGTTCCTTCAGTTTTTTCTTTGTTCTTATACTCCACATATGAGTGAAATCATTTGATACTTGTCTTTTCTGGCTTGGCTTATTTCACTGAGCATAATACCCTCTAGCTCCATCCATGTTGTTGCAAATGGTAGGATTTGTTTTCTTCTTATGGCTGAATAATATTCCATTGTGTATATGTACCACATCTTCTTTATCCATTCATCTACTGATGGACACTTAGGTTTCTTCCATTTCTTGGCTATTGTAAATAGTGCTGCGATAAACATAGGGGTGCATCTGTCTTTTTCAAACTGGGCTGCTGCATTCTTAGGGTAAATTCCTAGGAGTGGAATTCCTGGGTCAAATGGTATTTCTATTTTGAGTTTTTTGAGGAACCTCCATACTGCTTTCCACAATGGTTGAACTAATTTGCAGTCCCACCAGCAGTGTAGGAGGGTTCCCTTTTCTCCACATCCTCGCCAACATTTGTTGTTGTTTGTGTTTTGGATGTTGGCCATCCTCACTGGTGTGAGGTGATATCTCATTGTGGTTTTAATCTGCATTTCTCTGATGATTAGCGATGTGGAGCATCTTTTCATGTGCCTGTTGGCCATCTGAATTTCTTCTTTGGAGAAGTGTCTGTTCAGCTCCTCTGCCCATGTCTTAATTGGCTTATTTGCTTTTTGTTTGTTGAGGTGTGTTAGCTCTATATATTGTGGATGTCAACCCCTTACCAATATGTCATTTATGAATATATTCTCCCATACTATAAGATGTATTTTTGTTCTACTGATGGTGTCCTTTGCTGTACAGAGCTTTTCAGCTTGATATAGATATTTGGGTGTTTTTTTTAACAATCATGTTTTAATTGAAATATAATTTACAGATGATATATTGGATTCAGATGAACATCTTAGTGATTCATCTATCATGTACATTATTAAATGCTCATCATTTTAAGTATGGTTACCATGTGTCACCATACAGAGACATTACAATGTTATGCAATGTATTTCCTATGCTATACTCCTGTGACTAAATTATTTTATAATTTGAAGTTCAATTTATAAATTGAAAAAAGGAAACCATATGGTATTCCTCTTTCTCTAACTGACTTTTTTCACTTAGCATGTTATATACTCTCTAAATTCATCCATGTTGTCACTATGGCAAGATTTCTTTCTTTTTTATGGATGAGTAATATTCCACTATATATAATACCACTTCTTCTTTATCCATTCATCTATTGATGCACGCTTGGGTTGCTTCTGTATCTTAGCCATTGTAAATAATTATTCAATAAACATAGGGGTGCATATATCCTTTTGTATTAATGATTTCATTTTCTTTGGGTAGATTCCCAGAAATTGAATTGTTAGCTGATACAGTATTTCCATTTTTAGTTTTTTGAGGCAGTTCCATACTTATTCCTTAGTGGCTGTATCAATTTGAGATCCCACCAACAGTATATGAGAGTTCCCTTTTCTCCACATCCTTGCCAGCACTTGCTACTCTTGTCTTTTGGATAGTGGCCATTCTGACTGGTGTGAGGTGATACCTCATATGGTTTTGACTTGCATTTCTCTGATGATTAGTGATGTTGAGCATATTTTTATGTGTTTCTTGGCCATCTGTATGTCTTCTTTGGCATAATGTTTATTAAGGTCCTCTGCCCAATTTTTAATCAGACTATTTGGGGTTTCTTTTTTTCCACAATTTCTTTTATTTCCTTGCAAATTATGTATTCTTGACTTTAAACTTAAAAATGTTCTCCATCACTAGTTCTATCTGAAACTGCTACAGATTTTTTGTATTTTCAAAAATAGTTTAACCTAATTTCCTCCTTGTGAGCATAATTAATTTTGTGTTGATTTTCTAGGTATCAGATTCAGAATCAAATAATTATAATCAAGATTTGAGTAGTAATTTACCTCTCTGAACACACTGATCACACAATTGCTAAAATGCATGTAAATATTATATTTACTAGAACATTTTAATATAATAGATACAGAGATTATAAAACAAAGAGTTCTAGTGTGTAAAGAAACACTAAAAGTCAGATTACTACAGTGTCTTCAACACTTCATCAATGACCACATGACCTCTTCTGGAACATTTCCAGAACCATATTACCACTTTACAAAACAGTTTAGGTTGGTAAAGCTTGTCATTGGACTGAACACTAAATTTCTCTGTATTGTCCAAATTTTGTTCTCTCTGCCAACGCAGAACCAGATTAACACTAATAATTTTTCCAAGATAATTTAGGAAATATATAATGTTAGCTATTCCATTCTCTATAAACTTCTCCTTTAGAGTGTGTCCAGTAGTCCTTATAAATGAAAACTAGTAAAACTAATGACTTATGATTTCTTTCGACACATTTTGTGTCTAAATTGTATTTCACATACTGAGAAGAAAAATCAAAGGTCATGACTAGGAAGACATTGGTAGAAAACAAAATGCATATTTGTTTTTAAGGGTAAATATCCCAATTAAATATTCTAAGGCCAATATTTTATAATTTAAAAGCTTATATAATATTAACATAAGTGGTTTTATATATTTCCTATTTTAAAAACATCCAGCAATAGGCTTTATTCAATATAAAACATCTACTATATTATTTTTATCTTTATTGATTTAACATGAGACATGGACACTTGATCCATTGTTTTGAGAAAATTATTTTTGAGATGTGAGTGTTTGTTTAGTTTAGCCTAAAAATAACAAAGCTAATCTTAAAGAATATAATAGACTATTCTATTGACTTTGCTACAACAAACAGAACAATAAATTACTTAGGATGTACTTGTTATTCTTGAACAAAACATAAAGTTAATGAGATGTGTCCTTAAGAGATAAGTGTGTCTTTAGTTTCGTTAATGAATTTAGATTTTGGTCTGTGTAACAGACTCTCATAGCTTAGTTTGTATTGATTTTGTCACTGCTTTCTTAGGAATCATTCTATTTGACAGGTAATTTTGCATAAAGGTGTCCCTTGACAGGCACTATTCTAGAAATGTAATTTTGGTACCTTTTATTTTTAAAGGGTGGGCCTTAGATCATTTCCTTAGGATGAAATAATATCATGAGAAAAATAAATGTTCTTCCTGGACTTTCAAATTTACTGGTCTCCTATTAATGCTAATTTAGTTACTAATGTATTATTTTCATTGTTAGGAGACCTGATAATATACAAGTCTGAGTTTATTTACACTTTTGAACCACCTTCCCCAAACCTCTACTGTGCCTTCTTTTCATTCTTCTTGAAAATCCTTTTATATCCTACACGTACTTATTTCTTTTATCTCCTTGGGGTTTCGTCACACATCCCCTAACATAGACTACTAGGGCTTGTGGTCTGAACACTATGTTTGTTTGTATTTTGTTTCATATTTGTATTTGGTCCATGATTTACATAATTGTTCCTAACCTGAGTTGCCTTGGCGTTAGCAGTCAAGTTGGCAAAGGATATTATCAACAATTTACTCTGCTAAGAGTCAATGTACTCAGTTTGGGACAAATGTTGGCTGTCAATTACTGCTCCACACAACTTCAGGGTCATTTCCTGCCCTCAATTTCTTACGCACAATTGCGGTGGAACTCAGCATTGATGCAAATGGAACGGAGCATGAGTGTCTTGTGGGGTGGGGATGTTTGGCATGGAAATCACTGACAACAGAACTTGGCTGAGGATTTGTTTAAACAGAGTACCTCATGTTGGACTATGGGAAAGGGGGAGAGAAGAAATAAAGAAAGGAAACTTCTGCCTATTTTTGGGTTGTCTAGCAGGACAAAAAGCTTGAAGTCCGATATGCAAAACGAATGTATTAATGAGATGTTATGATCTGATATTAAAACACATACAGTCTACATGAATTACCTTATCACGAAAACTACCAATAAATATGCAGGGCAGCAAATCAATAATTGTACTCATCTCATTTATTGGCTGCATATTCTTAAATTTATCAAGATCCCCTAGGTTCCCTTCCCAACCCTAGTGTCAGCAAACGACTCTGATTTTATCCAATGGAAATTCTGTCCGCCCTGCTCTCTTGCTCTTCATCTGTGCTTGGCTTTCTATTTGGTTTATTTTCCTCTCTGTTGCAGATGTCTTGGTTCTTCCATGGGACTCGCCACTCGCTGGCTCTCTGACTATGTTCTTTCCCAAATCTTCTCGGCCATGGCTCTCCCAGACATTATCCCTTTCTTTCATTTTCGTTCTTGCTTTGCCTTTGTAGTTGTAAAGCAGAAGTCCTGAATCTGTTCTTGGGGGTTTCACCACATCCCTGATCACCCACTCCCTCCGCGCTTCTCTTCATTCGCCTTTTGCTGTTCTTTCTGCCAAGAGGCTCTTTCACTGTCTGTTGTGAGCATTTTTTTCTTACCAAAGTTTCTGCTTTCTTGTGCTTATGGCTTCCTTGTGGTCTTTTCTTTACAATAACTCTTCTTTATGGATTTGTTTATCGTCTGGCCCCATGGCTAACTATTTGATTCTCTGTGCTTTCTTAATTCTGGTACTTGACAGCTGGAAACTATATGCTGTATTCATACCTCCCTGGAAACGGTACTTGGTCACAGGTTGCCTAGTAGGATATAGCTACCCTGCTAAATGTTTGTCTCTGATGTCCAACTGCTTATGGGCTAGGTTGACATGACTACATGATAATAATTATTGAAATTTAAAGCCACTAAGGTGAACGAATAGCTTCATTTATTCAGGTCTGTGAATATTTTCTAGCTGGTTTATGAGTGTATGTTTGTTGGTTTCTCCTCTGCCATCAGGTTAATACATTCCTAACCACCACCTCATTTACCTTGAGATCAAAATTTAAAGAGGGTTAAAAAATTCAATAATCAAGATAAATAATATTTTACTGCAATATTTTAGAAATCAAAATTAATGCAACTATCCATAGTGAACAGAATATTAAAATGTCTTACTGGTTTTCCCTTTGTCTCAGGAATGAGACAATATGGCTTGGCATGGCACTGATCACAACTACTCCAACTAAATGAAAATAAAATTTTGCCTTCTTTGGTTGATTTTATTTCCCTGGCCTTTCTTGCAAGTGGAGTCTATTTCTGTAAATTCTATTTCTCTTGAATCTGTTTGGAACAGTAATATTTAGAAATTTAATTCTATATGGTTACCAGTGACTTCCTAATTCAGAGCAGATTTGATGATTATATATAGCTAAGAACATTCTTATGAGATAAAGTTATACTTCTTGCCAAAATTGGGAATGCAGCAGAAAGAGAAATGATGCAGCCCACAGGGAAAGCATAAAAATCTTGAAACAATCATGTAAAAAAGGTGTTAGGCGTTAGAATAAGATTCAGGGCTGCTAAGAAAACACAAATTTTCCCCTATTATTGTCTATTCTCCACCTTGATCCCCCTTAACGTCTCTGAGCATCCAATGATTTAGACTGGCCTTTCCTAGTTGAAATCACTTCTAGGTAACCATGTTCTCAAGGTTCTCTATGAATTCTCAGCCACCTGCCCTTCATCACTTGTATCACCACTGGTTCTTCCTCCCCCTGCCTTAAGGAAGGTGCATGCAGACAGGGCTCAACCCTCAGAGTTCTTGGGTGTCTTGGTCACCACTATGACAATCACACTCGCTCTCACATTTCAATTCGCATCCCTCTAGAAACCTCTCTAGAGAGAGGGTTGCCTCCAGAAAACACATCTCCAAGCCTGCACTTCTCTAACACCTTCAGTATTTGTCCTTTCATCTCTATACCACTATCATACCTGCACACAAGTCCATTTCACCACCACCCTAGGCCTTGTATTGAGGCTGTAAAGAATGTGTCGTTAGCTCCAAAACCACTCTTTCTTTTTTTGTTTTGTTGAAAGATATCAATGTTTTATTTACTTGAGAAGAGCTAATGAGTATAAAATTTCATTTGCATATTTCTTGTAGGGAAATAGTATGTTAAATGGATTATTTGCTAAAGGTCTTGAAATAGTATGAACAAAAAGACTGTAATAGGAACCTCTACTTCCTAACAGTCCATTACCTGGTGGAGGAATGTGAATTACATGCATAGTACCTTAAAGAAATAAGTCACTTGGGGGGATTCGCTTTGTAAACCTCACTCTTTTGCTTGTTTTTTAACTGTTCATTTTGGGCAATTTCAAACTATGCAATGTATAAAAAGTAATTTAATGAATTCAATAATACCTATTACCCAACTTTAACAATTATGGACTCATAGCCAATCTTGTTTCATTTCTATTTCTTCTTACTTCCCTTCTACCCCAAGCTAGGCTCTTCATCTGTTTGTACCTCCCCCTTGTTTTCTGGGTCTACTTTGCCCTAGCCCCCTCAGTGTATTGCAATGATTGCTCACCTTATTAGCTCCTTGACTTCAAACCCCTGATTTCAGTCACTACTGATTTTATTGGTCCTGGTGTCACATCTAATAACGGAGCCCACTTGAGGCACAGTCCTTGTATCAGTTAGCTTTTCTTCATAATAAATCATCCCAGAACTTAGCAGAATTACATTTTATTTAGCTCTTGATCTTGTTCTTTCCCAGATCTTCTAAGATATGTCTGTCTCTCTCTCTGTCATTTTCCCATTCTTTGCATAAAATCAGAATGTAATTTTGCTTTCCAGACACGGGCTGGTGAGATCAACAACAGCAGAGTTACATTTCTTTCTGTTAGAAATTTTGCCAGAGAATAAAAGAACTACTTGATTATCTAGGATGGTTTTGTCCAGTATTCATTTTTAAGACAACAGAAAAATGAAAGCTACAACACAAGTCCTCAAATTATCTCTTAACTTTGAAAAGGATTTTGTAAGTTACAAAGCAATGACATTTTAACCATTCAATATCCAAGCTGTTTACACTGACATGCCCATTCCTTTTCCATCTCTTCTCTGCTAGGTTTGTCATCCACTGCTTCCCTTGCTCCATCCGAGAACTGTGGTGCTTGTGTTTCCTGTTGACGTAAGCCTACACATGTTCCAATATATAATGAGGAAGATGATTTTTCATATGAATCAAAGAGTAAATTGATATGTAAAGGAGATAATGCACAGAGTTGGGTGAGAGTGCAGAGCTAGAGTGTTATATAGAAGAACAGGCATGATAAAGATACATTCCTCCTCAGCTCTGTCCTGTTGATGGTGTGGTAAGGTAGAGTTGTGTTTGCTTGGGTGCAAAAGGACTCTTATCTTAAAAGAACTCTTTAGGGCATAGTGGGATTGGGGTAGAGGGCACAAGAACTGGTTGCCATATCTGGATACCATCTAGCCTTTAAACAAGGACTTCATTATGTCTAACTTGTTCACCAGGTCAATAAGCAAAACTGTGAGGGAGCAAATCATACAATCTAACCAGAAATAATATGTATGCATTAATCTTGTTTCCTGATTTATTTATCTTTTCAACATTCAATAAATAATTTTTAATTTCTATCATGGACTTGTCAATGGGTCCTGTATGGGATTTAGACTATGGTAATGAGTAAGTCAAAACTGTATTCCTTAATGGAGCTCACAGTTTCTTTTTAATATAATTTATTTTATTATCATTAATTTACAATTACATGTGCAATATTACAATTATTAAACTACCCCTTCATCAGGTCCCCCCCACCAACCCCATTACAGTCACTGTCCATCAGCGTAGTGAGATGCTATAGAATCACTACTTGTCTTCTCTGAGTTGTACTGCCCTCCCGTGCCCCCCCAACATTATATCTGCTAATCGTAATGCCCCTTTTTCCCTCTTATCCCTCCCTTCCCGCCCACTTTCCCCAGTCCCTTTCCCTTTGGTAACTATTAGTCCGTTCTTGGGTTCTGTGAGTCTGCTGCTGTTTTGTTCCTTCAGTTTTTTTCTTTGTTCTTATACTCCACAGATGAGTGAAATCATTTGATACTTGTCTTTTTCTGCCTGGCTTATTTCACTGAGAATAATACCCTCTAGCTCCATCCATGTTGTTGCAAATGGTAGGATTTGTTTTCTTCTTATGGCTGAATAATATTTCATTGTGTATATGTACCACCTCTTCTTTATCCATTCATCTACTGGTGGACACTTAGGTTACTTCCATTTCTTGGCTATTGTAAATAGTGCTGCAATAAACATAGGGGTGCATCTGTCTTTTTCAAACTGGGCTCATTCTTAGGATACATTCCTAGGAGTGGAATTCCTGGGTCAAATGGTATTTCTATTTTGAGTTTTTTGAGGAACCTCCATACTGCTTTCCACAAAGGTTGAACTAATTTGCACTCCCACCAGCAGTGTAGGGGGGTTCCCTTTTCTCCACATCCTCGCCAACATTTGTTGTTGTTTGTGTTTTGGATTGTTGGCCATCCTCACTGGTGTGAGGTGATATCTCATTGTGGTTTTAATCTGCATTTCTCTGATGATTAGCAGTGTGGAGCATCTTTTCATGTGCCTGTTGGCCATCTGAATTTCTTCTTTGGAGAAGTGTCTATTCATGTCCTCTGCTCATTTCTTAATTGGATTATTTGCTTTCTGTTTGTTAAGGTGCATGAGTTCTTTATATATTTTGGATGTCAACCCTTTATCAGATACGTTTTTTATGAATATATTCTCCCATACTGTAGGATGTCTTTTTGTTCTACTGATGGTGTCCTTTGCTGTACAGAAGCTTTTCAGCTTGATATAGTCCCACTTGTTCATTTTTGCTTTTGTTTCCCTTGCCCGGGGAGATATGTTCATGAAGAAGTTGCTCATGTTTATGTCCAAGAGATTTTTGCCTATGTTTTTTTCTAAGAGTTTTATGGTTTCATGACTTACATTCAGGTCTTTGATCCACCTTGAGTTTACCTTTGTGTATGGGGCTAGACAGTAGTCCAGTTTCATTCTCTTACATGTAGCTGTCCAGTTTTTCCAACACCAGCTGCTGAAGAGGCTGTCATCTCCCCATTGTATATCCAAGGCACTTTATCAAATATTAATTGACTGTATATGTTTGGGTTAATGTTTGGATTTTCTATTCTGTTCCACTGGTCTGTGGGTCTGTTTTTGCGCCAATACCAAATTGTCTTGATTACTGTGGCTTTGTAGTAGAGCTTGAAGTGAGGGAGCGTAATTCCCCCTGTTTTATTCTTCCTTCTCAGAATTGATTTGGCTATTCGGGGTCTTTTGTGGTTCCATATGAATTTTAGAATTATTTGTTCCAGTTCATTGAAGAAAGCTGTTGGTAGTCTGATAGGGATTGCATTGAATCTGTAGATTGCTTTAGGTAGTATAGCCATTTTGACAATATTTATTCTTCCTAGCCAAGAGCATGGGATGCATTTCCATTTGTTAGTGTCCTCTTTAATTTCTCTTAGGAGTGTCTTGTAGTTTTCAGAGTACAGGTCTTTCACTTCCTTCGTTAGGTTTATTCCTAGGTATTTTATTCTTTTTGATGCAATTGTGAATGGAATTGTTTTTCTGATTTCTCTTTCTGTTGGTTCATCATTAGTGTATAGGAAAGCAACAGATTTCTGTGTGTTAATTTTGTATCCTGCAACTTTGCTGAATTCAGATATTAGTTCTAGTAGTTTTGGAGTGGAGTCTTTAGGGTTTTTTATGTACAATATCATGTCATCTGCAAATAGTGACAATCTGACTTCTTCTTTACCAATCTGGATGCCTTGTATGTCTTTGTTTTGTCTGATTGTTGTGGCTAGGACCTCCAGTACTATGATGAATAACAGTGGAGAGAGTGGGCATCCCTGTCTTGTTCTCAATCTTCGATGAAAAGCTTTCAGCGTCTCGCCGTTAAGTATGATGTTAGCTGTGGGTTTGTCATATATAGCCTTTATGATGTTGAGGCACTTGCCGTCTATACCCATTTTGTTGAGAGTTTTAATCAGGAATGGATGCTGAATTTTGTCAAATGCTTTTTCAGCATCTATGGAGATGATCATGTGGTTTTTGTTCTTCTTTTTGTTGATGTGGTGGATGATGTTGATGGATTTTCGAATGTTGTACCATCCTTGCATCCCTGGGATGAATCCCACTTGATCATGGTGTATGATCCTCTTGATGTATTTTTGAATTCGGTTTGCTAATATTTTGTTGAGTATTTTTGCATCTACGTTCATCAGGGATATTGGTCTGTAATTTTCTTTTTGGTGAGGTCTTTGCCCGGTTTTGGTATTAGAGTGATGCTGGCTTCATAGAATGAGTTTGGAAGTATTCCCTCCTCTTCTATTTTTTGGAAAACTTTAAGGAGAATCGGTGTTATTTCTTCTCTATATGTCTGGTAGAATTCAGAGGTGAATCCATCAGGCCCGGGGTTTTGTTCTTGGGTAGTTTTTTGATTACCAATTCGATTTCGTCGCTGGTGATTGGTCTGTTTAGTTTTTCTGTTTCTTGCTTGGTCAGTCTTGGAAGGTTGTATTTTTCTAAGAAGTTGTCCATTTCTTCTATGTTTTCCAGCTTGTTAGCATATAGATTCTCATAATATTCTCTTATGATTCTTTGTATTTCTGTGGGGTCCGTCGTGATTTTTCCTTTCTCATTTCTGATTGTGTTTATGTGTGTAGATTCTCTTTTTCTCTTAATGAGTCTGGCTAGGGGTTTATCTATTTTGTTTATTTTTTCAAAGAACCAGCTCTTGGTTTTATTGATTTTTTCTATTGTTTTATTCTTCTCAATTTTATTTATTTCTTCTCTAATCTTTATTATGTCCCTCCTTCTGGTGACTTTGGGCCTCATTTGTTCTTCTTTTTCCAATTTCAGTAATTGTGTCTTTAGACCATTCATTTGGGAATGTTCTTCCTTCTTTAAATAGGCCTGGATTGCAATATACTTTCCTCTTAGAACTGCCTTTGCTGCGTCCCACAGAAGTTGTGGCCTTGTGTTGTTGTTGTCATTAGTCTCCATATATTCTTTGATTTCTGTTTTGATTTGGTCGTTAACCCATTGATTAATTAGGAGAGTGTTGTTAAGTCTCCATGTATTTGTGAGCCTTTTGATTTCTTTCTAAAATTTATTTCTAGTTTTATACCTTGGTGATCTGAGAAGTTGGTTGGTAGGATTTCAATATTTTTGAAATTACTGAGGTTCTTTTTGTGGCCTAGTATGTGGTCTATTCTGGAAAATGTTCCATGTGCACTTGAGAAGAATGTGTATCCTGTTGCTTTTGGGTGTAGAGTTCTGTAGATGTCTGTTAGGTCCATCTGTTCTAGTGTGTTGTTCAGTGCCTCTGTGTCTTTACTTATTTTCTGTCTGGTTGATCTGTCCTCTGGAGTGAGTGGTGTGTTGAAGTCTCCTAAGATGAATGCATTGCTGTCTATTTCCTCCTTTAATTCTGTTAGTATTTGTCTCACATATGCTGGCGCTCCTGTGTTGGGTACATATTTATTTATAATGGTTATATCTTCTTGTTGGACTGACCCCTTTATCATTATGTAATGTCCTTCTTTATCTTTTGCTACTTTCTTCGTTTTGAAGTCTATTTTGTCTGATACAAGTACTGCAACACCGGCTTTTTTCTCTTTGTTGTTTGCATGAAATATCTTTTTCCATCCCTTCACTTTTAGTCTGTGTATATCTTTGGATTTGAGGTGAGTTTCTTGTAGGCAGCATATAGATGGGTCTTGCTTTTTTATCCATTCTGTTACTCTGTGTCTTTTGATTGGTGCATTCAGTCCATTTACATTTAGGGTGATTATTGATAGGTATGTACTTATTGCCATTGCTGGCTTTAGATTCGTGGTTACCAAGGGTTCAAGGGTTGCTTCTTTACTATCTAACAATCTAACTTAACTTTCTTGTTAAGTTATTGTAAACACAGTCTGATGTTTCTTTCTTTCTCTCCCTTCTTATTCCTCCTCCTCCATTCTTTCTATAATAGGTGTTTTATTCTTTGCCTTTAGTTAGTATTTGGGTGGTCTGCTTTCTTTGCTATGATTTTATTTTCTCTGGTGACATCTTTTTAGCCTTAGGTGTGCCTCCATCTAGAGCTGTCCATTTAAGATATCCTGTAGTGGTGGTTTATGAGAGGCAAACTCTCTCAACTTTCGTTTGTCTGGAAATTGTTTAATCCCTTCATCATATTTAAATGATAATCGTGCTGGATACAATATTCTTGGTTCGAGGCCCTTCTGTTTCATAACGTTAAATATATCATGCCATTCTCTTCTGGCCTGTAAGGTTTCTGTTGAGAAGTCTGATGATAGTCTGATGGGTTTTCCTTTGTAGGTGATCTTTTTTCTCTCTCTAGCTGCCTTTAATACCCTGTCTTTATCTTTGATCTTTGCCATCTTAATTATTATGTGTCTTGGTGTTGTCTTCCTTGGGTCCCTTGTGTTGGGAGATCTATGAGCTTCGGTGGACTGCGAGACTACTTCCTTCCCCAGCGAGGGAAAGTTTTCAGTAATTATTTCTTCAAAGACACTTTCTATCCCTTTTTCTCTCTCTTCTTCCTCTGGTACTCCTATAATGCGAATATTGTTCCGTTTGGATTGGTCACACAGTTCTCTTAATATTCTTTCATTCCTAGAAATCCTTTTATCTCTCTCTGCCTCAGCTGCTCTGTACTCCTGTTCTCTGTTTTCTATTCCATTAACAGTCTCTTGCATCTCATCCATTCTGCTGTTAAGCCCGTCGATCGCTTGTCTGATTCCTGCATTGTCTTTCCTCAGTTCCTTCACTTCCTCCCTCAGCTCTTGCACATTTCTCTGTAGGTCCATCAGCATGGTTATGACTTTTATTCTGAATTCTTTTTCAGGAAGGCTGTGCATTTCCATCCCTTCAGACTCCCTCTCTGGGGTTGTCTGGTTGATTTTGGTCTGAACCATATTCCTCTGTCTTTTCATGGCTATATAATTGGTCACTGATAGTTGCCACGTATGTCAGCTGGGCTCTTTAAGACTTTAAAAAGAGAAGAAAAAAAAAGAAAAAAAAGAAAAAGAAAGAAAGAAAGAAAAGAAAAAAGAAAGAAAAGAAAAAACAAAAACAAAACAAAGAAAAACAAAAAAAATGCCCACCGGACGTAGATTCTGTGGGAATGCTCTAGGTGGCACTATTGCCCCACTATTCCACAGCTGTGACTGTGCCGCTCCGCAGGGCCCTTTATCGCTCTGGCAGGGGTGGGAACGAATAGGAGGCTGTTGATCTCAGTGAGAAGTGTTAAGTATGGCTACGCTTCCTCAGTCGCCAGCTAAGGCATCTGAAACTCCCCAGGACTCCCAGCCTGCTGGGCTGAGTGTGCTGGGGCGATCCGGCTCCTCCGCTGGGCTCCTGTCTCTTTAAGACCACTGAAGAAAGCGCGCGCTTTTTTTTTTCCTTCCCGGGAGCCGGCTGCAAGCACCCTGGCGTTCCCCGCTCAGATCCTGCCGCTCTGTCTCTCCAATCTCCGCTGCACTGCGCAATGTGGGTCAGCGCTCCCCGCGCAGATCACCGGGGCTGGCTACTTCGCGGGGTGCACTTCCACTCCCTCCCGGCTCTGAATCCTCTCCTCCCGCCGGTGCGCTGGGGTGGGGGAGGGCTCGGGTCCCGCCGGGTCGCGGCTCTGTACCTTACCCGCCTCTTGGGGTGCCGAGTGCTCTCGGGTGTAGCTGCACGCTGTGCGCTTTCCTGTGTATTCTCGTCTCTCTTTTAGGAATAGATGTATTTGCTGTGTTTTTGTAGGTAAATATAGTGTTGGGAGGAGATTTCTGCCGCCCTGCTCACACCGCCATCTTCCCGGAAGTCTGGAGCTCACAGTTTAACTCAACCACATAATATATTAATGGCAGTGAATGTTACAGAGAATACTCAGGCAAGAAGGGGAATGTGGATGAAGGAAGTTGTAAAGCTAGTTAAGATGTCCAGAAAGATGCCATATAAACAAAACCTGAAGAAAGTAAAGGAGTTAATCATGCAGATGTCTGGGGGAGATAGAGGAAAAGTGGTGGGAAAGGATCTAAGAGCGAGCATGCATAGTATGTTTAAGGAACAGCAGTGTTGGGTGTAGTTGAGAGACTAAGGAGAAAAATATAGGAGTTGAGAAGAGCAATGAGGAGGCTAATCAAACCAGGTAAAGCCTTGTTAGACATTGTAAGAACTTTGGTTAATGCTCTGAATGGATTAGAAAGAAGGATTTTGAGTAAAGAAGTGATAGGGTTCTACTTATGTGTCAATAGGATCATTCTGATTTCAAAACTGAGAAGGGACTGGGGGGGTGGAATACAGAAGTGGAGTCAGGGAGACCCATTTGGAGGCCATTGCAATAATCCAGATGAGAGATAATGATGGCGTGGACCAGAATGATACAGTAGAAGTTGTAACCATGTTTGGGACTGAAAACTCTTTAAAGACAAACAATAGGATTTGCTGATGATCAGGTGTGGAATATGAGAAAAAGAGGGGTGACAGTTGACTCCATGGATTTGGACTGAGGATTTAGAAAATAGAATTACCATTTCCTGAGATGAGGAAGAGTATAGAGGAAGCAGTTTTTGTTTGTTTGTTTGTTTAGTAGGAGTGGTGGTGATAATGGCTTCCCTTTAGTAAGAGGGAAGGAGAGAAGTTGCTCAATGTTGTACATACTAATTTTTAAATGCTTTTAGATTTTCAAGTGGAGGCATTTAATTGCTAATTGTATATAAGAGTCTAGGGTTCATAGGAGAGTTCTGGGCTGCAGAAATAAGCTTAAGTGTTCTCAACATCATGATGGGATTTAACACAAGGAGAGGATAAAACCATGAAAAGGTTAGTGAAAATACGAAAGAGGAAAGACACAAATTTTAGAGATTAAGAAAAGGAGACTGAGCAAGTGCAGCCATTAGGTAGGAGAAAACTCAGGACTGTGGTGTCCTGGAAGCCAAGTGGAAACATACTTTCAAGGAGGAAGGAGTTATCAAATGTGTGAAATGCACCAGAAAGTCAAGAAACACAGGACAGTGATGTGACCACTGACTTGTCTCTTGGGTCACATTTCTAGGATCGCTTAAGTAAGGCCAAGAAGAGGAATAGGGGTTTGAGAGATTAACTTGGCTGTGCATCTCTCTGTTGTTCTCTGGTGTATGTTCACCCAGAAGGCTGAGCGCAGCTATGTGGGGATTTACTTTCTCTCTCGCAGTTCCATGAGGGGCCTTCTCACAGTTTAATTAAGGAGAATGTTTTTTTCCTGAAAAGAACTGTCCTTTATCTAAAGACACATGTCTTAAGGATATGTGTCTCATGATTGGGAGCGGCAGAGTCTCTTCCAAGACTTCTATCCAATTTCTCAAAAACCACAGTGGGCCTCAGGACTTCGGGGAGATGAAAAACTTCTTGTCAGAAAAAAATTACTCTTAAAGTTGTCATTCACATTTTTTTAAACACTTAAAAAGTGGGTAGAATGCAATTACAGACTAAAAGCCACCTCTTTTTTAAAGAAGAGCCATAAAGTCAGTGGAGACTGTAATGACCGAGCAACTACCACAGTATTTGAAGGGAACAAGGCTGGGCATGGAAATAAAGAAGCAGCTCTGTTTTTGTTGTTGCCTGAAATTTATATGACATACAGCATTGTGTAAGCTACTCAAGATGTGCAGCATGTCGCCCTGATGCGTTTATATACGGCATCATGATGACCTGTGTAGCATTAGTTAATGTCTCTGTCATGTCACATGATTATCATTTCCTTTTTGTGGTGGGAACAAGTAAGACCTAGTCTCTTAGCATATTTGAAGTTTATAATACATTATAATACATGTGTATTTTATCTGTATTTGCTGTACTGTATATTTGATCTCCAGGACTTATTTCTCTGCTAGCTGCAAGTTTGTACCCTTAACCAACATCTTTTCTATTCCCCCTCCCCCAGTCCCTGGTAACAACCATTTTACTCTCTGTTTTTACAAGTTTGGCTTTTTTAGATTCCACATGTAAGTGAGATCATACAGCATTTGTCTTTGACTTACTGCACTTAGCATAATGTCCTTGTGTGCGTGCGAGTGCGTGCAGTTGGAGGAGGCTGGAGGAGAGGGGATATGAAAAAGGAGTGGGAAGGCTGCCAAAAGCATTCTTCCTCTAGAGATAGCTAGAAAGAGAACATAAATAAATAAAACAGTGATTCATTCTTTGTGATGCTATAAACCTTGTCCAGAAGGCCGTATTTACGTAGGAGAGAGGCCTATGATGACTCCAGTTGTTTTTGAGAGTGTAGAGAAACTCTTGGACTGAGCCCTATTTGATTCAGATTACCAGTCCCTGAGAATGTCAGCTTTATTTTCTTTGGGAAACTTTGAAAAGAAAACAGCATACATTTAGGAAAATGGAAACTAATATGACATGATGGGCAATATCCAGAAACCAGTATTTAACTTTTTAAGGAACTGCTTATCAATCTAATTTCTAAATCTGTGAAACACATGGTGTTTCTAAATGAAGACTTCTAAACAAAGACATAAGTAAGAGTACTCACTGAAATAATTCATATGCAAGCTATATCCTAAAGGACATTGTGTTTTTAATAAAATCATCTACAACATATTCCACCCATCTCTCTCTCTGTGTTGAGCATATATATGAAAGATTACAGAATATTTTGACATTTCCCTGTGTAAATAAATACAGCTTATATTCCCATTTGTTTAAGTGTATCTCCATGGAACTGCATCAGAAATAGATTTTGGAGTTTGCATAAATAAAAAACCAAATCATAATTGCAAATGTTTCATGTATTGACATTTATTCAATACTTTCATGTGATACCATTTAAAAGTCACAGCTTTCCTTCTCCCAAGCTAATTAAAATATTTCCTTTTAGAACAGTACCACATTTTAAGAAGAAAAAACTTGCTAACGTGCCCTGATGTGTACTCATTGATTTACTGGTTGGGGCTTATAGTGGCAATACTTTCCTTCCTTCCGCCAGGACTGAAGACCAGAAGTTACACAGCAGTTCAGCAAAGGCTTCCAGTGGTTGTAGGCAAAGGTCCTTCTTCAGGAAAAAGCATAGCAAATACTCGTGATGCATTCCATTCTGGCATTGCCCCAAGTTACAACATGAGTCTATGTGACTTCCATGGCCTGCCTCTACATACTCCAACTATAAACTCATATTTGAAAGACCACCTTGGAGATTCTGTTAAAAATGTAAAGAGTAGGGGAGAGGTAGTGTTAAACCCTGAAAAGCCTGAGGATTTTCTTTCTTCTTTATTATTTTTTTATTCTTGGAGGCCAGTTGCTACCAGGATGTGCAGTTCTCATTGCCTAAAAGAGGTGGTAGTAGAAGGGATTCATTATTATAAGAAATAGTGACCTTGGAACCCGTAGGCTATTTCCTTGAGCTTTATAAATTGTCATTTGTGTGTGTGTGTGCTTAGCACCAACCCTAAGTGACACAGACCTACCATCAGGTGCCTAGACAGCTACACAGGTAAACAAACAGTCACACAAACCCAGACACACACACTTAAACACGTATCTTCCAGAGGAAAGGTTAGAAAACTCCAATTGATCCATTTTTGCCACCATTAGTTCTCTGGCCTGGGCCATCATCTCTTCTCTGCAGTATTCCCTGGTGAAGTAAGGGATCCACAGAGCTAGACTGCTTGGGTTTGAATGACTTAATGGGAAAATTGCTTCCATTTGCTCTTCTGCTAAGTGTTTTTAATATTAGTACATGCCTGAAAGGATTTGTAAGAACTGATGTAATTCACGTGGAGTGTTTAGAACAGTGCCAGTGCTCAGGAAACATCACTACCATCATTGGGAAATATATCGGTTTCTTATTGCTACTGTAACAAATTACCACAAACTTAGTTGCTTAATAACAACACAAATTAGTTACCTTTCATTTTCATCGGTCAGAACTCTGACATGGATCTCAATGGGCTAAAGTCAAGGTGTTAGAGCTGTGCTCTCTTCTGGAAGGTCTCCTGGAAAATCCAGTTCCTCGCCTTGCCTTTTTCAGCCCTAGAGACCACCGCATTCCTTGGTGCACGGCCCCCTTTCTTCATCTGCAAAACCAGCAACCTTGCAACTCTGAACCTTTTTCCATCATCACACTGTTATCTAACTTCAGTGGTAGTGTTTCTCTGCCTTTTAAGGATTCTCGTGATTACACTGGGCCCATTTGGATAATCCAAGTAATCTCTCTCAGGGTCCATTACCTTAATCCCACCTGCAAAGTCCCTTTTTCCTTTTAAGGTAAATACATTCACACTTTCTGTGTTTAGGGCATGGACATCTTTAGGAGGGATGGCATTACTCTGCTTACCACAGTGGAGGTATTGATTATAAATCTGGATGAAGAATGTGTATTCTTATCACAATGGACTATCCCTATGTTTCTATCCATTCACTCTTCCATTTAACACTATACTATAATAAGCCAGGCCCCATGGTGAGCAGGTCTGTGCTTTCATGGAGTTGGCAGCCTCATAGAGCTGTGCTACCATCACACCCCAAAAGGTACAGCAAATTATTTTAAACTAGCTTTTGCTATAAAGCAGATACATGCAATTATATCTAGACATTGCACATTCATTTGTCTTTTCAATCACTTGACAAATATTTATCAAGTACTTAGCATGGAAAGGACACTCCACAAAAGGAAATCTTGATTTCTAACAAGCTTTCTAAGATACAAGCTATGACATCATCTTCTCTCAAACAAACCAACCATTATAAACATCCCAGAAGAGGATTTATGAAGGCTTCTTTACAGAAGTGTTCTTAACCTAGGGCATTTGTGTGGCTCCAGGAGTCTGAGACTTCCTGGCAAGTGTATGCAACATTGTGCATGTCTGTGTGTCTGTGGGTTCGTGGGGGCAGGGGAGAATGTTCATTGTTTTTAATCAGTTCAAAAAGGAGGTGATGATCCATCAAAAGTTAAGCATGACCACTCCAGGGTATTTTGGGATGTCAAAGATCTTCCTGTTCTGTTTTTACATTTGGCACACGCAGCTTTTCCAGGGGCTGAGTGAATGATGCTGTCCATTATGTGGGTTCACCTCTTGAGTTATTGTTACAACATCACACTCCCTCGTTGCCCTGATGAATTCTCCTCCATCTGCCCAATTCTTACAACTACCTCTGCTTAACCAGGTACCATGTGATGAAGAAAAATTCAGAGATAGACAAAGCAGAGCTTGAAGATAAACTCTGGAGCTCCTTTGCTTTCCTGGCCCTGGAAAATCACCCTTTTGATTTAGTCCTATTCCATCAATTATCTGCATCCAGTTATATACTATGAATCACATGTAAAAAGACGGTAACAGAAAAAAGATGTGATGAGGACTATATTAAGCAAAGAGCTATGCTTCCAACATCAATCAAAAAAATAATTGAAGAGAGAGTAAATGAAATTATATTCTACATAGATTGAATAAAGAACCACTCCTTTCGGCTGCCCCCTTTTCAAAGCTGCACATTAGAAATAAGCATTACTGCTGTCAGAGAATGCACTTGAGGCCTGGATGTCAAGGCCAGCTGTGGGTTGTTTGTTCTGTGCTCACATTTGGGAAAGCCTCCAATTCAGACTCTCCAGACCCACTGCCTTAACTGTTTATTCCTCCCTCCTTCTCTCTGCTCCTGAGAAAAGCATGAGGATGGAACATGCAGTCCCCTTTCTGGATATTTCAGTTGTCCTGTATTTGTATGGAAGGTGCTGCCACTCATTTCAGGCGGCCCTTCCCCCATCAGACCTTGGAGCCAAAGGAGCCTGATTACTCTTTAAGAGCCTCTCCCAGGCTCTTGGACAGCCCCCACTGTGGAAGGCTGAAAGTGGGCGGATGTGCTGTGTGGAGAAGTGAAGGCACATGTGCTCAGGCATTGTACATGGGCTGTGAGCTGAGTGCATTTATGGCTTTGGTGTGGGTATTTTGCTGCTTCATTTAAGAGTTCCCTTGTCTCTCCTTTCCAGCTCAAGCTTTCCTCCAGAGCTCATCATCTCCCTCCCTCTGTGCACAATCCCATCTACTTACATTGCCTGAACATGACGAGCAGAAGCTGTATCTTCGTCTACTCATTTAATGTCTTAAAATCCACTTTACTTCACTGGGCTAGAGGTTCAAGAGCAGACAGAATGAGGGGAACAGGGAAAGTTAGATGACCACCAATCGTCAAGCTAGAGGTGGGTTTCTAAGTGACCCAGTTGAAGAGGATGGAAATAAACAATTTGTGGAATAGCCATGATGTTACGTATTTGAGGATTATGCAAATAAAGGGGCTACATCCTGCATTTTTTATTAGGATATGGAATGAGTTTATTTTTATAAAGGACTGTGGATGTACTATGGGCTCTCTCCTCACTATTTTCCTCTGTCTCCAGGACCACATGATCATGCATGATGCCACTTTCATTTTAAACCATCTGGAGAGTTTCCAAAAGACTGAGGAAGAGAAACTGCTAAGTCAGGAACTTATTCAACATCATGTAGTTCTGTGAACCATAGAAAATGGATCTGTGCAAATGGCCAGATAAGAACACAGCCAGGTCAGGGTCTCACGCTCTGTTCAAATTCCATTTTCTCATGAGTGGGATTCTCATGGCAGAGCCCCGGAGAAGGCTGCCCTTGAGCAAGTTTCAAACATCACAGCATCTAAGAGCCAAAGAGAGACTTCAGGAGAAAACTACTGTGAAACAAGGATGTAATTATGGCAAATTAAAAGCAGTTACAGGATTAATTCCCCACAGCCTCAGGATGTATTAGAAAGCACTGGTGATTCATTCCTATTCACATGTTCCACCCAAGTGACAAGATTTTTAAAAGCAAATGTTATGGCCCCAAATTTTAAAACACTTTTTCTGACATGTTCAATTCCTAATTTGAAATAGTAAAAGAAAAAACAAGACCTCAAGTGAAAACGAATGCATTGGCAAACTAGGGATTATCAAAAGAGGGAGAAAATGATGAGAATTTCTTACAGGCGCTGGTGGGGAGAACTATGCAATTTCCCACTATGCAAACTTTTGTAGTCGTAATTTCTGATACCTTTTAAGGAGAAAATGCCATCGGCCTGCAACTTAACAACTTTTATGAGACCATGAAAGGGCTTTTCCTTTGCTCACATCTGTCTTTATGTCCTGGGTGTATGCTGTACATTTCATGCTGATTAGCTAAATCAAAGAAGTTAAAGACTTGCCTAAATCAAGCAAGTCAATGCATCCTATAAATATTTTTAAAAAGTTACATGAGAAGACGTTTATGCTGGACTCTATGGTCTTTATTACTTATGTCTTTATTATTCCTGCAGGAATTGAGCAGAAATGTCAGTGTATGCAAATTTATAGACTTTAAATAGGGCTTTGGGCTTATTTAAGTGAGTGAGAAAAAGGATTATATTTCAAGGAATAGTTTTAGACATTTTTACGACATTTACATTTCTAAGTAGTTGGATGAATACTTTAAAGAGTGTGTGTGTTTTTTTTCCTTTCCCTTTCTTTTTTAAAATTGAAGTATAGCTGATATATGCTATCATGTTGGTTTCAGGTGTACAACACAATAACTCAACAATTATATGCATTATGAAATGCTCACCGTGGTAAGTGTAGTTACCGTCTGTCGCCATGCCAAGTTATTAGACTATTATTGACCACGTTCCCCAGGTTGTACCTTTCATCCTGTGACATTTTATTTTATAACTGGAAGTTTGAACCCCCTTATCCCCTTCACCTATTCTGTCTATCCCCTCACATCACACCACCCCGCCCTTATGACAACCACCAGTTTGTTCTCTGTGTTTATGAGTCAACTTCTGTTTTGCTTGTTTGTTTGTTCAAAATTGTTTTTTAGGTTCCACATATAAGTGAAATCATATGGTATTTGTCTTTCTCTCTCTGACTTACTTCACTTAGCATGATATCCTCTAGGCCCCTCCATGTTGTGGTAAACAGCAAAATTTCATTTCATTCATTTTTACAGCTGAGTGATATTCCTGTGTGTGTGTGTGTGTGTGTGTGTGTGTGTGTGTGTGTGTGTGTACCACATCTTTATCCATTCATCTTTTGATAGGCACTTAGGTTGCTTCTAAATCTTGGCTATTGTAAATAATGCTGCAGGAAACGGGTGTATATGTCTTTTCAAATTAGTGATTTTGTTTCTTTGGGTAAATTCCCAGAAGTGGAATTACTGGGTCATATGTGTTTTTGTTTTTGTCTTGTTTTTTTGGCTCTTTCCCTATCCAGGCAGTTAGTATAATGGAATCATAGAAACTTTGGTTTTATGAATATTTCGCCAGGATCTCAACTGTGTTTTTGATAATTACTTCTTTCATATAATCTACACTGCAAGCTTTGCTGTTTCATTTTGTTTGTTCATCAGTATTTACTCATCAACTGAATTTTCTAAAATACCGGTATTTTCAACAGGAATTCATCTTTTAACACCAAATGCATCACTTGAGAGTCAGAACCATGTAGCAAATACATACTGATTTATCTTTGAGGCATATTCCATAGATTTTAATCTCTCAGGTACATTTGCTTTTCAAATCAGACCATACTTAACGTGCTAGACATTAGAATGAAAATTGAAAAATTGAATAAACTACCAATCAGCCAGGTCTTGGGTATCATGAAGACCTAATCACAGATCCCTACCAATTGGAAGCATGTTTTTGTGAGAAGCTAGGCCAGAGATTTGTAGATATGCAGCCAGTAATTATGAAGATTGTTCCATTTCTTTGTATAAATGAATATCATGTGATATATATTTGGCAATGTTATTTGAGTTTTGATTATTATGATTTTGCTTTTTATGTTTAGTATTATTAATATTGTTACTCATATTTGAATCCAACAAATATGCCCAAAGGAAGGGTGTCTTATACAATTATCTGTTTGGCATAGCCCACCTTAATTCTGGAATTCAAAAAGGTCCTAGAATATTTATGAATGCAACTATTATGTTAACAAAATACAATTAAGAAACCTTTCCCTAAGCTCTGCCTGACCTCCCCAACTCATTCCTTTATTCTTATCTTCCCTCTTACCCTTGGCTTCCTCTTTCCCGTTGCAGCTTTAGCATAACCCTCTCTCTAATTGCTTTGTGAATTGGGGAAAACTTCTAGTTTTCTTCTGGAGCCAGTTAACACTTTTTAATTTTCCTGGGTGCAGTTAGGCCTAGCAAAAAGCAAAAAGGTATTGTGCACCTGCCTTTATTCATCTGTGAATGTATTTTAGAAGTTGTTTTTGTAATATTGCATGGGCTCACTTTCATTTCTTACCCCTCTTGCCTTATCTCACAGCTTCATACTCTTCTGCAAATGTCTTCCTCCAACTTAGCAAAGAGTGTCTCATAAGAAAAAAAAGCATACATGTAAAGCAGAATAATGATTTTTGGAGGTATTCTGGCCAATTTTTTTTTCATTTTTAAATATAATCTCTGAGATTTTTTTCCTTCCAACTTTTAGAATCCATTCTTTTCTATTAGACCACATATGGCATTCATTGCACTTTTTCTCTAAAATGACCAAATCAACCCTATGGACCTTTGATGCTGCCCAAAAGCCTCTTCACAGCCCCTCAGGTGGAAAGCTGATAACTTTTTGGCTTTCTTCCTTCTTGTAGGGAGCTAAGCTCCTGGAATGCACATTTAAAATATGTATTTCGTTAAGCAAATTACTGCTAAGTTTTCTAAAATGTAATCATTTAAAATAATGTTCCTAGTCACGGCCCACCTACTTCATTCAGTTCAGTATCTCACTGAATATCAGACCAGTAGGAAAGGCTCAATACATAAATACCCAATAAATGAATTGATTCAGATTTGGTCAGGGAAACCATTTTGGTGTGCATCTGAGTGATTCTGACCATAAGCTCTTGGGTGAAACAAAATGAAGTATTCTTACTGAATACCTAGAACCTTCTGTAAAGCTGTGTGCACAAAGAATGACCTGTGAGCATTTGATAGCTGAAACTCATTTGCCATTCCTACTCCATCTTAAATGTCTTTGGCCTGTGGACTCAGCCCACCTTTGGTCTGTCCGGAGAATCTAATGCATGCCAGCAACTACCACAGAGCAGGGGTGATATCAAAAATGTTTACCAGTTGGTATGGGGCAGGCCTCAACTAGTCAGGATCAGTGCTGGCTATAAACAACCTGCATGGCGGTACTCAGGCTCACCTGCTAAAAATTAACAATGCCCCAAAGCCTTGTGATCTTAAATCCCCCTGGAGGCCCAGTGGTCCCTAAGAGGCTGCCCTTCCTTGCTACAAACAGAGCTGGTCTCTAAACACATTTTTTTTTTCACCAGCCATCCTAGAAAAATTCCTGGGAAATTTGTCAGAATCTATGTAATCATCATTAATTTAGCAATTCTCAAAGGTAACGCAGAGTTCATCCAGCTGCAGTTTATTCCATTGATCACAATAATCCACCCCACCCAAACGTTCCTCATGAAAGAAATCCTGGAGTGGCCATCTGGAGCCTATTATCCTAATCAGAGTGTGTGGTGCATACAAGGTGCAGACACTGTTTCCACTGAGGAGTCCGGCTCACTCATTCTTGGATGTGTGCTCTCCTTTCCTGTCCCCTTTCTCTCTTTTATCTCCACTGAATGGATATTTGATGGCTTGACAAATTAAAAAATAGAACTGCAATAAATTTTATCTTCTCTGCACAATACACATGTCTGAAAACTGCTGCCTCCATTATACACATTAGGCCTGGGGATGGGGTGGAGCTAAAGTTGAAAACAGAAACCTTCTCACTTGGAGATAATGACATAATTTGGAAAAGCTTCAACTCTAGCTTGGATGTGGCCTATCTACCAAAATGCAGACCAGTGGCCCCAGATTTAGCCTACACCTTTTCTTTCCTTGATTTCCAGGAGTTTTTACACAGATATCTACATATTTTCATGTGTTCATATGAATAAACCACTTTGATTATCAATATAGTACAATGAATATGAAAGTACAGTTACTGCCCGACATGAACTGACAACTAGGGTAGTAAAATACTTATTTTTTGGTGTTTTTAATATCACTAGGGCCATGCCATTTTGATTCTCTTATTCTTGTTTATAACTTCCATAGGGATGAAACCTAACATTTACCAAATGCCAGTAAGTTAATATGTTAGGGTATTTTTATCTCCATTTCTACTGGCTTGCTATAAAAGGGAAAAGAAATAAAGGACAATAAATGCAAATATGGTGTTCTGTCTTTCAAATGAACACTTTTCCTTTAGGGATTCTCAAGTAATTAATGAGTATTTGATTCGTGTTTTATACCAAGAGGATGACCAAACAAATATTGGGGGCTCTTTTTTATGTCATTCTGTGATTAATTGAAATACAGTGAATTAAGATTTGTATCAGTTTTGAAACAGGGGACAGTTTATTTAGAATAGTAGAATATGTTCCAAACACATCAATTTAGAAGTCAATAGACTACATGTTAACAGAAAACCAAATAGTGGCTTAAATAAATAAATGATTTTCTCATAAGCTGAAGAGTCTGGAAACTGACAGTTTAGTGCTTTTGCAGATGTCAGCAGTGCCACTGAGGAGCCAGGTGCCTTCAATTGTCTTGCACTGCATTTGACCTCATGGTCACAAAGTGACTTTCACAACTCCAGCCATCACATTCTCATTCCTGACAGAAAGAAGAGGACTAGTGTAAAGGGCCAAAGCTTTCTTTTCACAACATTCTATCACTATTTGAGATGATTTCTGTAAGCCTCATTGGCCAAAACTGTTTTATACAGTCACCCCCTAGCAGCAAGCAGGAATGAAAATTTCATCTTAAATTTTGGTAGGCAAGAATGAAGAGGTTTGGAACAGGAGTTGAATGAGCCAACTCAGAATATCTCCACATATGCTTCTCACCAACAGTAAGCAGCTCTTTACGGATATAACATGTGTTTCCTCAGACCACACAGGTTTTAGGGCAAAAACATGAGTCATGCATGATAAGTCCCCCTGAGTGTTTCTCTGACCTCTCCCCCACAAGCTGTTACAGACCTACAGGAACCTTCAACATCCTTCCTAAATATTTCTGGAAGTCACTAAGGATGTCTTGTGAGTACACAAAAACTCAGCTCTGAAAGATGGTGTGTGTGTCCATTTTTCTCTTTTCCTGCACCAGCTTCACATAGTAACCGAAGGTATCCTATGTTTCTAAAAGTGCCACAAACCAGTGTCGATGCCACTAGATCCTATTTGTTCCTTATCACGGTTGCCATTAACAAGTCTGTCCTACGCAGCTTTCCTACAGAAGTTGTCCCACAGCATCCAAACCCATAATCCAGCTACTGGAGACTCTTCACACTGAGCCCAGGTGGTGAAGTCATACATTCGAAGGGGTGAGCATCCCTCTTCTCCCCTTTGAGGTCCCTGGCTCCTTCTTTGTGCTCTCAGCTCCTTGCAGAGTTTCACTTGGAAAAGTTCTGTTTCTAGTTTGGTCCACTCCACAGATCGCCAGTAAAATCACACAGGCCAAAGCCATGGGGCCATACAAGTAGCAGAGAGCCTGCCATGTTTAGATTTGCCTTCCCTTTAATTCTTGGAACTTCATACCCCTCAGCTTTTCTCTGTGGGTCGTTTTTCACCTTAGGGGGCTCTATTAAGCTTCCTGCAAACTTCCCACAGATACTGGGCACCCTCCTGTTTATCTGAACGAAGGGGTAAATTCAGTTTAGCTCCCAAGTACAGTGTATCTCTCATTGGGATTCCATTGTCCACAGCCATTCACACCTATCCATATTTCAGGTTTTCAGAATAATTTTACTACTCAAAACTTCCAGCTTCCACGCATATTTGCATGTCTCTACCTCTTAGCTCAAATCAGTATACTTATAGTCTTGAAATTATGAGCCCAACAGGCCACAGAATGTTCTCTTACACAGAAAATCAAAGTTCATTGTTTTAGATCTGTTTATGCCTCTCTGCATTTGATGGGCTACTTAGATAGACAATCTTCGTTTCTGAAAACGTCCTTAAAGCCAGTCCAATGAAGTCTCACTAGGGACGATGTGTGACAAAGAGAAACTACATCTATATCTTTTTTCTTCCTTCTCCTGTTCCCAAATATGAAAATAGAAGTCCCAGATGATGTCCTGCTTGGGGTGGAAATACCTGGTGGTGATGTAGAGCCAAAGCTTGGAGTTCAGAGATAAGAAACAAAAGGAAGTCGAGCCAAAGCACCATTGTGCCTAATGCCACCTATAGCACAGCTATAAGGCAGATGGTGAGATCAATGCTGCAAACGAAAGCCTTTGAGCTGATTAAATCCAGATATGAGAAAATAAACTGAAGTTAAAAATACACATAGGAAGCAAACTGAATACAAGTAGAATAACGGCAATTGTTAACACAGTACTCAGAGAGCACATATCTCCATGTGTAAATAGGACTTTGAGCTTTCCTGTACAAGTGGAGCTACTTGGGAAGAATTTGTGCCTAGAACATGAACAAATGAGATAATATTTTTTAACTTACTGTACCAACAAGTCCTCCTGGACAGGCTGAATGCTTAATCTCTGTATGTGATTACCTGCAGAAAAACCAGAAAATGTCTGTGAACTGGAAAAATGTGCCAGTACTGAGTTTTGGGAGGGCATGGATTTTGTGGTTATCCCTTTTAAATAGTTCTTTTAAAATCAGAAGAGCCTTCAGGTAGAATACTAATACAAGACAATGGCTCCAGACCTCCAAATTCGATTACAGGGTTGGACTGTTGGGATCCATTTACTGAGTCCCCGAGCCACGGTTGAGACCTTACCAGGTCAAAAACCATACCTTTGCTCTGTTTTCTTCTGAGGTAAGTCATTCTTTCAAGAAATGACTTTTATTTTTTGGCAAATAACCCTTTGAGATGCTAAAAGGAAATGGAGCTTTGAAATGAATAATTCACCTCAGATGCGCTGTGCTATTTATTTCCAGAAACAAGTTTTTTGTCTTTAGTCTGACTATTGGGTCAAATCCTTATTAATAAAATGTGTGCTACTGGAAAGGGAAGACACCTTTGTTACTTAATACATGTGCAGTTATTTATATTTGGCATGCAAAACTGTCACAAAGAACAGGAAAAAATATAATTCTTGAACAGAATGCATTTTTATGCTACTGTCACCTTGCCAAATTAAGTATTATGGTTGGAAATGTAGGGTGGAGGCTCACTTTGGAAAAAAGGATTCAAATTGTCCTGAGAATTCGCTTTCATCATCAAAAGGCTTTTATGTGTTTGGATGGATCACCAATTTCTGATTTTCTAATAGAGAATATTCTTAACTTTATGAAACTACTGCAGAATTCTAATACAGCTCGGTTAAAATTTCTTCTGTTGACCAGAAAATTCTTTCACATTTTTTTCAATATTCAATTTTGAGACAGCCAAAATAAGATGGAAAATACATCATCTGTACCAGAAACAAAGCTTTCTTGAACTTACTTAAATGATGCTGTCTTGATGGGCTTTTCCTGTCCAAATCCATTTTTCAAAGATTCATTAATCTCTAGATTTTAAGGCAGACAGAGATATTACAATAGTTAAAAAAATTTTTTTAAGTGATGAAAACCGTGCCTGACATTCATTTGTCATTGCCTTTGTTAGAAGGACGGTGTTGTTCCATCCATAGCCTCTTTGGATCTGAGCATAGTTACCTATGGCTCTGTTGGAAAGTCCCACTTAGTTCAAAAGCCAGATAAATAAACAAAACCAACTTTGTATTCATAGTTTTCCCCTGAATGTATTAGATGCTAAATTTGATTTTTGCAATTTGGAAAATGAACTTAGTTTTAAGCACTTTCATTTCCTAAACTGAAGCTGACACACAGCAGTAGCAGTATTTCTTTTACCTGTTCAATCATCCAAGACATTGCAAGTCACATGCTCATACAATGCTATAAACTGGGTGAGTCATGAAGACACCTAACTTTATTTCTGTATATGCACCCTCTGGTGACAAAGTTTGAGACACCTCAACAAGATATGTTTATTAGATAGTGTTTTTTTTGGTTTATGGATATATATACATATATTTTTTTATTTTGTGATTATTAATATACAATTACATGAGCAACATTATGGTTACTAGATTCTCTATTATCAAGTCCCCACCACATACCCCACTGCAGTCACTGTGCATCAGCATAGCAGGATGCTACAGAATCACTACTTGTCTTCTCCATGTTACACTGCCTTCCTCGTATCCCCCCACCCACCCTCATCCCGCTACATTATGTGTGTACTAATTGTAATAGTCCTTTTTCCCCCTTATCCTTCCCTTCCCACATATCTTCCCCAGTCCCTTTCCCTTTGGTAACTGTTAGTCCAATCTTGGGTTCTGTGAGTCTGCTGCTGTTTTGTTCCTTCAGTTTTCTCTTTGTTCTTATACTCCACAAGTGAGTGAAATCATTTCATACTTGTCTTTTTCCGCCTGGCTTATTTCACTGAGCATAATACCCTCTAGATCCATCCATGTTGTTGCAAATAGTAGGATTTGTTTTCTTCTTATGGCTGAATAATATTCCATTGTGTATATATATCACCTCTTCTTTATCCATTCATCTACTGGTGGACACGTAGGTTGCTTCCAATTCCTGGCTCTTGTAAATACTGCTGTGATAAACATAGGTGTGCATATGTCTTTTTCAAACTGGGCTCCTGCATTCTTAGGATAAATTCCTAGGAGTGGAATTCCTGGGTCCAATGGTATTTCTATTTTGAGTTTTTTGAGGAACCTCCATACTACTTTCACAATGGTTGTACTAATTTACATTTCCCCAGCAGTGTAGGAGGGTTCCCCTTTCTCCACATCCTCGCCAACATTTGTTGTTGTTTGTCTTTTTGATGGTGGCTATCCTTACTTGTGTGAGATGATATCTCATTGTGGTTTTAATTTGCATTTCTCTGATGATTAGCAATGTGGAGCATCTTTTCATGTGCCTGTTGGCCATCTGAATTTCTTCTTTGGAGAAGTGCTTGTTCAGCTCCTCCGCCCATTTTTTAATTGGCTTATTTGCTTTTTGTTTGTTGAGGTGCATGAGCTCTTTATATAATTTGGATGTCAATCCCTTATTGGATATGTCATTTATGAATATATTCTCCCATACTGAGGATGTCTTTTTGTTCTACTGATGGTGTCCTTTGCTGTACAGAAGGTTTTTGTTTGATATAGTCCCATTTGTTCATTTTTGCTTTTGTTTCCCTTGCCCGGGGAGATATGCTCATGAAGAAGTTACTCATGTTTATGTCCAAGAGAATTTTGCCTATGTTTTTTTCTAAGAGTTTTATGGTTTCACGACTTACATTCAGGTCTTTGATCCATCTTGAGTTTACTTTTGTGTATGGAGTTAAACAATAATCCAGTTTCATTCTCTTACATGTAGCTGTCCAGTTTTGCCAACACCAGCTGTTGAAGAGGCTGTCATTCCCCCACTGTATATCCATGGCTCCTTTATCGTATATTAATTGACCATACATACTTGGGTTTATATCTGAGCTCTCTATTCTGTTCCACTGGTCTATGGGTCTGTTCTTGTGCCAGTACCAAATTGTCTTGATTACTGTAGCTTTGTAGTGGAGCTTGTAGGGACAGCATAATTCCCCCTGCTTTATTCTTCCTTCTCAGGATTGCTTTGGCTATTCGGGGTCTTTTGTGGTTCCATATGAATTTTAGAACTATTTGTTCTAGTTCATTGAAGAATGCTGTAGGTATTTTGATAGGGATTGCATTGAATCTGTAGCTTGCTTTAGGCAGGATGGCCATTTTGACAATATTAATTCTTCCTAGCCTAGAGCATCGGATGAATTTTAATTTATTAGTGTTCTCTTTAATTTCTCTTAAGAGTGTCTTGTAGTTTTCTGGGTATAGGTCTTTCACTTCCTTGGTTAGGTTTATTCCTAGGTATTTTATTCTTTTGGATGCAATTGTGAATGGAATTGTTTTCCTGATTTCTCTTTCTGCTAGTTCATCGTTAGTGTATAGGAATGCAACAGATTTCTGTGTATTAATTTTGTATATCGCAACTTTGCTGAATTCAGATATTAGATCTAATAGTTTTGGAGTGGATTCTTTAGGGTTTTTTATGTACAATGTCATGTCATCTGCAAACAGGGACAGTCTGAGTTCTTCCTTGCCAATCTGGATGTCTTTTATTTCTTTGTGTTGTCTGATTGCCATGGCTAGGACCTCCAGAACTATGTTGAATAAAAGTGGAGAGAGTGGGCATCCTTGTCTTGTTCCCGATCATAAAGGAAATGCTTTCAGCCTCTTGCTGTTAAGTATAATGTTGGCTGTGGGTTTGTCATATATGGTCTTTATTATGTTGAGGTACTTGCCCTCTATACCCATTTTGTTGAGAGTTTTTAACATGAATGAATGTTGAATTTTGTCGAATGCTTTTCAGCATCTATGGAAAGATCATGTGGTTTTTGTTCTTCTTTTTGTTGATGTGTAGTGGATGATGTTATTGGATTTTTGAATGTTGTACCATCCTTGCATTCCTTGGGTGAATCCCACTTGATCATGATGGATGATCTTTTTGATGTATTTTTGAATTCGGTTTGCTAATATTTTGTTGAGTATTTTTGCATCTATGTTCATCAGAGATTTTGTTCTGTAATTTTCTTTTTTTGTGGTGTCTTTCCCTGGTTTTGGTATTAGAGTGATATTGGCCTCATAGAATGGGTTTGGGAGTATTCCCTCCTCTTCGACTTTTTGGAAACTTTAAGGAGGATTGGTATTAGGTCTTCACTAAATGTTTGATAAAATTCAGCAGTGAAACCATCTAGTACAGGGGTTTTGTTTTTAGGTAGTTTTTTGATTACCTATTCAGTTTCTTTGCTGGTAATTGGTCTATTCAGATTTTCTGTTTCTTCCTGGGTCATCCTTGGAGGGTTGTATTTTTCTAGAAAGTTGTCCATTTCTTCTCTGTTATCCAGTTTGTTACCATATAATTTTTCATAGTATTCTCTCATAATTCTTTGTATTTCTGTGGTGTCCGTATTGATTTTTCCTTCCTCACTTCTGATTCTGTTATGTATGTAGACTCTCTTTTTTTCTTGATAAGTTTGGCTAAGGATTTATCCATTTTGTTTGTTTTCTCAAAGAACCAGCTCCTGCTTTCATTGATTCTTTCTATTGTTTTATTCTTCTCAATTTTATTTATTTCTGCTTTAATCTTTATTATGTCCCTCCCTCTACTGACTTTGGGCCTCATTTGTTCTTCCTTTTCTAGTTTCACTAATTGTGAGTTTAGACTGTTCATTTGGGATTGTTCTTCTTTCCTGAGGTAGGCTTGTAATGCAATATATTTCCCTCTTAGCATGGCCTTTGCTGCATCCCACAGAGTTTGTGGTGTTGAATTATTGTTGTCATTTGTCTCCATATATTGCTTGATCTCTGTTTTTATTTCGTCATTGATCCATTGATTATTTAGGAGCATGTTATTAAGCTTCCACGTGTTTGTGGGCTATTTCATTTTCTTTGTGTAACTTATTTCTAGTTTCATACCTTTGTGATCTGAGAAGCTGATTGGTACAATTTCAATCTTTTTGAATTTACTGAGGTTCTGTTTGTGGCCTAATATATGATCTATTCTTGAAAATTTTCCATGTGCACTTGAGAAGAATGTGTATCCTGTTGTTTTGGATGGAGTGTTCTGTTAATGTCTGTTAGGTCCATCTGTTGTAATATGTTGTTCAGTGCCTCTGTTTATTTACTTATTTTCTGTCTGGTTGGTCTGTCCTTTGGAGTGAGTAGATAGTAGTTGTTTTTATATCTAATTTGAAAACCTCTTATAATGAAGCTTTGCTTAGGTCATAAGGAATTTCCTATGACAAGCATTCAACATAAAAGCATTTCCTTCACTCTCTGTGTGCATTGTTCAGATATCAGACTAACTTTCCATTTATAGGTTCTTTAAAAGGCAAAGTATGGTGGGAAGTCAGCAAATTCATCACTGTTATTTTATGCTGAAGAAATCGCCTTTCCTCTCTACTTACATTTATGCCCAAAGTCAATACCACTCCCTGAAACTCCCAAACTACACAGCAATAAACCAAAACCACCCAAAGAAATGAGTGCAAGAACTTGAAATTCGTGTTGAAAACTTCTGGTTGTCACTGTCTTTTCTCCCCATCTAACTTTCTCTAAACTTTTCACTTACTTATATAAATTTGGTATCTGAATGTTTACTTCTAGCTCCTCTCCTGTGTGCGTGTGATTTTTGCTCAAATACTCATCACTACAATTCTGTATGATAAGAAAAATAAATTAAAATTTGCTATGACTTAGTTTCACTTTTTATTATATATGATGATAGTACCAGATTTAATTATCTTAGGGCTTATTATGGAGATAAAAATTAATTTTTTAAAAAAGGAAGCATGTGAAGAAAGTTTAAACAGAAACACCAACACATTAAGCAAATTTTATGCATGGCATGCCAAATTGTATCTGATGAGCTTGGAGACCAAATATGACCATATCTTTACCACCAGAACTAACATTGTCATGAGTACTGTGATCCAAATATTTTAGCTCCCAGTGAGTCAGGAATAAATAAGACAAACACTACATGTTAATTCCAGCATGGAGCCGGAGCATAACAGAGATTTGAATGAGGAAATTTGGTTTGGTGTCAAGCCCAGTAAAATGAAGAAATGTTTGTTGATGGGCTATGTTCCCTGCTGAGGGAGCAGTTAGAATTTGGACAAAATAATATTCAGCTTCAACTTCTCATTGGATTCATTATTTCTCCTGGATTCTCTCTAATTTGAACCTTGAAGGGGTCATGTGTGCCTCTGTCATCTCTAACACTCTCTACTTCAATGAATCAGACTTTATGTTGCCAGGATGACCACCCAGAAATCCTGTTTGTGTAGGACTTGGCTTTCACAAAAGAGTTCACCTTCAGTCCTGAACAGCTGAGCTGGGAGTTCCACAATGGTCTCCTGTTTGTTTCTGGGCACAGGTGGAAATATGGTCATCAATAAGGCCTAATAGCCATCTGGAAGTTCATCGGGTGGAACTCTTTTCTTCGCACTGCATGCACTGGACTGTGCTCTAGTGGGCATGTGTTTTCTGCAGTACTGTATTGGTGGAAATTAATGTGTATGTCAGGAAAATCAATACACATATGAATGAGGAAGTTAAGATTGAAAAGATCGAGAAATAAACCTTCTGCCAATTGATGCCTTGTTTCTGTTCCTTCTCCTCCTATCTGATTATATGGTCTTAATATTTTGACCACTAAAATCTCAGAAAACCAATGGGCCCTGATTTGTTAAGCCAGTAATGATGATACTTTACAACTTGGGGAAGATGATGGAAGGTTTTGAAATGAGTAGAAGAGATTATTCAGTATCTTTGCAATAAAATTCAAGAGGCTTTGAAGGTTATATGCTCCTATGTAGGTGTGCCTTTATCTTTGATTACAGTCTTTTATAACTATAGACACAGAAGCCAACTTGTAGAAATTGATAGATATGGAAATAGTTCTTGCCCATGAAAATGCAAATTGTATCCCTTGGATTGCAACTGATGATCGTCACCCTGTGGATATTGAGCAGTTTTGCAAGTTTTATATTCATTTGTAAATTCTTTTCAGCATTATCTACCATAAATGTGTAATCCTTTGAGTTCTTTGAATCTGTTATAAATCTCATTGGTTCACTCATTAATTAATGAATTAAAAAAATCTTTGACACATATCTATTTTATATTTGTATGGGAGTCATAATTTTATCTTCTTTTAAATTTCATCCTTTAAGACGTATATATTATATATCTTATGTATATATATATAATAAGCTTTCCATCAGTTTTCTATAACATATATTAATTTATTATAACAACTATTTGATAGGTTCAGAATGAGGTTCAAGATAAGTATCAGGGAGATAAAGATAAGCAAAGTACAACATGACACTACCAGTCATAATTATCAGAAGTCCACCTTCATGGGTAGAGGTGATGAAGCTTCTAGAAGTGGCATTTAGAAGACTCAAGGACCCAGGAGCAGTGGGCAAAGTGTAAGGACTTACAAATTGAAAAGGTGCCAACAGTAAACTCAATTTCATATCACTTTTAGCATATCCCATGTATTGAAGCATGATGTTCATTTTAAATTTGACTAAACTGAGTTAAAAAAATTTGTATTTAGTAGTATTTCTCCTTTATTATTTCTAGTGTGGTAGATTGTATTTTCTAAAATGACTGCTATAACCTCTCCTATTTCATATGCTGTGCTTACCATGTGATATTGACACTCATCCCATTGCAAAGTGAGGGGATTATGTCACTTCCTTCCTTTTGCATTTGATCTAGGTAAACCTATGAGTATGGCAGAGGTGAATACATATGACTCCCAAGTCTATATTCTTAAAAACATTCTCTTGGGACTCTTGGGACTATTGCTCTTGAAATCAACTGCCATTTTGTGTGAACCTCAAACATTTTGGGAATAGGTCCATGTGGAGAGGCCCATATGGACAGGAACCAACCCACAGACCCAGATGAGCTTCCACGTAGTAGTCAGCATCAGTTTCCAGTTGTATGGATGAGCTATCTTGGAAGCGGCTCTTCGGGTTTTGTGTTGAGTTGTTTCAAAGCAGGGATGAGCCTATTCTGTGAAGCCATGTTCAAACTACAGATTGGTGGACTAAGTAAATGACTGTTGTTTTATGTCTCTACATTTTTAGGTGGTTTGCTTGTAGCAATAAACAACCAACATGGTTTCTCAGGTGTTTCAGAAAATTTCCATTTTGAATATTTCTAATGAATTAAAAGTCTTCTAGTAAAGTAGTAGGACATGATTGTAATGCACTAAATGTATCCATATAAAATGAGAAATGGAGACAAATGAGAAACCCAGAGAGCACATGTTCTTTCTGGGCTCAGTTGGAACTCAGTAAGTATTTTTTGACTATCATCATATGGCCATTTCAAGAGAAAATTCAGAAGGATTGTTTGCAATCACCATTATTATTCATGAATAAATATTTAGATGGAAAAGTCTTGTGTGTGGTTTTGTGTGGGGGTGTATCCTCTGAGAGGCTTATGCTACTCACTGCAATGTGTCCTTTGGCTCATCCAGTTCTTAGTGGCTCTGGATATAGACACTATCATTGTCTCGAGACCCTCAAGGCCACATTCAGCAGATTTCTTTATCGCCATCCAGTATTAATTTCAGTCTAATCATCTTTCTATTCCTAACTCAGGATGTCTTTGCCAAACTCTGAGAGCCACTAATTTTCCTCAGCCCTCTTTGCAGGCTCACCTGCCTGCTCAGAAAAGAGATATATTTCTATTATGGTAAAACACAAAACACAAAATTTACCATTTTAACCATTTTTAAGTATCTACTTCAGTACCATTAAGTTCATTAACATTGTTGTGCAAACATTATGCCACTCATCTCCAGAACATTTTCAATCATCTCAGATAGAAATTCTGTACCCATTAAATAGTACATACCCATTTTCTCCTTCCCTTAACCCTTAAGAACCATCATTTAACTTTCTATCTCTATGAATTTGTCTAATCTAAGTAACTCATACTAGTGGAATCATTCAGTATTTTTGTCTCTGACTTATTTCCCTTAGCATGATGTCTTTCAGGTTCATTCATGTTGTAGCATATATCAGAATTTCATTCCTTTTTTGTGGTTGGATAATATTTCATCATATGAATATTGATGGACTTTTGAGTTGTTTCCACTTTTTGGCTATTGTGAATAATGGTATTATGAATATTGATGTATAAATATTTGTTTGAGTCCCTTTCAATTCTTTTCGGTTTATATACACCCAAAAGTGGAATTGCTGGATCATATGGCAATTCTGTTTTTTGAGAAGCTTCCATACTGGAAAAGAGGTACTTGAAGGAGGAGCAGCCTCCTAGTGAATATATTATTTGGTGATAAAAAAAATTAAATAGGGACTCTCTTGTCCCCTCCTGGCGTGAGCCGGGAGCTCTGTCCTTTCACTTTATCTCTAAATAAAAGCCTATACCTTGCTCTCCTAAAAAAAAAATTAAATAGCTTTTCATTTCTCTTAATGGCTGAGTTTCATTTATGTTATGTTAATGCTTAATATCAATCAGATAACTCTAGGCCAATCCACCACTACCTGTGTTAGAATCGAGGGTCATTTTCTCACTGGTTTCCACCTCTAATTAATTTCATTTCTGAAGATGCTTTGAAATGACTGTCCATTCCAAGGAAAAGAAGACAAAACAATGAACAGCCCACAAAGCACACCTGACCGTCTGATGAAGTTCTCCACATGCAGCGTTTGTTTGTTGCTCTCAACTATTACAACGTTCTCTAACAACCTAGCTCATAATTGTATTTGTCAGGGTTCTCCAGAAAAACAGAGCCAATAGAATGTGTATGTGTGTGTGCATATACAGAGAGACAGACAGAGATGGAGATTTATTTTCAGGAATTGTCTTATGTGTTTGAAGAGGTTGGCAAGTCCAAAATCTGCAGCGTAGGACAGCAGATGGCTGCCCAAGGAGGAGCTGATGTTGCAGTTCCAGTCCTAAGGTGGTCTGTGGGAAGACCTCCGGTTCCCTTAGGGGAGGCTAGTTTTCCTTAAAGCCTTTAACTGACTGGATGAGGCCCACCCATATTATGGAGAGAAATGTGCTTTACTCAAAGTCTGTTGATTCAAAGGTTAATCTCATCTAAAAAATACCTTCACAGCCACATCAAACATGTTCGATCACAATCTGAGTACTGTGGCCTAGCGAGGTGACACTTAAAATTAACCATTATAATAATGTGCTTCCTTATAAAAAAATAATGGATTTATAGAAAGCTTAAAATCTACAATCTCGCTGGTTTATCTTTTCCTAGCCTCTGATTTATCTTAGCCATCATCAGTTTCCATAGTACTCCTAAGTTATTTATTTATAAGTTATTACTCCTCAATGTGTGTTTCTAAATACTGGAGCACAAATTTTATCTGGACAATTGAATTACATTTTCCTTCAAGCTTGGGTCAAGATTTATTTGTTTAATATCCACAATACTACCTATTACAGCACTCAAAGGAAAGCCTGCATTCAGCAAATACTGATATGTGGCCTCTGAAACCTCAAGTTAATGCTGACTTTCTTCCTGGCATCTCCAGCACACCTCTACAGTATCCGTCAGGTTTTTGTGGAGTCCTATGTCTTAGTTATTTTCTCCATGCTATCTCAAGACCAAAATGGTTTAATGGGCCATTTTCATTAACCTTTTTCTTCATGATCTCCCTAAGAGAAACACCTGTCCTAAGTTCATGTGTACCTCTAAGATTTTGCTTCAGTCCTCACCATACCCCTAAGGAATGCCTTTCTTAGCCTATCCCATTCTCACTCACTGCTTAGAGCAGAGTTCAGATTCCTTTTCTTACACAAAGCCTTTCTCAGTATTCCAACCTATTACATTCTCTGTTCACTCTATTGCCCTTTTTCTATAACTCTTATTATTAGGAGCAAAGCATATACTATAAGTTGTTGTTTAGTAATTTTATCTGAAGTCGAATTCTCAAAGGAGAATGTAAGCATGGTGATAGTCACTCTTTTATCTGCCTCACCTTTCCCACAAAAGTAAATCTGAAGCTCTATCTACAGAGAGATAATTAGTAAACATTTTCAAGAAAATGAATTAAATAGAACACACTGCAATCTTGCCCAGTAAAAGATCAATCCTATATATTTCTGAAGTATAGCTTGGGTTTGTAGTAAATATGTGTGTGTTAAGTGTTTTTCACTTCATGTTTATGTATGACTTTGGGAACATTTTCTTATTTTGAATTACTGGTATTTTAATAATCATGTCAAAATCTTATCTTTTGAGCATTTTTCTCCTACTTGAATTCAGAGTTCTTTCATTTGAACACAGTGTTTACCAACCCAATTAGTCTCATGTCCCCTTGGACAATCTCCAACCAGTTATCTATAAATGACACTTTAGAGATCCTCTTTACAGACTCAGTCTGGTTTTTGTTCTACAATGCATATAAATAAAACTATAAATGAAAGTACATGGAAAACATATGATCTGAACTATTTCTCCAGTGAACTCATGTACAACTGTTCAAATTTGTGTGGAACTTCAGGTTCTGTTCAAAGTCTGATTATTAATATTTTGTATAACCTTCCTTTAACCATTTCTGCTTTTCAAGGGAGCTTCATATTTCAAGTGGTACATCGGGGTGTTTATCATTTTGTTTGAAGTTGGGATAGTGATACAGCACTTCAACACTGCTTTCATATCCCAGTATGTCAAACAATGTATAAATGTCAAGTATTTTTAGTCTCCGCATCAGAGTTGTTACAGGGTTCCAGACGCCCAGTGTACATTTCATCCCTAGGGAACAAAATCTCAGTGAATCACTTCACTGGGGAATAAAAGAGCTTCCCATCCAAATGATGCTATAGTTTTCAAACTGTTCATTAAATTCCTTAAAGCATTTACAGTCATTACTGTTTTTTTCAAATTATATATATGTTCAACTTCATTATTAAGTATTTAATCTGAAGATATAGTAAAATGTTACTAACTGTTCAAGAAGTAAACAGGCAGGTTTTTAAAGTTATAAGAAACACCTACATTTTCTAGGGGACAATTTGTTACTCTGATGAGGTTCAGACCATCAGTGGAACAGTTCTCACTTAGCACCACTAGAGGACTCAGTTTATATTATTTCTTTCAGCAAAGAGCTAAAATACTGTGGATACTATGAAAGCAAAATACTGCTGAAAAGAACAATTACCATAGTAATAACAGTGTTTATTAGAATCCATTATCAATAAAAATAAGCTCTAGTACCTTTTTCCAATGTTTAAACTTTTATTGTACATTTCCCCTTACAATGACATTCATCACTTAAAACAAATCTTTTAAAAAGATCACAATATTCTTTGTGTATATGAACAAAGAGATATACACGTTTATCTTCATGAGAAAAAAAATCACAGTAAATGAGAAATATATTCTGGGTCATTTCTAGTGAACTTAAAAAAGAAAAACCTACAGGGTCACTCTTTTTTATGATTGTGATTTGATATTCCAGAAGCTCTGACTTTCTATCATTAAACTGATCAAAAGTGTACACTGTATTTTAAATAGTTTATTCTAAAATGTGAACCCAGGAAAGGGAAGTATGGAATATTGGTTTTAAGTGTTTAGATGGTATAAGTAGTAGTTCAGGTCATCTAGGATAGCCAACACCATCATCAAAATTGTCTCACTTATAATGAAAATAAAATTTCCCAAGAGGATGGTCATGAGTTGTAAATTGGTTAAGTGTCATAGTATAGAAAAAATTATTTTTACTCTTAATTCAATACTTTGAAAAACAGGTTTATCCTGTACAACAGAATTCACCATTCATATTGCTTGTTGTTACTGCAGTGTCTTCCAGGGCATAGATATTCCTAGTTTTTCTACGCTTTTACTGTAGTTGATAAACCTGTCAACTTCTAAAAGCTTCTGAGGGTCAGTTTCATTCAGATAAGTTCTTGTTACTGAGAAATCTTCTAAAGTGTCCATAAGTCCGGGTAGGATTAGGGGCCACATGATCCAGATATTAATATCAATAACAAAACAATATTCTCTGCTGTGCTAGATGTTTTACATCTAATATCTCATTTGTTTTCTTAACTCCTTAAGGTAGATCTTTATCTGCAAGAGAGGAAACTAAAACTCAAGGAGATTAAGTAATTTGCAAGCTTCCAAAGAAAGTTAGAACCATATACACATCCACAGTAGCATCAAGGGCTCAGATTCTTCTGAGTCCTTTGAGCCATTGTAACTTGTAAATGTTGGAAGCCATGGTTGCTTTTTGCAGGAAGCCCATATGTTGTCAATGAGTAAAACTTTTATTGAGTTTCTACTATGTATGAACTACAATTCTAGGAATTCTGCAGGAGGGAGAGTTATAAAAGAAAGAGATGCGGTTTTATTATTAAGAAACATAAAATCTACTTATAGAGAGACAGCAAAAGAGCATAAAATCCAGATGAACACTTTTATGGGGAATGCGTGCCTGCTGGAGGGCTTAGTGCATGAAAAATGATACGGTTAAAAGTGAAAACCTTCAAGTGACTCTGTGCTAAATAGAGGTCATTTACTGAATCTGAAATTTCTTTTTTAGGAAACAGTTAAAACAACAGTATAACAGGGGGAAATTAAAAAATATATTTTAAGGAAATTCCCTGTGCCATCGTGGTGATAACTGCCTTTGTGGGCATCTTTGCAAGTTAAATTCCAGTATCAAGATAAAATTAACTATACATAGCTTTTGACATTCCAAGCTGTCATCCAGTGAGATGAGATATTTAAAAAGAAAAGCTTCTTATACTATAAAGGTAAGATAACACAATACTCTTACCTTGTTGAAGAAATAGTGGACACCTAGAGAAATGAAGTGACTTGTCCAAGGTCATGTATTTAATTAGTAAAAGTTCCAGGACTTCAGACCTGTTCCTGCAAGCAGAACAGACTGAGGAAGTGTTTGTTTTTAATATGCTAAATTCCAGCATGAAAGCATGGCAAGATTCTCATGCTGGAAATTATAACGGCAAACAAAGTGAACTAGTATACATGAAGAGTGATCGTTTCTTGGTGAACCAAGATGTTGAGGAGATTGTGAGTTTGCTGTGAGGAACTGTAATGAATACTAGGTTCTGGGAAGAAAAAAGATGATTTTATGCATTCATCTAAAGGACTCTAGGGTTTTTGTGGCTTCAGTCAGACATTCAGTAATTATATAAAGTAACCCTACTATCTTTTAGAATAGATACAGTGATATGTGTGTGTATTCTGAGTTCTCTAACTGTACTCTCTCTGCCCATATATCTCTACTCTTAGTTGGAAGGAACAATGATAAGTTTTATGACAGATTTTGGTGTCAAGTTGAAATGCATCAGTCATATAAAGAGTAGAGTCCAGAAATGCAGATGGCTCCAGGAAAAGTACACAGTTAGTCATGGCAGAGGCACTTACATGGAACTAGGAACAGGACTGGAGTCAAAGATTTTTGTCCTCTGCCTCCACATTAATCTCTCCTTGAAATTACTTTCCCACACTCTAATTTTTATCTTGATTTCTGCCACACATGAGGATTAATAGTGTTTACTGTGTACCAGGTACTAGTTTAAACACCAAGTATTACAGAGTCTATGAAGTAGTTACTATCATCATCGCTCCCATTTTATAGATGGAAAATTGAGGCAGGCAAGCAGTCTGATTCCAAATTTTGCATGATCAGTCACTAGGTCAAACAATCTCTCAATATGAAGGAATTTTTTGAACACACAAAACAAAACCAACGTTCAAAAGCTCTCTGGCCCTTTTAAAGTTGTCATTGGAGAAGTACATACACCTTTCTTAGTAATGCAGCCACAGCTTCAGTATTTCTGGACTGGATCCATTGGAACTACTTTGAAAGCCTATGGCTCATTCTTTGAATATTCCTGGTGGTGGCAAATCTCTCGTTGAAGGAAGATTTTGTTGTGGATTCAGCCAAAGTCCTTTGCAGCCAAGTATGATAGGTGATGCCATTTTTGGTAAAAAAATGGAAAACAACTGAGAGGCAATGAGACAAGTTACTTCTCTGAATTGGCTCTGAGGACTATTACAAGGAAGAGCTCCAATCTTTGGAGCAGTAGCTGCTGTGGACTTATGACTTGCAGTCCAGAGTGATGGGACTTAGGGAGATGTGTGTCAACTTCAATATGTGAGTTTGGGCTTATTTATCTTCGACTATCACATCACTTGCCTCTGTAACTTGTATTTACTTTTTAAAAACTTACAACATCCAAATATTCAATAATTTTCCTAGGTAACTTTGTAGCAAATTAAGTTAACCTATGTAGTTGAGTGAATTGGGATAAAATTAGCAGAGCAGGAAGCATCTTTCTGGGTCTGACAGTCTTTATTCTTTGCTCCAGGCTAGAAGGGCTCCCCTGCTCCTTGCTCTACCCATTCCAAGGTGGCATTACCTATGCATTCCACTTGCCATTAGCAGGAGCTGGAAAAAAATAGATCACAGGGATCAGCTTCTTGGTCTACTGCTATTCCTTTCCCAATATCTGGAATATGTCTAAAATGAATTGAATGTTTGTGTCTCCCCAAAATTCATACACTGCAATTTTAACCCCAGTGTGATGGTATTAAGAAGTGGGGCCTCTCGGAGGTGATTAGGTCATGAAGATGGAGCCCTCATGAATAGGATTAGCCCCTGTATAGAACAGACCCCAGAGAGCTCTAGCCCTCTTTCTGCCAGGTGAGGATACAAAAAGTCAGCAGTCTGTAATCCAGAGAGTTCTCACCAGAACCTGACCATGTAGGCAACCTGATCTCAGATTTTCAACCTCCAGAAATGTGAGAAATAAATTTCTATTGTTTCTAAGCACCAGTCCAATACTTTGTTAAAACAGCCTGAACTACTGACAACATCCCCTGCTTATTTCAATTCCATTCAATCTGAAGTGTCACTTTTATATATGCAAACCTTCCCTGAAATCTTTGACCCTTTGACCTTCAGTGATTCTCCCTTCTGAATTTCTGAGCTCACATTATGCATACAACTCATTGGACTCACTTCCTAGTATTGTTAATTAATTTTTCATGTGTACACATTTTGTTTCCCCCCCATTATTGTAAGACTGAAGGCCAGATTGTCTTTATTCCTCCCTCCCTCTCTTCCATACTTTTATCTTTTCTTTCTTTCTCTCTCTTCCTTTCTCTTTTTTTCTTTTTGGAGTCACCTTCTCAGTCCCTAGGACAGTGCTCTGTACAAAATAAGAGTTCAATGATGCTAATTCTTACCTGTTATTTCTTATATCAACCCTGTAGATTTATCTTCTTTATTATAACTTATTAAAAAATATTAAGTTGGTTTTCTCTTTTCTTTTTTTCTTGAGCATACACTTTTTTGAAAGATGTGCAATTATATTTTGGAAAAGGCACCTGAATTTTACATTTTTATTATTTGTTCAAAGTGACTAAGGCCAAATATACTGCTAGAAATTGAATCTATCTTCTTAACAAGTGACATTTTTCTTAAAGATATATTATTAAAATATAGGGGATCCTTCTCACTACATAAAATCTTTGCAGTTGACACTTCAATTCTTCAGCAGCCTCTGTCAAAATATTTCTTAAAAGTAAGCATTTCTTTTGACAGTGTTAGTTTCTTTTCTCCTTTGGGTTCCAAATAAAACAAAGCTCAATATTCCATAATCTGCAGACAAACAGCCTTATTGTTATTAATGTTCTGTTATTAACAAAACGTCATATTTTAGATTGTATGTTTTTTTGTGGTTATTGGTAATTTAAGTCAGATACGTTAGAAAGAGTTGTTAATATGGTACTTTTTTCCTTAACGTCCCAGGATTGGGGAGACAAAATCCCTGAGAGAAATAAATGTTCACTTCTCTAATTCTGGACTGTCAATAACTTGTTTTCTTGTATAAAATGATACCTTTTTCCTTCTCGCAGTCATGATACCAAATGACTATGATTGTGTTTCAACTGTGTTTGCAAATTTCAGCATAGTCCAAAGTAAGGTTTTTTGACATGTTTACAACTGGCTGGGGTCAAAAGGTCTGTCCAGGTGTTCAGCTTTGTTCACATTTTAATCTTCTAAATATTTCAAATGCATGTGGTTTTTAAAGAAGAAAAAATGCAATGCTCTTATGACTTGGTATAAAACAACGGCTTTCTTCTTAAGAGAAAGAAAAAGAGAGAGCATAGACCAGAAATAGATGGGATATACTTTGATGTCTTTAGCAACCTTGAGTTGCTGTTTCTGAAATTTGGAGCTGCAATCTAAGGTCCTGCTGAAGGTCCATACATTATTATCACTACTACCAACTTACAGGTTTTTAACAATGTAGAGTACTGGAATATTAGTATTAGTGTAACAGTATTGTAATTAGAAAAATACAGGGTTTAACTAATATCCAACTTCTAAAAGAAATTGTCCTTTTAAAAAAGAACATTCCAGAATATCTTATACTTTGATACCTAGATATCATCTCTATGGGTCTTTAAGAGCTAAGGACGCTGCCCATAGACTGAAAGATCTAGCATTTGAGATTGTGTCCTAATTGTTTGAGATGAAGGCCTCTAGCCAAGATCCATTTATTCAGAATTTGTTTATCATGCTGATGGATCGTGCATTCCCCTGCCCTTCTTCCCTTTCCCCTTGAGTATCCTTTGGAAGGAGTCCCGTTTTAATCATTACGTCTGGCATGCTCTGAGAAGAGAGGAGATGAAAGCCAAGCCTATAGATTCTACTCTTGTTAACAACCCTGGCGAAAATTTTGAAGGTAAAAGGTTCCGGAACATTCAGAACAGAATAAACCAGCTTGAAATAAGTGAAAAGCCAGCACAATATAATGTTCTTCATGGCAGGTGTCCTGTGTTTTTTATTTGGTGCCCTTCTCTGCTTTTGTGCAAGATGCAGCGGGAACCTGGTAAATTCTTAGCCCACTTTAAAGAAGAAAAAAAAGAAGCTCTGCACGCAATTCATCTGATACATCTGCTGAAGAGCTTCAGATAGAAACCTTTGATGCTTGCTCGCTTATTTAATCTTTCAGCTGAATTCCCTCATCAGCAACTGCAAGGTTACCAAATGTGGCCTCTATCTGGGCCTATCATTGTGTTCCCGCTTTGCAGTGTCCTGCCTCCCTCAACTTTGGGAATTGAGAATAACTCAAGAGTGTCTTCACATGAATTTCCTTATCTTCACTCAGGTTTTCTTTCATATATAATATAATAATATAATTTATATAAAATACATGCAGGCAAAAAGTGACTTTCTATTTTCATTTTTTCTACTTTTTAAGCTTTCTTCCTTTTGTTCCAAATAGAAGTTCTAAGAGCCTATAATATGTAGTAGTGTTTTTCATATAGCCTATGAAATATTTAAATCAGGCCTCTAAAGGAAAAATGATAGATGTGCAGACTATTATAGAAGAGGACTCATGTAATTGCTTTATATTTTATCATGCTACAACTGAAAAGCATGCCTTCCTTCCTTCCTTCCTTTCTTCTTTCTTTCTTTCTTTCCTTTTTTTCTCTTTCTCTCCTTTCTTTCCTCACATCATTTCCTCTTGCACAGTGTAACAAGCTGTTTAGAGAGTGTTTCTGTGTTTTTAAGTGTGTGTACTTTAAATACATCTATTTTCCCCTCAAATAAGTGAAAGAAAAGGACACTAATATATGTCACATTTTAGATTACTTGACATACTGGAATTCATTTGTAAACTGGACAAAAGAAGTACAACTTCTCTTGAATTTCTTTTTCTTCTTTACTTATTAGAAAAACAAATTAGACAAAAGTAGAGAACAAAGTACAATGAGTCTCTATTCATCACTCAGTGTTAACAATTATCATCATTTTGCTGATCTAGTTTCACCCATCCTGCCTTTTCTATTTTTGCTTGAAGATTTTAAAGAAAATTCCAGGCATATCATTTTACTTCAGGACCCAGCTTTAGTTTTTGAAACAAGAGACACTTTAGTATATCTACCCTGGTTGTTAGATGATACATCCTTTCCAATCATATGGAATATGGAAGGCAATAAACACCATGGCATTAATAGGCTGTTATTCCATCTTTACCTGCTACTGCTAGTGAATATTGGATATTCCTTTCTTCCGTTAGAGGAAAACAATTTCTCTGCTCCTCTGATTGTTTCCATAAGGAAAATGAGGACACCTGAAGAGGCTAATTCAAGCAATTTTGAAAGTTATTTCATAAACTTCTGTAATAAAGAGGAATATCATCTCACATACTGGCTTAATTCTTTACGCATATGTCTACAAAGAAAATACTAATTTTTTCTTTTGCTTTTTAGTTTTTGGTGGATCCTTTTGTTCCAGAGATAATCTTGGATAACCAGGAATGTTGGTGGACAGCCTGAGCCCAGCCTTTTCCTCAAGGCTGACATGTGACTACTTTTGTACCCTTGACAGCTTTGGAAGGAAAGGATGTAATAACAATGAAACCCACACACATAGAAAACAATGTATGTAGTTTTTATGCCTGATAAGAATCTCTGAGTTTGATTCTCCTGCATCTCTGGTTGCTAGGTACATTTTTGTTTTAATTAAAGTATCAATACCTCTAAATTCCTAGAGATTTACTGTTCATTCACCCTTTTCATTGATGAACAGGGAAAAAGAGGTAGAAAAATATAAAATGGTGGAAAAACAGATCTGAACTTATGGCTTTTTTTTTTACTATAAGTGATACATTGTATACATCTCTTTTGAAAATAACATATACTGAAATTACAATATGAAGTCATTTAGTAATATACTTTCCAATTTATCTATCTTGACTTCTGCTTCCCTGTTTGGAATGGCCATCACCATGCCAATACCAATAAAACTGACTTTTTTTTTATGACGTGGTGCTTCAGAAATGCCTCAACCTTTTGCAGAAGCCTTATTGGTGGCAAACTAAATGAAAACAGAAACTGCTTACAGTGTCTATAAATAACTAGTTAGAAGGAATTCACTCAATGAAAACCACTCTAATTAGGGTTTTCTTACTCTTTAAAAATAACTTTTGTTTCTGATTATAAAAATGATATAGTTGGGTTTTGGTAGGAAATTTGGAAAATACACAAAGGTACAAAGAAGAAAATAAAAATAAAAATTGTGCATGTGTGTGTCTGTAGAACTTGGTAGCATAATATGACTCAGTGCTTAAGAGTGGAGATATCACAAGCTCTCAAGCTTGGATGCCTGAGAGGGGGTCCTTGCTCGGCCTCTTGCTAGCTGAACTTAGCTGTTCAATTTCTCTCTGCTTGTTTCCTTACCTGTAATACAGGAATAATGATAATATCTACATCAGAGTTTGTTTGTTTTGAATATTAACTGAATTAATTTATATAAAACCCATAATGAACTTGCAGTAATGCTGGTCATCACTATTACTATCTGAGATTCAAGTTTTGTTAGGTTATAAATAGTCTTCAGAATACTTCTCTGAAGAGAGCTGCTTTCAGATTAATGTAACATTCATATATAAACCTCTTTGAAACTTTTTGATGATTTATTTAGCATAGATTCCTAGAGGTAGAAATGTCTATGTCCGATTGTTTGACTGTTACTGAGGGTTATTCATTAAATAAAAATAATATTAGTGAGGTACAGTTTCAGGATCTGGGGAAATAATAATGAGTAAAGAGACTCTGAGCTAAAAGAGTGTATGATCTGTGAAAAGTGACACAAAGGGAATATGCATAATGTTTGGAGAGCATATTCTAGTCTAAGGATTTTAGGAAGGGTTTCCCTGGAAAAGTGACATTTATTTTGAGATCTGAAAGATTAATGGTTAATTGGGTGGCTGTTTGGAATTCTGGGATGAAATCAATGGTCTAAAGGAAAGCTCTGAGGCAAGTTTGGTTGAATTTCGTGTTTAATGAAAATACATTTTTTCATATTTTTTAAAGGATTCTTCTGAAACAGAAGTTTAAAGTTTTTTTTTTTAATTTTGCTATTATTAATATACAATTACATGAGCAACATTATGGTCACTAGACTCCCCCTATTATCAAGTCCCCACCACACACCCCCATTGCAGTCGCTGTCTATCAGCACAGGATTCTATGAATCACTACTTGTCTTCTCTGTGTTATACTGTCTTCCCCGTATCCCCCTACCCCAACCCACCCCCGCTACATTATGTGTGCTAATTGTAATAGCCCTTTTCCCCCCTTATCCCTCCCTTCCCACCCATCTTCCCCACTCCCTTTCCCTTTGGTAACTGTTAGTCCATTCTTGGGTTCTGTGGGAAGTTAAAAGTTTTTAAGTCAATCAAATCAATCCATTTGTGTGTGTGTCTTGTCTGTGTAATATCTTTCATTGTGTCCATGTCCCCTCATCCAAAGGTCAAACAAATATTTGCTAATTCTTCTTAAGGTTTCATTTATGTTTTAACTTTTTACACATCTGGACTTTAAGTGGATGAATGGTATGAAAAAAGGCTCTAAAATTTTAATTTTTCCAAACAAATTTCTAGTTGTTTAAAGCTATGTTTAGAATGATCCTTTTTTGCTCACAGATTTATATTGTTTTCATTATGTACTGTTTTTTGATTATGATTACTAAGGTTTAGCATCTTTCCCACCATGGATATGCTTGTCAATAATTCTACAAGTACCACTTTCTTTCTAATTATAATTTTTGGTGCATTTTCAAATACAGTCAAACAAGTACCTTATATTACACTTTGTTTTTCAGTATTTCCCTTTTTATTTACCTTTGCAAAATTTATTTCTTAAGATGAAGTTTAGAATTATGTTGCCAAGTTCCAAAAATTTATGAATGGATAATGATTAGAATTTCATTAAATCTACTCATTATTTTAGGACAAAATGAAAGGTTTATGTATTAGAGTAAAATAAATTTGTATGTCTCTTCCTTTATTCTTCTATGTTTTTGTAAAGTTTTGAGTTTTTCTTATATATTTGATTTGTGCTTACCTAGAGAGAGATTTTCAAGATAAATAGAATAGTTCTTACCTGTTGATTACCTTTAGTATTTTTAACAATTTTAAACTGGTGTTATAGACTGGTCCTATTATCTGGTTCACATATTTTATTGTAGATTACACCTTTAATCCACAAGAACTGTTATTCTTTATTTTACTTAGTTTTTCCATCTTAAACATAACTTTGGTTGATATCATATTCTATTGCTGCATTTTTCCTACTGTTTGCCTCATAAATCTTTGCACTTCTTTGAAGAAATGCCAGTTTGATTTAGATAGTTCCCTTTTATTTAACATGTCATTAGATTTTATTTTGAAACATATCCTCAAGATTGTCTTTTAATAGGAAAATTTAAGCAATGTATTGTGATAATGTGGACGAGATTCCGTTACCTTTTTTGCTTTCCATTCTTTTCTTTATGGGTTCATATTTAACACACATCCTCTCTTTATGAGGAGACACTTTTGGATATTTGTTTTTAAAAAATATTCATCTATGTTTATGTAATGGCCAAATTCAAGAATAAAATGATGACCTTTGATACTCCCAACAGAAGAAATTTCTATCCTTCTGTTATGATTTATCAATATAACATATGGTTTTCGACCTGAATTTTTATTATTAACATCCTTTATATTTCTTCTCTTTTAACTACTATATTTATATTTCTGGTTAATTTTGAAACCATAGAGTCAACTACTATCTATATTTAGCATTAGTTTAACTGGTTTCCATACTTACTGAAAATCTTGTTTTTTAACTCCCGTTGGTTTTTAAGTAGAATGTAGTATGCATCCATGTTGCACAGAATGTCTCTTCCCCGACAAGCTGCAAAACAAACAAACAAACCTTGGAATCATCCATGGTGGGTTTTCCCCCTTTCACATATATATACATCTGAAAATTTCAAAGTCTTGAACTGAAAAATTGTACCTCTTTTTATCACCTCCAGGGCCATCACTCTAGTTCAGCCCGTTATCATTCATTGCAATTATTGCAACAGTCTCTGGCTCCTATCTGGTCCACTTACAGATTAAAATGTTAAGTCAAACTGTGTCTTTCCTCTGCTCAACTTCCTTCACTGGGTCCCTATTTTACTCAGAGCAAACCCCAAACATACTTCCTATTTTCATAGAACTAGCTCTCTGCCCTCCACTGACCTCCTCTCCATCCCCTCCCCTCATCCCTCCGGTCACATTGGCCTCCTGCTTTTTCCCCCAAGGAGTTGAGCTACTCCCAGCTGTAGTGCCCACCTCTTTATTGTAATCTCATTCCTCAGAGAGCTGTCCCCTCGAGTCTTTCTGTTTTTCTCCCAAATATCTCCTTATGGAAAAAGCCTTTGGTATTATTCTACATAAAATTGCACTCTACCTCCTTCCTAGTCCAGTTAGTAAATGTTTTATACCTTCTCTTAAGAGTGGTGTAACATAAAACAACAGTAATCCTAAAGAGCAAGAAATTCCATATAAAAAATAGCCTAAATTACAACCAAATCATTGCATAGCAATTATAGAAACTTGCCCTTAAATGAAGGCACTATGATTAATAGAATTGGCCTTCTGAATTATGGTGACAAGAGTAAATTGAATGAAAACCACTGTAGGAACTTCTGAGACCAAATGGAGACAAGTGGGGTGAGTGATCACGGTGTCTATACTGGGGTAGCTTTGGTTAATTTTCTGGATAGATTTAGCACTCCTAATCCTTATATTAATAATTTTTTTTCCTTTGGGAAAAACAATGAGGCTAGCAAACTGGCTAATTTGTGTCCATTGTTCCTAAATCGTGTTGAGATCTGTAGTGCCCTCTTCTAAAAGACAAATTCAAAAGAGAGAAAAAGTTGGAAACAATTTTTGCCTGAAAGCTCTGATCCAAAAGTTGTGCTTGTGTAGCGATTGAAATGCTAGAGAAAGTGCCTCATTGAGTGCTTTGAGAATTAGATGTTTAAATTACTACTCAATATCATGCCAGCTCACAATGTATATCTGCAACACAAATGAGCACAAATTTGTTCTCCTTTGAAGCAGGTGCCCAGTCAAGCTCACAGAACTGGATGAGTGTTTTGTACTAAACTCTCCATGTTACCAAAATAGAGTATTTAAAACCTCTCAGTTTATTGAAAAAAAAGGCAAATCTCAGTCGTGAAGAGCTTAAAAAATAAGGTGGCAACTTAAAAAATCATTTGGCATTACCTTGGACTGAGAATAGAGAATGACAGAAATCTTTTGGCTGTTTATATCTTTTTGTGTCCTGAATTTCAATCTCCTTGCTTACTACGTCAAATCAATGTAAGCCTTTAAGAAGAAAAAACTAATTGGTGTATTAAGCAAGATGCTAAAATGACTTATTTGTATTACGGGTTATCATTTTAGGCACATCAAGCTCATTTAATCAAACAGCTTGTATAGCCATTGAGGGTAAGCGCATTTCTTGTGTATGTGCCCATCCTTCATGTCACTTACTATGGGGATTTGTGACATAGTGATGTAGGCAAATAAGTAATTGTGGTAGAGTTGTTGATGCCAAGAGCGTCAGGTCACTGAGCTGCATGGCCAAGTTCTGTGTTTACCTGGCTTCTCCGGGACTAGGACTAGTTCTCAGTGTGAGAAGCCTTTGACTTTTACCTTGGGTTCCTGTGGCAAGTAGGAAAAAAACTTAACCAGAGGCTAATGTGAATTTCCCCTCCCACTTAACCTATGCACCTGCTCCTGTGAATCTGACATTCAATTGCTCAGGGGAAGAACACTAATTCCAAAGGCAAATTAGAAATTAAATCTGAAATTAACATTATGTAGAACTACTTCAGAGAACTGTTCCAGGGAGGGTGAAAATGTCAAGTTGGAAATGTGCAGTTAACCAACCACATTAATCTGAGTCTTCTAGTAAGTAAGCTCTCTCTTCAGAGAAACACAGTTACTTTGGAAGCAGTCTGAACTTTTAAAGTCATTGGTGCAACATCTAGCATTTAAAATGTAGTGATTTTCAAAAGGCTACCCAGAGTGGCTTGGGTGTTCCTGGTTTCTCCAGAACACCTCATGTATTTCTGAAGAGCAAATGGAAAATTTGGCGAGCTTGACTCCCTATGCATGTCTGTCCCAAATGCAATTCATGAGCATCATTTTCTACTCAGTAGTTTAAATACTTTTACCTAATTTTACTAATTTGATATGATTAAGGAAGAGATACAAATTCAAAGTGCATCCAGAACTCTAACATTTACCATGTTATACATCAGATCTTGGCAAATTACATCCACAAAACTAATATGGTCCACAGTTTCTGTAAATCAGGTTCTATTAGAACACCAGCATGCCCATTCATTTATGTGTTGTCTAGGGCTGTTTTCATATTACAACACAATTCAGTCACCATAACAGAGATGATTAAGCCCCAAAACTGAAAATATTTACTCTCTGGCTCTTTACAGAAAAAGTTTGCCAAGCATTGGTGTATATTATATTAGTAACAAATCTATCTACCAAAGATATAAAAGATTTCTTTTTTGGCTGCAATCACATGCACCAAGAATACATAAAATACATTTCATTAGAATGAAATCTCATTTCCAAAAAATGTAATAACATTCAGTCTTCAAATTTAATATTTCTGTTGCAGATTTCCTTCCCAGGAACTAATTCCCACTAGAAAAAAATAGACACACAGGTTCAAAAATTGTCCTTTTATTATTTCTAGTAACATATATTGTATAAATACTCTATTTTTATATGTCCTTTTACAAAAGTGATATAACTTAAAGGTTTTATCATTAGAAAGAAATGTATAAAAATAAATATGTTATTACAGGCATTTATTACAAACTATAGTCCTTCTTAGAAGGAATACACAAACGAATACTTATAAAGTATATAGAATTTATAGCAACATATTTTACTATATACATATGGAAAAAGTCATATTCTCTTTCATAGTAGAAGAGCTGAACAGACATTCACCAGGATATGACTGTTGGACCAGCTGCTGGGGGTGGACCTGCTACCCCTCAGCAGCCTCCCCACTGAGAGACAAGTGATCTCAGTGTCCCCAAACACTGGGGACCCCGTTCTACACACCCCATTCTCGTTCTGGCATTATATCCTTTTTGTGTGTGATTTTACTGCCTTTCTGGAGACACAAACTGTTTTTCCACATCCGCATTCCAAGAGCAGGCTTACATATGAAGGAAAAGAAAGGGAGGGGGTAGGCTCGAGGTGCCTCCTCTAGCTGTTACCAGTATCTGATACATTGCTGCTTTTTCCCCTTGTATACTTAATGCCTTTTTACAAATACATGGAATTGTTTGTCAGAGTGAGTTCACAAATAAAGACACAATATAGCAAAGAGAGTAAAGATGGAGTGATGGGACACTGCTAAGCATTTCTCTCATGCTGGACAATCTTGAATTCTTGGTTCTCAGTAGACAGGATAGCACATACATTCTCTGAACCCATAGCAGCCACAAACGGGGCCAGTCAAAGATCCTATTTGTAGTCTCTCCTCCCTCCATTGTTAGTGAGGTAAAGTAAGCCACGTCTTAAACTAAAAATCTCATCTTTCTCCTGCTTTTCACTTCCCAACATGCATGATACAAAGTATTTAATCAGTACCACGAAACAAGGATTGTAGTATTCCTGAAACTTACTTTGACAATTATTTCTAGAGTTTTTAAACTTTGAAGTCAGAGATGTAACAACAGGAATAATAATGGCCTGGGGCTTTACTGGGCTCTATCATTGTTCAGATTAATAATCCCATCAAATTTGCAAATGGCAGGATATTCTGAGGATCTAACTTCCTTCCTACCTACCTCTACACTCCCAAATCACTGATACACTGTGTTGGTCACCGACAAGGCACACTGGATTCCTCCAGCCTTCTTGATTTCAGTGCATCAGCCCTTCCACACCTCATCTTCCCTCAATGCCAACCTGCTTAACTGCATTCTGCCATGGTGCAAAAGTCTATGTAATGTTTAGGTTTCTTCAAAAGATCGCAGCTGTCAGGAGACAGCACCCCCCCCTCATGGGACAGACACTGTGAGGTTCTCTTTTTGTAACCCTTCCCACAAGTCTTGGAACATGGTGACCAATCCCCCATCTGCCAGTGGGGGCAGGGCAGGTCTGCGCAGGGTCTGGTGCTAGCTGGCTTCACTTCCTTCGCACACTCTGAGGCAGGCTGCCCATTGATGTCCCGGCACTCCACCAACCTTCTCTGCCAACCCAGTCCACATGACTTGGAGCACTCGCCCCACTCTTCAATGACCCATTCTGAGAAAGTAGGGATGGCATTGAAAGACTCCTTCTTTTTCTTCACGAAATAGGTGTATTTAATTTTAGGTCGAAGGGCATTGCCCACTGTGAGCACCTGGATGGTTAAGGGCTCTTTGAGAGGGCTAAAGCTGCGAATTCTTTCCAAGGCTGCAGAGGAGCCACTGTACCTCAAGACACTACCTTTGTATGTAATGTCTTGCTCTAAAGTGGACAAAGTGAAGTCGCCATTCAGGATGTATGTGCCATCAGCAGCTTTGATGGCAAGATAGCTTCCATTATTCCTGGATCCTCTCTGATTCCGCTGTTTCACTTCAATATTTGTGGCTCCGGTTGGAATTGTGACAATATCATGATATCCAGGTCTGCAGGCAAGAAGAACAGATATAAAAATGAGACCTCTCATTCACTGGCTAATTATGTTACTTAGCTTGAAAACATGGTAATAATCATTTAGCACATAATTTTTATCAGACCTGTCGAGAGCTACATACATCTAAATGATAAGATCTTTGGGAGTATGGCATTTTAAAACTTACTTTGCACTAGTAACAGATCCCGATATTTTCTTGCACGTGGATCCATTTCCTCCACAAATACCACACTTATCAAACTTCTTTTTGGAGTCTATGATGCGATCACAACCGGCTTTTACACACTGTCCTTGCACACAGACAGAGGTGGAATCTGGGCTACATGGCGTCCCATCTACCACCTGGAGAAGGAAGAACACGTATCCAGTGTCACACATCACCAGGGAAAGAGTTGACTCTATGATGATCATGAATGTTTCCTCATAAACACGACGTCTCTGCTTTCCTGACCATTGTAATTAAAACAGTCCTCTATACATGTCACACTCTGTCCTTTGACTTTTTTCTCACAGTGTATGTAGACATCTGAGTAAATTATATATTTTTTGATGATTTATTTATTACCTATCTCACTTCTAGATGAGGTCAAAGAAAGAGAGCTTTCGGTCAATTTGCTTACTGCTATAGATGGCCTCAATACCTAGAATAATAGTGAGTATAGTAAGTGCTGAATAAGTCACTGATATGTTGAACCTGCAACTGGGAAATATTTTCATAGCTTGCAGTGATAATGACACATAACAATCTCAACCAAATTCAACTGTTTTCTACTTCAGAGCCAGATGTATCCCCTCAGCAAAATGATGCTTTTGCTAGTTCAACACATGTCCTCAACACAAGAATCACCAGTGCTCAGACTTCTGGTGTCATGAGTCAGTGCATACATGCTACTGCTGGCTGCCTAGTAGCAAGTACTTTGGACCATCCCTAAGCTATTTTGCAAAATCACTGATTGGTAATATATAGCTTATCTAACCAGAAGGAAAGGGCTTTTCTTTGTATATGAGAATAATAATAAACAATTGAAAGAATTGTAAGTGCTGGATTCAAGCTTCCTTCACAACTGAAAACAACACGGAAGCAGGCAACTGCCAATGGTGACAGAGAAAGTTGAGAAAGTGTATCATAGCTTTCATGAAAAGACAGCAAGTAAGGCCCTGGGTTTTCAGGCAAAAAGCCAGTATAAAAATAATTACCTTGGGCTGCAAAACGAAGAAGTAGCCAATACCTTTGGCTTGACAGATGAGCTTGCACCTGTCCTTTGGGGAGACGCCTGCGTACTTGGGTGTCCACTCCACTGCAGGCCCGCTCCCAAAGGACGCTTTGGAGAACTCATTGTGTGCCTCACATTGCTCCTCTCTAAAGGTTTTTCCTGTAAAGATAAGGAAGTGATGACGATATTAGTTTTGAATCCTTAGCTGCCTGTTTGCAGGTACATCCTTCTCACCCCATCCCTACTCACCATCATTAACCGGACAGTCCTCGATGTTACATGACCTGTAGCGCACGCGCTTGCCTTCACAGTACTTCCCTCCATTCTTGGGCACTGGGTTGTCACACTCTCTCATTGTATACTGAACTCCTCCACCGCAGGTTCTCGAACAGTCTCCCCAGGGTCCCCACGGCCCCCAGCTTCCATGAACAGGAGTCTAAACCGAGACACAAATCATCAGCATTAGAATTCCCTACAGAAACTTTTTAGGAAATAGAAGAGAAAGATATGAGACAAAGAATCAACTATGAAAATAATGTGTCCGGATCTTGAGTTGCCATGAGAGGACACAGATGGGGTTTTTGATGTGGAATCAAATGTTTGCATCACTTTGTTCCTCTCAATTCCAAACTTTAAATAAGTGTGCATGTGTCACAGTGGAAAAACTTACATCAAAATGCTTCTTGTCAGTCTTGTTCACACACTTGCCATTGATACACCATTTCCCTTCTCCACAGCTGGTGCCATCTGCCCATGGGAAGTGTTTGGTTTGGCACACGAGCAACCCGCCCGAGGTGCCCGTGCACCAGAGAGTCGTGCATGTGCTGGCTGCATCTGGGCAGTGTTTGGACTCATCCCCAAATGTAAACTGGCATTGTCGGTTGGCATCATACAAAGTTCCAGGGAGATCAGAGGGGAGTTGTATGGGGCTCTGGGGTTTGTCCATCAAACATTCTCCTGCCAAGAAAAATGCCAACCGCTATTAGTTAACAGTAAATGAAAGCATGCAATGGGTAGATCAGTTGCAGAAAACATTTATCATAAGAGAGAATAGATAGCAAATTTGAAAACTAGAGAGCTTTTGGGGAAAGTGCCAGAGAGATTTAAATCATTATTAAGATATCCTCAATGGGGTTTTCCTGCATTAACAATGATGGGGAGTTATTGCTCTACTAAAAATTCAAACTGATGTGCTTGGGTAGCTACTCAGCCCAAAAGCACAAATTTTATTGGGAATTAAGTTCTAAAAACATATGTCTTGGTAATGAAAGTAATTTTGAAAGAGGGAAAATGAAAGAACAACAAAAAAGAAAGAGTTGGTTTAGCTCGAACCCTACATGGGGAAGAGTAGCTTGAGGATCTTACCATGACCATTATCCAGAAATGATGTGATCATGTAGGCACTGCAAGGGGACCACGGCTGGCTGCGGTCCAAATTGGAGAGCATCGACGCCATCATGTGGGAATCCCGGTGGACACCATTAATGCTGGCACATTGCTTGGCGTCATCATGTGGCATGTTAAACACGTGCCCTAGGAAGTAATCCGAAACCCACATTAAAATACAGGTCATTTGCATTATTTTTTTCCCAACAGGGTTCATTTGTCTTAATGTGATATTTCCATAGAGGAAGAAATGTACTTTGGAGACAATGTCTACTTTTCACACAATATAAGCAAACATGTAAATTTCCAGATGTCTGTAGCTCCAACAATCTTACTTTGACTTCTAATAAAGAGGACCATGTTTAGAATAGTGGAAATATATTTTCTGCAGTTTCAAGGGAGCCAGGCACCTAAAAAGCAATATAACCTGCCTATTCTCTCTCTTAAATCAATATATGGTTTACCAGTTTGAATCTGTGAATTGGGCCTCACTCTTCCTCTGAAATGGGCTTACCTAATTCATGTGCTGTGGTGAAGGCAGCTTGTAAGCCATCGTCTTCTATGACTGAGCAGCTTCTGCTGGGATCACATATAGTTCCAACATCAGCCATCCCAAGAGTATCACATGTCTGGGCCCCACACAAGTCCTACAGGGAGCAAAAGCGTGTCCTCATGAATAGAGTCAGAGCATCAAACTGTGGATCTGTTTGGTGGGGGGTATTTTCCCAGCATGGAGATGCATTGCTGGTGATCTGTCTGTCCTTTTAGGAGTATTTTGTGTGACTGACTTTAATTAAGATTCTCCCTAATGCTATTCAAATAAGACTGTTAAATTTGAAATACTAAAATTACTGAGGAAATAAATAAGATTAACCATGTTAACCAATGAAAAAATTGTGAGTGCCAAAACACTGCTGAAGTGCCTCGTTATACATTTGTTTGTTACAAAGCTGACTCCCAAGAGGATGCTTTCATCAGCAGTATTGTCTTCCTTTTACCTGCCGGGTGAAGAGAATCGCGGTGTCATAGTGGCCCCCGTCCCGGTCACTGGGCGGGTTGTGCTGCTTTTGCCAGCTGCAGAAGTTCCGCAGACTGAGCGCAGCGTTGGAAGTCACTTCCGGCCCCTTCTGTTCTTCATAGATGACCAGGATCTTTACCGCCACCAGGCTAACTGAATTCCGAATGCTGGGGTGTTTGTACAACCTGGCCGCCACCGAGAACAGGGTGAGCAGGTAGTGCTTAAGACCACTGCCATGGAACTCTGCCATTGACTGGTCTGCCACGAGCATAGTTTCCACGTAGCGGGGGCTGGACACAAATCGCTTCTTTCTTTTGCTTCCAGCTCCTGTAAAGAAACAAGAACCTTTGCTCAGGGACAGTCTAGCCAAGAAAGCCTAACCAGTCAAAGCAAATAAAACAAAAATAAATCTGGAACAATAACAAAACTATTTGCATCTCATTTCACAGAAAATGTTATTTTAAAAAGTTTTCTCTTTTACTTTAAATAAAAAGGCCCTGGGCTCCTCTGAGGATCAGGCTTTTTGTTTGTTTGTTTTGTGTGTGAACAAGATTTCTTTTGTCCTCTTTGAAGTCGTACAATCTGAACAAGGCAGGGTGCACATCATCCCACCCAGCTGTAGTAAAAACTTGGAGCAAGGGCAGGAGGCAAGCACCCTGAGTCACTCTTTCACAGGCCGGGACTCAAATCCTGAATGAGATCATCGGACTCCACGTGGAAGGCCCAGGGCAGGGCTGGGGCCTCTGCCAAGGGGCAGGGCCTGAAGGAATTTCGGCTTGCACTGCTCTGCTCTCTCATTCCAGGGGTCCCTGGGGTGCTCTGCTCTTGCCAAATCCGGGCACAAGGACCACCCACTCTGCCCAGCAGCCTATTGCCCCACTCCCACCGCCCCAGGGAAATAAATTCCTGTCTCGGGCCATGGGGCCAGGGTAGATTTTCTGGAAAAGAGCCCTGTGATTCCTGAGACTCAGTCCCCAGGGAAGTCCTAACTCCGCTCTGACCATATGTAACTGCTTCCAGGAGCAGATGTACAGGGGCAAAGAGGAAAATTCTAAAACAAGACGTGGGAAAGTTAAGGGGAAAAAAAGGCACCAAAGTGATAGAATGAAAAGAACTAGATGCATTGCACACAACAGAGAGAGCAAGGCGAAGGCGGACAGCGAGGATGAAGCGGTGACTTAACATTCAACAGGGCTTGAAAGCCGAATTACGGCCGCGAGAGGGAGCGCAAACTGGAGGCCTGGTGGGAGGCGCGGAGAGGCGGGGCGAGCCGGGCAAAGACCTTCGGAGCAGGTTCTGCTGAGGGGCCCCGCCGCTGCCGCCAGTCGGTCGGGGTTGGCCTTAAAGGGGTACACGGTCAGAGACCGCAGCGCGGCTAGCTCCAGCCTCTCTGGCTACACATTTCCAGGTCACCATCCTTCCACTCCTCCATCTTCTGGGCGCAGGGAATGCACATAGGCGGCGGTTACAAAACTAAGAGCAAGGTTGCAACTCGACTACACACATGCACAACGGTTGAAAAGAAAAAAAGATTAACAGGATGGAAAGTAGGCGCACAGGCTCACAATGAACTAAGGTGGAAGAAGCTAGGTTACCAAGTCTCCCTTCCCGATTGAAACGCTTCTCTTTAGTAGAAAATCGTCGATTTGCCCTCTCCTGAGCATTCATTATTAGGGAAAACGGAATTAAAGCGTTCTAGCAGGATTTCATTGGTTCACCAATCCAAACTACAAGCTACATTCCTCCACACCAAATCTCGACCTATTCGCAGACAAAATAAGATCCTACCCTCAAGCCGCACAGAGAAAGAGGGGGAAGGGGATGAATGGAAATACACGAGAGGGCGGCTCTTCTGGGGCAGATACCTGTTGGCAGTCCGTCGCGCTGCGGCACCCAGTCCCGCTGCAGCCACTCCGCCCCGGCGTCTTCGCTCTCCGACCCCGCGCCCCTAGCGGGCTGGATCTCTTCGTCCATGACCCCGCACTTGGAGCTACCGCCGCCCCGCCGCCTCCGCCGCAGGAGATGGAACTGGGGCCGCGCCGGCGGCTCCTCCCCGGCGGGGGCGAGGCGCACTGTGGCGGCTGCGGGCGTGGGCTGGACGAAGTACTCCTCGCCCTGCAGGTAGAAGGCGCCGCGCACACCCTCGCAGAGGCTGAGAGCGGCGGCCGAGTTGGGGTCGCCGTTCACGGTGCCGGAGTAGAAGCAGTGCGCCAAGTCGCCCGCAAGGTCCGGACGCTGCGCGTCGGGCCCGGGTCTGCGTCCCACAGTCTGGAGCGTGAAGCTGTGAGCCAGGAAGGCGCGGTCGGGCTGCAGCTCGAGGCGCAGGTGTCGGCCGAAGGCGTCTAAGCGGAGGTGAGTGGTCGTTTGCTCTGAGGTGCGTTCAAGTGCCGGCACCACCAGCTCTTCGTCTTCCTCCGCTGGGCGCCCGAGCGCACCGGGTGTGACCAGCAGCGCCACGGCCACCGCGAGCAGCAGCAGCAAGGATGCAGACTGGAAGCTCCGAGACCGCCGCTCCAGCTCTGCGTTCCCCATGTCGCCGCCTGCCGTACGCCTTCGGAACCCAAAGGGGACAGCTTGCTGCACCCGAGCCCCGGGAGGCACCGTGCGCCGCAGCGCACCGAGCGAGTTGGCTATTGTTTTGGTCGGGAACGCAGAGCCTAGCTGGCTTCGCTCCTGTTAAAATTAACAGTTACTATTATTCTTTGAAACGGCGCAGAGCCGACCACAGAGTTCCAGGAGTCACTTAGGAGGAGGCGCTGCAGTTCTGCTGGCGCGCGGGAAGTTTTTCTTCTAGCGCAGAGTTGGAGGCACCGCGCAGCAGGCGCTGGCGGGGTGGCTGCCGAGGGGACAAGAAGCACCCTGGGACGCCTCTGGGGCAGGGGGCAACGGGCAACAGGCAAAGTGAGGATCGGTGCCTGGAGCCCCTCTTCGACCTCCGCGTTGGCCGCTCGCTCTGCGCAGAGCTCTGTCCTTGTCCCCGCTGCGCACCCTAGCTTCGCAACGGCCACCAGCTTGAAGCCGCTTCCCAGCGAGTGCAAGAACCGGGCAACTCAGAATGCCCTTTTATAGTCTCAAACTACGACTCCACTTCCCCTCCCCCCTCCCTCCTCCCTCTTGGCCGCGGTTCCATCCCGAAGGCACCGCCCCCTAAACCTCAGTCGGTGCTAAACCGCGCTCTGCGCCGCAGGCCCGGGCGGGGGTGGGGGCGGCCTCGGCGCTGGCTCGGCGCCACAGACTAGTCAGTCTGGGGGCGGAAGACGCAGGAGGGGCGTTCTGACCTGTATTTTGTACGTTTAGGGCTGCTTAAGGGAGAAGGTACTCCCTTCCACTTCGGCTCCCCACTCACCCCGCCCCATGGACTTCTCCGACCACCCTCCCTTCTCGCCGCCCCTTTAGTGCCGGAGCGCAGTTCGCGAGCTGGGTAGCAGTTCCCAGAAGGGATGATTGGGGTGGAGAGCCAAATCCTTTCTCCAAGATTTCTCCGTCTGGGAGCTGTCCCTGGGCCGCCTCCCTCTCTTACCCCTCTCCCCGTAGCCCCCACCTCCACTATCTGAGAGACGAGCCAGGGCTGCCCTTTCTAGAAAAATACCCCACCCCATCTCTCCATCTCTCTGGCCTGCCACAGGTCGGTTTGCTGCAGCGTGCTCTCGTTGCTCCAACTTTTCTCCGGGAAAACGTGGTTGGGTCAGCGCCTCCCTAGAAAGCATGCCTAGTGAGGGGGCCAGGAGACACTTCCCAGGCTCCTGAATTTACCATGCGTTTGCACTGACCTTTACCCCTCTCCCTTCCACCCCCCTGCCATGGAGACTTATCTGTGGGGACCCTGGGTTCACACTTCCGGAATAAGTGATCTGGAACGCGGTTCAGTTCCTAGAGCCCGGGAAGGGAATTGCGCTTTCTCTTCTTCATTGGAGAAATAATCAACTCCCGCCCAGTCTGCCTTCTTCCACCTAATAGGACGTAGGACAGGCTGCCAGAAATGTCAAGGAACCCCACTTTTCCACTCAGGGTCCAGCGGGATCGCTGGGGCTAGAAAGTGTTCAGTGCGTAAATTAGAAAGTCAGCTTCCTTCCCTGACCCGTCCCTCCTCTCCCCGCCGCGAAGGGGAAAGGCTGCATGCAAGCTACGAAGGCGACAAAAGCTGATCCTTTCCATCTCTAGGTTCCTAAGAGAAAGCTGAGCAGCTCTTCCATCGAAAAGAAGGAGGGGCTCAATGACACAGAGGAAGGAAATGTTTCATAATGCTTCCACAGGCGGAAAACCGCGGGGACAATGCTGAGAACGACCGCCCCAATCCCCGGGCAGACCCGTGTCTCTCACTCCCGCGCCCCCACTTCCCAGCCCTACCCGGTCTCGCCGCTCCCGCCCCGCAGTTTTCACCACATTTTATCTCTTTGGCCCTTTCTTCATTCCTCCCCAGCCCTTCCCAACTTCATTCGGTCCCAGCCAGAAACGTCCCTTTCGGTCTTCCAGTGCGTCTTTCTTGGAACGTAGGCTTTCAGGAACACTTACCAGCTTCGTCTTTTCTCTCAAGAGTTCTAGGCTGACTACTTGAAAAACAAAAACAAAACTTGGCTTTCGCATCTTTACGAAAGATCAAACAACAAAGAATGGCACAGAGTAAGCAAAAAGACTTCAATCTTGCAAGGGCTCGCGTGTCCTTGCAACCCCTGGCTTCCTCCCACACACTTAGGAATGGATGCTTTCTTAAATGGAACTGCCCTTTCCTAAGGTCGGTGCAGTTATTAAATGCTGAACGACCAACACAAGCATTACATATATTTTAACTGCAGCTTAAGGTAGCTCGAGTACCATTTATCTTTTTTCTTTGCTCTTCCTCTGGCCCACCGTCTAACATTTGGTGCTGAGTTTCTGCTACTTCCTTCCACCCAGTCTCCCTTCCGAACGCAGCCCCTCTGACCTGGTTCTATTTTTTCAGGTTTTAATATTGACAAACACATTCATGGGTGGTCCCAGTCTCCATTGCCTAGCCGAATTTTCTGTTCATCTTTGAAATGAGCCGTTTACTTCTGTCTGCTTCACAAGTGCCGAACATCCAGACGTCCCTGTCCTCAGTTTGGTTTCCAGTCTTCTGTTTTTTTTTTTTACATCTCCCTCCTCTGTTATAGCAGTTTTCTAACGTTCCGTTTTTTAATGATTTCAATTTCTTTTGTTCTTTCTAGCTAGAATAAAGTTGAGATACTTGGGAGAACATTTGAGGAAAAGTCTCTTTACGCTTAACAAGCTATTGGCTCTGGAATCAGGAAAACATGATGGCAAAGCCATCAATATGTTTTCAAACCTCTTGCTTAGAACAGAGCTCTGGGATCAATATATGGTGACCAGCAGCTGGCACCTCAGACTTGGCTTTGAGATGGAGATTTCAGATATTTGAGGAGGCCCAGGAACTGAGAGAGCTTCTTACCAGATCAGTAAGGTTAAATGTGATTCCCTTGCATTGGGACAGATTGGGAAATTCAGAAGACCAGCAGAAAATGTATAATTTTCTAAAAAATCATATAATGCATTCCAAACCGTCAACTCCCCTACATAAACTTAAGCTTTTAAAATAGATCAATGCTAATTTGGCCTTTAGTCCATTTTTGCCTCCAGTGCATTCTTATCGGAAGTTTGTTTAATTCAAGGGATACATTTCTAATCTTGAATGGTTTATTTCAAATCCATTATAACTTTTGCATATTTCATGTTGTATATACAAATAGAGCTGAAAAAAACATAACTGAACACAAAAGAATGGCCAGGAACATGGCTTTTTTATTCACTGGGTTTCTCTCCAGATTTCTGTTCTTTTGCATAATGACTCCAATCTGTTGTGCACCTGTAGTTCTGGGAAATGATTCTTTTTTAATCGCTTCAACAGAGGCATGGATGTAGGAGTTGCCAATTACTAAGCTTGAAAAACTCCATCCGTGCTCAGAAGAACATTTAATCTATGACTTTTCTATTTTTAAGACCAGAACTCTTCAGACTCTTGTGGTATTACACAAATATGTAGGTATAGCATATAGGTGTATTTACAAATAAAATTGTGAATTGAAGAAATGTTTTACTGTAGAATCATGACCAAAGGAGTACAATTTGTACGTAGCACTAGTAAAAGTGACATATAATGTTGGGTCCTTGTAAGTAAATACGCCCACCCTTTTGAAATGTTTGCTCCTTGATTTGAACATGCACCTAAATGACCACATGCTGTCTTCACCCCTACCGTATTTCTGGTTTTCTTTTATAGATACATAAAAGCTTATATAAACATAAATCTTGATATGTTCTGATTTATAAACCTTAACCAACTTTTATTATTTGTAGAGGTAATATAACAAAAGTCACACAAATTAAAATATTTGACATAAAAATATTCTTAAAATTAATAGTTTGGTTTTTTGAAAGTATTCTTGTCCTCTGTTAATAGAGAAAAGAAAAAATGTCATGCTTTTTAAAGTAAAAGAAATCAATGATTAATTTTTATTTATACCTATGTTTTTGTATGTGTTTATTCATAGAATACAGACAGAATATTCATACTTCTCAAGAAGTCTTTAACAAATTAGGTATTCAACAAATAGCCATGAAATGAGGGAATCTGGTAATATACATGAGAGCATTGTTTTAGTGTAAACATTATCTAGAGAAACAAATAATGTACATATTTCACAAGCATGTAATGCTATTCATACCATAGCATTTACCAGTTAGAAATGGAAAAGCTGTTTAACATTAGTGCTTCTTTTGGGAACATGTGGTCTAAAGTAATATTGGGTGAATGGATATTTTAGGTGATCATAAATGAGAAAATTGATAGAAAACATCTATTTTAATCAGGTTATATACCCAGGAATATAACAAATACTGAAAACAAAAATTTCTGTAAATTGCATTTGGACTTAAAATTGCTGTGACCCCAAAGTCATGCATTTGTAAGAACTGGGAATCATGTAATCTGTCTAATCCCCTTGTTTGGCCGATGTGGAACTGAGCCTCAGAGAGATTAAGTGACTTGTCTAAAATGTTGTAGCCAAACTGGAGGCTTAAAAATGACTGTGATTCATGATCTGTAATCATATGCCTTTGGTATTATGACTGTATAATTGCTTGGTAAGTAAGTATGTTGTCAGACTCATTGTCATTGTTGTTTCCAATGATTAAATTTCATTTAAATGCTTAACAAATTTTCTGGCAATAAAAAAATTCCACCTTAAAAAATTCACAGCCTGTAGTGCCTCTTTTTCAGTCCACCAGGAGGCGATGTTCTACAACAAATAATGTTCAGCTCATGTTTTCTTAGTTCAAAGCTGGAATTTGCAAAGGTTTTACATCTTTTCAATAATATTTAGTATATTTTTATTAGATTTTCTCTTGCCTTTTGGTATCTTGGAAATTATCTTTTAAATATTGTAACTTTAAATGTATTTACATTCTTAAAATAATAACAAAATGCCTTAACCAACTACTTTTTAATTGGAAAGCTCTATTAAAGTAACCAAAAATCAATTAAACTTTACAAAAAGAAAACTACCTCTAATAAGATAATACTGTGGATCTCTGACGTTCATCACATTTGAAAGATTTATGGAATTCAAGGCAAAACATTGTAGACGTTTCAACTCTTTAAAACAAATTAAAAACTGATTCATTTATTAAACAGATATTTATTAAGTGTCTACAGTATGGCTAGTACACATTAATACTTGACTATCAATGCTAAAGTTAACCTGTTTTCTTGGTTTGGAGGTTTTCTTTACTAGCAGTAAAAGAACTTAAATGGCCAAAAAAGGAAAGTAAGAAAATGTTCTACCACCAGGTGGTGACAAAAGATAAAATTTAAAATCACTGTTAGGTGTGAGTACTTCCAGCAAATGCATGACTACCCCAAATATATGTGACTGCCAAATGTCACATGAATTTAAAATTGTATTCTGAGGATGTTTTGTTAGTTACAATGAATTGATTTTAACAAAGTATCACTACTTTAATAAACTCTGGAATTGGAAGTGGATAATTTTAGTCAGCAGGAGGCACATGAGACCACAGAATAAGAAATTTCAAATTACTTAAAAATTTGCCCCAACCCAGGTTCCAATTTATTGATTAGCTGGTAGAAGCTGAGTCCACCCCCGCCCCACCCCCATACACCCGTACAACTGTTTAAGCAGAGGCTGGAAGTCAATTGTCCAGATATTTTGGATGTGCTTATTGCCAATGATAAAGAGAATTATTTGATGCTTTCTAAGCTTCCTTCCTACAAGAGGGATTTATAACTTCACAACACTCTTTTGTATCTTATAGATAAGGAATGACTGAATTAGGAAGTTCCGCAGTTCATTGGCAATCCACTAAGCAATTAGAACTAGTAGCTCAGAATCAGAGACATTTGAGTATCTTCAAAGTTGTAAGATTGCCTCACATTCTCTTGCTCTCATTTACTATGGCCACTGCAGGTGTAACCGGACAGTACCCCTTCTCACCTGTGCTCTGCGTCTTGCATGCCTTCCCACCTGGGGCCCATGGAAGCTGCAGAATCTGTCTTGCAATGCAACTGGGAAGCTCGGTGGGGTTAATAGCCATGTGGCAGCCCTTGATCAGAATAGGAACCGGTGGGAAGTGGGGCATCTTCTTTCCCATGGGAGGCAGTATAGAAGCCTATTATGCATGTCTCTTCAGAGAGCGCTGATAGAATCAGACTCCAATCGTCCCTAGCAATGGCCAGCTTGACAATGCACCTGGCATTAACTTCTCCACTTCTCCACCTTACTCTTGCCTGTCTCCTTCTCCTGTTTCCTTAGCTTGCTCAACTGCTTCTTGCCCTCCCTACCTCCCTACTACACATACACATGCCCTTTTCTCAGGTTCTGCTTCCTGGGCTCAACTGAGTCTAAAACAACAACTATCAAAAGATCCTTTAGATGGGACTTTCACTGACCAGACAGGAATTAAGGATCCTGTGCTGGTGGTAAGTGGGGTGGCAGAACCCATAGCAGGCAGTGGCAATACAATTGCAAATATAGATCTTTGCAGTACATCTCACTGTTGGATGTCAGTATGGAGTGAGATGCAGCACTGTGGGAAAAATGGAAGTTCCCGTAGCCAGGATCCTCAGCTGACCCTCAGCTACTTGCTGATGTAATTGGTCTACTGCTAGGCTGATGCTTCCACACCCATAGGCAATAAGCTGTTATTGACTAAGTCACTATATAAAGAGCTCTGTGCAGTGTTCTGGGCAGAGGCAGAGATGAAGGAGGATTGCGGACGTGATTCTAGTGCCCGACCTATCACCGGGAGAGTAAAGCCAGTAATAAACTCTTTTACCCCAAGTTTTTCCATTGTCATTCCTCGGTCTCACTGAAGCCATAGTGAACTTGTGCAGGGCTGAAACCCTCAGGCAAGACAAGCAGCATGGCATAAAACAGAATGAGGAAAAGAGCATTTAAGAGTGTGCAGCTGGATGACCTGATAGTCATTATGGAGCAGGGGTGGGCCTGTGGGCTGACCACCTGTTTTTGTAAATCAAATTTTACCGGAGCAAAGCCACAGTCATTTGTTTACATATTGTTTATGACTCCTTTTGTGCTGCAAGGCAGAGTAGAGCAATTGTTAAAGAATCACATGGACGCCAAGTCCAAAATATTTATTATCTGGCCATGTATGAAAAAGTTTGTTAACCCATGCTTTATGAAGCTTAAAATTTTTTTTAAAAAGAGAGGTTATGTATTTCTTTCTAACTCTTGATGTCAAGGCATGCCATGAAAGTCACTTCACTTTTATCTCCTGCAGCCGGAGAGCAGAATGTGCTGGGATTCTGAAAGGGCATCAGCTTACAGTTGCCTTATCCCAAATTCAAGGTCTTAATAGAAAAAGTGTGGGCCCTGGACATGAGATGGAGACATTTGGGTGTATTAGCCTGAGAACTTTCACCCCCCTCATTCTCCTGGACCCTCCAGGTTGTCAGAGGCAGGTATTTCTCTCTTTCTACGACTGAGCAGCTTCCCCTTGCAAGATATTTTAAAGCTGTTAACAGAGCCGAGTGCTTCTTCTCAAAAGGATGCTTGACCTCTTCTATATCTGCCATATCTCCTTCATTCTTATCTTCTTTTAAAATGCTCAAAATCTCCTGAAGAAATTTTTAGAAACACCTGCCAAATTATGGTCCCCAAATATTTTTAAAATGTTAAGAATGGGAACCAAATTAACAAAAAGTATTGCATTAATAATAGTAATATTATCAAATTACACTTGGTTAAGATAGACTTACAGCAATACAAAGGTTTTTTATAATGTTGTGAAAAATTTACCACAATGCACAAAAACTATAGTGATAATGCAGAATTGTATTATTTAAAAGTTAACAATGTGACCTGTTGGAGTATCCGCAGTGAGCTCGCAGGAAAAGTCTGGGGTCTGCAAATGATAGCCAAAACAGAATAGTCCTGTGGCTAAAGTGAAGGGTCCTATGGCCAGAATTCTTACCTGGTCGGCTAGCTCACTAAACACGTGTGGGCAATTTGTTGTTATTGACTCTATATGAAGAGCTCTGCCCTGTGTGCTGGGCAACACAGTGGCATGGCTGCAAGGCTGCAAGAGAGCAGCACGGAGGACAAAGATTGAGAGAGCTGCGGGGATAGAGGGGCCCAGAGGCAGAGACTGGCTTGCCGCATGCAGGCTCACTCTGAGTCGACAGGATTCTAGTGATCGACCTTCCACTGTGGGAATAAAGTTGGGTATAAACCCTTTCAGCTCAAGAACATTCCACTGTCATTTCTTTGGTCACATTAAATCCATAGTGAACTTGCCCAGGGGTGAAACCCATTGGCAAGACAGTCCCCATTGCCTAATGAGATGGGGGGTAGGGGGTGGTTGTCCTCTATGGATTATTATCAGTGGGAATGATTCTTATCAGGTGTCTGAGATTTCCAAACTAGCAGCAGTGGTTCCAGGGAACTTTCTCTTGTGCATCTGATCTGGGGAGATGGGCTGGGAGAACACTGAGGGTATGCATGTGTGTAGGGGAGAACATACTTTGTCTCCCCAATCCCCTCTTCTGAGCAATAGCTGCCTGGGCTCCTACCAGGCTGTGCCTTCTCATTCATGGCGCTCCTAAATTAAGAACGCCAGTCCGCTCAAGAACTAGTCAGGGGAAGGAACCAATTGTGAATGAGTTATATCTGAATTCATATTTTCTAGGGATTTACCTTGACAGTAATAATACCTGGTATTTGTTGAGTGCTTACCAAATGTCCTGCACAGTTTACATTATGAACTGATTAATCCTCACATGTAGATTCATTGCTATTAATATCTATATTTCACAAATGAGGAATTGACAACTGACCTAGATGAATTAGTTTCCAAAAGGATTTCTTAACAGAGAAGTTAAGAAATTTGCCCAAGCTCACACTACTAATAATGGATGGTAATCTGTTCTCTTTACCTTTAATGCAATCAGTGCACAATATGTATAAACTGTACTTAAAACTTTTAAAGGGTGCTAGGAGTATAAAAAAGAGGACTGGTTTGAGTCAGGGTAACTGATTTCAGATGTGCAACCACCTTAATCACAGAGTCTCTGAAACTTTGTTTCTAAATCTGTATAATGAGCAGAGTGGACAGTTCCAGTTAGAATATTCTAAAACTTTTCATTGATGATAGACATCCAAATTACTGTATATTTATTTTAATGATAAAGCTTTGCTGTATAAGCAATTTGCTGTATGCTGAGTTCATGGTGAGGTAATTATTCCTCAATGAAATCTTGCCTCATAACATTGTTCGTATCAGAAAATCAGTAATACATTTTTTCTGTTTCTATAAAGCCGTGGTGCCTGATGGTATTATTTTCAACAGTGTCAGGAAACAGGTCAAATATCAAATGAGGCTATTTTGTTCTATGTAAGTCAGCCTATAAAAGAGCTGGAGAATATGACAGTATAAAGGGATTTAGTTTCCAAAAGGATTCAATGCTACATTTTGTAGATTCTATAACCTAAACAGTCATATATGCATATGTGTATTACATATATATATATATATATATATATATAAATCTGACAACATATGTAGCAGATACATATAGTAGAAAGGATAAATGGATTTCAAATTTCTGTATTGCATCACTGAGGTAGGAAATATAAAAGGCTTCAGTCTTATGATTTTTTAAGTCTTAATAAGTATATTGGATTCTGAGTAGGCAAATAGAATGTTTTCTGGAACTCCTCAATACCATCCTCATTTCTAATATTTATCGAGCACTTATATGTAGACACTGACCTACACATTTCACATGTATTACAGCTTTGCTAAAAAGCTGCTATGCACAGCTTAGTTTCCACATTCTCCTAAACTTAGGAGAAAGTTTCAACTAAGAAAGGATGAGTATATGGTAAACCTTACAATAAATAATCTTTCCTGCCTTGAAGAAGAATGTGACACTTGGTCAAACTTGCTGAGCAGCTGATGTTCACCCAATGTCAAGACAACTGCATAAGCTGTGTATACTTCTCATTAGAAATTAGAGATCACATAAAAGGAAGCAGGTGAAACCAGGAGGAACACTGTAAGGGATCTGCAGAAACACACTTGTTAAACACAAGAGCTCTGTTTGGAACACTTGTGCGAATTCTGAAGGAAAAAATGTGCAGGATAATGACAAGAAATACTGTAGTGAGAGACACGGGCAAGTAAAGCATTTTTTCCCCCTATTTTTGCAAAATTAGGAATTAAAACAAAAGGAAATTAGTGACATTACCTGGAATAAACCAAAAGTATAAAGCAAAACCGTATAATCGCTTAAGAGAATAGAACAAGATTTTTAGTGAATTACGCTTCTAACCTAGATGTCATTTCTGAGTAGCTGGGATCTCGGGTTATGGTTTTTGACACAAAATTGAGACTGTTTGTCACCCAATCCCTATCTTAAGACCCAGTGTCATGATAAAAAACAATCCTTACCAGAGGCTTAATAATAGATCTGATGATTTTAGGGATAACGTAAAGCTCATATGATGAAACCAAAAAGAGGGAAGAAAATTAGGCTTTGCCCATCAGCTATATGTCAAATCACAGATGTCTCTGTTCACTTACTTTGCACACAGAAAATAGTGTACGTGTGAAAAACCTCCCTTGACACAATAATATGACTCTTCACCCATTTCCTTCCTAAGATTTAGAATTTCATTGTGCTATTTTTTCTTTCCCTCTTAACATTTAACATTTGACTCAGTTTAAACAAGGTCAGTGATCTTGCTATTTTATAGAAATACTATTTACTGCAGATGGCTGTGGGAAGCTTCAAGTGGTTCACTGCAGGCCTAAGACCCATCTTAAAATATGGGGAGACCCTTTGTTAACACCTGAAACGACTTTTTAACAATTATATCAAGTTTTGCCTCTGGGGCTTTGTCAGTCTCCAACCCCACTCCCTCAATTGTTCCTCCGTTTTTTATTTTTAATGTTTATAAAATGCCTCCTTTGTGTCAGGTGTTATACTGGCCATTACTGATATCTACCCTGCACCCTGCAATTTCAGTCTGATAAAGGATTGTTTAAATAATTGTTGCCCTTAGGGCTCTTCAGGGAATAAGGACTAGATGGGGAGAGGGGATAAAGATGGAGCTATTCACCTTGTCCAAGGGCAGGAGGTGAGGGCAGTGGTGAAGTTTTCACAAAAGAGGAGTTATTCAATCTGATGTTCTTCTTTTTGTTATTTTGGAACTTCATAGATACACCTTGTATGGGAAGAATATTGCTGTTTGTGTTCCCTTTCTAAGAAGGTAAGAACATGGGAAAATTCTCTTATGAAAAGGGTCATATTCTTTAGAAAAGACTTTTCAATTTAATTTTTGTCATTTGGCTTAATACATTTCATTCTGTACAACTTAATTTCCACATTCTACTAAATTATTCTTACCATTCTGTGTAGATGTAAAATTGAATCATGTGCTAATTCATAGATATTCACAAATGGAAAGATTTAGTTACTGAGAAATACAGTTTAGCAGATTCAAAAAATATGAAAAAATTATGCAAAATCTTATTTTAAAAGCCTAATGAATAGCTTTTACTGTTTAACTCTGCATTTCCATAAAACCCTTCTTTAGCATCATTTAAGAATTTCATCAATGTTTCTTTGTTTTTTGAAAAAAAAGAAAAATTATGGATACCTGTAAAAGTAAAACACTAAAATTTTACTCATTATTTGGTGTAAAGAATGACTCTGGGGCATTGTAAAAATGAAAAACAAAAAACCTTAAGATTGAAGCCTTTAATTTAATATTAAAAATTTAAAATATTTAACTATTTAATATTTTCTCTTTTATATATGATTTATTGCTGCTTGCCACATTATAGAATTATAAAGGTCCATTAAATTTACCTGTCTGTGTGTAGTAAGTCATGCCATTTTTTTATGTTGTGTTAAATTTTATCTGGTGCCAATAGCATACACAATTTTCTATAAATTACATCCCTGTCTCATTATGACAGTCACAATATGATACAATGGTCTACTACTTAGAGAGGCTAAGAGGACAAAATAAAAAATATGATTACCAAGATAGTTTTATGAAATTAGATTTAGGGTAACAAAATGATCACAAAAGCATCAAGAATTTTTACATGCTCCCTCCCATACAAAATATAAGGGAAAAATTTAATTTTCAATAGCAACAAAGATATAAAGAGCTTAAAATGTAGAAGATCTGTGCTAGACTACATGAAAAAAACCTATACGTCTTAATTCAGAGACATAAAATAAAAATTTAATAATAGGTTTAAAAGTAATAGTCTAGGATAGAATAATTCAATAGTGTAATCTTAAAAATACTTTCCAAATTAATTTATACCTTGACTGTATTTCCAGTAAAATTCCTAAAGTAGTTGATTGTAAATCCCCAAACATATGGAAATGAAAAAGAGGAAGGACACTTAAACAATTCTTGGGTCAGAGAGGATATACAATGAATCATTATAAGCTACAAAGAATATATTGTTGATAAAAAGATTATATTAGTAGAAGTTACAAGAATTACTGAAAAATCTGTAAGTGCCATTTGAGAATTTTTTAATAAAACAACAGAATAGCACAAAAGACAGCAGAAGGAAGAATGTGTTGATAGCAGAGCTTACTAAGAAAAATGGAAAATATTAGAACTAATAAATAAATATGAAAGGAAGTTCACTGAAAAAAATAATAAAATAGGTACACCATTAATTAACTTAAGGAGAAAGAACCACATATGAAATAACAAATACTAAGGATAGGAAATAACCACAGGCACATTAAAACACGATTATATTTTCTAAAATCTATGCAAGATATTCTGAAAATCTGAGTGAAATTATGGAAAATATAATTTACTGAAAATATTAGAGAGTAGTACTAGTGACTAGAGAGGAAACAGAAAAATCTAGTGTTGGTTACCAGAACAGAAACAAAGGAATGTGATTAAAGAGGTCCCCTCCTCCACAAACACCAAACCCTTAAAAACAGATAAGCCAAACAAATGTCGTTTAAACTTTTCCAAAGCCATTGAACCAGGAGTAAAGACACTGGATTCTTTTTATGAGAATAACATGAAATTAGTCAACTGATATTTGACAAGAGAGCCAAGGATATTCAAAAGAGGAAAAAAAAATCTCTTCAAATAGTGCTGGGAAAATTGGATATTTCCATGTAAAATAATGAAACTAGACTGTCTGATACCACTTATAAAAATTAACTTGAAATGGATGAAAGACTTAAATGTAAGACTTGAAACCACAGGCCTTAAGCACCTTGACATGAGTCTTGGCAATAATTTTTTGGATATGACTCCTAAAGCACAAACAACAAAGTGAAAAATAAATACATGGAGCTACATCAAACTAAAAAGCTCTGCTTAACAAAAGAAATGATCAACAAAATGAAAAGGCAGTCTGTGGAATAGGAGAAAATATTTGCAAATCTTAAATTTGATAGGGGGCTAATATCCAGAATATATCAAAAAATTCATACAATTCAATTGCAAAAAACAATCCAATTTTTCAAATGGGCAAAGGACTTGAGTAGACATTTTTTCAAATGGACATTACATGGAAATGTGATCAACATTACTAATCATTAAGGAAATACAAATCAAACCCACAAAATCACCTCTTGCCTGTTAGAATGGCTTGCATCAAAAGACAAGAGGATGTGGAGAAAAGGGATCTCTTGAGCACTGTTGGTGGGAATGTAAATTGGTAAATCCAATATGGGCACTAGTATGGAGGTTCCTCCAAAATTAAAAATAGAACTACCAAATTATCCAGCAATTCCACTGCTGGGTACATATTTGAAGGAGATGAAATTACTATGTGGAAGAGATACCTGCACCCACATGTTAATTGCAGCATTACTTACAGTAGCCAAAACATGGAAACAACCTACGTGTCCATCAACAGATGAATGGATAAAGAAAATGGATAAAGAAAGTATATACACAAACACATATATATATGTGTATATATATATATATATATATATATACACATACAATGGAAGATTATTCAGTCACAAAAAGGAAAAAAATCCTGCCATTTGCAACAAGGAAGGACCTTGAGGACATTATGCTAGATGAAATAAATCAGACAAGGACAAATACTGTGTGATCTCACTCATATGTGAAATGTAAACAAAACAGAACCCATAGGAAAACAAGAAAAAAAACCCATGTAATTAGCACTTAATCTTCACAAAGAAAAAATATTTAGACCAGTTTTACTTAGATTATGAACAAGATCATAAACAAGTGTGTTTGTTCCAGAAAACCAAGGACAGTTCATTATTATGAATTATTGACATAATATATTATTAATATATGTAAGGAAAAAAACATTCCAAACTCCTGAGATGCAGAAAAAAGCATTTAATAAAATATGCATTAGTGATAAAGCCTCTTAATACAACAGGAAAGTTGGATACTTTAAAAATATTATGTAGTATTCCTACCCAAATGTTAATATCTTTTTGAATGAGAAAAGAATAGAAAATACAATGTGAGATTTCCACTATCACCAATTTTATATAACATATTTCTGGAAGAACTAGCCAATGATATTAGGCATGAATATTAAGTCACAAGAAAAATTGGGATGTAAAGTAACATTTCACATTCAACACTTCACAGTTTTACTTAAAACTAATAAAACCAAGCAAAAACTATTATACAACATAATTTAGCATGATCATATTTATGTATATATAAAGTAAGTCGTTTAAATTTAATTAAGAAAAGCTCCCTTTCCAACCATAACAACTGATTAAAATCCTGGAAAGGAACATGACAAAAAACATGCAAGAGCTTTGTTTAAAAATAATAAAGTTAAAACAATCTTTGAGGGATGCAAAATGATTGGATTAAATGATGTCATATCTTACTTGTCCATGGAAGACACAGCATCGTAAAAACCCTTTGGTACCCCAGACACCACACTAAGCACAAGGTAGCAGTCTATGGAGTATTGAAGGTAGCAAAAGCTAACCCAGTTGAATTAATAACTTGCTTGACTAACCCCCCTAACCTGCTTCCCCATCTCTCCCCCCCCACCTCCCTTATAATGTACTGGACCTAAGAAGGCATGAGCCCATTTCTGGTAATAAATTCTAGTTACCTAGTTTTTTGTCTTCTACACACAAAATACATTATTCAATGAAAAATTTAAATGCTGCCCAAAAAAGCAAGGGGAAAAACATCATCAAGAGGTAAAGTAGTCAACAGAACCAGACCCAGAAATGACATTGTTATTTAAACTATCTAGGACTTAAAAATAACTATGAATAAACATAGACAGTCTATATGAACATATGGGTAATATCAGAAGAGAGATGAAAACTTTTAAGAAGAATAAAGTGAAAAGTGTAGAAATAAAAACACTATCATATAAAGAATTCATTTGATGGATTTATCAGTAGACTGGACATAGCTGAGGAAAGAGTAGACATACTTGAAAATAAGTCAATAGAAAAATTTCAAACAAATATGAAGAAAATATTTAAAAATAACAAACAAGCCAAAATCCCCAGATCTGTGGGACAATATTCAAATGGTTAACCTATATATAATTGGACTTGCACTTAGAGAAAAGAGGGAGAATGAAGCAGAACACATATTTGAAGAATATTTTCCAATAATTTCCCAAAATATTCCAAAAAAATGAAAGACAAAAATCACAGATGTGAGAAACACATCAAAACCAAGAGTGACAAATAATAAGAAGAAAAGAGTAAGTTTAAGAAGAAATGCCTACATACATCATAGTTACACTGCCAAAAAACAAAGAGAAAATAGTGTAAACACACAGTGAAAAAGAAACACAACATAGAGAAGAATGAATATAAAAATGACAGTGGAAATTCTTATCAGCAACTGTGAAGCCAGAAGACAATAGTGAAACACCTTCACTGCGTTGAAAAAAGAAAGAAACCCAGAAATCCATACTTTTTTAAGAAAGAGAAAAAAATTGTTGTACATGTTTGTTTTGCCCTTTGTTGCTTAAAACAATGCTCCCTAGTCATCTAGCAGATGAGAGTCACGCTCCATCCCGGAGCAGTGACGATATGTGCAGTCTCAGCATTCACAGGCGCCTTCTTGCCACTTAAATCCTCATGGCACAAACCACTTTTTGTTTCTTGCACACACAATGCTGCTTTGTATCTCTGTACCTTTACCTCTTCTATTATCCCCTCCTCAATTCCAGAACATATTTTACTCTCTTGTGTGCTTGAAAAACTTGGTTTACTTTAAATATGCTCCTATGATGACGCCATGCTAAAAAAATGTCAGATGATGCCACTTCCTCTCCCACATGCAAAGGGACAGGCTGAGGTAATAAAAGCGCCTTTCTTCTGTTTTTGCTGTGTATCCATAGTCCTTCTTAATTACCTTTTATATCTATCAAATTGTGGTAATTGTTTGGTTACTTATGTAATTCTCCCACTGGCCCATAAACTCTTCTAGGGTAGGTGTTGTCTCCACTCACAACTTAAAAAAAATTTATAGACACTCAACTAACAAATGTTTATTTCAAACCAATTGAACTTAAAATTATTAAGACTAAATATGAAAAGAAAATGATGGTTGCCATAAAATTCAAATGAATTTTTATACGATGAAGGAATTATTTGGGGACAGACCTGCTGAAAACAGCTAAAATAAGCTGGGAAAAATATTAAAAATGAAATCTATAAATGCATCTGTGAACAGTCAAGAAAGTAAGGAATTCTTAGGAGCCAAGCAATCAAGAGAGGGAAACAAAACCCAGAAGTCAGTTTCCCTTGAAGGAATTGTCTGTATGGATAAAGGTTGTTTTCAGAAACTTTTTGGAAATGGGAAACACAGATAAACCTCAGGTGTATGCAAGATGGGATGCTCACCAGGAATTATCTCTCTGCCCCCATACATTCACCCTCAGAAAGGACAAGCAAAATTACCTGTCTTGAACTTTGAAACTGTATGGAGGGGAACAAAAAGCTTTCTTTTAGACTTAGTAACCACAGCCATCTGATTTCAGTTTTACTGACTGATTTCATACTTCCTGGGTGGTCTCAATATTCAATATACAAGTATTCAGTGTGAAGTGGTCCCTGGTTAGTAATGCCCTTGGGATCTGGCAGGACCAGACAAAAGCCCTCTTTCAAAAATTATTGCAATTCAGAGCTCAGGTAATATGTACAGTTCTTTGAGCTCACAGTAGAAACAAAAAGAAAGCAAAACAAAACAAAAATAAATAAGCCATGCTGAATAAGAAAAAACAAACCACAGAATCAAATCTGCAAAAATATTGATATTGGAAGTCAGACACAAAATATAAAATAGTTGTTTGAAAATAAATTTAAAAGTGAGAATCTATAAAATGACTGCTTAATTAAATCTGAATAAGAATGGGTTTATTAGTAGACTACACAAAGCAAGAGCACATTTGTGAAATTCAGAGAGATGAGAAATTTCCAAAGGATGGAAAACAGAGAATTCAGGTTAAGAAAAATTGAAGATAGGTAAGGTTAAAAATAAGAAATTCATACCTAAACAAAACAGTTAAATTTATGACCAAAGATACATAGATTTAAAACTCCAGCCAGCAGTATAGACTTGTTTAGAGGAATGTCAGTTATTCTGAGAGATGATTTCTGAACAGCAACAATAAATCTTGAAGAAAATGTGATGATGTATTTAATACATCGAGAGAAAGTAACTGTTGGTGCAGAATTGTATATGAGAAAAATGACAAGAATGAGAGAAAAATAATGACATTTTAAGATAAAGAAAACTTAAAAGCATTTCCCTGTAACAGACTTTCACTATGGAAAATCTTAAAATAACTACTTGAGGAGAAAGAAACATCATCTTAGATGGAAGTTTTCTCAAGGAGTCAATCAACAACTTCAATGTTAACATCAGTGATTCCAGAGTATATGAAAAGAAAGACCATTCCAGCTTCTTATATGAGAATAGCATGATTTTTATACTAAAAGCCTCTACAAACGAATTGAGGAAGATTTGAGGCCACTTCACTTGTGACACTGATGCAAAAATGTTTTGCCAATTATTAGGTAGTGAACCTAACTAAGCAATATATAAAAAAGAAGATAAATACTTTTTGGACAGGTGGTTTAACTCAGATATGCCACAGAGGATTAATACAAGAAAACCAATTAATAAAATTTACTACATTAACAATTTGAAAGAGAAAATTTGATAATTGTATCAAAAGATACAGAAAAATAGTAAGTAAAATTTCGAATCAATTCACTGTAAATGAGTTCTTAGGAAACCAAGGGTAGAAGGAAATTTGTTACCTGATCAAAGGTTTCCATAAATATTGTATAGAAAAATTATAATTAATAGAGAATTGTTGGAAAAATTCTGTATATGAACTAATCAAGGGTATCTGCCATAGCCATTTTTAATAAAAATTCTTCATAGAGAGTAAGAAAAAATATGATTATATGGAAATTATATGATTGTTACTGTAGGAAACCTGATAAAAATAAGTTGTAGATAATTAGAATTAATAAGAAAGTATACAATTTTTGGCATATAAAATTAATACACAAAATTAATTTGCATTTTTATGCTTTACTAATAAACATTAGAAAATGAAATCAGATAAAATTTGAATTTATAACTATATAACATTTTAGTTTAAGACATTAAAGAAGGCATAAATAAATGGAGAGACATCATATAGTCATGAATTGAAAAACATATCAAAGCATTTTTCACTTGAATTGATCTAAAAATGAAATGCAACTAAAATAAAAACCTCAACACTTTATTAGTGAACTTGACAAACTGATTCTAAAACTTACATGGTAGAAGAAAGGGGCACATGACACTCCTACAAAAGGAAAGGTTATCTGATAACAAAAATTTATATGGAGAACTGATAGGATACAGAAGGTAGAAGCAGACCATTGGTTACATCATACCAACTACAAGAACTGGCTGAAAATTAAAATAATGTATTTTTGAAACTCATTAGAGAGCTATGGATGCATGGTTCTAAATATATGAATTGTATTCCAGAAAGGTAAAAGCAATTTTTAGGTGAGCAGAAATTGGTGGTAATTTTTCTGCCTGAGGGATTTGCTGAGATTGGTCATGGGTTAAGGATCAGACTTGCTGTATACAAAGAGATTCTCTTGGGAAAGAGAAAGAAGCAGAGCTTCTGATCACTATTTGGAATGGTGTAAAGGATTGGAGTCTGGAAGAACTATAAATGTTTCTCTTCCAACCTCTCTCGTACTATTCCTGAGAATGAAGAATTAGAATAAATATTGGACAGGTCCTTCCTGAAAGATAAGTAAAACCAGAGGTGAATTAAGATAAACAAAGCTGTAACCTTGATATGATCAAAGCCAATTTTTGATTGAATTGAAGTAGTCAATACTTCATTCTGTCTATCTTACAGAGTAAGGAAAATGCCCTCAATGTGGGGAATAATATTGACTTAAAATCTACTTTCTTTTAAATACAATATCTGGCATACAAAAATATATTACAGTATATGTGAGACCAGAAATGATTTTCAGTAAGGAGAAAAAAATAAATAACCAATAGAATCAGACCTACAGATGATCTAGATTCTGGGGTTGCTAGACAATGACTTTGAAAATCACAATTATAATAAAAATGTTTAAGTAGATAGAAAAAATATATGAAAAATAATTGAAAAAACGAGAAGTTTCTAAAAAAGAAATGGATTCTTCCAAAAGAACCAGATGGATATTGTAAATCTGAAAAATAATGTATCTGAAATTAGAAGCATAACAGGTTTTGCAGAAGCCTATGCACAGAATACTAGAGAACTATACACCAGAAAAATCTAAATTATGCAAATTTAAACACTAAAAGAATAAATAATGAGAAAAAAGAAAAAAACAGAGCATAAGAAACATACGATATGCAGCAAAACAGTGTAATACATGTGTTAACTGGAACTCAGAAGGAGAAGAAAAAGGGAATGGGTGAAAAGCAATATTTGAAGATATAAAATGGCTGAGTGTTTTCTATTATCTTACGTAGGATATCTACCCAGCTATTCATGAAAATCAGGAAAACCAAAACCAGATAAAAAAAACAGTAACACACACATCATAAAACCATGGTTAAAATCTTAAAAGGCAGAGAGAAATGATGCATACTTTCAGGATTTGTGCATCTCTCATGACTGCAGTTGTAAATAGGACAGATAAAAAATGAATAGCAGGTTCCGGGAAGATGGTGGGGTGAGCAGGGTGACGGAAATTTCCTCCCAAAACTATATAAATCTACGAAAATACAGCAAATACAACTATTCCTAAAAGAGAGACCAAAATACACAGGAAAGCGCAGAACATGCAGCTACACCCGAGAGGACTCGGCACCCCGCGAGGTGGGTAAGATATGGAGCCGTGACCAGCGGGACCCGGGCATTTACCCACCCCAGCACCCTGGCAGGAGAGAAGGATCCAGAGCCAGGAGGGAGTGGAAGAACAGGCCCATGAAATAACCAGCTCCAGTGATCTGCGCCGGGAGCACTGACACACATCGCATGGTGCATCAGACATTGGAGAGGCAGAAGGTGCAGGTTTTGAGCTGTGAACGTGACCGGGTCCGTGCAGCCAGCGCCCCAGGACAAGAGAAAAGTGTGCACTGTTTATTAGCAGTCTTGGAGAGGCGGGGGGTCCAGCAAGGGAATACCATCACCCCGGCATGCTCAGCCCAGTGGGCTGGGAGTCCTGAGGAATTTCGGACCCCTTGGCTGGTGACTGAGAAAAGGTACCGGCACACTAAAACTTTATACAAAGAACAACAGCCTCCCATTCGTTTCTGCCCCGGCCAGAGCTACAAAGAGCGGTGCGGGCGCGGCTGCGGAAAAGTGGAGCAACAGCGATACCTACAGTATCCTTAAGGAATCCACTCCAGGTGAGCATTTTATTTTCCCCTTTCTTTTTTCTTTCTTTTCTTTCTTTCTTCTTTTCTCTCTTCTTCCATCTTTTTTTTTTGCTTGTTAGTTTTTTTTTGTTTGTTTGTTTTTTCTTGTTTTTTTTTTTTTTAAGTCTTAAAGAGCCCAGCTGACATACGTGGCACCTACCAGTGACCACTTCTATCGACATGAAAAGACAGAGGAATATGGTACAAAAATCACGCAGACCCAGACAACACCTGAGAGGGAACCTGAAGGGATAGAAATGCAGAATCTTCCTGAAAAAGAATTCAGAATAAAAGTCATAACCATGCTGATGGATCTACAGAGAAATATACAAGAGCTGAGGGAGGAAGTGAGGGAAGTCAGGAAAGAAAATGCAGAAATGAGACAAGCCATCGACGGGCTTAGCAGAAGACTGGATGAGATGCAAGAGACTGTTAATGGAATAGAAATCAGAGAACAGGAATACAGAGCAGCTGAGGCAGAGAGAGATAAAAGGATCTCTAGGAATGAAAGAATATTAAGAGAACTGTGTGACCAATCCAAATGGAACAATATTTGCATTATAGGGGCACCAGAAGAAGAAGAGAGAGAAAAAAGGATAGAAAGTGTCTTTCAGGAGGTAATTGCTGAAAATGTCCCCAATCTGGGGAAGGAGGTAGGCTCCCAGGCCATGGAGGTGCACAGATCTCCCAACACAAGGGACCCAAGGAAGACAACACCAAGACATATAGTAATTAAAATGGCAAAGATCAAGGATAAGGAGAGACTATTAAAAGCAGCCAGAGAGAGAAATAAGATCACATACAAAGGAAAGCCCATCAGGCTATCATCAGACATCTCAGCAGAAACCTTACAGGCCAGAAGGGAGTGGTATGATGCATTTAATGCAATGAAGCAGAAGGGCCCTGAACCAATACTTTATGCGGCAAGATTATCATTTAAATTTGAAGGAGGGCTTAAACAATTTCCAGATAAGCAAAAGCTGAGAGAATTTAGCTCCCACGAACCATCTCTACAGTGTATTTTGGAGGGACTGCTATAGTTGGAAGTGTTCCTAAGGTTTAATAGTTGTCACCAGAGGTAATAAAACCACAGTAAAGCAAATAGAACAGATAATTACTAAGGAAATGCAAAATTAAATCAACTATCCCCAAAGTCAATCAAGGGATAGACAAAGAGTACAGAATATACCTAATATATAAAGAATGGAGGGGGAAGAAGAAGGAGAAGAAAAAAAAAGAACCTTTAGATTGTGTTTGTAATAGCATATTAAGTGAGTTAAGTTAGGTTCTTAGATAATAAGGAAGTTAACCTTGAACACCTTTGGTAACCATGAATCTAAAGCCTGCAATGCCAGTAAGTACATACCTATCGATAATCACCCTAAATGTTAATGGACTAAATGCACCAATCAAAAGACATAGAGTCACTGAATGGATAAAAAAACAAGACCCATCTATATGCTGCCTACAAGAGACTCACTTTAAACCAAAGACATACACAGACTAAAAGTGAAGGGATGGAAAAAGATATTTCATGCAACTAATAGGGAGAAAAAAGAAGGAGTTTCAGTACTTGTATCAGAAAAAATAGACTTAAAAACAAAGAAAGTCACAAGAGACAAAGAAGGACATTACATAATGATAAAAGGGGCAATCCAAAAAGAAGATATAATGATTATAAATATATATGCGCCCAACATAGGAGCACCTACATATGCAAAACAAATACTAACAGAATTCTAGTTGGAGATGTCTATATTATGATATTTATATATTTATATGTCATCTATCTATCATCTACCACAAGTTTATACAGATATCTGTATCTATATCTATCTATATATATATGCTGACACTTGACTCTCATTTTCTACAATATATTTGCTTATGTGCTTATGTTTTTAATATATACACACAGAAAAAAGATACAGAAATATAATGGGTTTGTATACATACACATATCTTCACAGTCTATATGATGAGAGATCTAAAATCAGTGACAACCCAGGAGCATTAAGCACCCTTGGAGCCCAGATCTTGATTTCTAAATGCTATTCAGCAGTAAAAGGAACTGGGGCTCCTTGGTGAAGTGGATGATTGGGCAGGGAAAATATAAGATGTGCTTGGAATATCTTGTACCAGACAATAAGGCAATTCTCAAAAAAAAACCCAAAACCCTAACATGGAAATATAATTTTGAACAAACAAAAGTATATAGGAATATATACAGTATCATTCTAATTATATGAAGTTTAGAAACATCCATAAGTGGACATATTGTTAAAGGACGCAAGCATATGTGATGATAATCTAAAGAAAATCAAGGACATGATAAACATACAATTCTGCATGCTATTTTTCTTATTTGCTAAAAACAAAAACTCTATTGAACTTTCAACCACTTAATAGCTTCCACACCAGGAAGACTTTTCCTTTCTTTATCCCACATTTATCTTTCCACTGTTACAATTAATTCCATCTGTTTGGGGTTCAGCAGATGTAGTTATTGCATCCTCTGGGTAGTAGCCAAGCTTATAACCGAAGATTGATTTTAGCTTTCTTTCTCTAGAGTAAATAATTACATGTCTTAAAGATCATGTTCTGTAATAATTTAACCGTATTTCACTATTACTTTGGTCCTCTGAATTTTCCTTATCTTTTGGCTCAAAAACCTTATTCAGTTTAATCTGTGGAACTGACTACTCTTGAGTTGCTGAACTCTTCATTCCTGCATGCTATACCCTATATGAAATCAGTTAGCAAACCCATAAATAGTGGTTTCAAATTCAATTTCCAAAAAATCTTTAACAAGATAGCTCTCTATCCACAATTCCTTAGATAATACCCAAGCCTTGTATAGTTGAACTTTCTCCAATATTTCAGAGTATCATCTCTATGTAGAGAGTCCATTTTTCTAACCTAAATAATTTGTAGTCATGGAAGCATATCTTTCTGTAAACTGAAAATAATGTTATAATAAATACATGGAAATACAAATTCTACTTTTTCAGAGCATGTGTGAATTCATTATTTCAATATTTCTCATAATTTTATGCTTTGCAATAAATTGAATGGAAGTTAATAAATACTGAGATCAAAATGAAAATTATAATTATACTAGAGGTACTAAAGGACTAAAATCAGAGACATATCTTTAATTTTTCTCTTGAGTTTTATTAAAACCTCCTGGCAAATAAGTGTAAATCCACCTTTGATACAACACATGTTTTTTAGATAAATCCAGTTATGTATTTAGGATAAAGTTAACTAGGTATCAATGAGATCTTATTTGGGAGCCAAATAAGCAGTGGAGGTAACTATTTAAACATTCTTCAGTGTTTTAACATATAAATATGTAAAATTAAAGAGGTTGAAAAATGAACAACCAAATATATCGATACTCTCAAATATGCTGTGAGGACAGTTCATGGGGTGTTTAAGGATCTGCATGAAGATTCTATTTAAATAAACAATAAATTAAATGATATGTGGGATTGGTAAATACAAAAGAGAATATATCCCAGATGCTGTATTTCCTTTCTACTATTAGAAGTACTAGTTTCTTGTGTAATAACAAAACAGAAGGCAATGAGATTTGCATGGTTTATATGTGTTTATTTAAAAAATAATATTACCCTTTATTAATTAGTTATATGATTATATTCATTATATAATTACATTACTTATATAATTACATTAATTATATAATATTGTATAGAATATCGTAATGTTCTATACACTATTACTAATACATAGAATTTTAAGCAAGTAGGACTCTGAAAAATTGGGAAGTAAAGTCTTTACTACATTTGTGGACATTTATGCTGATTCCTAAACACAGCTTTTCTCTTCTCTCTGTAGTGAAATGTGTAGCACATCATGGACTGACTTGAATTTTTGTCAGTGTACAAATCCCAAAGTGGGCAATCTATGCTTCCAAAGGACAAAGCCTTAGAAACAATTTTGTGTTTCATCACACCATGTGGCATATGGAAAATAATCCTAACGGTTACAGAAGCTCAGTGAATATGATGCAGTTTTGTACTATTGTATAGGACGTATCTGTTATGTAATTGATTGATTAGCGATTTGTACTGCTCCTTTACTTCAATTACTCCTTTGTCACACTGAAGTAGTGGTTCTCGGAATGATAGATTTGGGAGGGAAGCAGTGGGCTCCTTCTCAAATGCTACCTCTACCTCTTGAGGCCACTGTCCGTAGTTCACTGTCATGAACTCCTAAGCACAGGACCACACTGGTTTTGCTTCCAGTAAGACAACCTGACTGCTGGTAAGTTCTTATTAGCCCAGCTTTTCAGTCAGACTCAGGGGGGTTTCATAAGTCTTCTCTTAAGAATCTTTAGCTCTGGTTATGTCTGACTGCAAGTCTTCTTGTCTACTATCTCAGCATGTTTAATGCATATATTTCTACCAGTTATTTGCATTTGCTGTCATTTACTTTTGCTTTATCTTTTCACTGGCAATGATTATCAGTGGTTTCAGCTAAGCTCTGTGACGTCTTGGAAGGCTCATAAGCAGGTGGCTCTTCCATATTGCTCCTACCTGATACTAGGTCTAATAGCCTCAACCTCCTTGCTAGAATTCCTGAATTAACCCCTTACATTTTGGCACGTGAGCTATATCCAACAAGATTTAATACAATTTCTAAAAGTAAACATAGGATAACATAGAACAATTTAGAATGAAAACAAAACAAGCAAGGTCAACAGCAAAGAGCTGAAAGAGTAAACGTGATTGAGTACTTGGGATGATGGAATTACCATAATTGGGCAAGGAATTTGATTTGCCTGGAAGCAGAGAGATTTAGGTTAATTTTTTTTATAACCATAATAATTTAAATGATATAAATTCCCTTGCAACAATTTTTTTCTGAGTCAAATGTAAAAGAGGTACTTACATAAAGAACATTGAATTTCAGTGGTGAACTACTATGATTTTACAAAACACTCTAAAATCGTGTTTAAGAGATGATGTTTTTACTGACCTGAGGGTTTAAAATTATACTACAAATTTTTAAAATATTTTCTATACAACTAAGTTAATATATTTTAGGTTTCTTATTTTTCAGTGATCTAATTAGTTGTAGAAATAGGACTTTGCAAGTACAGATGAACAGATGGGTAATGTGCCAATTAGACTCTTTAATGAATGATTTACATGAGTTGATGGCAGGTGCTGGGTCACAGTTAGTGATGTTTTCCATTTTGAACTTAAACAAAGCAATCTTTGTTACTGGTCAAATTCAGAACTGTAATTTAAGAAATATCAGATGTGACTGGGCAAATCTGTTATTTTGTGAAATTTTAGGGTCAGATTTCTCTCCTCACTTGGAGTTCAACCCACTTTATCAAGATAGGAGTAAAGGAGGACATTTGTTAGAGCCTATATTTTCTCTGAAGTAGGTTCACGTAATTCATGGAATTAGAATTACGAGACCTGGGTTCGATTCTGGCTCTGCCATTTGCAAATAATGAGGCATCCAAAAAGCTACTGAGTCTTCCTTGGCTGTGTCAATCAATGACATAGTCCCTGTCAGCAGCCGCAGTTGTCCGCAGTAATCTTTGAGTTTCCTAAAAGGGAAAGAGTATGCACAATTTAAATTAAAGTTTCCATGAATGTCAACACTGGGATTTGTGTTGGGAAACAAGAACATACCAGGTGGGATGGGTAGGGGTTAAATCCCATGATTCATACTAAGGAAGCCTCATAGCTCCCATTTATTACAGAATGTAAATGAACAAATATTCACTGAACTTTATATCTGTTTATGTTCAATTGTGCAGTTAATGGGAAAGACTAAGGGCAGAAACTTAATGTGCTAGAGTTCAATGAAAACACAGGCACACACACTGTGCACACAAAATTGCCAGTTTTTCAAATTTGATGTTATGTAATAACAAGACCACCCAAAAGGGGGCACTAATAAACAGTCATTTTGTGACCTTCAAGTAAATGTAATTTAACTAGGAAAAGGAAAAAAAGATGTGGTAGATAAACTTCAGTTTTCTTTTATGCTTAAATGCATAAGTTGTCTTCTTAGCAACCTGTAGATATTAAGCAGCAGGGGTGCTGAAGAATGCCTTCTCTTTTCAGTCCAACATAAAGCATTTGAAATTGATTTGTATTGAAGCTGTATATGTTCAATGTAATATCTTTCAGGTCTTAAGACTAGTGGCTTCTTTATATTTGTCATCAGAAGACTGGCATGTATCTAGGCTGACTTGATTTCCTTTGGGGTCATGCCTCTGCTGTAAAATTTGAATGAACGGATTCTCTTATTTGGAACCAGATTTATGCATTATTGCATGTCTGTGGGTAATAGAAAATGCTAGTAGAAAATGTGTTAAAGCTGATTTTTATTTTTTGCTCTTTTTGCCACCGTCTAAGTAACCAAGCCATGGCACAGTACATTAAGAATATAATGCATGTATACTGACACATTTATTTCAAATTGTGATTAAAATATTCTTTGAAAACATTAGTGGTAGCTGGACATTCAATAACTGACAAAAAATGTGTTAGTGTCACTGAATACTGAAGTAGTAGTTGTAGTATATTAACAGTAGAAAAAAGCCTAGTATAAATATCGATTGCAAATATATTTAAATAAATATAAAACATTATGCGGCCTTTTGAAAATTGTACCCCACTAACCCACTTAGAGTCTTAATCTGTTCAGAAATACAGTAAGTGAGACCACATATGGAGAACAAAAAAAAATCATGCTTCTTAGAGTTAAAACTGAACTTGGAGAATGTGCTTTGCCTCTGGCAGCATGTGGGCTTCTAGCTTAGGTTTGTAGGGCCTTACCTTGCAATGAGCACTTGACTGGGCAGGATGTCCCTTCAAAAACAGACCTTACAAATGGAGAAGTAAAGCAGAATATGTGGGCAGCTGTCTCTCAAGACAAAAAGAGGAAGAATTTGCCCCACTTGCCCAGGTCCTTCTTTCAAGTTCACCAGTTGGATAAGCTGTGTGGGAATGAGGGGGAGACAAGCTGGGAGTGTGACAACAGGGGGACACTCTCCACAAAGAGGGAAGGGGGCCAGGGTTAAAGAAGTGTTTTCTTTCCCATTCACAGATGGACTTTCTAATGAAGAGATTCTTGTTCATTATGAATCAGCCTCGAATATTCCCGAACAATAGGGTGTGGGAGTCCAGGGGAAATTTGTATTATGCAATGTTATCTAAGAACTCTCTCTAATTAAGGAGAACACATGGATGCTTGAAGCAGTGAAAGAATGAAACAAGACAGTTGCTAGCTCCCATATTTTAGTATTTTTCTGGAAGCTCAAGGTATTTGGCTGTATCACATCAGACATGTTTGAGGCCATCTTTCTTGGTCGGCGTAGCTCAACATCAGTACAAGGCAGCTTTTCATCCATGATGAGTAAGGAGCTGACAGTGTACCTGGGTTCCTGGCCTTAAGATTCTAAGATCATGCATGCGTCAGTGCTGCTTTCTACTAGTTTGTGGCAGCAGGAGAACTAAGGGGGTTCACTGGGGAAGTGGTCATTGTCCTCAATTTTTCCCCGACAGATAGTAATGTTCCAATGTAAAACATTGCAATGCTTGGATTGAGACCATTTACACAAGCTGAGCTGAGATTATCCAGTACAAATTTATTGTGATGGAAACATGAAAGCTACGTATTCTGTTGCTCCTCTACGTTCTATTGCCCAGTTACAGTTAGGTGAGACCATGTGAGCTGAAATGAGTTGTGGCGCTTCTGATCAGAGGCAATGAAAAATCCCCTGCACAATTCTCTAGTTTCTTTCTTCCCCTGCTGTGGCAACTGAGGAGAATGAACTACCAAATATTAGAGTCTCTATTTGCTGGGATTCCTGAGCATTCACTATAGCTACCTGGGGACCCACGTGGGACATACATATAAATGAGAAGTAAACTTTTATTAAGTCACTGAAATTCAGGGTTTGCCTTTAGTATAGCATAAGTTAGTTAACCTTGACTAATGTAGCTATCCAGAGCTTTTGTGTACAAAAAGAATCTAAGTTAGTTTGCATGTTTCACTGGACATACTATATATTATCAAAAGGATTAAATAGTGGAATTGTGCAAATCTTCATAAATGTGAGATTAAGGCAAGCTTTGAGAAGGCAGGTAGAATCTGGGAAAAGGTGAAAAACTCTGAAGGCATATTGAGCAGGGGACTCGGAGCAAAGGCGGAAAAGGAAATGTTTGTGCTACGGTAAAACTGGTTTAGATAGAACAAATAAGTTATAGAGTTGAACAAGATGAATTTATACAGCTATGATGAAACTAGGTTGAGAATATAGTCTGTGAATCCATATGGCATCTTTGAGGAAGGTGGGGCCTGGAAGTGACAAGATGGAAGGCGTAGGCAATAGGTCAGGCAGACGAAGTTGGCAGTGATATGCCCAATATTCAGATAAGGTGGTATTCCACCTAATTAACGAGTATCAGAAAAATTTGGCATGTGAATACTGAAGTAGTAGTATTCATACTTTATAACTACACTAATTGATTTTCTGGAGCATTCAATGATGGCAGAGAGAGAGAAAGGGGAGAGAGAAGGAAAGAGGGAGGAGGAGAGAGAGGGGCACTAAATGCAAAGGGTAAGAAACGAGTTGAGAATGATGTGATGTTGGACGATAGACAGTATCTGCAGAAATAGATCATGAAAGAGGAACCAATATTAGGTGGAAGATGATTGGTTTACTGAATAAATTTTTTTGTGGTAAGGGGAAGTTGTATATAAGAACTTGATTATAAGTGAGAATAGGAGATACAATTTTGGGATTAATGCTCAGTGGTGGTAATGAGTTCCCTAAGCTTGTAATTATAGGAAGAGAGAATCATCTTGTTGAGGGAAACCTATATAAAGGGAGGGGCAAAGGGCTAATGACTGACACCTGTTTATGGTAGAAGACAGAAAACAAGTTGTTAAAGGACTATGTATATCAAGAATCTCTTGTGACTAGCATACCATCCTTTTTACCATATGCATGTTACTTTTTTTGTTACAAATGAATACCTCAAAAAGCATGTTATGTGTCACATCTTTTATTCCATTTGATTCTATCCTAGGAGAATATCTGCCACAACAGCCCAGTTATCCTCTTGTTTTTTGTACAGCTTTCCATTATTTTTGTCTGAATTTATTTACTCAGAGAATATTATTTTAAAAATTGCATATTTCTTCTTTAGCTGTAACAGTCTGGTTTAATGTATCTTCATTCTTCTCTAAAACCAATTCTGTTGGACTGGCTTATACTCCCAAGTATGCTTGATACATCAGTGTATGAAGTATTGCCTCACAAACTCCAGGGCTTTATGGAGATCTATAGTTCTGTCAATGTTTCTATGAGAGTTTATAGAGCAATTGGGTCAATAGAAAGTACATAAGTCTAAAAAGTTTATTTATTTCCTTTTGTAAAAACTTGGTTATAATTCAGGGTTGGTATTTTTAGAGAGTCCTGAAACTCTACAACAGCTAGGGAGTAAGATCTTTCCGTGTTTGCAAATGGAATGCCTCAAAATGTATTCTATCCAGGTCTTCTATTACTTGGGTCTATAAAAAGGATACTGTGTGCATCAATCCTGAAAATATTTTGTGTGTATTCATTCAGTCAATAAAGCATTTATTGACTGCTTTCACATGCTAGATATTCTAAGCACAGAGAATACGAAGATGAATCAAACAGCATTTTCAAACTCAAATAGAACCTGTCTTCTAGAAAGGAAGGCATGCAAAGGAATGGAACATCGTAGTGCAGAGTGCTAGTGTGTGTGTGTATTATGATAGAGAGAGTGTGCAGGGCTTGGGCACAGGGCGCCTACTGTAGTAATGAGAAGAAGAGTAGCTCTCCTAGGCCTGGAGGGTGCAGAGTAGGAGTCTGTCAGGTGCATGAGGGCAGGGAGCAAGAAGGGGATTCAGTGTAGAGGAGCAACTGGTGCTCAGGCCAGGAGCTGAGATGATGGGTTCTGGGAGAACCTGTAAGAAGCTCAGTGTGCCTGTAGCAGAGGGGTAAGTGAGACATGAAGCTGGAGAGCTGAGCGAGGGCCAGATCATGATACACCTTGCCTTTTCAACTGTGTGTTTAGCTCCAGTTTTGCTTCTGGAGAGTTTCCAAGTGCCTTGAAAGGCTTTGAATACCATAATAAGACATCTGGAGCTCTTCCTAAGATGTTGGCAAGCTTTGGGGGTCAGCAACATAAGATTTGTGCTTTAGAAAGAAAATTCTGTCTTCTTAAAGGAAATGGATCGTAAGGAATAAAAGCAGTGGGGCCAGTTAGTAAGTTGGCTGCAGTTAGTCAGGTGAAAAATGCATAATGAGGTGCTGAATTAAAACAGAGGCTTTGCTGATGGAAAGAAGATATAAAATAAGTATGATCAACATGGTTTGTTAATAAATATTTTCACAGTGAATGAATTGTGACTAATTAGATGTGTGGGGTGAGGGAGAGAGAGAGGTCAAGGATGAATTAGTTACAGGTTCAGGCTTGGGAAGCTAGGTGGGTGACAAGAAAAGTCATTGCTTGGATGCTGAATGCATTCTTTCTGAGTTCTTTGTCAAGGAATAGTAATTCCTGCGTGTGGGTTAACCTTAACTGTACAGTAAATCTTCTGAGAGTAAGTCCATGTCTTCCTTTTTCCTTATAATTTTCTTATAACCACAAAATGTGGTTCTAATTCAATGAATCCAGTATGTGGTGTGACCCATCTCAGAAGGACTGCCTTAATTGATTTTGGGGGGATTCTTTTTTGGGGGATTTTGTTGGGATTCTTTGGTTGTGAGCAACAGAAACTGCCGTTGACTAACATGAACCGAAGAGAATTGTGGTGAGTTATTGGAAGTTCTCAGACTTGACATAAAGTCTGGAGAAACAGGCTTGGAAATAGGCTAGAGGGAAAGTAGATGCAGAAAAGTGAGCAAGAACCAAAGGAAGTGTCCTGTAACGTGAAGGATCTAGTCAGGAAACAGATGAACCACACTACTTTCAGTCCCCTGATCCTTTGCTGAATTCAAATTCCAGAGACCTCTGAATTAATGCCCATATTGAACAATACCTCCACTGCTTCGCTAGCAGAGGACTAGGTCCCTGATTAGAGTCCCACTAGAAGGAAAGGGGGTAATTCCTCTAACATTTTGGAAATCATGGTGCTTTTAGGAAAAGAAAAAAATGCTAGCTGGCCAAATAATTACAAATGTCCCTTTTAAGCTCATTCTACCTTTTACTGTTTTCTGTTTAGAAAAACTCTTCAAAACAGAAACGATGCCTGTAAAGCATGGGCATGAGAAATTCATTTTCTGGCTAGAAAGAACTTGGATCTTTTTCAATTTAGCTGCTCTTTTTGATAAAAAGTTAATCTATTATTTAGCTTCTAGATGGTAAAATGAATATTTAAAAAACAACAGAACACAAGCACTAAACTGATGAGATACAGTAGGAAAGTCCAGACCTGTAAGGAAATATTAGATAGATTTTTTCAGGAAAAAATGGAATAGATTGGGGTGGGGGTGGGTGGTAGGAAAGAAACCATGTGAGAAAAGGGAGGAACACCCACAGAAGACAAATCCAGCCTTATTTGGATAAACTTCAGAGTGACAGTCAAACCAAATCTCTAACTCTTGAGTGTCTGGAGAAACACCCTCCACTAATTACAGGACTCAGGTATGGAAGAAGCCACTTCAGGGCTGTGGGGCCTGAATCTGGCATTCTGATGGTGGCTTTTCAGATGTGGCTATGGCTGTTTGGTGGTAGAAGCGAGTTTAAATTTACTCCTACTGGCCTTGGTGGTTGTTGATATTTCTTCCATCTCTAATCTCTCTCCAGAGCTGGGGAGAAGCTTGTGCCAATGATGTCTCTGTTGTGCCAGAGGGTCCTGGTGCTTCAGAGTCAAAGCACCATGAAGGGTGTTAACGTAAATGTGGGAAGCAGGATGATAGTCCTATTTGAAGTTTTACTTAGATATCGTTGTGAGCATTCCCAGCCCCATCCGTTTGGAGAAAATAAATTAACTGAGACACTTTTATGATGGATTCTGAAAACTGTGGAAGGATTTTAAGTTGGTCTATATTTGAAACCAAAGTTTAGATGTTGCTTCTATTTCCTTTCATGTCTAATAGCTTTTTTTTAGTAACAACAATTTTTTTTTTCTGCAAAGATGAGTTCAACCTTGAGAAAGCCTGCATTCCTTTATAGGGTAAAATAGAGATGAAAAATTAGACATGATGGGTGAAAAGTACCTTTTGAAAACCCAGTTAGCATGTTCTTTAAGAGATGTGGATCTTTTATTGTATTACACATGCTATAGACTGGATTAATAACATTTATACAGTTGATGTTATAAGTTACTCTAGAACTTTTTGGTTTTTCTCTTCTTTTTTCCAAGCTAGAGAGATGTCCTAGAAAATAAGTAATGAATTGTAATTCATTTCTTTCCATTTATTATTTTACTTCTTGTGGATGTGATTTTTCCCCCTTTTTTATGTAGAAATGATTATGGAGCAACAGATGGGAAGGAGTAATTCTTCAAAACTTGGAAATCAGATAGAAGAACTGTCTAAGCAGTAACTTTTAACTATTTTAATTTGTCACATAGAAAAAGATGTGACATATTCCTTCTGCTTCAGAAATGTTTTCCTATCCTTACTGCTAGGAGAATTAATATACTGTCAGGGATGATACTGAGCATATTAAACATTGATTTGTGAGTTGGACTAGACAATCATTTAATTATTTTCCAAAAATGAATATCTTATGTTACTACTGTGGTCAAAGGTGTGAGCCAGGCTTGGATTTGCATGCCAGTCTCAACTATAGAATCAGCTACTATCCATAAGTTTAAAACAAATGGCCTTTTGTAGAGCTATAACTATATATACTACTGATGCAGAAAACACTGGAAATTCACTTTATCAGTTGTTTTTTCATTTAGTTGTTCTTTAATTAATTAATTAATTTTAATTTTGGTACTATTAATGTACAATTACATGAGCAACATTATGGTTACTAGACTCACCCTATTATCATGTCCCAACCACATACCCATTATAGTCACTGTCCATCAGTGTAGTAAGATGCTATAGAGTCACTACTTGTCTTCTCTGTGTTATAGTGCCTTCCCCGTATCCCCCCCCGCCCCACTACATTGTGTGTGCTAATCATAATACTCCTTTTTCTCCCTTATCCCTCCCTTCCCACCCATCTCCCCCAGTCCCTATCCCTTTGGTAACTGTTAGTCCTTTCTTGGGTTTTGTGAGTCTGCTGCTGTTTTGTTCCTTCAGTTTTTGCTTTGTTCTTATACTCCACAGATGAGTGATATCATTTGATACTTGTCTTTCTCCACCTGGCTTATTTAACTGAGCAAAATACCCTCTAGCTCCATCCATGTTTTGCAAATGGTAGGATTTGTTTTCTTCTTATGGATGAATAATATTCCATTGTGTATATGTACCACATCTTCTTTATCCATTCATCTACTGATGGACATTTAGGTTGCTTCCATATCTTGGCTATTGTAAATAGTGCTGTGATAAACGTAGGCGTGCATACGTCTTTTTCAAATTGGGCTGCTGCATTCTTAGGGTAAATTCCCAGGAGTGGAATTTCTGGGTCAAATGGAATTTCTATTTTGAGTTTTTTGAGGAACCTCCATACTGCTGTCCACAATGGTGGAACGAATTTACATTCCCACCAGCAGTGTAGGAGGGTTCCCCTTTCTCCACATCCTCCCCAACATTTGTTGTTGTTTGTGTTTTGGATGGTGGCCATCCTTACTGGTGTGAGGTGGTATCTCATTGTGGTTTTAATTTGCATTTCTCTGATGATTAGCGATGTGGAGCATCTTTTCATGTGCCTGTTGGCCATCTGAATTTCTTCTTTGGAGAAGTGTCTGTTCAGCTCCTCCACTGATGTTTTAATTGGCTTATTTGCTTTTTGTTTGTTGAGGTGTGTGAGCTCTTTATATAATTTGGATGTCAACCCCTTATTGGATATGTCATTTATGAATATATTCTCCCATACTGTAGGATGTGTTTTTGTTCTACTGATGGTGTCCTTTGCTGTACAGAAGCTTTTCAGCTTGATATAGTCCCACTTGTTCATTTTTGCTTTTGTTTCCCTTGCCTGGGGAGATATGTTCATGAAGACGTTGCTCACGTTTATGTCCAAGAGATTTTTGCCTAGGTTTTTTTCTAAGAGTTTTATAGTTTCATGACTTATATTCAGGTCTTTGTTCCATTTCGAGTTTACTTTTGTGTATGGGGTTAGACAGTAATCCAGTTTCATTTTCTTACATGTAGCTGTCCAGTTTTGCCAACAACAGCTGTTGAACAGGCTGTCATTTCCCCATTGTATATTCATGGCTCCTTTATCATATATTAATTGACCATATATGGTTGGGTTTATATCAGGGCTCTCTAGTCTGTTCCATTGGTCTATGGGTCTATTCTTGTGCCAATACCAAATTGTCTTGAGTACTGTGGCTTTGTAGTAGAGCTTAAAGTCAGGGAGCGTAATTCTCCCTGCTTAATTCTTCCTTCTCAGGATTGCTTTGGCTATTTGGGGTCTTTTGTGGTTCCATATGAATGTTAGAACTATTTGCTCTGGTTCATTGAAGAATGCTGTAGGTATTTTGATAGGAATTGCACTGAATCTGTAGATTGCTTTAGGCAGGATGGCCATTTTGACAAGATTAATTCTTCATATCCATGAGCACGGATGTGTTTCCATTTATTGTTATCTTCTTTAATTTCTCTCATGAGTGTCTTGTAGTTTTCAGAGTAAAAGTCTTTCACTTCCTTGGTTAGGTTTATTCCTAGGTATTTTATTCTTTTTGATGCAGTTGTGAATGGAATTGTTTTCCTGATTTTTCTTTCTGCTAGTTCATCGTTAGTGTGTAGGAATGCCACAGATTTCTGTGTATTAATTTTGTATCCTGCAACTTTGGTGAATTCAAATATTAGATCTAGTAGTTTTGGAGTGGATTCTTTAGGGTTTTTTATGTACAATATCATGTCGTCTGCAAACAGGGACAGTTTGACTCCTTCCTTACCAATCTGGATGTCTTTTATTTCTTTGTGTTGTCTGATTGCCGTGGCTAGGACCTCCAGAACTATGTTGAATAAAAGTGGAGAGAGTGGGCATCCTTGTCTTGTTCCTGATCTTAAAGTAAAAACTTTCAGCTTCTTGCTATTAAGTATAATGTTGGCTGTAGGTTTGTCATACATGGCCTTTATTATGTTGAGGTACTTGCTCTTTATAACCATTTTTTTGAGAGTTTTTATCATGAATGGATTTTGAATTTTGTCAAATGTTTTTTCAGCATCTATGGAAATGATCATGTGGTTTTTGTCCTTTTTTTTTGTTGATGTAGTGGATGATGATGGATTTTCGAATGTTGTATCATCCTTACATCCCTGGGATGACTCCCACTTGATCATTATGGATGATCTTTTTGATGTATTTTTGAATTTGGTTTGCTAATATTTTGTTGAGTATTTTTGCATCTATGTTCATCAGGGATATTGGTCTGTAATTTTGTTTCTTTTGTAGTATCTTTGCCTGGTTTTGGTATTAGAGTGATGTTGGCCTCATAAAATGAGTTTGGGAGTCCCTCCTCTTCTGTTTTTTTGGAAAACTTTAAGGAGGATGTGTATTAGGCCTTCATTACATTTTTGATAAAATTCAGCAGTGAAACCATCTGGTACAGGGGTTTTGTTCTTAGGTAGTTTTTTTATTATCAAATTAATTTCTCTGCTGGTAATTGGTCTATTCAGATTTTCTGTTTCTTCCTGGGTCAGCCTTGGAAGGTTGTATTTTTCTAGAAAGTTGTCATTTTGTTGTTCTTAAGAGACTTATGAGTGTGTGCTTATATGTACATACATATACATATGATATGTATACATATATGTATATATGTATACATATATGTGTAAGTATTTAATGTATTTTATGTATTCATCACTAACAAAGAGCTGACAGCTCTAATGAAGAGTGATTGAAAGATTTTAATACTACCAAGCTATCCTAAAAGGAAGACTTTGGTTGATTATCAAAATGCTGCTATTCCAACCCATTTCACAGGGAATACAGTGAAATAGGGCAGGTTAGACCTGTTTGGCCTAGCTCCTTCTTCTACATACTATGCTTTTTTGTGGCACAGGTGAGATGAGCATGTAGGTGGACACTGAATGGAAGTCTAGGTGGATGCTTATGTAACTTTTAAGCCCTTATTCCAGCCTGGGAGGGAAAATGTGATCGATGTGAGATACTGCCCCATAAGTGGCAATCAAGTTATCTTCAGCTATGGAATATAGAATGGCATGTTTGTGATGAAAAGTTAATAATTCTTTTTGGTCAAATTTTTACAAGGATTTACTTCAGCATTTCCTTAATCATCTCTACCTTCATTTCAAGCTGTCTGTGTATTTTTTTAATATTATTTCATGTGAGGTTTGAAATGGAAGTTATTGGACTCGAAGCCATTTTGAGTTATCTGCCAAAATGAAAGAACATTTATTCCCTGAGAAATGCCTACAAAGTTGCCTTGTATTCATGATTATATTCCCCAATGACTTTTCATGGACAGTAGGTGTCTTTGATCTTGTAAGTGTGAATTCCCAACTATAAAAAGTTTTCAAATCCAGCTTTTTTCTGGTGCATGCTAAGTGCACTTCTTCTTTGTGTGATTCATTTTTTTTTTTACAAGGCGGAAGGGGTAGTGGGAAAAGAAAGTCTTAAAATCTTGCTTTATTTTTTAGAATTTACATTTCTTGTGTTGCTGTGTCTTGATTTGGGTAGGATAATACCATTTGTATTTATTTGGAATCTGAGAAGTTTACACCAAATTTTCAATCTAATACTTATGTCAAAACTGTTTAGAAATCTCTACATTCTTCTCATCGGTTCATCATCTATTCATGCACAGTGAGCACATCATTAATATATGGTGGCACACATGGAAACTGAGTGGCGATATCAGGGTGAAGTCATGGAACATTCCAGAGAGGCCAAAATCCTAAATAAAAGCAGCTTAACTCAGAACGCTTTTCAGTAAGTGATGATTGTTTTGGCTTCTGTGGTAGCCTCATTCATGATTTGTCATAAAAAGCTTTTAAGAAGTAAAGTTTTAGAAGAATTTTTGCAAGAATTTCATTGATTGTTAGCATTAAATTCATTGATTTTCAGAAAGTCTCACTCACATTGTCATTGTTCTTTGGTTCCAGTGCCTCATTGTCCAGTATAGCAGCTGTTAGCCGCATGTGACCACTGAAGGCTCAGAATGTAGCTAGTGAGACAGAGGAACTGAATTTCAATTTAACTTAATTTTAATTCTTTTAAATTTAAAAACTGAATATAAAATATCTCACTAATAATTTATGTGGGTCATATGTGAAGATAGTAATACTTTGGCTATATTGGGTTAAATAAAGTACATTATTAATAGTAATCATACCTGTTGCTTTATAGTTTTTTTGTTAATATGACTACCGAAAAGTTTAAAATTACATATGTGGCTTTGTTATATTTCTGTTGACATCCCAATTCTTCTTTGTACTTATTAATGGCTCAAAGATGTCTAAATTACTTAAATGTGGAATCTTTTCTCATTTTTGCCCTTGAAATGATGGCTGTATATCTGGTTTAATTAATTGATTTAATAGCTGTCTTAAGAAATGACTCTGATTCTTCTGTACAATTTCCTAGTTCCTCAGAGGGTTTCTTATCTTTTCTGAGAACAATTTCACTATTAAGTTCTCAGGAGTCACCTGGTCTTCCACAGAATCTTTCTTCCTTGGCCCCCTCTAATTCTCTGGGATAATCCATGCCGATGGCCATGAGTATGACATTACAAAAGTTTTTGCTAATATTTCTGACTCAGTAGTGCCTACAGGACCTCTTAATTAATTCTGTGTGCTTTAGTCCATCTAGTATATTGGCTCCTTCAGATTTCTGAACTTGGTCTTAAACTTCTGCTCTCTCTTCTGCTCACATCCTGGGTGCATTTGTTGATCCTGACCTCACTTACTTCCCATGGCTTTCCTCCAAAAGTTGCTTCCTAAGTCACATCTTCCCAAACCCACACCCTGACTCTGGGGGTCTAAGATAGTACCAGACTGTATGTCAAGGCATTGTTGCTGTTTTAGACCATTCTAGATACTGGATACACTGGATAGGACAACCTGGCATCTGACCTCATGTGACCCACAGTTTAGTTGGGGAGAAACAAAATAAACCCACCTGTGGAACCTTTGTTGCCTGCAAGCACAGACAAAGGAAGTGCCAGGGAATTTTGTCCTCCCTAGCAACAGATCTCAGCTGAAGCCTGATGCATGGGGAGGTGCAGATACTCTGTCCCCTAAGCTAGGCTACTCTAGGTGAGACCTATACGGAATGCAGCGTGCAGTTCAGTTACTGAACTTAAGTTACACTTTGTGGGGCTTTGTTGCTACATTGTCCTTCCTTTTCTGATTCCACATCCTCACTCCTTTACTTCTGTCCTAGAAATATTTCAAATATATCGTTTTCTCAAATATCCTCATCTCAGCATTAGATACCTCATCTCAGCATTAGATACATCATCTGCGGCCCTGGAATTAGTCTAGGAAGCTGACACCCAGAATGAGATTCTCGAATTGCATCCACCACTCAATGTCCAGATGGCAACAGAGACCCTGTTGTTTGTGGGCAGTGAAGAGGCGGTATCTCTGGCCTGCTGTGGCACTCCAGCTGTCGCTTTTATCTGTGGTGAGTGGGGGTGGGATACAAATGAAAAGAGATGCACTGGACTGTACAACGTCTATGTGATTTGACAGTTATAACTATAAGCAACATGGAGTTGTTTGGCTGCTGCTAATTGACGTAATATTGTAGAAAGAAAATATTGTACTTTCCTTGGCCAGTTACCACTTCATGGGGGAGGAGGAGATCAAGAATTCTGTTTTATGGATGTTTAGTTTGTGTCCAAGGGAGATTTCAAGGGGGGGTTACATGTCTGCAGATGGGATCAAAGGAAGAGATAGCAGTTTTCAAATCCTCACTATATATAGTCAATCCTTGAACAACATGGATTTGAACTGCACTGATCCACTTATCCACAGATTTTTTTCAATAAATATGTTGGAAATTTTTTTCGAGATCTGTAGCAATTTAAAAACATTTTCTTTTCTCTATCTTACCTTGTTGTAAGAATACAGTGTCTGATACATATAACATTCAAAAGATGTGTTAATTGACTGTTTATGATATCTATAAGGCTTCCAGTCAACAGTAGGCTATTAGTAGTTAGGATTTGAAGGAGTCAAAAATTATATGTGGAATTTCAACTGCAGAGAGGTCAGCACCTCTAACTCCTGTGTTGTTTAAGGGTCAGTTGTACATGGTATTTGATGCAATTTATATTAATTAGAGTTCTTAATAGCAAACATCAAAAATTACTAAGGGCCATTTCAAGAAGAAAAGAATATTGAATGGATATTGGGAAACTCACAAAACTGCAAGAAAGGCTGAGAAAGAGGCTCAGGAAATTGTCAAGAATGAAGGAGGCTAGCAGACAGCCATAAACTCCACAAACAACGATGACGCCCCACATCCTCTCCAGAGAGGACACTGCTGATGCCACCGGCATACGACTTGGTGTCTCAGCCTAGACAGCCTCCACCCACAGCTCTAATTCCCCAGCACCACTGTGGTGCTATCACTACTGGTGCCCTGTGAAATGCACAGTGGCCATAAAATGGATTCCATACCATCTCTGTTTCTATATCTCACAGGCTCTAAATATGAAGACTGGTGGATTCTTCTAATTGGACAAGTTGAGGCCATGTGCCTGTGTGTCATGCACCAGCCACCAGAAAAATATGTGCCTTCTGAATCTCAGGAGGATGTTTCAACATTCAACCACATTGTTTTGTGCATCATGCAAGTTCATTCCTTTTTGTTGCTGAGTAGTATTCCACAACATGGGTATGCAACAATTTGCTTATATTTTAAAATATCCTTGTCTTCGTCAAGTTCTCATATGTTTTCTTTTGGAAGCTTTATAGCTCTAGCTTTGACATTCAGGTTTATGATCCATTCATTGAGACCATTTTTGTATGATATGAAATATGTATTGGAATTCTTTTTTCCACTTACATATCAAATTAACCCACCACTATTTGTTGAAAAATTTCCCATATCCATTGTATTTCCTTAGCATATTTATTGAAAACCAAATGACCACATATGTGTGGATCTGTTTTTAAGATTTCTATTTTTTTTTCTGCTGAAAAACATGCTTATACATTTAAAAATACTGCCCTGTTTTGATTACTGTCACTTTATGGTAGGTCTTGAACTCAGCACAATTTCTCCAGCTTTGTTCTTCTTTTTTCAAAAAATTCATTTTGGTTATTCTGATCTTTTGGAATTGGAACAGAAATTTTTGAACCAGTTTGTTAATTTATTTTTAAAAACCATATGTCTCCACTTATTTTTCTTAATTTCTGTTAGTAATGTTTTATAATTTTCAGTACAGAAATCTGTCTGCCTATACTTACATCCATACCTAAACATTTTATGTTCCTATGCTATTGAAATTGGTAGTTAAAAATATTTCATTATCTATTGTTTGTTGCTAGAATATAGAATTACACTTGATTTTTTAATATAGATCTTTAATATTGTATCCTGTGTTTGTACATTACTGTAAATTTATCAAGATGTTTTAGGTAGATTTTTTTGTAGATTCCTTTACTTTCTTTTTATGCATGCTACCATACTGTCTTCAAGTAAAGACAGTTTCTTTTTATTTTGCTCGCTAAGTTTCCTATTCATTTATCATGAATAGGTGTTGAATATTGCCAAATGCTTTTCCCCCCTGCTTATTGAGATAATATATCATTTCTCCCTCTTTTCTATTACTGTGATGAATTACCTTGATTGCTTTTGCACTATTAACCAAACTTGCATTCATGTGATAAACATTAATTGGTAATTCTATGTTAACTTTTTTATTGCTAGATTAGATTTGTTAATCTTTGGCATGGCTTTTTATGTCTGTTTATAAGGGACTTTGGTAGTTTTCTTATGTTATCTCGGCATGCTTTTGGTATCTGAGCAAAACTGGTCTCATAAAATGAATTGGGAATTGTCCCCTCCCTCCTCCTCTAAGTTCTGGATTTATGTAAGGTTCTGTTTTCTTCTTCACTGTTCATTAGAATTCTCCAGTGAAGACAGTTTAGACATGGACATTTCTTTTTCCCTGGATGCATCTTTTTTTCCATTGGTTTTTGATAATGAGATTAAGATATGCCTTCTTGTGGTTTTCCTTGTCTTTATCCTGTTTTTGGGGTGTGTGGATTTATAGAGGTATTTGGAGTACAAAGTTTCCATGTGCAGATGAATAAATCCTAGAGATCTGCTCTACAGCAGAGTGCCTCTAATTAACAATACTGTATTGTATACTTCAAAATTTGCTAAGAAGATGAATTATTTTTGGTGTTCTTATCACAAATAATAATAAATAAAGAGGGTAGGACAAACCTTCTAGAGGTGATGAGTATATTTGTAGCATGGACAGTGGTCCTGGTTTCATGGATATATCAGGTTGTACACATTAAATGTGTACAGCTTTTCATTGGTCAACCACAGCTCTATAATGCAGTTTTAAAAAATGTTTGGAGAGATTTTGACCATTTTTTTCCCTTTTAATCTGCATTTTCTTCCTCTTTTTCTGGAGGTTCAATAGGTGACTGAGACTGTTTTTTTATTTTTCAACCTTACCCCTCAGTACTCAGTTTGCATTTCTACTGCTGTGTCTTTGAGTTCATTAATCTTGAATTGTTCAGTCTCCAATCTGTTATTAAGTCTATCCAGTTAATTTTTCCTTTCAGTTATTTTGTTTGTTAGCTCTATAAATTATTATCAAACCATCAATTCCTTTTGTCATTATGTTCTTGCTTTCATTTAAATCCTTGAGGCTATTTATAATATTATTTTAATGTACTTGACTGCTAATTTCGTAATCTGTCATTTCTCAGTTTTTTTCCATTAACCAACTTTACTCCTGGTTATGAGCTACAATTTCCTGCTTCTTTTCACTTTCAGTAATTTTTTTATGATTGTAGACATTGTGAATGTTATGGTAATAAGTGTATAGGTTTTGCTGTCTTCATTTAAAGAGTATTGAAGTATGTTTTTACAGGACATTCAGTTACTTATGGATTATTTTGAATTTATCTTACAGCATTTTTGGATGGCATAGAATAGCTCTACAATGAGGACCCCTTCTGGGGTTTCTATTGAATGTCTCAGGCATTCAACAGGTTTCTCCAGTACAAAATAGTGTGCCACCCCTGAATAAGCTTTGAATTTATTCAGCTTCCTAGTAGGTTTTTATTTTTGCTCCCTTACTACCTTTTCCTCTATGTATTGTTTAGCTTTAACCTATGCTTAATATTCAACTAAGGTCTCAAAGGGCCGTCTGCATATTTTGGGAGCTATTTCTGTGGGAGCGTCCTCATCATCAGTACTCTGCCTTGCAAATCCAGCTGCCTCCACCTCTGCTAACTGTAATCCTGCCCCACTGCCTCAGGGGCTGGCCATGCTTTGCTTGGGCTCCTGTTCTCTGCTTTGGAACTTAGAAAGGGCTTCCAGCAGGAAAGTCACAGTGGTCATTTGTCTTCTCTTAGGTTTCACCGTCCTGCCCTGCCAGTTGTCCAATGCCTGGAAATAGTTGTTTTGCATATTTTGTCAGTTTTCTCATTGTTTACAATAGGAAAGCAAGTCCAGTTTCTGTTACTGTCACAGGCAGAAGTGACAGTCCTATCTGAAGTTTTTAATCTCTATTTTGAAGTTCAAACCTGTGTCAAAACAATAGTTTGTGGTTGTGTGCTTCCAAATCTGCATGTGCATCATACATGCTGGTCTTAAGTGGAATCGGTATTAGAAGCTTTTATTTTGGGAGTCGTTGGCTATTTCTGACTGTCTGAATCATAATATGACTTCATTTTGACTGCATTGAAAAATAAAATGTTTCAACAAACAAATTCCAAAAAGCAGTTTCAAAGCAGCCAAATGTGTTTTGTTTCAGTTTTTTATTTATAATTTTCAGAGTAAGATTCATATTCTTTAGAATGAATTACTACTGCTGTAAGGGTTTCATTCCTTCATCTTATTTTATACACTAGAATCATGTTGCATTGAATTCCAGAACAAATAAGCAAAAAGTCAAAAACTTTTAGAACATCAGCACATACACACACATACAAATCCTGTACTGAGTATAAATTTCTATGCCTTCTTTTCGTTTTGCCATGTAAGTAAACATCGACAAAAGGGACAACTAAACACTAGGTCTCCCTGGCATGTGATATGCAAAGACATGTTCAGTGTTTTTCTCTGGAAGTTTTAATAGTGTTCTGTCCCCAAACACAACATCAAAGAGGTCCCTTTCCATTCACACTCATGTCTAATCAATGCTGTGACTCTGGTCATGTTCTCACATTTGTCCCTTTATCCAGTCTCACGCCTATGTCCTATCTTCTCTTGTCCTAAACCAGACTGGCACACGGTCAAGGCAGGGCTCTGTGGGTGGGACAGTTACAGATTTTCTAGGAGGGCCAGAGCCATGCATACTTCCCAAGTCTCTGAAACTTAAAGAGGTGTTGGTTCTGGTCAGTGTTTGCACTGGAAGGGGAGGCAGAGAGGCTGGGCATGGTACCATACTTGCTGTGGAAGAGCATACTGAAGTGACATGGAAATATGAAGTGTTGTGAGGACATGAACATGAACTTGGTCCCTTTGAATCAATAGATGAAAGGATGTTGTCAACAGCAGTGGCAGGTAATTTGACTTCTAGTCATGAATTATTGGTCTCTTCCCATAAAAATGCAGCAGGGAAGGTGACCACACATTTTCTAATTAGTTTTGGCATCATCAGCTTCTGGTCATCTCTCTGTGTATGTGTTTTCTTCCACAGGTAAATAAACTAGCTCCAGCTGTTCTGGTGTGTCAGCTCGCCCAACAAGCTTGGCCCTTAGCTCTGATCTGACTGCACACAAGCCAAGCATTGTCTCCAACCTCATAGTTATTTTGACTTCTCATTTCCCAGGTCCATAATACTCATGAGAGTCTCTCATATGTTTTCAATATATTTTTATCCAATTAAGCAAGAACTGAGTCAGTGTATCTTGGGTCAGTTAAAACAGAATGCAGTATTTGAAAGCATGTATAAAAAATACATGTTACTATTTTATGTGTAAGAAATAATCATCTATCTTGAACTTGAGGTTTTAGAAGTATCTTGAGGTATTTAGAACACGTTAGGTGTTAATGTTACCTAGGTTCAGAATGTACATGGCGATCATCTTCTCAGACTTTGAAAAAAAAAATTCACTGAAATTAACAATTAATGGTTATATGTTCAGCCAAGATGTGATGCTGATTCAGAGGAGGGATGTGTGACCGTGTTCAAGGTGTTTCTACTTAGGAGATAATATTTTTCTGTTTGGTTGCTTTTTTAATTCCCATTTTCCTTTTGCTATTAAGTTATCTTAGTTCAAAACGAATACTTTGGTACTTCTTGAAAAGTTAATAAAAGGATACAGAGAAATAAAAAGAAAAAAGAAAATGGAAGGGCATATTGTGAACCAAAAACTAAAGGAGCAAATATAGTTGGAGCTTGGGACTTTTCAGAAGTGAGGAAGACTAGATCCCATTTTGTTTGATGTTCTGAGTAAAGCTTTGTCATTGTGTACTTCTCAACTCACCTGGGTATGTCTACTTAGTGTTTGAATTCAGTTAATTGTGACCTCATATCCATTTTATGAGTTTTAACATGTACATTAGCAATAGATCTATCAATGTTTTGATGACATAGTTATGCAATAGATCTCAATGGAAATAAATTAAGGGTTTAACTACTGGAATTAATTCTCTTGGATATTCACATATTCATATTAAATTGAGGGAAAACTATGTCCTGTAAGTTTTTGTTACAGGAGTCACAGGCATAAACACTCATTCTCTCTCCCAACTTTTCCTTTACACATTGTTTCTGTTTTACTCAGTGTCTCTCTGTCTCTCTTTACTTTTACTCAGGACTTGATTTTGTTGGTGTATTCATTCATTAAATGTGACTGAAAGTGACGTTCTATTAGAAGTTTAGCACAAACATGACTGGTTTATTTCAGAGTAAGCCCACCAACTAGAGGTGGAAAAAATTCCAAAAAATTCTATTTCCTGGAAAATTGGCTAATAAGCTTTTGATTTACTCAAAGGCTTGCTCACAATGTGGGATTTGAGGGTGGGGGCCTGGGTGGAAAGAATACAAAATATGATAAACATAACAGAAACTCACTGGCATCAAACTGATTGGAGTGCATTAGGAAAACAAGTTATGAGAGAACTATGAAAACAGGCTTTGTACTTTGGAAAGTGGAGTGTTTCAGAGATGCCGATTATAAAGATTGGAACTAATAGCAGTGCCCCAAAGCAAGGTTTCTGTTCAGGCCTGCTATGCACATTTTATTCTTCATTCATAAAGAAATCTTGACTTGCAAACAGGATGTATACCAGACCCCTCAAGGTTCTAAGAATTTCATCTACATAGAGAATTAATGTAAACACGTGTCTGTCTTTAACATTTTAACAAATGGTTAAGCCAAAATGAAACAAATAGCATTTAGCTTACCTATCTTTATAAAAGAAGGAAAAATGTATTAATGCATATTTTTTATTAAAAGCATATTTTAGAATGTTTTCTTTTTTTCAGGCATATTTATCTTCTTCCATTTCTTGACTCCACTGTGAATTTAAGTAAGTTCTTGGTTTGTTCTTGGTTTATTTGACTTTTGATTTTAAAAGGCAAGGCATGAATTTCAGTCTCTGAATTTGGAGGGATGTCCTCCTAGCTTCCTGGAGGAAAGGGCAATTAAATTGGCCCTTAGAGAAAGGGCATTATTTCACCAACAGGACAGACAGAGCCCTCCTAGACAAAGGGGATAGGATATGAGTAGAGGACCAAGTCATTTGAGATGAGCGAGAGTGACCTTATGGTCTAGGACAAAGGCAAAGGAGGAGAAAAAGTGGGGAAATTGGGCTTGTAAATGTCCTGACTGCCAGAACTAGGAGTTTTATTTGAATAATTGGCACTTGGTAGACATTGACAGTTTTAAGTAGAACTCCATGAAGAGGAAGTGGGTAAGCTAGAAAGAAATGAAGAAAGACCAAAGTTTCTGGAGCTATTTCTCTGTGCTGTACATTAAATAGGCATGCCAAATTCCTTATCTGCAGATAGGTAAACTAGGGCTGAAATGTTGAAAACTTGGTAAGATCTATAGATTAGGTGCTCAGACCCAGGTGTGTTGAAAGCACAAAGCCCAAGCTTGCATAGTAATGAAGAGTTGTTGCAAGAGATGCTTCAGGACCAAAGATCTGGCATAAGCCTTGAGACTGGGACCCAGGATACTGGATGGAAGCCTCTAGCCTGCATCCAGGTGAAGTTTGTAGGCTCTATCTAATGTTGCAGAATGTAGGACAAACACCAGATTCTAGTTTTATTAATTCTTTTTCAGATTATCAAAGTTAGTAGGATTTCTGGATTAGCATACTAAGGCATGCTTAATAATACCTCTTCTTAACTTCCTATTCAAATATTCATAATGATATACAGACTGAATGACAGCAGCTCCATAAATTGAACACAAGAAGAGTACAGGGCAGCATTTTCTCGAATTGCATCTCTGGTGTAGCAGATTTGAAAATACATTCTTGGGCTACATATTCTAGGTTCCAACCTCTGATTTGGACAATAAAGAAGCTACCCAAGCCAGTCGGCAACTGTGGTTGCCTCTTCATTACAGGTGCTAAATATTAGATTGAAAAGGATTCTCCTCTAAGCATACTCATCTGCTTCTGAGTTGTAAGTGTTCTCAGATCTAAACAAATTAAACCCAGAGCCCAGTCCTTTCCCTCATTTTTTCTACATGTATTCATTTCTCTTTTGACATTCATTCAGAGATGACAAGTCTCGGGGTACAAAAGGCCAGGAAGTAGAGGAGGTAGAGGCAGGTAGAGATGGCAAAATATTTCTAGTAGCACACTGAAGATCTGAAGAACTGTGAACGACATTTGATTCAAGCACTGTCAGAGCAAGCTACTGTTAGTGATGAAGAAGACATGAACTCCGTTCACCAGGTGCCCACCAGATAAATCCCTGCCATGTCCCCCCAGGTGAGAACAGATTATGCCCCTCTATTCGGCTTTTAGTTTCTGAGAGGAAAGCTCCCCAAACTCAAATGGCTCATGAAGGGTGGCTGGTCATCCTCTTTATTGCAAAAATCATGTATAGATAGACTTCAAAGATGACTATACCCAAACATGTGCCCCATGATAAGAAAACACAAATGAGGACGGAGAGCAGTGCCACAAAGCAGGCTGAAGCACTTTGCTTCCCCAGCTGCACCATGAATCTCCTGAGCAGATTTAAAAAAAAATACCAACCTTGGGCCTCAGCCCTAGAACTTCTGATTTAATTGGTGCAGAGCTAGGCCTGGGCATTAGGATTTTTAAAAAGTGTCTTCAGATGACTCTAATGTAACCAAGATCAAGAACCACTGATTCAGAACAGCTCTTGACAAATATTTTCCTCTCACTTAGCCTCAATTTCCTTATCTAACAAAAGAGAAACCTTCAACAAGGCAGCGAATCATTGTGTTTCTCCTACTTTCTTGGAAATTGCTCTAATATTTATATTTTAAATGCTCCAAGGAAATACGTATCTGTGTTAAAACAGAGCCAAACAGCAAGTGAGATAAGTGAAAATTGCATGTGGTCTAGATTACTTCTTTGCACTTTCTTAATTTTAGAATGGACTGTCATTCCAAGACTGGTTTTGTTTTGACTGACAGAGAGCAGTGCTAACAAAAATAAGGACCCTAAACTGCGGCCAGAGCATGGGGAGGTTTACTGGGGTCTGTCCATGGCCTCAGATACCAAACAGCCACCTGACAGCCCATCAGTACAAAGAATACAAAAAAATAGTAAAAATGTGTTCCTGGACTACCTTTTCCTAAACTCCCTGGCTCTCAGGTGCTCCATCTATCCAATGGTTCGATGATATGATTTAAAGCTTCCTTAATTCTCCAATTACACATATTATTATTATTATTATTATTATTACAGGGTTTCATTAGCATTAAGGACAATAAATAAAACAAAATGTATGTTTTACTAACTTTTCAGCAGTTTAGATATCATGGATAGTCCAGTACCGGGTCTATGACGAGTGATGAGATGAGTGAAAACTTGCCTGTACCACCAAACTGAAGAAAGGAGGGTGCCATAAGATGCAATAATCAAGAAAAAAAAATCCAGTGTTCTGTTTTAAAAAATCGAAATTAATACACATCTATGATGAGCAACATATCAACACTCTAAATACATTGCATTTTAAAACTTAGATTTGTTTAGAAATTAATGTCTATAGTGTTTGCCCCAACTGATATTCAAAACATGCTCATTCAATCATTCATACAAGAAACTTGCAGAGATAGCAAATATAAAGATGATGAAAACATGGCTTTTTCCTCAAAGGACTTATAACCTAATATGGGTGGTGAAGTCAGTGAAGAAACAAAAATGGAAGAGTGTAATAATATAAGTACCCATGATATTGGTATCGAGAAGACAAGGTAATTGATTTTGACTGGGAGTGTATGTGTATGTGTATAGCAGATCTGGGCTTCTTCATAAAAAATTTTATGAAGATCTTTCAGTCTTCATAAAAATGTGACTTTCTAACTGCAGAAGGTTTTTTAGGAGACATGATGGAAAGGCAACCCGTGTTGAGGGAACAACATGGCAAAACCACATAGATTGGGCATAGAGAGGAAATTTGGGAAAGAAGGTGGCTTTTGTGGCAGAATCATAAATGTGTATGATCAGCTATGATACTGGAACATGTGACTAGAAAAATTGGTTGCAATTGGAATGTTATTAGTACCCATCATCTGCTGGATTCCAGAGTCAGGCCGTTTAGGGTGAAGAAGAGAGCTGTAAATACTCTTCGAAGTATAGAACCCCCACACATGAGAAGCCAATGTGTTTCTAAATCCAACAGTGTTTTGGAAGTTTGTAGCTCTGGCCTAGTAAACTTAGCCAAGAAGATTTAGTTAAACATCGAAGCAAACAGGCAGCCTCTGGAATTCAGCTTTGAAGTGACAAAAGGAATCATTCACTCCCCCATCTGTATCACAAGCAGGGGGGAATCAGAACTGGGGTAACAGCTTTTAGAGATGGCCCTCACTTTTGATGGACCATTTGTGAACATACCAGTTACTGTGTATCAGGTTTTGAATTGAACCAAGACTGACTTTTATGACTGGAAGTCATTTCTGTGAGAGAAAAACAAAGCACATCCAAGTGCAATAGTTTTTCAAATTGTGCACGCGCTTCTAGAGATGGAGTGTCTTTGGCCTTGACTTGAAAGCTGTGGTGGTGAGTCTTTTAGGAGGTGGAAGGTAATGAATGTAGACAGCAGAAATAAACAGGATCCTCAGGAATCCTTCTGGTTTGGCATGATGGAATCCAGTGGCAAGTACACTGTATATAGCTAGAAATGAATAATAACTTCATGAAAATGGAGGCGGAATTTCATGGTGTGTCCTCCTCTGATCCTACCTGCTCTTAACCACAATGCTTGTGACTTTCTCTCTCTCCTTCCTTCTCTCTGTCTTATATTATTCTTAATCTCTAAGATAATGTAAATTATGGTTCCTTTTTGGTTATGACCAAATTTCTAGCTATTGTATTATTGGTAATTTCCTTTCTAAATTAGGAAATTGTAGTTGAAAAAAAGAAAACACATTTTTTTTCTTCTTTAGTCAATTACAATAGCATTGGGGCTTTTCTAAATGACCAATTTGAGGATTTGGGTAAATCTTCACATATACAAGACTTTACCTAGTTCTTACTCTTAAATATTCTTAAGCAAAAAAAACAAAAACAAAAAACAAAACATCAAATCTATAGCTAGTGACTTATGTTGAAAACTGAATTGGGATTGGCCGTTACATATCATGTTTTATATTTCCTAGACTTTTTGTAATTCTAGAATTCCCTAGAAACTAAAACATGCTCATTTACAGCACTTACTAGTTAAAAATAAATGCAATTTGTACCTAAAATAATATGTCGTTTAAAAATGCCCTTGAAGGAACAAAACTTTCATTCTTCTCAATTCTTTTCCCTTGGCTATATGGAAAACATTCCACTTAGCTCATTCAGAAATGTGCAAACCTGGCTTTGGGCACAATACTAATTTTCTAAAATGGGCCAGGGCTGGTTTCTATACATTTCTTGCAATCAGTTGCATGTGGTTAGAAGTAAGACTAATGGTGAATTATAGTGATTGCCTGCCATCAGTCTATGCCATGCTTACACTCACCTGCATAATACATCAATTGTCCCATCAATGCCCAGGTCTCATAACAGGCTTGAGATTATGTGGCTCTTGTGTGAGGAAATACACACCAAGCACCAATGTTTCAAGGACAGATCACGGGCACCCAAGTTCCTGCTGCTCCAGCTTCCACAGCAGCAAGGAGAAAACAGTCGTAGGTATGTTGATTCACATCACATTAGAAGGTGAGCCATAGGCCCCTGAGAGTGTATCACACAGCCCGAGCAGGACAGGAGGGATCTACTAGGGCAGTGTTTCTAATAGTGCAGCACTATTGACGTTTTGGATGGGTTAATTGTTGTGGGTGACTGTCCAGTGCTTTCCAGCATCCTTTGATTCTACCCACTAGATGCCAATAGCACCCCCCTCCCTGCATTGTGACAGTCAAAAAATATCTCCAACCATTGCCAAACATCCTCTGGGAAATTGCAAAATTTCCCCTGAATGAGATCCACTGTACTAGGGGAAAAGTAAAACTAAGCTTTTGTAATTGGCCAATGTTGCATAGTGAATGCATGAGGTATATAGCAGTCTGTAGGATCAATGTGAATAAAAGATAAATATTTGTTAAACATACCTAAAAGTAATGCATATATACACAGAACATACATTGACATTTTCAGTAAATTTTTCACAGAGGGCGGGGAATGGTAAAAATAAACCTTCACAGTTATGGTACTTCTGAAACACCTGTGTTTGGAAGAAAAGTGAGTGTGAGAATGGTAGAAATTTTTTTTCTACTTTGGTCCTCATTTTGACCAACTTAGTGGTTTTAATTCTACCCTTCTGGTTATGTAAAATAATTGTCAATTTTCTTCCTCATAATCCATCAACTGTTTGAAAACATAAACTATATCATTCTAAAGTCCCTTTGCAACCTTTTTTAATCAAATGAAATAGGACTTAGTTTTAAGTTCTTCCATCACCACTCTTTCCCCTAAGGGAGCTTTAGTCTGTTTATATTATTCTTAAATTAGAATTCTTACGATTGAAATGAGAACTTGAATCAATTGGAAATGCTTTCATCTGCAAGAAAGAGAAAATCCAGTAGGGACTTGAACCTTTAAAAAAATGTTCTCACAAAACAAGGATTCCAAAGATGTTGATTGTTGACACTGGGGTTCAGCTGCTCAAGTCTTGGCCTCTAGCTGGTCATCTGCCCTATCTTCTTAACATAGAGCAAGGAGGGAGGTAGAATGGATGTTAGCATTAGCAGGTCAGCAACATGTGGAAGAGGAAGAGAATCACTGCATATAGTTGTATCAGTGCACTTCAAGAGCCTAGTTGCTTCTTTGCAACCATATTACATGATTGACGTGAATTTAACTGTACCACAGAAACTATTCCACTGCTGTACAATTTATTTGTCACCAATATATACATCTCCCTTGGTTTAGGTCCTTGAATATTGAAACTATTGGTTGCTATTGCATCCTAATATTATTATAGGTCAATTATATAAGTGATCAGTAAATATTTTAAAAAATTATCAATGTATACCAATATGTTTGAATATTAAAAGCAAAATTTTCATTTCTAAATTTTTTATTAGAAAATTTCCATTTACAGCTTATTTATTTTTCCTTCTGTTACATCGGAATTCCTTATATAGTGTCTGCAGGTCTATGAATTCTTTAGAAATTGTACATAATATTTTGTGTGAATATACATTTCCTAAGTGAATCACAGCTTAAATAAGGTTCTTAAAGTACTATTTGGCTCTAGAAAAGTTAACTTCTTATACAGTATAGATTTGTCAAAAATAAAAAAATGGATAAATGGAACATCAAAGGAAAAGTACTCTGAGAAGAGAATTATTTTTCAAGAAAATAGGACAACCAGAAAGGACTTGTTGGAGAAGTTTATGTTTCTTTCTATTATCCTAAAGTAGAAAAAAAAATGCATCTGCAATTATAGGCCTGAATTTCATGTCAAATTCTGCCACTGAGCTCACATAGGAAATTAGTTAATGTCAAAATCCAAAAAAGGTTTAGGAGTCTATTGGATTGTAGGAATAAAAATAATGGGCTCCCAAAACACTTTGCCAATATTAATATAGCTTTGTTCTTTCACTAAAAAAGATGCAATATATAAGCTGTCCTTTCTATAGGCTCCTGACCCATTTTCAGCAGTAGATGCCTTTTAAAGTCTGTGTTGATGGATTTATATCAATTCAATCATAATTCTGACTGGTCCCCTGTAAGACCAATGACAGAGAAACTGGTAGGAGTAGGAGAGAGGTCTATGACTTTCAGCCACTGGAACTTGATCATGGCTACGCTACATAGAGCTAAATTAAGGTGCTATACATATTTCCTAAACAGTACATTTCCTGTCTTCATTCTCCTAATTACAGGGATTTTTACCTGCTGGTTAAGTGATGTGCAGATGATTGAACAATTTATTATGCTATTGTCAATATATTCTGGGAAACAAAGATTTATTACTTATTAAACTCATATGAACAAATGATACCAAAGGCTTTCTTGATAATCGTATGTCTGGGGCCTCTTTAAGTCAGACACTCCTTGTCCTCAGAGTGACAACAATTATTTGGACATGCTGAAATAGTTTTTCAAAGAAGGACATGCAGACCAGGAAAATAAAACAAAAAAACAGTAATAATCACTTCATCTTCCCCACCCAACCAGGGAGATTCCCAGAGTCAGAACTGGTATACCAAGCTAATTACAAGACTGTGTGAATTATTGTCTGTAGCTTGCTTGCTTTATACAGAAATGAATGTAAAGGGTCATGATATCTACTTAATTGTTAACAAAATATAAATATTATGCCTTTGTAATTCTAAACATTGTTTTTCTGAAATGAAAACCAGTATTTTGTGTCTGTGTGGAAATACCATGTCAAAGAAAAATTAACTTGGAAAGGTTGATTAACCAAACTACAAAGAATGAAATACTGTATAAATCTTTCAACTTCTTGAAGAAGCAAGGAAGGACCTTGAGTGTTACTGACTCACACACTGTGAAGTTTTTAATTAGTTGCATTGAAAAGGGATATTCTGTGACGTCCAAGCCTCAGCCATAAGAAATGTTATAGACTCCACTTGATTATCTGGGAATACCTGCTCTTGGAACCCCTGAACCACCTTGTAAGAAGACTGACTACAAGTTGTTGAAGAACCCACAGGGAAAGGCTCAAGAGTACAGGAAAAAGGAGGGGTCTGGCTAAGACTGGCCTTCTAATTGTTCCCGCAAAGATGCAAGGCATGTGAGTGAACCTGTCTTGGACTCTTCACTCCAGTCCAGTCACCAAATGAATCTCAGTGACCCAGCTGATGAGTGGAGCAGGCGTATCCTCCAAGTGAGCCCTGACTTAGAAGTCATGAGGTTCAATAAACTGCTGTCTTAAAACTACTAAATTTTGGGATGGTTTGTTAATGGCAATATTGTAATCAGAACATCCTTCTTAAATTTTTTAAATGATTTGATCAAAAACTTTATTCATTGATGTATTGCCAACAAAGCATTTCTTAGTGGCATTTTGGAAAACATTGTTCCAGGCAAAAGATTTCCCCATCCTTCATCTCCTATCCCTTTGTCCCTGTTTTCAAGCTGTATTCATTGTCCTTATCACTGTTGGCTTTAGATTCTCACTTCACACTAAGCCTTTAGTTAATCTTGTTCTTGAGTCAGGATATATACCTTTTGTCTAATGACCCAAATAACATCCAAGTTAGCTTGGATGAGGGTCTATCTCAAGTCTTAGTGCCGGTTCTAGTACCTTTGATCCTGTGTTTTTGTGTGTGTGTGTGTCCCCCATCCTCATTTTACTGTGCCCCAATAACTGGGTCTTAAGTTTGTTAATCCTGCTTAAATGTCTAGCCTCATAGCCTTTCTAATAACTCCATCTGAGAATGGGATCCTCTCTTGTTTTAATTTTCTGTAAGTATTATAGTAAATCGTCACACATTTTGCAGCTTAATCAACACCAATTTATTATCTATCTCACAGTTTGTCTAGGCTCCGCATGGCTCAGCTGGGTCTCTGTTCTGGGTAATACCTGGATGGAATCAAGGTAGCAACAGGGCTGCATCCCTTTCTGGAGGCTCTAAAAATGAATCTGCCTCTATGTTTCTTCATGTTGTTAGTAGAATCAGTGCCTTGCAGTTGTAGAATTGAGGACCCTGTTTTCTCGCTGGCTGTCAGCCAGGGGTCACGTGGCTTCTCACTGCTGCCTGTGTGAGCTGGCTCCCTTGGGTTGTGGTCCCCTTTCTCTGCCTGCAAAGCCAGTGACAGCGCAGGGAGACCTTCTAGTGCTGGGAATTTCTCTGACTTTCCCATGTGCCTTTTTCTTCTGCTTTTAAGAGTTCATGTGATTACACCCCAATGAATGCAGGATAACCGCTTTTAAAGTTTGTGAGTTGGTAACATTAATACCATCAGAAAATATTTTCACAGCAGTACCTGGATTAGTGTTTGAATAACCAAGGGATAGGAATTATGGAGGGATATTTTCAGATTTCTACCTTCCATAACATGTCATCCCAGGAGCTAAAGATCTATCTTGGAATCAAGGAGCTGAGTTCTTGCTCTAACCCATCTTCTCTGGCTTCCTTACTTCCCTGACCTAGTCCTGGCTTGCCATTTGTCTAAAATGTCAGCGTAACCTATGTAAAATATTTCCAGTACCATATTTTGCCCACTTGCTAAGATACCACTGACCATTTCTTGAGTCCCCTTGATGATGATCTGCCTGGATTGCTGTCTATTCATTCATTCATTCAACATTCATTCATTCAACAAGTACCTTCTGTGTCATTTGTAGATGCCAGGCACCTTCTTAGGACCTGGTAATATAGCTGTGGGAAAAAACAAAGACTGTGCTCTCAAAGTATGTACATTTTTATATCTATATATTTATATCTATCTATACCTATTTATATACATATAACAGACATATACAAATGAGTGTATATATATGAATATATGCATATGTGAAATTTCATGTGTTGAGGAAAAATGAAGGAGGAATGCTTCTATTTGAATTAGGGTGGTCAGAGATGGCCTCTCTGAGAAATAACATTTAAACAGAGACTTGAAGGGAAGAAGTAGAAGCAAGTCTATGTCTGGGAAAGAATGTTCTTGGCAAAGGTTTCTGGACAGGGTTCATGCTTAGAACAGTAAGGAACAGCAGGAAGGAAAAGCTGCTGGAATAGTGAACCAGGACAAGAGGAGTAAGAGAAGACGTTTGAGAGGAGGCAGGAGCCAGACCCTGGGGGTTTGAAGGCCATGGAAAGTACATTGTTTTGTTATTACTTTGAGTAAGGTAGGAAGGCTTTGGAGAATTTTTAGCGAAGGAGTTAAATGATCTGACTTATGGTTTTCCATGATCAGTCTGGCTGCACCATTTAGGAGGCATTTGCTGTTGTTCAAGGTAGAAAAGGCTGGTGGTTTGGACTGGAGTGGTAACAGCGGAGGAGCTAAGAAGTAGCTGTTCTTCGCATAATCTTAGAACACGGGGCTTCCAGTGCTTGTTCCTGCACTCAGCCATCCTGTCTGACATACCCACAGGGGTCGCTGCTCCAGGCACTTCTTCAGGGTCCCATGAATGAGGGCTCTCGTGTCTTTTGTATTTTCTGCTTGACCCCAGCCAGCTCTAAAGTCTGAGTTCCCACCTTGAAACTGCCTAAAGCAGTACAGCTAAGACCTGTGCAGCCAGAGAGACCATCTGTGATGGCACAGAGCTATTCACAGGGGCTCAAGAGTGAAGAAACAATCTAGGGAAATTCTTTTCAATGTATAGCAGGTAGTGAACTTACTTGGAAGGTGAGCAGATTAATCGTTCCCAACACATTTGTAGATGAATAATTCTTTTTTTTTAACCTAGAAGTTAATTAATTAATTAATTAATTAATTTTGGTATCCTTAATCTACAATTACATGTGCAATATTATGGTTATTAAACTACTCCCTTCATCAGGTCCCCCCCACCAACCCCATTACAGTCACTGTCCATCAGCGTAGTGAGATGCTATAGAGTCACTACTTGTCTTCTCTGAGTTGTACAGCCCTCCTCACGCCCCACCCCCAACATTACGTCTGCTAGTTGTGATGCCCCTTTTTCCCCCTTGTCCCTCCCTAGATGAATAATTCTTTTAACCTAAAACTAGTAAAGCCACTGTTGGAATGAGTGTACTTACAAGTGATTAAGAAGTATGCTTTCCTGCTTTCCAGAATTTAGATGCTTTTAACAATAAATAACAACAACAAAAAGTCAGTAACCCCAACTCAAGGCAAGCCCCAGTGAAGGCTGAAATAGGGAGTCAAAGCCCTGTGCACATCTAGAAGTGAAACGAGAAAAGTATACAGCGAAGTGTGTGAATTCATGCCAGAGAGATGCCCTAGGTGGGTTCCCTGTCTTCACCCTGGAACTGTTCCAGGTGGGTTAATTACCTTGGGTTTTGGTTCTCTTTACCTATGAGATGGACGTGGAGGGGACTAGGAAACCGAGCTACCCCTTTGTTTGTGTCTACGCGAAGACATAATCATTCATTCTGTGGGAAAACATCAGTTTAATTGAACAAATAAAACAATAATACATCAAGATAAAGTCCCACAGAATCTAGGAATTAAAGATGGCTTGGACTTTCCAAATGTCTATCTTGCCATTTCTAACCAACTTCTTTGTTCATTCTACTCCGGATCTAAAAGCTACAGCAGGACCGTTTTTACACATTTGACCTTGTCTGAACCAGCTCATTATTGGCTGTGAAGGGGTTTGTAAGGTTAAATACCACAGTTTTGTTTTTATACTCCCCAGCAATTTACTGGTTTTCTAAATCAAATTCTCTCCCCTCTTTCATTAAACAACAGTCCTTTGTAGATTCTAAGCATGTGCCTCTATTCTCACTGCTTGCCGGATTCTTCAGTTTCCTTGCCATTTTTATTGGAATTTTAGGACTACTCTTGCTTTTACTCAGGGGTCAACACATTAGGACACATAACACTTCCCCTGTTTCTCAAGTCTCACACAGTCCTCCATCCACCCTACAATCCCTCCCTCAGACTCACATTCCTTAAGGATTTAAGACTCTCAGTGCTTGAAAAGGAGCCAGTAATTGATAGTAAACCTCTAAAAGTGCTTAAAACAGTGCCTGGCACTAGGTAACAGCTAAATGACCATTAACAACTGCTATGATGTGATAGTCATCTGTAACATTGGGATCTTAAGACCAGCCTCACAAAGGTCATGGAGAGAAATATGTGGGAGATAGTTTGTAAGGTGTTTACCACAGGGCCTGACCCACAGATGTTCAACAAATCTTAGCCATGTTATGATGACTAAGTTTATATGTCATCTTTTGAAAAGTAGAGGTGTTTTAACTTGCTTATTTAAAGTGTATATACCTACCAAGAAGAAAACTAAGTACAATGATTCTGAAATATTACTTGAGAGAAGTGCAGTTTTTCTATGCACACTAAAAAGTAGGGATTTCAGATTTCAGAGGAACTGATGTCCTTAGGAACCTTAATACCACATATTTGTTAGCTTTTACTAGTAAATGTCAATTCTTTTTGAACTTCAATGCATGCATTGTTATCTTGACTCTTTAATTTTATATCTAGAATAAGTTCATCTTCAAAAAAGTAAAGAGGAAGCAGACAGATTATGTTTCTTGTTATTTCTAATTTAACAACAAAATTTCAATTCCAGACCAGACTCAGGGGGTCAAAGTCTAGTAAGAAAGACTTGAAGTAAACAGTTCCATAGTACTTAAAGTAAGACAGACAAAGTATTAATTGTCTGTGCCAACGTGGATGAAGGATGGTGGAAATTCTAGACAGCCTAGGGCTTCCTTAAGACCTGGCTTGGTGCTACTGCTGATTTGAGAGAATTAAAAACAAATGGACAATAGTTTCCAACTCAAAACATACTACACGCAGTAATACTTTAACTTAGTTTTCAATTAACATTTATTATGCCTACTGAAACCATAAAGCCAATATTTAATTTTACAGTTTAAAGTCACACATAGGGAAATGCTTTACAAAATAGGATATTGTTCCTCAATGAAAAATATTACAGTACAGGTCCCAAATGTCTTGGTTCAAGTGGTTCACCTGAATAACAGGATTGTTGTGGAATGCAGGCTACATAACACAATAATGCTTTCAGTAGCTGATTCAGGTTTGAAAATTGCCAAAGCTGAAGAGATATTTTAAACAAGACCTGTCTTGAGTTTCCAAGATTTTTGGTTTTTCAACTGTATTATATTTACAGAAAAATATCATCACTTCCAGAAAATTGAGGGTAATAACCAGCTTACATTTTGCTGCTTATGTACAGTATGTAAATCTTTGACATTTTACTTTACCTGTTTCAAGATTTAAAAATCTCAGTTATCCCTGCTTAGGTTTATTACCTGGCTTTACTCACAAACTGTAATATGGAAATCAAATGTGTGTGTTACTGCTTACTTCAACCTGAACATATTTCTGAAATCTGTTTAGTTATCTACAGTCTATAAACAAAGCATATGCATGGTTTCCTCTAATACATCACACTCAAATGTAAGCAGTATTTGTTAGCTCCTCCATGTATGGCATCCAGTGACTATATATATTTTATATATTTCTTAATCAAAAGTCTAACATCACAAAGTCACAAACAGTATGATCTTCTATTCTCAATATCCTCTCACTATGGGTTGAAGTGTTTTTGGTACGTTGTGAAGTGCTAAAGACTGAGATACAGTAGCCAGGTAGCTACTTTATGAACAGAAAATATTGCAAAGCTTAAGAGTCAGGCCAAATATACACAAAAGTTTGTGTATAGGAAACAAATAAGTTTGTTTGAAAGGAATGCTGATAGCTTAGTCAGGGATGAAACATTTCCCGTCTAAATGTCTGCTACTCCAGCCTAACGCTATTCAAGTTTTGATGTCACCTTAAACATCCTCGATGTACATATAGTTTATGTCACTAAACGCTGTTGATCAGAATGACCATTAGATGCAATTTCCCAAACTTTGAGTATCAAGTTGTACCCAGACAAAAAACTTAGAGTTCTTTCTTACAAATTGAAAAATCATGTAGAATAAAATAGTAACCCAGGAATACCATATTTTGACAGTTAATCACTGAAGATGTTAGCACTTAAGTAAGAATTGCAATCTTTCATTGAATGTACTGAAGGAAATGAAAAAAAAAAAAGAATCCCATTTTATTTACAAATCGCAGCTTTCCTCACCGTGTTAGACTGGGCCACTCTGATGGAGCAGTGCCTTCTAGAATGACGGGCCTCTCTGTTTTTTTCACTTGACCCTTGGCAGTCCAGAAGGACCAGTTGTTGGAGCTCTGGGGCAAGGAGCCCAGACAGCGAACTTACTGCTAAAGTGCTAGTCTATTAGGAGGGGGCAATCAACTGGGTTAACTAATATGCACATTTCTGTCATATTCTTAAAAAATAAACATCTTCTAATAACATATCCCTTTATTTTTCCCACAAATTCTGCATTGAGAATTAATTATGGTATCCAAAAGACACTTGGCAGGTTGAACGCTTTTCTGATCTTAACACCACGTGTATTTCCATTCTTTGTCTCACTAATGCAGGGGTTCCTATTTCAATATGCTCCCAAACATTAACTAATCACAAGACAGCTAGGTGTTATAGACTCATGTTTTATGAGGCTATGACTTGAGAAGTCATTTCTGTAGTTCATGCTTGCAGGAGGGGCTACTGGGATTTTTTTTTTTTCAGTGGCCTAGTCTGTTAGGTTGATCTACCTGTTGGATAATCTATAACTACAGGTTGTCGGCAAATGAGAAAAACAATAGAGAAAACATACAAGATCCTTTTCTGTTTGTCTAAATGATAGGTCACTTTGATCCTGAACTTGGTTCCATTATAGCTTTGGATGACCATTTCTGTATTCATGGTTGTTCATTTATCTTGTAGGTTAGACACAGTAAGAATGATAAGGTATTTTTATGGTTTAATATTTAATTATAAATAGATTATAGTTATATTCATCAGTCATGCCAATGAGATTTCATACTCAGCCACAAAGTATTAACATTTGGTAATTATTAAATTCGGTCTTATTTTATAAACAATGAACTCTAAGTCATAGCACAAATACTGAACTTCTTTGAATCCAGTTGCTGTCCTCACCTACACCATTACAATGAACTCGTTAGTAAGGAAGGAGTCAACAGTAGAAACACCAGAACCAGAGATTGATCCAGTCAGTTGTGTGTCCTAGGGTGCTTTGCCTTAATTTTGTGACCAGACTGTATTTATAGTCAGAGGCAAGCTGATGTGATCCAAGGTGTCCCTGGCCTGTCCCAAGTCCTATCATTCCATGACATTTATTGTTAGTAGAAAGTCACTCGGTGGAGACACTATATTTGTAGAAATAGATATGACTCTAACACTTGAATCATTTTAATCAAATGTGTTTACTCCCTTGTATAGAATCTTACATACATGAGAGACTAAATAATATTAATTTTAAGAAGTGTTTCTAAAGCAGCAAAAGACAATATTTGGTTTTATTTTCATTGATATCACTTGGAGGTTGTGTGTGCACACCTTTCATATAGTACATCAGTATCTCCTTGTCCCAAGTTTATCAGGGAAGTGAATGCACTTGATTCTTAATTCTTTCTCAGCATCTATGGGAAGCTTCCAGCTTATCTATATACCCACGTTTAGAACTTGGATCTTAGTTGCTTAAGTGTTTTTCTCATCTGTGACTTGGAAAAATTAGTATTAATGAAACTCAAAAGATCTAATGTAACTAGAAGTAATGAACACTACTAGTCATGAAAAATTCAGTTAGAAACTTCCTTGGAAAAGAAAGTAGTATCAGAATAAAGATATGTGAGGAATATATATATACATATATATGTATATATGTGTGTATATATATATGTATACCTGTTCCTTGCAGAAAGCTTTCTATAAAAAAATACAAAAGCAACCAGTGCTGTATATTATGTAAACTCACAAAGTGTACTTTATACACAAACATGAAGCATAAATTAAAAAGTAGGACAACAGCAAAACATTTTAAATAAAGAATTTGCACATATCTTTGTTAAATAAGAATAAATAATTTTATCACACAAATACACATACCAGTTGCAAAAACAGTAAGTCATTTTTTTTCAGTGCTGCAACTTTTTGTTTGTGATTAATCCCTTAATTCTTAGTTTAATGGATAAAACTGTTTCCACAGGAAGGCAAAGAAAGTTGAATTTATTAAACAAATTAAAACAATGCTGGGCTTAATTTTGCATTTTTTTTCTAGAAGAAATAAATGCTATTTTCTTTTGGACTCTCTGTATTTACTTAAACTTAATTTGGAGTGTTTAGTCTTGTGAGATTAGATTCTTACTAACCTGAGCATTTTCAGACAAACTTTTTTCTTTCTTTTTGAGGAAGTAACCACTAGCATCATGAACTCTAGACTCATTCAGGATGCAGCTAAGGACAGGTAAAACTACAGTTCAAAGTCAATCTGGACTCAATTATATTGCATTATAGAGGATTTTTCATTTGTTTATCATTCATAATATTTCCTCAACACTCCATTTCTCTGAATTTTAGTTTTCAGTCCATATCAATATATATTTTTTCTCAGAAATGTAGACATATATTCCTTGGTCAATTTATTAATATACTCATATGAAAAAACTAAAAAAACTCCTTGAAACCATGGAACAGTGGTTAATTCATTCATTCTACACTCTCCAGGATTGTTTGCTTCAATGAGAAGTATAAAACTTCATTGTTTGAGTGAAAATGAATTACTCATAAATCATATTTAAAAAATCTATGAGTACAATATGGAGAAGCAGAGTAGGAGACAATCATGTTTGTGCTTCAATTATTTTTTTAATGTTGCTGTGAATGTAACTATAAAAGGTAAAAATATTTTTTTATATTTGAATTACTTGATTAAAATGATTTCAGATATTGGAAAAAGTAATGTTGGCCTCACCATTAACTCTCTCTGCATAGTCAAATTGTTGGTGTGATTTAAAATTTTTTTTCTGAGTGATTTGAATAGCTTTGTTTCTGGCTTCTGGTATCTGTTGACCTCCATCAAATGTAGGTTACCAGTCTTATATGGGGTTCATTTCTCTAATTGATAATTTTTTAAGAAAAAATGACCATGTCTAAAGCAAAGTCTATTTAAAATCCAAAGGATGATTACCAGTTTTGTAAAACAATTCTTTGTTTTACCTAATAAGTCCTCAAGAAAATACTTAGTGAGACATGTTTTCCTGGCTTACTGCAATTAATGTGATATAGCAAGATCAATTACATAATTCCTTTATATTAAAATATATTATAATAAAAATAAACTCTCATGACCTTAAGGGAACTCAAACAATGGTCCCCTAACATCCTTATATGCAAATCTTTAACAATAGGCACATTTGGTAAGATTATTATAAAAACTTTAACAATTGACTTTGTGATATTTCACAAAGAAAAAAACTCAGTGAAATGAAATACCTTTGATTTTCTGAGTTATCGAGTTAGAGGGATGCAGTTTACTATTTAAATAAAGATTTCAATGCATGTGATTGTAAAAATTTTCCAAGTCTAACTATTCAACCTTAGAAAATACCTAGACAGGATATGAACATTAAAGCAACAAGCTGCTCAAAAATAATCACATTTCATTACTCAAACACTTACTGTGTATCCAAATCCTCCCAATTGGGAAAAATCTTAAGTACAGTATGAGTGTCCTTGGATTTAAAAAAAAACAAACAATGCAAGGAATTATTGCCTATACGGTGTGGAAACAGTCTTATTAGTATTAATGACTTTTTTTTTTGCACTAGCCACATTAGTGATAACCACTTCTAGATGTGGCTAATTCCCAAATGATCTTTAATATTCCTATTAAACTAAGTCAACAAGAAGTACAAGTCATTGGTCATTGTAGGTCTTACAGAAAGAACCCTAGAACAAAACAAACTAACAAGTGAAAAAAAAATGCATTTTAAAGGCTTGCTGGTAAGAGGTATACCAGTGTTGAAGATGTTGAATGTGATTTAGAAAAATGTGTGTTCTGTATGTATATTATACACTGTGAGATATCAGATGGAATATGATGTAGAAAGGGAAAGCAGTTGTGAAAATATAAATGGAAAATACGGTGAAGTATGTTTTTTTCCTTTTAAATTCTAACACAAGGAAACAATTTTTAGACTCTCGAATACTGATAACATACCCACATGCAAACTCTACTTCTACATCCTAATCACTCATTAATTTGGCTAGCTGCCCCAAAAAATACAGGCAGTCAAACAATTAAGTAAATGGACCTGTGTATATACTTAATAATTAGATACACTGAGATCCTTTTTCTTTTCAAAATTTCTCAGAAGATGCTTGCTTTGAAAATGGTTTTTGACTAAAATTTTATCTTCTGTTGTCTGAAAGTATACTAAATCTTATGAAAACAGCAGCATGGTCTTAATTTCCAGTAAAATATCCACAGCTCTTTCTGGAAACTGGAAGAAGTTGAAATAGCTGCAGACCTACTTTGGTCAAACACTTTTTATAGAAATATGTATACACACACACACACACATACACACACACACACACACACACACACACACATATATATATATATATATATGTTAATAGAACCAAATGATATAAAGTGACATACCAGAATGTATTTACAAACAGTAAAAATACGCTAGTGTGCCTTAGGGATGAAAATGACTACGATGCCTTTGAAGACATTCTGTAAGAGGTAGGTGACAAGGTGGAGACTGTTGTTCTGCTATCTTCAAATGTCCCCTGATTCTACATTCATCAGTCATTTTGCATTTGTGTAGGTCCAGGGGATGTTCAGTAACTCCCAAGTGTTTCTATATCACAAGGTCACCAGTGTCACACGAAGCAGTGCACATCTTTTGGTCGCAGAGGGCAGATTCTGCCCATAATTGGACTCCCGTTGACAGTGACACTGAAGTGTGACTTTCTGTGCTTTAGGTAGACCTCTTGATCACACGACTGATCACCACCATTCACCATGACTGATCGGTGATGACTCATGCAGGTACCTCTGCGTTAGGTTATAACCACAGGCTAACATTTCTTCAGTGAACACTGCTTGAATGCAGATGGCCTCTGAGAGAGAAGACATCCCTTTGCTAACTTCCGGTTCCCATCCTGGCACTGCACCGTCCTCGTGTGCCAGCCTGTGTCACAGGTCCTAGAACAGGCGAGCCATGGGCCCGTTACCCACTGCAACTGTGCCATGTGTGAGCCCACTTTATTGCTGCTATGGCTAGTGACCGAGTTAGCTTTTTGAGTGGACATGTTGGGAACAAAAAAACTGTAGCGGACGTCTAATGCTTTAGTTGGGTCTGTTGCAAGAATCTGCACTATTAGAATTTCCTTCGTGGCCGAGTAGCCCATCCCGTGCAGGAAGTCATCCCTGTGGCTCCAACCGCTGTAGTTCATGACTGTTCCGTTGATGTCAATGATGGTTTCTGAAGTGGAGATCATGTACTTTCCATTGATAAGGTACTCACCATTTTTCTTCTTCAGGGCTAAGTAGGCCGTGAATCTAGTCTGGTCTTTTGCTTTGAACTGTCGGACTTTTATGTGGGTTGCCCCTTCAGGAATCCTCACGACGTCGGTGTAACCCTTACTGCAAGCAGGAAGTCCATAGGGGAGAGGGAAGGAGAGAGAGAGAGAGAGAGAGGGAGAAGGAAAAATAAATAAACACTTAGAAAATGGATAAACCAATGGATAAACAAATAGAAATTCTCTCAAAGTCTTACCTTAACAAAATTTTAATGTATTTAAGACATTAGGTTAAAATTGGCTTCAAAATTTTACTTATAAAAAAATAAAACTGCATCTAGACTATCAGACTGTGTACATTTTTATTGTAATGTTCACAGTTAGGTTGATGTTAGCAACCTGCCTTTGTTTTAAAAATTTACACTAATTTTATTTGAAGATTTATAAACACATTATGCAGCCCTATCAATCAAACCCTATCATCTTTACAAAAGTTACTTTATGTTCTTTCTGGCACAAAGTGGGATATACATGAAACAGAGACTAACAAAAATCTGCCCTTAATCTCATAGAAATCTTTAATGCCTCTCAAACTTGCTTGTATATTAGAATCACATGGAAATCTTGTAAAGCTTTAAATCCCTAGACCCCAGACCAATTAAATCCCCATCTTGCAGGAGGGGGGTTAGGCAGCAGTGCTTTTAGAGTCCTTCATGTTCAAAATCCACAGACAAGCTGGGGAACCACAGATTTCATGTTTATTGAACTAGAGACAGACTACAGGATCTGCTTCCATTTCTACTAGAACTCTCAATATCCTGGACAGAACATGTAAATGGAACATAAAATTCTGTAACTGGGTGACCATAGCTTACTAATAACATCAAAAGAAAAAAATGAATCTTTAATGCCTTACCAAATTTCCCTGAATGTTTAGTGTTCAGGTAGCATTATGATAGGATGAGTGAGGCTTATGGTGGGTGACAAATAAGGTAGGTCACCAATGACCCACCATGTGCTCAGGAAAAGAGGCAAAGGCATAAATATCTCTAATATCCAGAGCTTTGGAAAATGCTAGGACAGAAATGCTAATTAAGCTCCAAGGGACTATAGTAGAAAGGAGTCATCTTTTGTGAAAATCTTTGCCTCTATAAGTGATTTCATAATATGGTTCCCGTATGTTTTACCTTCCTAGTTATTTGAACAGAAATAAATAAATAGCCTATGCAGTTTGACTGATGTGTGTCAAATTTAATTATCTACTCTCAAATTCTTATTCAAATAGGGGACAACTGATTCATACACTGAAAATCCAACTGTGTTTTTCCCATTTGATTCCTCTAAACTGGATAAGGCTCCCCTGAAGGGAAGTCCCCTATGTATTTGGCATCCAATCTACAGGGACAGGCAGACAAGTGTCAGACCTTCCAACCTTGTTGAAAAGAGAAGATGTGATGGTGACAGTGTTGCTTATCCATTCAACTTGATTCATTATTTTTACTTTGTAATATATTCTGGATTAGACTTTCTTATAGGACTTTTTTTTCAATGTTTCTAATATCAAGAGATAATATGAAATCTTACAGTGGCTTCAAACAAAGCCAGGAGGGATGTTGGAGGTGATAGCTCACCTTACATAAAAGCATAAAAAGTGGGGACATGGTAAAGTACTTGACTCCAGAGCTAACTAGTGGCAGTGCTGGGCTTAAAATCCAGGCCTCTTTGTGCCCTGTTCGTGTTCCTTTCACCATGTCCCATGCGTGCGACCCTTACCTTTGCCAGGCATACTTTTTAAAAGTTAAATGAAAAGTTCTGGTTACATTCGGAATTTAAATGGTACCGGCTGTGAAGAAAATAAAGAATGAAGGCTAAGGGAGTCAGGCGGGAGAGCTTTTTGAACTGCTCATTCCTTACAGCCTGTCTGAGACTCCTGTTCCATGGGGATCACTTGGGACTGTTGGCGCTGCAGTTGTTCTTCACGCTGTTGCGTGGGGTGCTCTATGTATGAGGATTAGTGTCTTGATTTCTTATTGCCTTAGTAAAACCTGATTCTTTTCGTACTCCTTATTCATTTTCTTATGCCCTGCTTGGTAGTATTTACACTCTGGACAGTAATCAGCTTCTCTCGCTACCATAAATGAATGCAGCTGTTTCCCTATAACTATTATGGCGTATGGCTGGCAGGGCAAGGGAATCTTGCTTTGTTCGGGACTATCTCCACAACATGAAGAAGAGTACCTGGCATGAAAGAATACATTCACTCATAAATACTACATATGCTGTCATGGAAGTGACATTCTAGTGGGGGGCAATCAGACCCCCACAATTCCCCCCAAACAAAATCTGTGACAATATCAATTGGTAAGAGCTGTGAAGAAACAGATCAGAGAAAGGAAATGGAGAGTATGACAGGGGTAGAGAAGAGATCCTCCTATTCATTTTGAGTAGCCATCACCCAGGGGGACATTTCATGGAGATCTAAGGAATACTAGAGGAAGCATTGCTTATTGATTGCGGAAAAGTGTCCCAGGCAGTGTAAACCACGCACACTTGTCTACATGCCGTGTTTGATGAATGTCAGGATGTCTGGTGTCAGGGGAGCAGAATAAAACAAGGGACTGGTGAAGAAGAGACTTAGAGCGGGGCAGAAAGCTTTTAGCACCTTGCTGGTTACAAAACAGTCTTGGAAATGGACACTGTGGTGAAAGCCAGTGGAGGGTGTTGAGAGCCAAGGAATGCCATGATCTGATTTCACTAGTGGCAGTAGCTCTCCTTACTTTGTGAAGACAATGTGAGAGGCAAGGGCCGAGAGACTAGTGGGAAGGCTGCTGGACTGATTCAGGCAAGAGATGATCATCAGTGGATTGGGTGCTCATGGTGGGGAGGAGGAACCCGACTCTGGACATATACGTTGGAAGCAGGACTAGTGGGGTTTGCTGATGGATGGATGTGGAGTGTCAGAGAAAGTGAGGAGCAAAAGAAGACTTCAAAGTTTTGGGCCTAAGCAGCAGAAGGACTGAGTTGCCATTTACTGAGATGGAGAAACTTGTCGGGGCGGGGGGAGGGTTGGAATTAAGATTACGGTCATATTTGTGAAGAGATTTCAGCTCGAAGAAATATTTGAATATGCATTCTCTCATTTGATCCTCACAGCAATATTAATTTGCAAGGTATTTACTATTATTTGCATTCCACTTTCAAGAATTCTGATGGTGAAGAAATTAAGAGACTTTTCAAAGTTAATATTGCTACTGATTTACTGAGCCAGAGCTTAATAGTAAATATTGCAGCTCCAAGATCAGTATTCTTTCTTATAAATTACACGAGGCCATGGTAATTTATTTGGAATACTTAAACAGGTCATTAGTACCATATCACACGATCTTGGTCAAGTCAATTTGCAAGCAGTTATATTGTGCACTATTTGTTGAGATTATGAATTTCTTCATTTTTTCATGTGACATCAAATATGCAGATGTCTATATGGTTGTCAATACAAAAAATTGAAAATGTTAAATTTGGCATTTTAAAAAGTAGTTTATAAGCTTATGTAGGAAGAATATATAGCATGTAGTACATAACATATTGTTTTTAAAAAAAATAATTTTACTTCTCATCTGCCTCTTGAATTTCTTTTCCATCCTTCTTTCCTTTTAAAAAATATTAAATAAAACAGCTTTTTCATCCTATGACCTAAGTTATATCCTTTGCTTTGGCATTCATCAGTTGTGTATAATTAGGTAAGTCCTAAACTTTCAGAGTCCAGGTTTCCTCATTTGTAAAACAAATGGGTAGACTTGATCATTTCTAAGGTGTCTTGTACCTTTAAAAACTATAAAAATGTGGGATATAATGGTACATGCAGGGTTTGATCCAGTACGGTGAGATGAATACTCATTACATCACTAGCAAATAGGATTAGTAATACATATTAACTCAGAATAAATTCTCCAGCCATACAACTTTTTATAATATCAAAGATGATTTCTACTTTTTACGTTAATGTGGCATGTAATTATTTTAATGAATCCTTATTGTGAGCTTGGCTGGTATACTGCCCTCCAGTTAAAGACAACACAGCATGTATATTAAGAACACAGGTGCATTTGGCCAGTCCCAGGGTAAGACTGGTTTGGCGGAGAAGAGAAACAATTCTGCATTCCAGTAGGCTCTTTGGCCAACTCAGCCATCCTAGCTGATAATATTTAATGCCAGAAATTGATACTTTATAAACTTACATCTTAGAGCAAACATGTAATCAGAGACCATGAGAGGAAATAGGAAGCAGACGTTACTGTATATGTTTCTTTACAGAGTAGATAGAAACCAGGATAGTTCACTCTAAAATGGGATTGTTGTCTACACCACTGCAATTAACTTACATTTTGCAAAGTGAAATGTTTTTCTCAAGAAAAATGCAGTCTAATGAGGATTTGTTTGTAAAAAGAAGTAGTTAAGATGGAAACCAGCCATCTTTCCTAAATCACATTTCAGGAATAATGGGTCTGCAAGATATCGCTAAAGTGGAATGTCACAGATTTTTCTTTTCAGTTTTCACACTCCGCAAGACCTCATGGCCATAGCAGTTTATCTGCTTCCAGAGGCACCGCACATTTCCACTTGGCAACTGGAGTTCTTTCACCTCCTCTCCTTTGCTTCTCATATTCCCAGTGTGTTCCTAGAGAGCCATGCTAGACCTCCTCCCACAGATAGCTTACAATGTAACATGAATCCTCCTTTATCAATTTTGCAAGAGCCTAATGCTTGGTTGAATTCACACAGGGGCAATTGTTCTATCACATTACCTTTTCTTATTGAAGGTTCCAACAACCTTTGTACAACTGGAGTTGTCTCCTCCACACACTCCACACTTGTCATACTGCAGCTTTGAGCCAATGATGGCATCACAGCCAGTTCGCACACACTTCCCGCGGACGCAGATGGAATTGCTGTATGGCCTACATTCAGTTCCGTCGGTCACCTGAATAATGAGGACCACATTAGCAGTGGGGAAAACGTGTGCACAGGTACTTGGTTTCTTTGGTAAACAGCAAGTTCTCATTTGTGAGTTTTGAGTTTGACTGGAATAGATAGTACATTGAAAAATAAACAAAAACTCATAGTTTCCAGGATTATCTAACTGAAAAAATCCTTGACATAACAGCAGAAAGGTCTGGGATAAATCTGGGGTATGCACTTTCTCTCTTGAGCTTAATTCTGAACGTGTTAGGAGACCCAAAGTCCTCATCTCCATTTCTGTATGCGTGACATGTTCCTGGGTGTATTGTGTTTTCACTGACAGAAGCCATCTTCTCCCTTCGTGTGTGGGACTCTCATTTGTGTGGAGAGCGGAATATGAGCAGATTCAAGACAGCAGAGATCCTTCTTTGTTGCATAACTTACTATAGTAATAAATTTGAAAATCTAAACCTGACATTCAAAATCTTGTAATGGTTTGGAAAGCATTCCCTGTTGTGTGGCAAACCATCAGATGTTGAAACAGAGACAAACAAATTAACGTAGAAAAAGGAGTCTGGGGAAGTCAGAGAAAAGTACTTACTGGAAGAGCCTGAAAATATTCTGACTAAAGGAAATCAACATATATTTAAAAAGCTAGTTTTAAGTAGTTTGTATATGGACTCTGGGGTTTGTGTATGTGCACATATATATATATATATATATATATATATGGTATATACAATCATATACATAAATAAACATACACACTTTGTATTTGTATATATACAGAGCTCTTTTATACGTGTGTGAGTATTTGAATGTAAACTGAGGTAGGGTATACCTTGATAGGTTAACAGTTCCCCAGATGGTGGTATTTCCAGGTGGTATTTTGTTTTTATATTTTTATAATTTTTAATAAAAATAATTATTTTGTAATAAAAAGATGAACTATCTTGAAAACTATTTAAGTTGGGCTATCTTATTTTTCAATAATATGTCATAAATATCTGAAGACCAGTTCCAGAGATGGTTTTGCATGTAGAACTTAATTTAACTTGCTGTATTTTTTAAATACAATCTTTAAACTGTATTTTAAATTGCTGCATAACATTGACTGTGTGAAATGAAAGTGCTAGTAATTTAGAAAATGCCCTTCTATGAAACATAAGGGATAGTTTTGCATGCATATATTATGTGGATAATTACAGGGACATTAATTCACATTAAGGGTGCAAGACATTTAAAATGTAAAAGTCGGGGTCGAGATGATGATCTTAAAACCTATCTTCATGAATGACCAAAGGAATTCTTAAGTAAATGGTAAAAATACAGGAAGTTTTCTTGCTTTTAGTCCCCTGTACAAAGGAACCATGGAAATACTGTTTTCCTGGGTATTTTGAAGTTAAGGTCACACCTCACCTTGGACAGAGAGTTCAACTTCTTAAAAATAGTTTGTAAAACATCTACTTTTTCTGTTTACAAAATAATTTCTATTCATTACACAAGGTCTGAAAGATACAGACATTATAGAGATGAAAATAAAACCCTCTGAAATCTAGCTACCCCCCAAATAATGACTGTTTATATTTGGTATCTGTGGATTTCACTCTAACAAATAATTTCCACCCAGGACATGTCCTGTCTCTGGATAGGAGGTGAGCAGTTACCTTTGGAGAGAACACCACATAGTAGCCAGTACCCTTAGCTCTGCAAGTCAGTTTACACACATCCCCAAGCAGGACGCCGGCATATTTGGGAACCCATTCCACAAATGTCTTGACTCCTTTTGCATCAGATTGATACCCATTTTTGGCCTCACACTGCTCATGACGAAAAGATTTACCTGAAAAACAAACATATCAATTATTACTTTATTGCTTCTGGAACTTACATATATTCTTGTGTATTTAAATAATTTTAATGAGAAGATGATTTTTTTATTCAGAGCCTCTTTACACACCAGTGTTGAAGGATTCTTATCTACACAGAGTTGCAAACAGTAATTACTTTCTTCCTACTCCCTGAATACTCAATTGGTTATAATAATCATTTAAAAACCACCCATGTGTTAGTGATTTGCACATGGGTGGAACCATGAAGTACAAGATGAATACACTTTTTCCCCAGCCTCCCCTATTTATTACTACTAGAATACAAATTACACATGGCGGTTGCAGACGCTTGGTAGCAGCATACCATTAGGTGGGCAGGGCAGGACACTGCAGGAGCGGTAGATGGCCCTCTTCCCCGTGCAGTAGCGGCCGCTGTTTCTGGGTGCAGGGTTATTGCAGTGGCGATAGGCAAACTGTACTCCTCCCCCACATGAGCGCGAACACTGGCCCCAGGGCCCCCAAGATCCCCAGTTGCCATGGCTTGATGTCTGAAATAGAAAATAGAAGATATTTTAAATCAGAAAGGAGGGAAACATTCAAAATGTACATCGGAAATCACTTGCATTCAATGACACAGTGGAAACTTCATCACAGATACAGTTAAATTTCACTGAATTTAACATGATCACAGGTATTAGCCACTCTGGAATTACAATGTGATTTCAATTCTAAGCAATTCACCTTTTCTACTTGCCGCCATCCCCTGACACTAGAGGGCTTCACCCTCAGTCCTGAGCACACAACAAGAATCACTCCTGGCTTCTCCGGGCCTTCTGAAATTGTACATTTCTGTTAGTAACCACTGAACCACAGTGAACTTTTTGTCCATTCTGATCCTGCACCTTTACTGAAATGTCTCAAGTTAAAGGTTCTGCATGATGCTGGCATTAGCTGATTGTGATGGACACCTTTTCTCCCTCTTTAGCAAACTAGTCCTGCAGTCGCCTTGTCGACGCCACTCATCCCGTCTGTGACAGACCCTCTGTCACACACATAAATGTATGTGACCTGGGCGTGGCCTAATTCTTCATCGAACTAGAGTCTCACTCTGTAGACAGTAAATGTGACAGATACAGAAGTGAGCCCATATCACATGCACACACACCACAGGGAAAGGGGAGCCCAGTTGACACTCCAAGTCTACACTCTGGAAACATTGCAGCAGGAAGCTGGAAGACTCCAAAGGAAGAATGTTATTAATGCCTTTGCTGGGGGAAATCGTGCAGAACCCGCTCTGGCTGCCTGTCGGGGTGTCTGAGCATGCATGGTTTTCTGACAGTCCTGAGCGACTCCAGAAATGCACACATGGCAATGCTGTTTTAGGGACTTTGAAAATCTTGTGAGTGAACAAATGCTTTGCTTAGGCCTTGAAAATTAAGGGGGCAGTTGCTGACCTGCAGTTTGACCGTGCACATGAGGAGGGACAGGGCATTTCCCTGGAGCAGCCATAGATTACGTTATCTCCTAAAGTTAGATTAACTTGCTCTAAGGTGAAAATATGACCAGTTTGGAGTCCCCAGTGTTATGACGGCCATGTATGAGCTCTACTATTTCCTTACTGAATTTAAATAAGTGTATTCTGAGAACTTTAGAGAGCGGAGTTTGAAAGTAAATTCCAGTGACTTGGGGGCCCTGCGTGCAGCCTCGTGATGGAATCTGGGCTAAGTACTTATGTGTCACGGGACAGAACCTGGGGGTGGGTAGTTAAGGCCCGCCCTTTCTCCAGTTTTTGATTACTGACAATGGCTACCAAGGGTAAAGGAGGAAGCTGTAAATAGATCTCTCAAGGAAAAATATTTTACTAGGAAATAAAGCCTCCTGGTGACAGTACCCACACAGGTCACGGGAATGTACTTCAGATCTCAGGTCTCAAGGCGTTGCGTGACAAGAAAAGCACTTACTGAATAATACTTTTTCTTGGTTTTGTCCACACACTTGCCCTGCAGACAAATCCTCCCTTTCCCACATGGCGTCCCTTCCACGGCCGGCAGCTTCTTGGTCAGGCACACCATCTGGCCCTGGCGCACCACGGCGCACCAAAGGCGTGCGCAGACGTCCATGCCCGGACACACGGAGTACTCGGGCCCGAATGTCAGGTTGCACTGCTGGGTGGCATCGTACGTCTGCCCTGGGAGTTCCTCAGGGCCCAGGATCTGTTTGCGTGGTAGGTCTAGCAAACAGTTACCTGAAAGAATAACCAAGACTGACAACTGTTCTGTGTTTAGTTTTCAAGTCATAAAACTCATGGATCTGAAAACGTATTGCTCCAGCTGGTGTTCACACATTATGCCCCGGGGAAGGGGCTCTGGGGGGACAAGGCTGGGTGCCCCCTTGAGCTCACTGCTACCCTCTGGGATTTTCAATGGACACTGTGCTGGTATGATGGAATAAAATCATTTTGTAATAATTAGTTGTGAATATAGCCATTGTGCTGAGCTACTAAAAGAAATCAGATTGGACCTAGAGGAAATAGGAAACTGGACATAACAATAATAACCATAAGTGTTTATAGCTTTGAGGAGCAGAGTTTGCCCATGGCTCTCTATACCCGTTTCTCCACTTCCAACATACCTCTTCCTCAGGTGCCTGTTCATGGCCCCTTTCCATTAATTCCATGAATAATAATAGGGTGATAACCTTATTCATTTTTCCACTCACCCAACAAGCATTTGCTTCACAGCTCCAATGTCCCAGTAAATGTACCAGGTATCAGGAGAACAGAAAAATGACCCAGACCCATCCCTCAAGACCTCTCGATAAAGTGAAGGAAATAGACTAAGTAATTTCTCCCAGACTGATAAGAATTTTAATTAAGAGCCTTCAAGAGACACCAAATAAAGGAGCAGTGGAATAAGAAAAGAAAATCTCATAATTTGGAGCTAGGTTCATTTTTACTCTTCTTTTTCTCCCACGTGTGTCGGTTATTTAATGTGATTGGTATTGTGGGGTGCTTGGAGTGTGTCTGTCACAAAGTGGTGCTCTTATTCCATAGTCACGCGGGGAGCATGAGGGGTGAGGTGGGGAACCCACAGAAGCCGGCCCATACCTGGATGGGGCAAATTCAGAAGCTACCCTGTGCCTAACCTCCCTCAGGAAAGCTCCCCAAGAATCCCTGCCCTGTGAGTCAACACCACTCATTTTCTCCCACCATAGGGGCAGGTGCATTATTGCCTACCAGTTTCTGTATTCTTTCTGTTTACCTGATTTTAGGATTTACTCACTGATTATTAGTAGTACTAAAAATAACAAATACTTGTTACACACTTAACAGTCTCAGCTCTTTAAATGTGTTACCTTATCTAATACTCATGAGAATTCTGTAAAGCAGATTCTATTATTTTCTTTATTTCACAGAGAAACAAGCTGAGGAACATAAAGATAGATCGCTTCCCCAAGGGCACATAGCTATGAGGGTCCTAGGCTCAGAGCCGGCCCTCCTCTTCATATACCTACCATCTGCCTCTGTTTAGCATGTGGGTAGATTTCCTGTTTTATTGGGGAAGGTAGGCAGGTGAAGGGTAGGGATGCTTTGAATGGTGGATTCCGTGCCTAATGGTACAAACACCCGGTGTAGAGTTTAATTCTGGCAAAACACTAAATGGCTGAGTGTTCTTGGCTATGTCAGTCAACCTCTCCCTAATTTATTTTTAAGCTCTTCTTATTATAAGGTTAAAAGTAGCTAACAAGACGTAAGGGCAACCAGAAAAATAAGACACAATGATGGTTGGCAGTATGCTCAACATATTTAACAGTGATTTAGATGTATTCAAGTCATTCTTTTTATTCAGGAAAAGAAAATCATTTTTAAAGCCTACTTTCCATTGAGAAATGGCATAGTCAGCACATTTTAAGTATACTACAAGTGTTTTTACAACTACGTTCAGGTTTCTTCAAAGTGAATACCTTAGAATTTGTCAATCGGTGATGGAGGCATTATATGAAAATGAATAAAGAGCAAAGTTCCTATTTAACTTCTGAGCCAGAACGTTTGAAGAGGTAAAGCTTCTTAAGGCAAGCCAGAAAAAGCATTAAAATAAGTATCCTGCCAAAGAGAACTTTGGGAGAAAAACATAAAGTTAAAAGAAAAACATCAACAGCAAGTCAATAGGAAAGAATGATAGTAAAACCTCACCAAGTTTTGTTTAGAAGGCAGAGTACGATTAGCACTTCAGAACCCCATGAAAAGTGTTCTCTTCATTGCTACATAAAAAAGACCATTGTGTAACCCAGGGGATGCTGAACAGATTGCTGATGCTAGAATATTTTCAACAAACCTCTGAGACAGCAAGAATGCTTTCCAATTCTTCATAAGTGCTGTTTTAAGAAATTTTTTTATTTTACTAAAAAGCACAGACTGTAAGACTGGCAAGCAAAATGCTGAATGAGGAGGCTTTAACATGTGCGGGTGCATGTGGTACGGGTCTACCTCATCTGTCTTGAGCCAGAAGAACTCACCACCTCCCTGTGGATGTGAAATCAGTCATCCTTTCAATGGCACTAATAGATGATGAGCTAAATGAAATGTATAATGCAAACAATTTGAAATCAGCTTAGAAGGAGACTTCAAGATGTGGCATCTCTTTACAAAGTTTGTTATACAAAGTATAAGTTTTAAAAATGAATCACACATTTGTTTTGTTATTAAAAATATGGTATCTCAGCTCAATGGTTTTCCATTAGAGGTCATTTGGAGATGACCTTTTCTTGCTTAAAAGGATTCCTCAGTTGCCATTAAAGTATTACTCCAATGTTCTCACTATTAGTATTTTTTGCTGCATTAGTTTCTGTTTACCCTGAAATATAGTCTATTGATTTCAGCTATATGTTGAATTATGTCCTTTTGCAATAAAACAGATACAGACATCTGTACCAAATGGAAGACTTGTGCCGGGGAGCAACTGAAAAATCAGTCTAGAGGCTTATCCTGAATCTCATGGTATAAAACGTTTAAAATCTAAGTAATAGTGGATCGGATAAACATTGTTCCCACCCCACCCCCACTTTTTTTTTTGCATTGTCCATTTTTTAAGAATGTGTACAGTTTGGGGGAGGGACAAAAGAGGAAACTGATCAATCTTTTCATATCATTTATATTGATCTATAAAAGCATGCAATCTACTGCTGACTTTTCTTGATCTGTTTTACTTTTATTATCAACTTCATATCTACTCCACATATTTTAAATGTATCCTAGTCTGAAATCCTATCTGAGCTTTGCTGCCAAAATTTTGTCTGTTTGTTCTTTTCCACAAATTGCTAAGTTGCTTTTTCCTTTTCTGCCTCCCTACTCTCCCTCCCTCCTTTTCTTTTGTTCAAACATTGTGTGTAGGTGTATAAAAATAGTTTGTAAAAGAAAAATAATAGAAATGCATGCATATAACTATTTGTTTTAAGCATCCATGTTAAATTAAATGTTTAACTTAAAAAAATGAAAAAGTAAAATGCAGTGATTTGCCATATGGCAGATAAAGGAATGACAGCAGGTAGTCTTTCCATGGCCACAAAGTACACTGAGGGGTGAGGGAAGGTATGCCATGTTTCCAGGAAATGCAACAGAAAAGTCTTTGTTTTTTTTATATCTGACGTCCAGAACTGTTGGTTTCTCATGTTAATAATTAATGAAAATTCGTGGATGAAGGTTGGTTGTTCTCTATCCTTTTTATTTGTTCTTCCCCGTTCCTAGTACTACAGTTATTCCTATCTTCTCTTCCTGTTCAATACACAGACATGAAATTAAGCATCGGCCCAAATATCCATGGTCTAAGAGAAGTCAATTAATATTCCTAATGAAATTCATCAGAAGGGGCCTAACAGCACTGCACACTCTCCTTTTACTTTTTATCATCAACTCCCTGAGCCTGTAGCTCTTTTCGTAGGTCTTTATTCAAAGTCTAATATTAAAAGAGGAACTGATTCACTGTGAGCCAGGTGACAGAGACTCTACTAAGGGTCTTCACGAAGGAACAATCGTTCCTGAGCAAAATGTTCCAAGGGGTCAGTTTGGGAAACTGTTAGAAGCATTGAGCGCACTGTTTAGCAGATGTAATGCCAAGGCAGTTAGATTAAACCATGTTGAAGGATGAAGCACAGCTTTTAGAAAATATAGGAAATCATGGCCTTAAAATGTATGTTCAATTTACAGACTCTTTTAAATAACACATTTTTGTGAAAATCAAGATAATACCATAATGGGCTTTAAATTTTATGAGTACTACCTTAAAAATGTAACATTAGAATCTTTTTACTTGCTCTGTAGTCTACATTTAGAAAGGACTCAGAGAACTGGTTTTCTAATACGATTTTATCTTCAAAGTGCTGTGTTTAGTAGGTGGCTGTAAACTTAGCTCTTTACATATGCCACATGTTAATTTTCAAAGCTGTCTATAGATTTTCCTTAGCCGCTTGTGTCTTGGGCATCCTATGTCGTCCTTACTTAGGTGGTGGCCTTTCCCATCACCTGGCCCTGTGGACTCAGGGACACAGAGATGCAGCTATCCTGTTTTGGCTTCAAGGTTATTAGCATTTGAGAAAAGAAATTCAATAAACTGCTTTCACTGCACAATTGCTCTGCAGTGCTCACCTTTGTTTTTGAGGCTCATATCTCTTGCCAGCTTGCCTAGAGCTGACTTGTATAAACAGTGCACAGGGTCTAAAGTATCATGGCCATCCTGGCAGGGGGCATTGCAGGGAGGTTCCCCATGAGACATGGCTTCTCCTTTTCTGATTCACAAGTATTCAGGCACAGTTATGTCACAATATGCATGATGACTTTTCAACCATAACCTAATTGCCACATATTTCTTGTTGGAACTAAATTAGGAAACAGTATTCATGAATTTAAGTTTGGCAGCAGTCAAGTGCTACAAATGTCCAGCTACTTACGGCTAATAATTTTAAAAACAAATCAAATGATTTAATTGTACTCTAAGACCTCATTTCTCCAGCACTGCTGTAGGTAGTAGAAAGACAGATGAGCTTTTACCCATAAATGGATATTTCAGTTAATGAACTCTTTAGATGACATCTAAAAGTTGCATAAATTTTGTCAGTCTATATTATAAATATAATCGCTTTGTTGCCTTTGTATTAATGTCATAATTTAGTTTTCCTAAATAACTGAAGACAACTTTTTTTCTGAGTACTGATTAAAGCATGCTGAAATATATTCATACTATATAATATATAAGATATTATTTATAGTATGTAATATATGAAATATTTCATAGCATATGAAATACCCAGGGATCATGCTGAGTGTGATAGGATCTTTGACCTTTTGGAAAATGGTGCCAGATTTCTGAGCTTTTAATGTTTTAGGGGTATGTTTTATTTATAGCTTTTCTGGTTTCTCCCTTATTGTCCAATGATATCACTTCTTTCTCCCCGTTTATCTCACTGAAGTGCCCCGCCCCTGGCCCCCATCATGACTGTTTTACTGCTTAAGATTGTTAGAGGCCCAGAAAATTACTACAGAAAAATATTAAGATAATATGAATAAATAGACTCTGAAAGGATGCCTGAGTAGTTCTCTACAAGTAAAGTGAAGCGGTTTTATGATGTGGTGTCATGATATCACTTTCATCTTCTAAGATGTGTTTTTTTTGTTTGTTTATTTTTCCATCACTTTATACCTTGACTCGCGTCTTGGTTCTCTCCAAAGCTCAGAAGCTGAGAGCAAATCAGAAGTCGGAACCTCAACCATCTCAGAATCACATGTGCTAGTTCCTGTTACCACACTTTCACTTCAACTGCCCTAAGTCAGTTTTTTGGTTGCAATTTAAAAGTTATTAAACAATTTGAATTCAGATTTAACTGAGAGTGTTACCAGGGTTTCAATCCATATATGTGCATTCTATGTTGAAGTGAACATACCTGAGCTCTGCCATTGTACCATAGGGCCTTTCTTTGGTTCTTTTATTCTGAAATTACTTTAGTCACTATAGCTATTGATAAAATTGAAGTGTTTTTTTCTGCTTTTGGTTAAAATACAAGTCTGCCTAACCAACATATTCAAATGTAAGAGAGTCTCGGTTTGGTGAAATAAGTTGATAAATAAGGTATGAGAATTTGCTGTCCAAAGAATTTTGGTCATTTAATTTATTTACAGGTATATGGGAAACTCAGATGAGATTTTATTAGTACAAGTGAATATGGCCATTTCAACTAAAGGTATGTTCTTGGTTGTTATCTACCATGGGGGATTTTGGAATAGACAGAGAGATGCATAAAATATGAAATCTGTTGCAAAACTTTAAAAAGTCTGAATGTGGACTCTTTTAAACACAGAGATAATATTTAAAAATGAAGACAGTACTGAAAGCATACTTACTGCACAGAAAGCCATTCCATAAACATGAAATCAATGAATCACTCCAAAATTATGGCAAAAAAGAACAAAATTCTGCACAGCATTGTAATTAGCTGACCTAATACTTGCACAGGAAAAAAAATTTGTTCCCATTTAGCCATAAGTATTTGCTTGCCTTAGCAACTAAATCCATTCATTTAGTGATTCAAAGTTTAGCTCAACCTTTTGGCATGTGTAATGTGTGATTTTGAAATAAAATATTAATATTACTTCATTTTCAGAAAACCTGAAAGAAAAAGAGCAAAAGCAGTATTAAGAGTGGCGACTAAGATTCCACTCAACTGGGACTTTATTAGATATTGATTTGATCAATGTAGACAGGCAGATAATTAAGCAAATATTCATTTCAAGACTTTATCACCATTTAATCAGCATTGTAAAGTGAGCTACACAGAAAGTTCCCACTTTTATCATTAGTCTAAAAGAAAAGCCTAATACATTGATTTTTAGTATTGTTTGTAAATCTTTGATACATTGGGATGTCCTTTCAACTAGCAAAGAACATTTCTTTCATATTGAAGGAAATTTTAAACAAGCTGGGCATGGACTGTTTTCAGGAATAGGAAATTTAAAACGCTGCAAGTGCCTAAAACATCACTGGTTCACCATTAACAGCAAAAATGAGTTCATGAACAGACTTTGCCTATGAGATACCAAAGAACTGTGTTGTAAATTTCTTTTAGTCTGAAAAGAATTGAATTCATCAGTTGTTTTGACATTATGTAGCCAAAGTTCAAGATGGCCAATTCATGAAGATATTATGAAAATATTAAGCCATAAATTTTGTGGAACTTGGAAAAAAGAGTTATCACAAATTCTCTTAATCTAGCTTTGAACCATACATCATGAGATAGCTTTATGGACACTTATTATGATCAAGAATTTTGTCACATTCAATTCACCCACCAGTTTTAGAAAGAGATACATTTTAAGAGAAAACAACAGAATGAAAATATGCTCATTTCTGTAATATGAGAAACTTGAGCTGCGTGGTCTCTGAAGATCTCTCCCAACTCTATTGTTTCTATCCTCTTGTTTTTCTAGTTTTGTGAAGTAATAAGGAATGCCAGGAAATCAACAACAGCTTGTTTCAAAGATTATTTAAGTGGCCGGAATTTATTTCTAAAAAACTGTGACTTCTTTCATATTTTTATGTACTTTACAACACTAATCCTGGATTTACAGAATTTAACAAAGAATGCTATACTCTTGAACTGTATCTAACGGACAAAGCCAAAGATTTTCTTTTGAAGTTCTTGAAGTGTTTTCTCACCATTCAGACTGATTTTCTCTTTCTGTTTTGCAGATTTTACTATACTTTCAGGAGAATCTGCTGTCAGGGTGAAACCAGATTCTTCCAGTGAATGCAAATCTAAAGAGCTTTCTTTCCTGGCTTTATGCTGCCGTAAGAGAATCTGACAGAATTGTCACCTACATTTTAACCACACCCCTATAATAGGCATGTAACAAATAATTCTGAGAGTCATATTAATAGCAGGGAAACAAGATGTCTGCCAGCATTCTCACAGGAAGCTAGTGGTGAAAGAGGGAATAAAAGCCAGGCTTTCAGAGCACTGGCTAGGCATTCTGTGTGGTCTCCCACACTGCTTCTCTTTTGAACTTTTCAATTCAAAAGCAAAAATACCATAACTATAATGCCACCAAGGACGTTGGCATTACCCCCCAGCAGATAGTCCCCTCGCTCCTTTTCCTGACACTAACGAAACCGCCATTCCCTTAGGGGCGTGATGAACGTCATGAAGATACAGTGAAGGAAACCTCATAAATTATCCCAAGTTTTGTTTCTAAGCTTATGTTGTCCTGAGGAGTACATACCGTGGCCATCATCCAGGAATTCTGTGATGGTGGCTGAGGTGCATTTGGACCAGGGCTTGGAAGAATCAATGCTAGTTAGGATGGACGACATTAAGCGCTTATCTTCAGTGGCCCCGAAGTTCTCTTCACAGAATTTGGAGTCATCATGGGAGAGGCCAAGTAGATGCCCTAGGGGAGAGAATATAGAAAGTACAGCTGATGAGTGATTTTGCATTTCTACTCTTACGTGACAATTATACTAGCATGTGATTTTTTTCCCTCCCAGTTGTACATGAGTTCATTTTAACAGCTTTCTCATGCAACGACTGGACCCCCAGGGAAATTAAAGCTGCATGCAGCTAGAGCAGTCACTTTTGGTGAACATTTAGAGGAAAACAGAAAAATTACACTAAGGACTAGATGTTCCCATAATCATCTGGATCACACATGCTCAATGATATGTAGGAACAGTCCTGATTTAGAATCTAGAATTTAAAAGGCAACTGTGGGATTATGTCATAGCCCTTACTACATATTATTTTGATTACTTGTCTAATTTTCTGCCTTCTCTGATCAAGACCCAGTGAGATCCGAGACCATATCCCCCATCCACTGTTGAAACCTCTGTATTTAACTCAATGTTCTGCAAGTTGCAGATACTTAATAGACAGCTTTTGAATGTCAGTGACTTCTATTTTCTTGGCCAAGTAAATAGGTAGCTATGTAAGAGATGACTAGGAGAGAAAAAGAAAGAGAATTGATGTTAGTAACTTCCCAGCTCCACTCAAATGTAAGCTTATTTCACCCCTTCATTTCTTTTAGTTATTTTGTGAGTTGTGCACTTACTAGTCCTACAAATAAATGGCATATCTTGAAAATGTACTAGTTTATATTTAAGAAATGTCTAAAATACCAAGATGCCCATGATGGAGTATTAGAGTTTGAGAGAAAACAAACACTGGGAAGGTAAGTGATTGGCCTCAGCTAGGTGGTGTTTTTGTGTAAGCCTACCAAGTCCATTCTCTGCAACCCCAGAGTCATTTCCATTCTACCAAGGTGTCATTTCACAGAGTATATAATTGTTATAATCTGCCTGAATTGTTTTTTTATTACATCAGATTCATTTTCACATAGAGAAAATGACATTCTCCAATAAATCTAAAATGCTGTTAAAAAATATACTACACTGATGTACAGTGACTGCAATGGGGTATGGGTTGGGACTTGATAATATGGGTAAATATAGTAACCACATTGTTTTTTCATGTGAAACTTTCATAAGAGTGTATATCAATAATACCTTAATAAAAAAAAATTCCAGGACAGCAGTTGGTAGAGACTCTAAAAAGCACACAAGTTATTCTAGTAGTGTTTTTTTGCAAAGCTTTATAGAGTCATACACCACACTCTAAAAAAGAGCATAGAAAACACTGTAGAAAAGTGATTACTGCATTCTCCATCATGTCGTGAATGCCAAAGGCAGAAACTTTGGCCTTTCCTCCAAAAAAAGTCCAGGGTGCAACAGGAAACCCCAACAGAGATGAAATCTTGCACGCTACATTCCAATGACTTTGGGCCAACTTGTTAAATCACCAACACCTCATAACTGAACTGTCCACTGAGCAGCTGGCTGCTGTTGCAGCTGAAATTAAGTGGCTGGGGCTGGGTGACTCTCTGAGGCTTCACATTTTTATAGTATTTATGCAGTTATTTGCTTCAACAGCGCTTACTAGGCTAGCAAGTTTTCTGAGGGAAACCCTCACATCCCCACTCACATTTTATTTGGTCAGTAGCATGAATGTGCATCATAGTCTGTAAAGTATGTCCCAAGTAACATGCAAAAGAAGACTGGCAGGGGTTTGTCCAATTTTGGGGTGATAATGTTGAGTTTTTCAAGAACCCACAGAACCTTGAATTCATGTCTTACTCAAAACTGCTTAAAGTTTCTTAGTACATCAAAGCACTTGCTGAGAAGGAACTCTGCTTCTTGCACTTTGGTAATGTGGACTGTTCTTCAGCTAGCACCATGGGATTTGTATGGAAATTCCACACTTGAATTTTTCCCCCTGGCAGAGAAGTGAGAGAGGCAAAGTGGCCTGAGGTGACCTCTGCAAAATGATGTTTATTGAAATCCAATTTTATATGTAAAAATGTGATTTTTGCATTCTATTACATAAGATATTCCTATTTATTTAATGGAGTAATAGCTTTTCCTCAAAATCTATCTAAATAATGTACTTTTCAAATGCATTTTTACTATTGTATCAAGGCATTTTCCCTTGAGTTGGAGGGTGAATTTTAGATTTCTGATTTAAGATACAGGCCATGTGACAAAAACCAAATTCACTTTGAAGGGCCTGGGAGAGTACCTCAATCTTTTCTTTCATACATAGTGATGAGGCATATAGTTTAAAATAGCAATTAGGTAAGCAAAGTAGTTTATTTAGAAGTATTTTGGGGGTATTTTTGTGATTCTTTTGGCCTGCTTTCTGGCATAATATTGTAAATCTTATGCTCCCTAAAGGAATTAATTTATCAGTGTAACTTAATTGCTGCTGAAGATACAAGAAATTCTCAAAAAAAGAATGCCATTTGAGCATGAACAAATCTTAGTTCCACTTCAGCAAGAGCCACAAGGAGATGTGAATTTTGGAAGATCTCCCAGAGTCAGTGAGAAGCAATGAGAGTCATGGGCAATGTGAAGAACATTTAAGTGCCCAAAGAAACAGGCAGCCAGTTCTACAGTAACTGGAACCAGGGCACAGAGAGAGAGACCCATGTGACTTCCCTTCAGGAGCTGGACAGGAATTGAAATGGAAGATCAATGTGAGAGATGTTTGGATGCTCTTCAGGAAAGACGTGACAGACATACTAAAGGCTGTGAGCAGAAAAAGAGGTGGTACTTTCAAATGTGATCCCCCAATCATTATGCTAACTTACTCTATTGTCAGTCTGAAACTTGCCGATATCTTTTGAGCGCTGAAATGGCAACACACATAGAAAAGCATAAGCTATTTTAAAGGCACACTCACATTAGACAAACATGTTATGATACTAAAAACTTATTAACAGACAAAAATCCAGAGTCTAGGAAATTTAAGATAAAATGTAGCTGACAACAATATATTTCAAGTAGATGTTATAAAGGGGAATCAAAATTTATCATGATGTCACTGATCATCTAGGACATCCAGCTTTTCCCATGAAAGTTTGTTCATAAACCTCCCACAGAGATATCTAAAATCTCAGGTGTTGATTGGAGATGAAGCATTTTCTCCAACATTTTAATTATGCTAAGGAAATAAATATGTTAATCCTCCAATGAGATTTACACATATGTGCCCCCAGAGAGTGAGGTAGCGGATGAAGAATATAAAGAAGTACCAGAGAAAATGTTTACAACTCCTAAAGTAAGTTGTCATTTTCATCAAAGTGTTGCTTATGATGAGTTTTTATAGCAATAGAGAGGAGAGTTAGTGGAGAGGTGAGGTCTTGGAGGAGGCAGGGTGATGGAATCAAGAAACCCATTGAGAAAGGCAATTCTTATAATCAAAAAGACAGAGAGATGTTTCTTTCCCAAGTCAAAGTATAGGAAAAGAAGGGTGAAGAGTATTCAAAGCAATTTTGAAAGATTTACCTGTAAAAGAAGAGATTTGCAGAAGCTGAACCAAACTCCCTCAGTAAAACTGGCAGAGACAAGGCAGACATGGATTTAGGGGGACAATTCACAGTTAGGGTTTAAAATAGAGGTCCCAAAGTCTTGCTCTAAGGAAGCATTAGTATTTGTATTTGGAACCATTTATGATCAGTAGACATGGAAAAGACTGAATAGCAATTTGTTTGCTTTCACTAAGGTAAGCAGTCTTGTTTCCAGTACTCTCTTTCTTGGGGAATCCTTAATTCTTGATTGATATAATTGGAAATCTCTCACCTAAAATCCAGACACAATTAAGGCTGAAACACACTTGTGTAGTGAGTGTACTTGTTAATGGCATTTGTAATTATACACTAAAAAAGAAAAAAAAAGATATCATAGATATCAGAATGAAATTTAGAAAATAATGCGATTGTCTAATTCATTATTTTCCCAAGTCCTCAGGACTGCATCTTGCTTTTTGAAATCATTATTAAAAATCAAGGAGTGACTTGAAGGGCTTCTGTAGAAAATACTGATCTATTCTTAATAGATATTGAGCCTTGTCATAAATACAACAGTCCCGGTAATGAGTGCCCACCACGCAAAATAACCTTAAGAAGGAGTTTATTTGAATTACACTAAGGAAATGAATTTCACGGTAAATTATGTCAGAGCAAAACCTATAGGGTAAGAGTCTGAATTATATTGTTAGCTCAGAAATATCAAACAATTAGTCCTCTGACAACTGTTCTAGTATGATAATTGTCTTTTTAAATTGGTGTCTTTTTAAATGCTTAACTATTTCTTATTAAATAAATTTCAGCTTTGATAATCACAATGTAGATTTAAAAAGCACCTTCCCTCCTTAAATTCACAAATGAATCTGGTATTAGAACATGTGAGATGTTGTACATCTGAACGAGGACACATAACTTTAAAGGAAAATGTTGGTTTGGCTTCTTATTTAATTCAGGTATTAATTACCGTACGACTAGGGCTGACTTTTAACATTAACTTCAGGAAGGAAATTTGGTTGTTTTTCTAAACTTTGGTCTGCAAATTAAACAGAATTTCAAGCTCTTGTCTTCTGACCCCAAACTGACCAATAGACAAGGGGACATAACACCACATCCTAAAAAAAAATGTCACTAGTAGCTCTGTAATGTGTTTGCTTAAGAAAGCACGGCTCTGATGGAGCATCTGTTTTTTGATGAGGTCATGTTTTTATTTCACCTAATTTTCCAGCTGGGATTATTGAGGTGCAGGAAGGTCTTCCAGAGGTTGAAAAGTGAGTCAGTAGCTCACAAGGGATCAGAATCCAGGATCTTTGAGGAAGGAAACCAGGAGCTCCAATAATTGGATCATACACATCTCTTCAGACACAAATGCTTATTTAGGAGTCAAGGAAACCTCCCATTTCAAAATGTTAAACATAAATGGTAAATGTTGTATCAATTATGTAATTTGGAAGAAAAAATTTTTTTTCACCTTGTAACTAACTCTGTCAATATTCTTTTGAAACAAATCCAGGATTATTTCCTCCAGAATGAACACTAACAAACCATTAAAGGATAATATCAAAACTTTGGCTGTGGAGCCAGATGAAATGAGTTCAGATTTTACCCTAGCAGTATACTAGTTGTTCACCTTAGGTTTAGAAACGTCTGTGTGTCACTTTTCTCCTCTCTTGGGTGAGCCATTGACACAACTCACTGCATGACATTTTGTGAGGATTAAATGATATTATGATATTAAAAGATGAGAAGTCCTTAGAGTATATGCTTGACCAATACCAAAGGCCCCCGGATAGTTTGTTAACTTAATTGTTCTTGCTGATATCCAGGTTTGTTATACTTTTACTTATGGGTATTATAGTCTTCAGTAGCTTTGATAAAATTTGATATTTTCTAGTCTTCAGTAGCTTAGATAAAATTTGATATTACTAGATACCTTTGACTTGGGACAGAAGGGAAATTTTCTAATCATAAAAAAACTGTGCATTAAGTGTGTGATTTATTTGCTTTTTATGCCACCGTCAACTTACTGGGTTCCCACACATGTGGTGGACAATCTATAAGCCTCTCCTAGAGAAATACAAATTAGTCATTGGATTTAAAAACAAATCAAAACAAAACCAATGCTCAACACTGAATCTCTCAATGATGCTGGACATACAGTAAAGACCTATTCCCACCTTTCATCTGGGGGCCAAGAAAGACACACGGTGGCATTGCTCCACACTGGATACGAAAACTATTCAGTTCATGTTGATTAAAGCCATGGGTTTGGGGGTAATTACCAAGTTTAATCCTAGTCTCCTTTCACTTCACATCTCACAGCCAGTCCTGACATCTGATTCTGTGCACTTGGCTTTGGTCTATGTTGTTTTGAGGGCCTCTGCAGCTTTTCAAAACAAGGCCCTGCTTAATCTAATCATCCATGGGAGCAGACTCACATGCAGATCAGCACAACGAGAGAATTCCCTCTAACCACAGCAAAACATAGGCAGCCATGCTGTTGTGTCTCAACCACTTCCTAAACCTCCAGCTGAGTATTTGGCTTTGACTCTTTAAGTTGCCTGACTAGCTTAAGAAGCCTGACTAGCCTTTCATGGTGGAGAGACTCACTTAGCACATTTTATAATTAACTACTATAAGGCAAAGCTTTGGCAAGTTTGCAAATTATGGATTTTGTTAGTCTAAATAAAATGAGGTTGTTCCCCGTAGCATATAAGAAGCTGGCCGATCATCAATAAGATTATTATTTTGAAAAACCATGTATGCAACAGGTGAAATCTTTTCATTACAAGCCAATAATAAAAGTTTGTCAAGTTAAAAATACAAACTTAAAATGTAAACTTATAGTCACTCGAAAACTTTCCACAGTCCACATTTGGATCGTAAAATGGCTATAACCATGTTCTTGCCTCCACTCAAGGGAGAGACAGGAATGGGGACTGTGTTCTTGATAGTTAAGGAGATTTCCTATATGTCCTAACATTCTAGTCAATGTTTATGTGTGCATAGCAAACAAGGACAAAGGCAGGTTATTACTGCCTTTATAAAGTCTATATGCATCAAAATCTATTTTCTAGAACCCTGTGTTGGTATCAGTTGACTGTGTACCTCCAAAGCCTAGCTCTTTCTCTGAAAAAAAAAAACTAGGAAAAGAGAAGTGTTCTAGTTAATTTGTGGTGCATGAAAATATTCACTTTTCATAATGTTTAACACCCTTAATTCTGACTTTACCATGTACAGAAAAGATGCAAGATAGAGACTTCAGTCTATCGTAAATGTTGATTCTCAAGGCAGGAAATTTTTAGATGGAGGGGGTAAAAGACCAAAGGATTTTGATTCAAATGACTTTTTATTTTAAACCATTATGTATAGAAAGAGGGAGATTCTATGAGAACCTTTAAGTTAGTTAATCAAAGTGTTATTCTTAATCAAATATATCATTTTACTGCTTCTAGAACAAGGTAGAAAAAATATGGGAACAGCCTGGACACTTTCTTCCCAACCTATGTTTTGAGGACAGTAACATATTTGCACTGTCTGTGTGCACAAAGAAAGTTGAACGTTTTGGAAGGTGCTCAAGCAAATTCACAACATTCTAGCAAAACCAAGGTTTCACATTGTCATTTTTCATCACCATACATAGCCGTACATACAACCCCCAAATCTGGAAAGTAGCAAATGTCTAATAAAAGGAAAGGGAGGAAATACGTAAGGATGGAGTAGAATTAGAATCCAGAGTATGGTTAGCTTGGATTGATGGCCTCATGCAACAACCTAAAAATAAAGCACTGGAAACAAATCAGCAAATGGCATTACCCAAAAATCCCAGGGTCTGCAGAGGCAAGACTCTGTAATCATATACAGATGATTAGGAAATATTTTGTAAGGGTATCGTCTCTAAATTTTTAAGGCTTATACCTTATAACACATGTGTACAATATTTAGGCAGAAAGTGAAATTAAAGGATAATAAAGCAATTAGAAAATAAAGTGAATGAAAGCCAGATCCCTTTATGAAAGGGAAATTAAATCCATATCCTCTTATCCCCAGACCTTAAGTTTCTCAAATTAGGCCAAATGTAATGCAAAAAGGGAAATTAAGTAGGCAGTGTTTGCCTGGAGAATGAATTACAGAGAATTCTGAAGAAGTAAATAGAGATGATCCAACCAAGAAATTAAAGGGAGCATAGGACATAGTCATGTATATTAAAGATTCAGGTTTGATTTTTTGCATAGAAGTCCACATATCTCCAATATTGTTTTCTTATGAAACTATGTTCAGTGTTCTTGTCCTATTAAGGAAAGTTCTTAATCATACATATAAAGTTTTAATAAAGTGCTTATTCTTATCAGCATCTGGCTTCCTACCTCTCAGCCTCTGTGTCTGCCTGTGTAAGCCCTTGGCCCAGGAATTCAGGAGGGCTGGGGAAGGTGATGCTGCATTTCCCATTCCAGCCCCGTGGCCAGCTCCCAAAGGAGCTGCGTTACGGACACAGGGGCTCTCTTACAGGGCACCCTCACAGATGCCGCCAGTGTGTGAAAAAGGATCACCACAGGATCGAAGGAAGAAATAGTCCTTCTTTCAAGGAATCTGTAATCTCTTATTTAGAAAAGCAGGGGTTAGGGCTCATAATCTTATGGCTGGATAATACCACAGTTCAACCCTGTTGCTTATTCCTAATCATTCCTCTACCCAGTCTCAGATGAACCAGCCTCTTCCTACCCAGGGGTTTAGAACCTGTCTGACGGGACTTCTCTCACTCTGAATAACAGTGATTAATTACTGATGTACTTTCTAAATCATTTCCACTGCAAAATCAGAACATTGCCTTAGGCAGCTCTCATGTAGTTCCCAATTACTTACTCATGCACACACACAGATATGCAGTTAGTACTGATTAAGGATCTATATTGGGCCTTACTTTTATCAGTTAGTTTAACAGGCATGAGTGACAGACAGGTGAAGGCACAATCCCAACACTGAAGCTCAAATGCCATATGTGTTTTAAAAAAACATTTTCAGGCCTCGTTGTTAGTCCATCTTACAGGGAAGGAACGGAGACTCAGTGAATCTCTTGCCTGATATAAAACAGAGAACATGGAGACAGAGCTGGGACTTCATCTTGAAGCTGATAAAGCTCCATTAATAAAATGTTTAACTGAATTATTATCAATGGTGCTGTGGGACGGTTATTTATGTTAAGGCTTTATGTTTGTATGTTTTTGCTTAGATGGTAAGAAGAGTGTCAGTCAGGAAAATTAAGGTCATAATACTGAAGAAATGAAATTTAACTACTGATTTCTATTTTACTGCTGCAATATACTGACTTTTGCCATTATCTTTGATTTGAAGTTATTTTAACTCTTCAAAGACAGCATAGCAGCTAGACATTGACACCTTGTGAAATATTTTCTGCCTACTATGAATGTGAAAAAGTTTTAATTCCTATTTAAAAAGTATGGTTTTAGGTTAAAAACTAAATCTGTTCAATAATAATTTTCAAACCATATTTTATTCCCAAAAAGATGATGCTAAAAGATGATACATACATTAATAAGTAAATAAAATTGTTAACTCAGAAGCAAAACAGAAGTGTATATGAATATAAATAACAGCTGGTAACATACCCAAACTGGTCCTTAAAATATCTCCACTACATAGGCACTGTTATTACTGTATTTCAGATGTAAAAACTGAAGCTTAGAGAGTTTAATATAATAAGACAATGTGACACAGGCAGAAAGTACTTTTAGCAAGAACTGAGGCCAGATGTGTCTAATTCTAAGTACTAATTTCTCATGCCTAGGTAGCCTAGGTCGATGCTTAGGAAGTACACATTACTAACTGCTGGGACATTTTTCAACAGTCAACTAGTCCTAAATTTATAGTTTTAGGATTTAGATGTGTTTCTTATGACAAACAAATGTGGTAAGTGACATTTGAAAATGAATCTTGTTGACTGTTGATCTTGGTTTCATTTGCTTTGCTATTAAAAAAAACAAAACAAAAAGACGAGCCAGGAATGTTTACCATAAACTACTGTTTACCTATGACAGGAGCCAACTATCATTACTCACAATGGGATAAAACATGATTCATTTCTGTGCAAGCTGATTAGCTCTGGATCAGTCCATAGAGTCTTGAATCTTAGTTGAGGGACATCTCTGCATTCCATAGTCAACTGTGACAAATTTTGTCTAACAGTCTTTTACGGATGCTTCAAAAGATAGTGGCAGTAGCGAATTTCTCTTAAACTTTTAAATGACACCATCCAAAGGGAAACATCTACTGTGAGCCTGAGTTTCCTTCCTTCTCCCTTATTAGTTAACCCTGAAATTGCAAACATAAACAGATGTAATCCGCAGCATACATCTGAACCTGGAGAAATCTGGAATTAATTGCCAAGTGTTTTGGTTCCTCTTGCAGCTGTTACAAGTGTTTGATTTGGAGAGGGAAGAGAAAAGGCAATGCATACCAATTTCGTGAGCCACGGTGAAGGCTGCGTGGAGGCCATCATCCTCTATCACAGCACAGCTGCGCTCTGGAGAGCATATGGTCCCAACGTCTGCCATTCCCAGGGTGTCACATGAATGATGCCCACATAAATCCTGCCCAGGAGAAAGAAATCATTAAAATCAATTTACATCCAGAAGGAGCCACCTTGGAGAGTCATTTGCTCACTCCAAAGGGCAAGACTGGGCTATGTGTATGGTATCACCTGTTCAGCTCTGGAAATGTTCCAAAGACAAACTAATGGCACTGACTCTTGTAAGCTTCTCTGGGCCCCAGAAACACAGAAGGATGATGGGACTTAAAAAAAGATGTCACAGGATTGTAGCTCGTCTATTACAAGAACAGCTGCAGCCATCACATGCTGCCCTGCATAGATGCGGACACATGTCATGTATCCCTTCACATATGGTCATGCTTAGGAAAGCCTTAATATACTGCCCTCAGTTCATGCTAAATTGATCAGATGCCTGGCCTAATCATTTACTTTCCATCACAGGGGCAAACTGTGCCACATATTTGTAGCAAAACATAAATTTGGCAGTAATTTGGATAGGAAACTAAACTGAATCCTTTAAAAGTCAGTGCAAGATGTTATTACTATATAACCAATGTTACCTACTCAATGTCAACATTCTCTTCTAACTCTTCTCCATTTTGCTCCATAAAAATCCAGCCAAGGTGAAGACTATTTAGAAGATATACCCTATGATCTTCTCTCTAGTACACTTTCAGGTCCTTATTGTGTCCCCCACATTATGAGATTCCAGCTGTGATGAATTACATTGTTGCCACCATGTTATTATAGCTTCAGACAGTAGAAAGCTCAGCCAAGCAGCCTTGGTGAATCAAGTCACCAAGCCAGCAATAGCCTCCCAAAGTTTCTTGTGTATCCTCACATGTCATCCCATGGGATCTCAAATTACAGCTGTTGAGAACAAATTAGTAGTTTTTAAAATTGAAATTGGTACACACTTTTGCATAATAATCAGTTTCTAAGATAATAATATAGTACAATACGTTTTTAATCCACTTTTCCCCCAATCATTTTAAGTAGCTTTAAGACCAAAGACCCAAGTCACAGTTTAAGTGAAATGCTAGACACTATAGGTTATTTCTGCACACATATATTTTTTTAAGCAAAGATTTATGTTTATCTTCACAATTTGGAGTTTGTTATCTTCATATAATAAAATCCAAGAATTGTTTCCCTTCTGATTCCTTACTTCATTCATAAGCTTGGATGAAGAGCCACAGCAAGTGGAAATGGCTCTCTTGCTTTGCATATAGCTTAAACTGGATTCTTAATATCTCTCTATTTACTGGTGATCAATTATTCATTAGATGACATCAATTCTCCTTGTCATCCTTGAACTGCATTAAATGCATTTGGCCCCTTGCCATGAAAATGTGTGCATGTGTCAAAATTATGAACAGAAGCAGTTATTTTTTTTTAACTACACTGATTAAACATCTTGACTGCAAAGCCATCCTCTTCATATTTTTGTAACTAGAGTTATATCAACTAGCAACCTTCTCATTTCACTCCTGCAGTTTCAAACACTGGCAGCCAGTTATTGTTCAATTCTCAGAATTTACAGTGAATGCCTGTATTTCTTGGTGATCCAACGTTCATTCCAATGTATTGAAACTTGACTTGTGCATCAAATTAGTGAGTATGGTTCATCACACTCCTGTCTATTTACTGATGGTGACTTACAACAGCATTTACAAGTATAAACCTTATTTGAAGTTTAGAGTTTAATTCAGAGCAGAAGTAATCCTTTCTATTAGGGTAATAGCATTTATTTATCTATCTATCTATCATCTATCTCTGAATCTGGAGGCAAGGTATACTGAAGAAATGTGAATCATATACAGTATGTGCATAAGAGGTAAATGCATTTAAAGTGCTGCCAAGAGTTTTTCTGCTTGGTTAGCTTAGATCTGAAGGCAAGCTACAGCTTTGTTGTGTTAAAGATGGTTCTCTTCATGTAAGACCAATATTTTATCATCATGGTGTAGACAGAACTGCAATGGAAGATTTAGTAAAATGTAAGGGTTGCAAGAGTATGCAGAAATTTAATTGTGGGCTTGTGGTATTGGCCAGGAGACATGACTGGTACATTATATCTAACTCAAAAGTAGAGCAAAGGTGGTCAGCACGACCAATAAAGATTTGATAGAGAGGTCATTGATATGCACCAGGTGTGGCCATTTATAGGATTATGACTATAGCAATATCTGTGATTTACCATGGAATTTAGAAGGACTTATAGTACCCCAGACATATCCTTGTGGTGGACTGGGGGGCAAGGAGCCAGGACACTATGCTGCCTTGAGAAGCAAATGCCCAGAAGATAGCAGGACTTGGGAAATCCTAGTGGTCAGTACTGGTTGCGGAAAATGAACCAAGCAGACATAAGAATGTACAAAGTGTTACAAATAACAGGAGCTGTAGTATTTCTAGCCTTGACTAGAAGATTGGCCTCTCATGCAGCACAAATGTTCTGACAGAAGGAACTAAAGGAGATACATGCTGGTAAGTGCAGATATCATCACAACTGTAGCAACAGCAGACCAGAGTAAGCCTGGATACCTTGTACAGGAGAATCTGGAGTTAAATAAAGCAACTTCTGTTTCTATAGCCACCACCACCTGGTGAGGGCAAGCATGGAGCTGGAGGGAAGGGCATAGAAGATGGTTTAATTGGCCTTGGATGTCGATCTGTCTACTCAGTTCCTGTGAAGAGAGGAATTAGTGACAGGAGAATTAACCTGGTATGGCACTTATTTTAGTCCTAAGTGTTACAAACATACACTTACCCACTGTAATTTATATTTGTCCTGTGGATGTGACACCTGAGGTGTCACTTACCTTTCTGGCTGCCTGTACAGCGATTTCCAAAACAGAGGTCTTGATTGGGATCTCAGCTGAGACTACATTAACGGGGTCTGTTAGTCTGGCCATTACAATGACCCACGTTATACAATCTCTATCCATGCTTCCGCATACAGAGAGGTAATACCAAACATATGAAACCCAGCTGGATTAGGGGCCAAGGGACCCAGGTACATTTACTCCTAAAACAATTGTGTGCCCACAGTCTGCCAGACATTGTGCTAAGTGCTGATGCTGTGGTGAATCAATAAGGTCTGATCCTGTACCTTAGGAAACATCATGATCTAGTGAGCAAAACAGATGTGTGCCAGGAGGAAAGCAGATTTGGGCATGCTATTCTGAACAGACTGCCCCAGGTGTGCAGAAGAGGAATCGGTAAGTAATCCTTGGAAGAATCAATGAAGTGTTTCAAAGGAGGTGACTGGATCCTGAGGGATGGACAGAAGAAGTCTGACCACCTTAGAGGAAGGGTATTCTAACAAGGGAAGATGGGTTAATACAGAGAATTGCAAAAGGCACAGTATGTTTTGGGAATGCTAACAAGTTTGTTGCGGCTGGACTGTATAGGATTTGTTGGATGGAGGGCAATCAGGGGAAGCTGGAGAGACAGTCTGCGCCCGAGTTCCAAGATAGGAAATTTTCTCTAATAAATGTGAGGTGAGAAGGGGAAGGAAGGATGGAACAAATTGGGGACTGAGGAAAACAGATGCTAGGGAGTCATTTTGAAGAATGGGAATGGAAGTTGATTAGAGATAGAGAATGTGAATAGATGACTTTTTAATTCTCACTCTATTAGAAAGAATCATTATGTAAGTCATGTATATGCCTTGAGGCAAAGTTCCTTCTCATTAATGCAAGGAGTTTAAACCAGGTGATTTCTGTGGCCTTCCAGCTATACATGTGTTGGTATTAAATGAAAACATTTATAGATGGAGAAATTACACCTCAGAAGCAGTAAGTGTCCAAAGCCAGCTTGAGCCTGGTGAGGCTGAAATTCAAACCTATATTTACACATTCCAGTTGCTGGACTTACTTCCCCATGGTACTCGTAGATCATCACATGTGTTATTCTTGACATTACTCTTATCTTTCACATTCATAATCTATGCTTGCTCAAGAAAATTCCTGTTTTTGCAACAATTAACATAGCATGGTCTTCATATCTATGGAGTATTTGGTAAAACTCAATAATTTAAGAGAATACTAAATATACGACATGCACTGAGAAGGAACTTCCATAAAATAGATATGCTGGATCAGAAACATAGAGCCAACGTTAATTTGCCTCTGTCACCTGCCACATTTAACCTGTCACTGTAAGTCACTGACTCCATCTACCAAACGTCTCAGGTAGCTGTCCTGTTTCTCATTCTTTCTAGTATTCCTCTAGTCTGGACTATCACCCGAGGTGTCTAATGGGTTCCCTTGTCTCCTGTAAATTACCTACCTATATTCTGCAGTCAGTTACCTTCTTAGAGCCCATATTTTATAAGATTCCTCCCAAATTTAAATGACTGTTGGAATAGATTCTTGGGAAAGGGCCACTTTTAAACTTCTGAATCCCTCTCTGCTATTAATAACCTACTGAATGTCTGAATAAATTTGTTATATTTTTAGTTTTGAGAGCACTAGATGACCCTGTTTCTGCCATTTGTAAGCTGTTACTCCAAAAAGATTATCTGTTACTCTTTGTATGAATGTCCTTACACAAATTATGATAAAGATACTATGGTTGCAGATTGTTGAAAGGGTTAATTGTAAACTGGCTTATGATTGTGGATAGTACATAAGAAATGCTCAATAAAGGTTGTTGAATCCACATGAAATTTATTCATCTTTCAAGGGCCAATTCAATTCTACCTTTGCAATAAAGCCTGTGTATAAAGATCTAAAGGCAGAATCGATTGCTCCTCCCCTCTCATTTCAAAGATTTTGTTTATAACTGTTACAGCATTTATCAGAATTCTCCTAACATTGGAGTAATTTATGCATGTCTCTGCTTCCTCTCCCCTGGTGATAAACACAGGTGAGCAGGGACCAGGCATTTTCCATCTTGCTGCCTCATACACGCAAAGGCATATGCCAAATCTGAGTACACTGAAACAGGTTCTGTATGCTGCGGTACATTGTCTCTAAAAGACTTTAGACCTCTCAGAATCTTCTTCATAATTTATTTATTTATGTGGTTTTAAATTGAGAAGTAATTGACTTCTATAACATTGCATTAGTTTTAGGTGTACAACATAATGATTGGATATATGTCTATACTGTGAAATGATCACTACAGTAAGTCAAGTGAACATTCATCACAAACTTTTTTTTCTTGTGATGAGAATGTTTAAGATCTACTTTTTTAGCAGCTTCCAATTCACAGTTTATTTTTAAAATGTCAACTAGAGCTGCTTAGTCTGCTCCCACTCTTCCCATTTCTGGATTATTTATCCTTTTATTGATTGGGGTTGACCTATAAGCTATGAACCCTTGTTAAATGTTCACTTTTGACTTTAAATGGGATTTGAACTCAAATATGCTCCCACTCTTCCCATTTCTGGATTATTTATCCTTTTATTGATTGGGGTTGACCTATAAGCTATGAACCCTTGTTAAATGTTCACTTTTGACTTTAAATGGGATTTGAACTCAAATATGCGATTGAGTTAGTTAACTCAGTCAACATGCCAATGTGGGAACAAGGACACAGTTGTTCCTCCTCTAAGTTTCTGGCCTCCTGTAAGGCCCCCGATTGTCAGAACCTAACAAGGAGCCAGCTGGTAAAGGAGGCATGCTGTCTGTGGGGCCCCTACTCCAGCATTACAGGGCAGGGCGTAAGAAGAGGTGTTAGCTGAGAGATAACTGCATAATCTGTAGCTGGTTCAGTTTCAAGCCAGTTTCCAGTACATGAAAGAGTGAAGCTTGGAGTGGGGCGGTGTTAAATAATTTCTCGCTTTGTTATCAAGCAGGTAGGCTTTGTTTCTAGAGTAGATGATATCCAAAATGGGTTCAACAGTTTGTCTTTGAAGCCACTATTTTAAAATAAAAGAGGAAGCCAGGAACAAGGAAGGGATTCTGGAAAGCAAAATTAAGTCCTGAGGAGACTGTATTTCTACTATTTGATTGCAGAAGTGGTGTGAATTCCAGCATAAATGCCATGCCAGAATGAAAATACCTTCTATGCCAGAAAACTGACTGGTGCTAAGTTTCACTGATTAAAGCAGTGCCCAGTGCTGCGGTGCAGTCCTGACAGTGAAGCATGTTGGTTTGATAAATGAATTACTAGCACTATTTTGCTGACTCCTCGACACCACCATTCAAGGTGGCCTCAGCTACTAAACAGGGGTGGAAAACATATCCTCACACATTTGCTTCATGCCTGAAAAACAAGCAGTTTAGGAGATGACATCTGGACACAAAATTTGAACAGTGCTCGGAGCCCATCAAAACATAGATCTGATGGCTTGGCATCTGGCTGCTAAGCAACATACTTCTTACATTCAAAACAGAGTTGTAAAAGTAGAATCCTGGTGCCAACTCTGGGGATTTCTCATTGAAAAAAAAAAAAGCCATGAAGTTTTTCTTTAGGTCTTCAGATATCTGATTTCCATGAGACAGGAGAGCTCAGATCATTTCTCCTCTAACCTTCCTGTTTTCCATATTTGGAAGTAGTAGGTGGAGATTAACTTTACATTTTCAAATACTCTCAAATGAATGCTGCATAAGGGTCTTGTTATATTGTTCTCAGTCCCCCTAATGAATAGCACTCTTTTAAATTAGATATATATATATTCACAATACACATGCTTTTTCAAATATTTGGTTCTCATCAAGTTAGATGTATATACCAGAGGCCCAACCGCAAACTAAATGACATTTGCTTTACTAAAAGTATGCTTCTGCTTGGCAAGGAGGCCAGGGAGGGCCTATATAAAATATTTTCCATCTGTAGACTGGTTTAGAAACCATATGTCACTGTAATACTTATTAAAATTAAGAAAGACCATTAAGCTATTATCTATTTAAAATGTACTGATACGTTTCAGACCTTGGAAAATATTGTTAACTACCCTACTACAAATGAAAAACAAATCCAGAAAAAGCAAGCAATACTCAGACCATTTAGAATCACGGACTAGTTTTTTTTTTTTCTGAGAAGCAATTAGGAAAATTAGGGGGTAGGAGGTAAGGAGTAACAGGGTCTTCTATCAATTTTTATGTATTTTTTAAAAATGGAATGTACATTTGTGTTGAAAAATGAAGTGAACTATTAAAATGACCTACTCTTTGGAGCAGTATGCCTACTGAAGCCTTTTTTTTTTCCTCTGTCTTGAGGGAACTTCCTTCCATAAACTCTCTGAAGCCTTCTTCTTGGCAGGCTCTTGTGATGGAGCAAAGCAAGAAATCCAGACATGGAGTTGCTTACCAAAAGAAAAAAAAAAAAAAAGACTTGGAACCCAAGTAAGAAAGGGATAATTTTACAGGAGAACTTCACACAGAAGGCTACAAAAAGAATGTTCTTCCGTTTCAAAGATTAATGTGAAGAGAAATTAAAGGATGGTTTCCAGGAGATCACTTAATGAGAAAGATTTTCCATTCTGCATAGCACTGTGTGCTGCCCAGCTTTCCCTAAACTGCTGCCCTTCGGCGTCTTTGTTTACATGTGGTTTGCATTTACGTCCACCCCAGGAACCACAAGTGTTTCTCCACTCCAAATTTATCAACACTTTTCCTTCATACCAGGGGTGACTTGGTAAAAATAGGAGAATTAGGTAGTGGAGCCCTGTGATTCCGAAACCTCCTGCAGGCATTATTGAATTTCCTATCCTAGTCTGGGTGCTCCCCTTCATACCACAATTTTGCATAATATTTCAAAGTTTTTAAGCCTTCATCTATCCTGGATAGATCTCAAACCTTTAAAGAATGAGCCTTAAAAGTTGATTCTTACCAGACATCAGAAAGGCATGACTTAAAATTGCCAATCAGAATAGAATTTCAGAGCTCTGAGCAAACCAGGCTCAAAACTACCCCAGACTTTGTGTCTGAATGTCACACTTCTGTGGTGGTCTGACGATTGTGCTTCGGAACTTCTGTGTTCCTCCCCAGAACTTTTGGGCCTATGAAGATCAATTTCTTTCCCTTCTTTTAACCATCTTCCTTAAAAGAGGGAAATCCTGGGAAAACATTCCTTTCTCATGTCTTGACTCTTTGCACAGATCTTTCCACACTGGGGCTTCAGAAACATACTCACCCAAAACCCAAACCTGCAAGCTGGATGTCCCCGTCACTGGCAGCTGGAAGGGCTGTGGTGCCCTGGGCAGCTGGGCACAGGAGTTACTAAGGAACCTCACAAGATTGGGATTCTATATCCTCCTAGCCCTCCTGCATTCCTTCTGCCCCAGCAACCAAGATTCCACAGGTGGACATGTAAGAATTCAATCAGGAAGTCAGACTGAAAAATATAGAGTCCTTCCTTTGGAAAGTCCTCCTTCAGTTTAAGTCACAGAAGAGGTTCAAGTATGAAGGTCTGGACATACACAGGAAGGTCATGAATGAAAGTGACTGCAGTGTACGCACCATCAAGCCCTTTCCATCATGGCTGGGCAGAGTTATGTTTTGGGGTTTGTTGGAAACTAAGGAGACCCAGGATTCCAAAGACAAACCTTCTTTCCCCATTTTCCCATGTAGTTATGTACATCTTCCCAAGCACCCTTGGCCCTTCTTACTGTATTTATGCATCTTTGACACCCTACCTCATACAGGAGACATCCTGCCTGCCTGCCTGCCTGACCGCCTAAACTGGTCTGGCCGTTTAAGATGGGCACTGCTGCCGGGCTGCCCTGAGTACAGAAGGAGAGCTGGAGGCTGGGTGGGTTTCCTGCAACAAGCAGTTAAGCAGATCCACTGTGGCAGGCAATTTGTGGTAGAAGCAAGGCCGTTCCCCAGGCTGGCGCTCTGACATACCTCCTTGTACCAGGGCTGAGACCACCCACCCAGGCCGGACCTACCTCCCGAGTGAACAGGATGGCTGCGTCGTAGTGTTCCTCGTGGTCATCCCCCAGCTGTTTGTGCTGGTGCTGCCACTTGCAGAAGTTCTTGAGCGTGGTGGCCGCGTTCTTGCTCACCTCCAGGCTCTTGTCCTTGTCGCCCAGCACCACCACCTTCACCACGGCCAGGCGGATGTGGTTCTCGATGCTGGCGTGGCTGTACAGCCTGTTGGCGATGGAGGCCAGAGTCAGCAGGTAATGCTGCAGGCCTCGGCCGTACATCCTCGCCATGGACGCATCAGCGACCAGGAGCAGCTCCACCTGGCGGGCCCGGGAGATGGAGCGGCGCCGCCGCCGCCACCACGTCTGTGGTCCCTGGACCCCAGTGGACGAGGGAACAGACTGGTCCGCGAACTGCGGAGCCAGGTCCCAGTGTCGGGAGGGGCTGCTGTGAAAAGGAGCGCGCTCGCGCGACCCTGAAGGGGACGTGGGGGTCTCACAGCTGGTGCGCGGCGGCAAGGCCTCAAAACTGAAGCCCTCGCGGGTGTAGACGTGCAGGATCCGCGCAGACCCGTCCCCATACAAGCTCCCGTACTTTGCCTCCGCCCAGGGCCCGCGCAGAAGCGGCTTCAGGGTGTAGCGCGAGTGCTTGACCGCGAAGAAGCCTTCGAGACCACCGCAGAGGTCAAAAACAGCCAGGGAGCGGGGGCTGCCGTCCACCGTGCCGCGGTATAAACAGTGGCCCCGGTGGCGCCGGGTCGCCCTCGGCCCGCCTCCTCTGGGCACAAAGCCAGCGGCACCCACCGAGCCATCCCGCTCCAGGTCCAGGAGGAACCTCCGGCCTCCCACGTAGACGAGGTAGCCCACCTTGCCGCCGCCCGAGTAGATCTGGTCGATGTTCTGCACCAGCCCGCCGCTCCTGCGCTGCGGCGCCAGGGGGTGCAGGTGGCCGGGAGGCTCGGCCCGCTCCTGCGCCTCCTCCCCCTGTCGCCGGCGGGGCTGGGCGGCCGCTGCAGCAGCCCGAGGCTGCCCGGCTTTATCCTGGGCAGGTGCCGTGGAGGAGCCAGCAGCGACCAGGGGCAGGCGGAGCGCGCACAGCAGCAGGGACGCCCACCCGAGCAGCATAGTGCGCTGCCCGTGGGGAGGGGCTGCGGGACCGGGACTTTACGGGTATTTGTTATTCGTTGTGGAAGTTACAGGGGCGGGAGGTGGGGGGGCACACACACACTTGCTTGCAAGGTTGAGTCAAGTGTCGGTTGGAGGGGGACCCAGCAGCAGCGCCAGCCTGTCCGGGCCGCTGTGCCAGCGTGCGAACTTTTCTTTGTTGATTTGGAAAATGTTTGGATTGGTTTTCCGGAAAAAAGAAAATAAAAAATAAAAAAACGAGAAAAGTAGAGCCGTGGAGATTCAGCAAATAGGAGAAAATGGGAAAAATCCAAATCCAACCTCAAATGCAGCCAATAACGCTGCACCAAGAAAAGTAAGGAAAGCGCCGCGCACTAGCCGGGCAACTGGTGCGCGCGGCCTCCCGCCCTCTTGCTGCTCAGGACCTGCAGGCAGAGCTGGGGTTCCAAGCTCCGGAGCCCCGTTCTTTTCGTATTTTGTGGGTTTCCTTGACTCTACTGAACCCAGGAGGAAGGGGAAAAAGAGAGGGAAAAAGCCATAAAAATTAAAACAAAAAATGCAAGGGGCAGCCTGCGGCTAGCCAGTGAAGCGGCGCGTCCATGTCGCTCGGATGCAGTGTCTTCCTGCCCGCCGTCATCCCCAGTCCGCCGCTGCGAGCGCGGAGAGCAGTGCGAGCGCTGTGAAGATGCGAGGAGGTGGAACAATGAATTTATAGCGGCATGCCATCCTGCAATGGCAATTTCAACAATTCGTCACTGCAAGCTGCCTCTTAAAGGGAGAGCTTCCCCCACCACTCCCACCCTTCCCAATCCGCGCCTAATCAGATGGGGGAGGGCTGGCAAGGCGTTGATCGAGGAAAGGGAGACCGGGAAGAAGGAAGGGACCCGGCGAGGTGGAAGGAGGGACGAAGGAGGGAGCAAGGGCAAGGGGTTAAAAAAAAAAGTATTCGGGTAAGAAAAACAGATTTCCTCGGCCTCATTTAAAGCCGCAGAGGCTCCGTGTTTGTCTGATATTTCACAACCAATAAGGGTTGGCTAACCTCGGCTTACCTCATCTCCTGAAGGGGTGTTTTGGTATGTTTTTAAAGTTACTGAGGCATTTCAAGTCTCTCTGCCTCCTTCACTCCTGCGTTTCCTTCCCTCGGTAGGAAGTTCCTGCCGCAAGTCAAGTTTTTGCCCTCTGCAAGCCGGTGCACTTCGGCATCGCAGACCTTGCAACTCCAACCACCAGCTAAGGGCTTTCAGCTCCCCGTGCGCCCCCTCCCCCGCGCTCCTTTCGCCTCCTCCCGGCGGTCCCGGTACCGGGTTTCCTCCCTCCCCATCCCCGGCCTCTTCGCGATCGGAAGCTCGCCGGGTTCGGGCCTCGGGTGACTAATTTCTCCCAGCCACCAACAGAGGGGCCGGGCAGCCTGAGAGCCGCAGGCGCTTCCTGGCGCGTCGCGGCGCTCTGAGTGCCGCGGTCCCCCAGGGCCGGGCCGCCCGTGGCCAGGGAACTCCGGGCCTTTGTGTGCGAGCCACCGGCTTCCCCACCTCTCAAGCTCGCCTTTCATCAGTGCCCACAATCTGTCACTTAATCCCGGACGACTGGAACTTCCTGCTTTAAGAAGGCAGGGCGGGAAGAGGTTAACTCTTGAAGGGAATTGAGCTCATTTTTTCCCCCCCATAAAATTTAGAAAAAAAAAATGTGTCCACACTTCTCTTCTTAATCTTGCTTAAATGATATACAAATGATAAATACTATTGAATCACTTATTGCCCTAGGCCCTGACCTACTGTCATTCTAAGACATAGCTTTTAGGAGAAAAAGACTAGGTGTGTGTGTTGGGGGTGAAGCTTGGTGCATAGTAGGGCAAGAATGGTATTGTCACTGAGACGTGGTTTCTGCTTCTCTATCATCTCGAATAGAAAAGAAGGAAAATTCGAAGACCTTTTAACCCTTATCTGGATAGAAGATGTGGAGAGAAGCTCTACTGTAGGTACAGGAGCATCTCCCTTCCCTTTCATTCAGGTTGATTAATGAATACATCTGTGAAAAATGAATTTGGTATATGTGGGTAAAATTGAAATATTTCCAGAACCTCTCTCCTGGCCTCAGTGCATCTCCATATCAATAGGTGTTTCCCAGGGGTGGAGAGAAGTAGTCCATCTCCATATCAATAGGTGATTACACGGGGTAGGGAGGGATATCTGGACAGGAGAGGTGAGGTGGGGGTCTCTTCTTTAGCAGCAGGGTCGCAAGAGACACAGGGGAGCAGAAGTGGACGACTGCTTGTAGGAGATTAACGGGTTTCTCTCAGTTTATTTCTCCCTTTGACTGACTTTGGTTTTAAAGGTACTTTACTCTGGGATTCCCCCCCACACCACCCCCCGACTTACAATATAATTGGCACATTTCTGTCTTTCTACCTTTGTTTAACTTACAGGAATGCAGAGGCAAACAGGATGACCTCGGTGGACCCCAAAGCTGCTGTGCTTTTCCTTGATCCTTGCTAAGAAATCTGATCACTTTTTTCAGGGAGGGAATCAAGAGGGTCCTGGACTTGATCTGAGATCCTCAGAGTGGTGATGAACCCCAGGAGGGAGACCCAGAGTTGCCCAGCAATGATACTCATTGCCCTGTGCTCGGAGCACTTTCTGGAGTGATCTAGGAGGCCGAATGAAGTATATCTTCATTAATTTAGATTTAATTTGAATTCAACAAATGAAGTGATCATTAGGGACCCCTTACCACCCAATAATCACTAGTGCATTCTGAAAGGCCTCCAGACCTGGCAGGCAGGTGCTACTGCTGAAATCCGGTTGCCTTTTAATTCCACAACCCCTCAGTCTCAGTGGTCAGTTGCACAAGGTCAATACTAGCTGACTATTTTGAGGAACCAGAGATGGTCAGGATCAGGATATAAAGGAAGAGAACCAGGTTCCCGCAGTCCTCTGTCCTCCCAAAAGCTGTCAAGCCTTGTCCTTGTGCCTATGGAGAGCAAACTTTGTTATTTTTTTTTAACCGATTTCAGTGGAGTAGCCAATAATTGGCACTAAACACCATCGCTAAAAGAACTTTGATTCAGCCATTTTAACCATTTCATCATTTTTAATCTCAAAGAATCATTTTGATAGGCATTTTAGATGACAGTGGTTTAAATTTATTAATTACAGTTATTTACATTCACAGACAGGAAATTTCGTATTTAGCATTCCAACTAATTTTCTTCTTAGTGCAAGTTTTTCTCTTTCAAAAACACTACATTTCTCACATATCAACCTTTAAATTTTCTGCCTTTGAGTTAAATTTCATAATGACATTTGTACTCAGATTATTCAAATGTTTAGAAATATTTTGAAGAACAGGATAAAAACAGATAAAGCTCCAATATGTGAATATCAAGTACTAAGTATTTACATGAGCCACATATTCACAAGGAAAGGAATTAGTGCAGCATATAAATATAACGAGAAAATTTCTACTGGGGTATAACCTTTTTTTTTTTTCTGTGAAAGTAACTTGGATACCTTAGGAAGTTATTTTGGTAAAACTTTAAAAATATTACCCTAGTGGAATAGAATTAACTGCTATGTTCCAGAAAAATGAATGTCTGTCAGGCCAAGAAAGTAATTTGCACTGGATGGAGGAGTCCAAGTTTTTATTTTCCTTTTATAGTAGAAAGATAAAATACATTAACAGTCACATTAGGTGGACTAATTTCTACTTCATTATTTCATTATTCCAAGTAACAGTTTCTTTGCGCATTTTAATGATATCTTTCCACTGTGTTTATGGAGTATATGATCACATCTGATATATAATTTTACATTTCCCAAAAGGAAGAGAGA